>CM042148.1:34807611-34825111 GCA_023376005.1 Doryteuthis pealeii | reverse complement strand
CTGAATTCAAACCCGTTAAACCAGTCTTTGGGAAATAAAAAATTAAATTTCAAACCTGTTAAAATGGTCTAGGAGTAGGAAAATCTGAATTCAAATCCGTTGAACTCTGCTTAAAAAATGAACATGTGTTACATCCTGCTCATGTAGAGGAGTTAGGTAAATACCTATTAAACATTTTTTCTATCACTGATATACAGATGTTGTGGCTTAAGAGACAAATATTCTATCATAGCAAATAATGAGCTGTAATCTTTCTACTGAAAGTATTGCTTTCTTAGCTTAATTAATAACAATAGACATATTTTGATTTTATAGTCTATGTAAAATCATATTGGCAGGGGCCTAGAATATGATAACTGCATTCCTTGCAGAGGATTAAGACCTCTTCCCCCTAAAAAAGGATGTCCTGGGTATCACACTAAACCGTATCTGGTGAGTTGTAGACCTCTGGGTAGGGTGGGTGAAGTCACTCCATTGTCATTATTTTCAGGTGTGTTTTGACATAAAATGGTAGTACCTGTTTGGATCTCATTGATGGCTCAAATAAATCTGTTTGAAATAATTGTCTAAAATGAATGTGAATTTTATCAGCCCTTAAAACATTGATGTTTCAACTATGTACGAAGTGTTTAGCTGTTTAAAATGATTGTGAAGATACATTTTTGTATTGTGTATAATTGGAGAACATAACTATTAAACTGACTTTGGCATAAAATAACTCGACAAAGGTGGACATGTCATAAAACCAACCAAACAACAATTTATGCATATATTCATTCAATAAGTTTAGTTATTTTTTTTTGTGGAATAAGTACACAACCATATGACATCCATGAGGATTGAACTTACAACTCAATATTAATGCTTTGTTTCAGTTTCTTTGTTTAATGACATATCAACCTTTGGGGGTTATTTAAGGCCAAGTAAAAGTAAAGTTGTCGGGGTGGCTTAAAGTCAGTATCAGCCAGACAGCAAAGGAGTCTATCCCCTTTTCACTAGCACTATACCAAGGAGATTGTTTTTGTGTCTGAGGTGGAGCACCACACCTACCATCAGCTCCTTACTTTACCACACAGATCCCTGTGCTACTCAAATGCTGAGTTGGCAAGGGCCGGTATTGAACCAGGAACCTTGTGGTTCCTAGTCGGACACTCTACCAAGTCCATACCTTTCCCAAGGGTATTAGTCTGAAAGTGAATATAATAACTAAACTGGAGTTTGAACTCACTTACTATAATGTTGCAGTCCAGCACATTAGCCACTACACCCTGAGAATTCACCCTAATGCTCTGTGAGATCAACTTGTATCCCATTACCCTTTGGGGAAATAACCTTTGCAATCCTCAAAGAATTATTATTATTATTATTATTATCTATCAAATAATAATTTTACTGACCTTTTATTATGTCTGGTACAAGGCCAGGTTTTTGTAGCCATAAAACCTGATGAAATGGTATTCCAGTCTTATGTAATCAATGTGCTAACTCTTGCACTATAAACAACACGGGTGTTCAATATCAAAATCAATAAGTAATCTATATCAATACTATTGAACTGAATTAATCAATATCCTTCTTTCTTTCTCTCTCCTTTCGAGTAGCTGACTACTGTTGGGCAAACTACTCTCCTACTTTTTGCTATACACAAACTAATTTTTGTGATAGATTAAATTGGGCAGACTGAGCCAGATTTAACTGTTGAAGAAGCTTATTTTTTTCCTTTAAAAAGTTTTAACCCCTTTTTTTAGGTATTAGAAGTTCTAGGATCACTTTCAGAAAAATTAACATAGAATAAGAGGAGGTCTTCATATTAAATGAAGTATCTTCATATGCTTATCTTTAAAGCCCCCCTTTCTCTCTTATTCTCATAACATAACACAGTAAACAGTACAACCTCTGTTTCCAAAATAGTTGTTACATTTTGTGCATGAAATCCATAGGAAAATGTATCAACTATTATGGGACAGAAGTAGTAAAATAACACTACCCTGTCTCATAATAGTTGTTACATTTAGCATATGAAATTTATATGAAAATGTAGCAACTATTATGGGACAGAGGTCAAAAGATAACAATATCCTGTCTCATAATAGTTATTACATTTAGTGTATGAAATTTATATGAAAATGTAGTGACTATTATGGGACAGATATAGTAAGATAACACTACTTGTCTTATGAAAGGTAATGCATTTAGTGTATGAAATCTATATGAAAATGTAGCAACTATTATAGACAGAGGTAATACTGATTTTAAGTTGCAGTGAAGAATGTGCAGTATTTAATAACTTTAATTAAAACTTTCCTTCCACAACTTTTATATAAAACCTACTAAAATATTAGCATAAGGACTGTCCCATTAAGAATTGGACAAAACTTAATGCTTTCACCTACTCTTTGATAAATTCATTTTGGGACTGGTAAAATGTCTGTATAATACTACTTCAGTCTTATTATAGTGATTAGATTTAGTGTAAATATATTGACAGACAATAAAATTTCAATAACCTAAATATGTGTTTCAATTTACTCAAGATTAAAAAGGTACAAATAATGTAGGTGGATTACAGTAGAGGCTCATATATACAGATCAATATGTGTACACATTATAAAATAAAACATGTATTAACAGTACTTAGACTCTATACACATACTGCTTAAAATTGGTATCATCCTTCAAGAGGGTTGTAAGTTTATTTTCTATCAGTGTATATATTCAAATATAATAGCTATCATAAGACAGTTGTGGTATTTCTTATTAATAAAATTTTAGCATTTTTATTAGCTGGTATTTTTTAAATAACTATAAGGAGACTCTTTTGAAAAACTGAAATTCAGTTGTCTGAGTTATATAGTGCATAATAAAGTGAAGAAAAATTTGATAAAAATACTTTAAAAAAACCCAAAAACTCAAAATAATAAAAAAGGAAAGCTTAATCTGTTTTTGTAAAACCAAATAACAATACAAGATATGAATTAAAAAGAAAACAAAACAAACCCTTTCAATTAACTCTAATGAAGTAAGATATGTGTAGATGAAATTATTTGAAGTAATGTAGTTAGTTGTTCATGCAAATCATTAACCAAAAAGGAATTTGGCCAAAATGAAAAATTTGATCAATATTATGCTCAAATTGTATTTTTAAACAATGAATACAATTATTTTTAAATATTTGAAAGGGATTTTTGTTGAAAAAGCTTTACTAAAAATACTGATTTTTAGAATGAACAAAATTTATTTCCAAATGCTTTTTTCATTTCTATTTTACAGTTTTATATATTAAAAGGAATACATTTTTACTTTAGTTCTGTCAACTAAAAATTGACCTTGTGTCACATCTCGTTTTGTGGAGGGGTTGGGTCAACTAAAGTAAATATTTATTGCTTTTTTATGTTTTTTGTTTTTTTTATGTGCAGAAATTTTTCTTTGATTTTTTAATTGTTCAGTAAAATTGTAAGAACATTTTTTTACTTTTTTTTATTTTATTTTATTTTTTATTGTTGAGTGAAATTGGAAGAAAATTAAACTTGAATTAGGGAACTAAATTTAAAAAAAAAAGAAAAAAAAAAATCAACATTGGTTGAAATGTTGAAGATTATTTAAGTTTGTTTTTGTGTTAAAAATCACTAAAAAAAAATCTTTGTAAATCAATCATTATATTTGTTAAACACTTATCATCTGTTCTTAATACCAAAAACTGCATTTGTCACTCATTACAAAAACTAATAAATACCATTGTGTGTGTGTGTGTGCATGTGCGTGTGTTGGTCACTGTTTCCTTTCCCAGGGAAGTAATATGATAATGACATAAAGAAATTCACTAAGAAATTACAAAGATTTACTTTAAAATTACACCAACCTGTTGCTTTTAATGCATGTAATAGTGATCCTAGCATCTAAAATAAACATGCGTTATATTGCATATTATTTCAGGGAGAAAATATCAGAAGAAAAACAAACAAAAAAAAGAAGGTAAAAATGATCTCATAGCAGCCATTATGTATGGACATTTAATACATCAATTAACACAGAACATATAAACACAAACACATTCTGACATTTAAGGGATTTATTGGAATATAACATATTAATAATGATAACTTAGCTGATTGTAAACAGTATGCTAACTACATAAATAGGATCTTGATTAGAGACATGAAAATATTAAAAACAAAACCAATAAAAAAAGCATGATTAAAAATCTTATACACAGAAATGGACTCTAGAAATGCAACAAGCTGCAAACAACCTGTTGAATGCAGTCCTTCTGTTGTAGTCTTATTAAAGAGTGTTTTAAGCCAGTTATGTTTTGATTAAGATGATAATGAAAATAAAAAAAGGTGTAGCATTCTCATTAAAAAAAAAAGAAGCAAAGAATATACAGTTTATATAGATATGGTTAGTTGGACTAAATAGAACATTCAAAATTCAGTAGATTAGTTGAGTTGCTCTCTTTTCCAAGCTCCGCCCACTTTTTCCAGCCTATGATTATTCATTCAAGCCAGTGATGTAAGTTCTATTATTTGATGCTACCAATACACTTATTTGCAATATCCTTCAACTAGGGCTCGTCAGGAAATAATTTAAGATAATGATTATGATGATAAAGGGTGAGGGGAAGAAATTTAGGGGGGGAGGGAAATAAGGGATCACCTACTCATCTCATTTTGTTCTTTAGAATAGACAGGAATTAGATTTGAGATTATTAATTAAAATTAAGAATTACTTATGCTAAATGAGAAAGATCCGTTTTAGAGTGAGGGGAGAGGGGGAGAAAGGGAAAAGCAAGAAGTTGGAGAAGAGAGAAGGAAGAGGGGGGGGAGAAAAGAGATAAAAAGACTGAAAAGTAAGATGATTGGAAAGGGGGAGATAAGAAAGGAGAGAAAGAAATGGTAAGAAGAGTGAGAAAACAAGAAAAAAAGAGAAAGAGAAAAAAGAGAAAGAGAAAGGAAAGGGAAAAGAAGAGGGAGATGAGGATAATAGGAATGGAAAAGTGATAAAAAGGAAAATAAAAAGGAAAGAATTTAAAGAAGAAGAAAAATAATAATATATATATATATATATATATATATATATATATATATATATATATATATATAGTTATAGTGAGAGAACTGAAAGTGAAAGAATATGAAATAGTCAAAGTGGAAGAGAGAGGGGGCTGATGTTGGTGGAGAAATGAAGAAAGAGTAATTATAGACTAAAGGGGGCCCAGAACAAAAGAGAGAGAGAGAGAGAGAGAGAGAGAGAGAGAGAGAGAGAGAGAGAGAGAGATAAAAGGAGGAAAGAAGGGAAATATGAGAAAAAGAGACAAAAGAAGATGAAAATGAATTATATAAAGATAAAAGATGAGAGAGAGAGAAAGAGAGAGGGGAGAGAGAGAGGGGGGAAATAGATAATAATAAAAGATAATAAAGTTTAAAGGAAAAAAGACAAAATGTCCTATTTATCAAATAATTTATAATATGATGACTTTCAATGTTTAATGAAATAAAAATAAAAACAAAACAAAACAAAAAAACAAAAAAGGTTATAATTAACTAATAACTTTTCACCGACAGAAAACGTGGATATCTGACTGAAAGGATTATAATACTTTAAAATATAAAGGGGAAAAACTCAGACAAAACTTAATACAGTTTAAATTGTTAATAAATGTAAGCTTTTATCTAAGTTTTAACCAAAAATATGAATACTATATTAGTTTTCTCTCTCTTTCTCTCTCTTATTGTTAGTCTTAAGTCTTATTTGTCTTACTAAATGCAAATAAAGTTGAATTTTTAAATAATTTTCTTTGGGATATATAATTTCTTTTTTTAGAAAATAATTCTGCTTTTAGAAGAATTATTTCCTAAAAAAGAAATTGAATAATGAATATTTGCTTTTACTTTTTTTTTTCTTCCTCCCTCTAAATCAGAATGAAAGCAGACTACAAATATAAAATTAAAAAAAAAAATGGCAGATAGCAGCAGAATATAGGCTGAAGTAAAAGATATACATTTTGCTTATCTGAACTCATTTCATATCAACAGGTGAGAATCTGTATGAATTATGTTAAATACTGACTTTAGTCAACACATATAGAGGTCAGTTTGGATGTGTATTATACTTGCTTTCATTTTTGTTTTGTTGTTGTCTTCCTTGCTTTGACAGCTGAAGCTTCAGTATAGATTATTGCATATTAATATTGGATTGAACAGTAATGGTTTCCTTTATTTAAGCCATCATTGAACATACATGGCTAGAAAGAAGGAGGAGTGGGATAAAATAACGAAAAAGTATTTAGCTAGCAGCAGCAGCAGCAGCATCTGTAGTCAATGCTTATGCAAGCTACAAGTGTCAGTAGAGAGTAGTAAGCCAAGTAGCATTCCTTGTCACACAGGCTTTAATGACTATCATCAGTAACTTCAAATGCACTCACTCTTATTTGTTCAAATGCATTAGTTAGTTGCATTTGTATTTATTGTCTTTTATAGAGTACAGCAAAAAAAAAAAAAAAAAAAAAAAAAAAGAAATCAAGAACAATAAACAAATTGTAAAGCAAGGTTATTGCTAAATAAAAGATGAGAAAAGAAAGAAAAAGTATGGCAAATTGAAGAAGGAGACTGTTTTCTCAAAGTCATCTCATTGATTGTTTAGAAGAATCAAAATGAGAAAGCGTCTTTCTTTCTAGCCTTTCTTAGATTTCTTTTTTGGTTTTGATTTAAAAATATCATGAACTATTTTAGCGGGCTCCATTCTATTTACAAGAAGCCAATGAAATGTTTTTCTTTTTCAAAAGAAGAAGTCTATTTCCATTTTTATTCAAATAAAAAAAATATATCTTTTCAGCTTTTTTAATTTTTAAAATCTTTTTATAATCATCTTGTCTCTTTCTATACAAGAATGAAATATGAGCTGCTAAAAATATCACTATTAAAAAAGTATTAATTCTTATGCTGCTTAGTTTAAGGAAATTTATCTATCAATAATAATTTAGTGAATGTTTGTGCGCTTCATTAAAAACAAAAAATAGAAAAAAAAAAAACAAACAGAATTTTTTAAATATTGTAAAGGAAAAAAAAAAAAAAAAAAAAAAATTGAGATTATTATTTTCAAGAAAAATGGTAAGATATTGAGTGTGTCTTGGATCAAAATCTTCATTTCTTTATCTTTTACTTTTAAATTTGACACAAGAACCGAATAAATTAAATTAAAGATAACTAGTATAACACTGACTATAGACTAAAAAACAAAATCTTTAAATTGTTTTGAAATTCATAAGTTTCTACTAAAATAATATTTTCAAGTAAAAAGCTTACTCACCTTGTAAAGCCTTATTTAGGACAACTTTACTATGAGAGTTAAAGAAAAGAAAACTTAAAACGTTTATGAACTTAGGTCTAATTCAGTAGCCCACCACACACATATACATGTCCTTGCCTTTTTTCTTTTCTTCTTTTTTTTCACTTCATGTTTTAGAACATGAAGAATTATTAGATAATTTAAACATTTGGTAGATCTCTTAAGAGAATAAGTTGTAAACCATAATAGAAAGCAGCTGACATTGAGAGATACAGTTTTTCTTACCTTAGGTGTAATTGTAATATTAATATACTGTTTGATTATGTTAAATTATTCAAATGATTTTGACCAGTGAAAATAAGAGGTTAGATAATGAAAAACTCAAATAGAGTTATAGAATTATAATAAAAAGACATTCATTCATACTTTTTTTTATAAATATAAAAAATATTATATAAAAAAAACAAAAAAACTTCCAAAGAAATCGTAAAAAAAAGGAATGTAAAATATATTCAAATATTAAATGTATTTCTTTTAACTAGTTTCAAGCTAATCAAGTTAGTTTTAAATTTGTCTTGTTTTCATATGCTACTATGGTGTTTAAATCTTTACTTTATACCTGTATATACTTGTATATCAGTTGAATTTTGAAAACCTAATTTTTAGGGGGTGAAATTGGGAACAATTAATTATAGTTTTATAAATTTAAAATCCAAACATAATAGGAAGAACTTGGGACAACCACTTGGTTTCAGAAATTAATTCCATCAATTAATGATTTTATGACAATAAATCAAGGGTCGACTTATGCATAAGTATGTACAGTATATAAAAATGAATACATTGCACATTGATTATTATTAATATTATTATTATTATTATTATCATTATTATTATTATTATTATTAACTATATCAAAAAAAGAAAGAAAGAAGAATCTTTAACTAAAACATATCCTTGCAAAAAGTAAGGAAATACATTTTTAAATCATATTAATAATATATTGAATCATTTTTATTTAATGAAACTCATTTTCTTAGTTAATTCATTATCTACAATAATTCATAGTAGATTATTTCTTTTCTCAAAGTTTGTCATAAGGTTTAACTATAAGTTAAGTTAGCCAAATACCAACTTATGAAAAGATAATAAATACTTAGTATCAAAAGTAGTTTTAACTAAATATTTGTGTGAGCGCACAGGAAAGAGATTAGCAGAGGGAAAATAATTAATATAATCATCAGTTCTGTGAATATATATTAGTTTCTTAGATGTTTATTTTTATATTTTTACTCAAACTGTTCCTTTTATATATAGACATGACATTCTTATATATTAATACTTATATATAACACTAATTCCAATTTAGTTTATCTTCTTTGTGACAAATACACAGATATTTTCTTCTTTTTAGTTATCTTTCCAAAGCCCAGCTGATGAGATGTACAAAAATATGTTAAAATCCAAATTTCCTCTAAAACATTTTATACTTTATTGAAATTAATAAACTTTATTTTGTATATTAGTTAAAAAAGGATTTTCTGATTTTTGTCTCTCTTTTTTTAGATGTGAAGAGTCTAGGTATTTTTTTGGTATATGATAAAACCAAAAGTCATTGCTACCAAAAGAAATATATATTAAGTTATATATTTGTAGTACTTTAGTGTTCTAAAAGAATTCACTTTTAAATATTTATAATAATGAAAGTTTAAATTAACTGACTGACTGACTAGTTTTTTGTAGAGTTAGAAGATAAGTACATTATTATAAAAGGTTTTTGTACATTTCTGAATTTTTGTTCTTATCTTTCCCTGGAGATGAAATAGAACTTTACCATGAGAGAGAGAGAGAGAGAGAGAGAGAGAGAGAGAGAGAGAGAGAGAGAGGGGGGGAGAGAGAGAGAGGGGGGGGGAAAAAAAATACAAAGAAATAGAAATAGAAGAGGGGATATAGAGAGAGGGGGTAGAAAGAAAATAGAGGGGAGAGGAAGAGAAAGAGAGGGGTAGAAGAGAAAGAGAGGGGTAGGAAGAGAAAGAGAGGGGAGAAAGAGAGGGGTAGGAAGAGAAGAGAGAGAGAGAGGGGTAGTAAGAGAGAAGCAGGCATGGAGAGAGAGTAGAGAGAAGTTGAGAAAGAGATGAAATGGCAGAGAGAGAGAGAGAGGGGGAGAAGAGAGAGAGAGAGAGAGAGAGAGAGAGGGAGGGAAATAAAGGGAGAAATTTAGAGATGAGGAAGGGGAGTAAGAGAAAAGGGTGGAAGTAGAGACGGACTGGAGAGAGAGAGAGAGAGAGGCTGGAGAAAGAGAGGGGGAGAAAAGAGAGGAGGGGGAGAAAGGGTGAGATAGAGGGGGAGAGAGAAGGGGAGAGAAAAGGGTGAAAGAGAGGGGGCTAAAAAATGTGTGTGTGTATTTTGTGTCTGTGTGTGCGTTTTTCTTCCGCTTATACTTCACAGAATGTATAATGATAATAATTGAAAAAATAAAGAGAAAAGAAAGGGCAATTGAAAATACGAGTTATTTGAAATGGCTAAATCATATACTCCATTGGAATTATCCTTCACAAATGGAAGTAACCATTCTCGCTATTTCTTTTAATTAAACTTTTAGGCTAAACAAAATTTATATTTCCGCACTACAACAGTATGAAGCTGACCTCTGTCAAATTGAGATATCGATAAAAAAAATTGTGTAAATTTTTTTTTACCAAATTTGCAAAATCCCTTTAAGCATTACCGGCCCTTAACACACACATACGTTAGAGTGTATATAGTGAACTTAAAAATATAAACAAAATATAACTTAAGCCCCCCCCCCCACACACACACAAAAAGAAAAAAAAACTAATTTTTACGAACTGTCTTTTTCAATTACAAGTAAAAATTACTTCTATTCATTTGTTTGTTTATGGTATATACTCTGATTAAAATTGCGTTTAGACTCACTGGGGAAATTTTATTTTGTCAAATTAGCTGTAAATATAATGAATAAAGAAAGAACAAAACTAAATGGATAAAAAGAATGGAGAAATGAAGAAAAAAAAGAAATACTATCCTTTCTATCAGTCATTTTAAAAGTGCAGTGAAAAATCCTCGTTTGTGTAGTACCTGTATGTTTTTAATTGCATATTTTAAAACCTCTTTTCAAGACCATACGAATGTCTAAATAAAAAAATACTAAAAATTAAATTTGCATATTTTGAATAGAAATGTTTTTTATAAGTCCAGGTATGAAATTGCATTAAAAGTGACCCTTATTGTTTTTAAGAACTTTTTTGCACATGTGTCATATCAAAGAATGTTATAAATTAGATATGATTAAAAAAGAAAAGAAGTGTTGTCCTTTATAATAGGCTTCGATTGAGATCAATCGGTTTAAAGATATGTGTGTATGCAGTTGGATGTTTTGTGAGCTACACTATCAAGTTAGTTAATGTAAAATTGGGTTAATTTTTAAAAATGTATGATCGGCAATGACTAAACATGACACACGAATAATAAAGAAAAACTAAATAAAAACGATCAAAAAATAATCTTTTAATTCCTATGAATTAAGGGTAAATAGCGAAAATTGAACTTCAGTCTTCACCCCGACTCGACCCTTATTCTAACCCCAATTTACAATGGTCCTAATAAAGAATAAGAAAATAAACAAATGAATGAATGAATAAATAAATAAATAAATAAATACTGAAATTAAATATTAAATTTCTAAATACAAATAGTACTTTTATTATTAATCATAAAGATTGCAAATATATTAGCATACTAATGATCTCATCGATGCAAAAAGTGTCTTAGAAGAAAAAGCGGATCTGAGAAGTATGTTATCATTTCAAATTATTTGATATATTCTAATAAAATTGCGAATGTTTTGTTTTATTTTAAAAGAATGGCATCCTTTTTACAAAAAAAGGAAATAAATATAGGGATCAAAGGAAAGACGAATTGACAGAAGCCTACAAGAGATCGACATACGAAGTGCGACACTTAAATTCAACAAGAGAGTGAGCAACAGGTTAGAAAGCAACAAGTGTATGTATCAATGTCTCTCGTTCTGTACAGCCTGTTGCAGTCTCAAGGCGCATACACACGTATATAAAAATCACGAGACAGATTGAGAATTTGCATTCTCCTTATTATAACGTCGATAAACACCCTTTTTCTTTTATATATATACACATACACACACTTATATATATGAATAAATGTATCGTTTTTAGAAAAATCGAAAATTAAATTGTCGACAAAAAAACATAGGAGGAAGAAAGGAGAATAGATAGTTTGATTCTTTAGTCGGAGTACAGGAAAATGAGACGGTTTCAGTGTGAAATGAAAATCATATACAGTTTTAAATTTCAATCGTTTGAATTACGGCGAAAATTAGATCGGAGATCATTGTCATTATAATTTTTACGCAGAAAGAAACTATAGCAATGTACATTTTATCAAACAAGTTCATCATGATTAGACGTTTTGAGTTAAAGTAATGCAAATTATCATCAAACAGATTTCTGTGAAAAGTTGTGCATATATTTTGTCAGGTAGTCAGAGCAAGCTATCACGAGATGCTTAAAAACTAAAATACTTGATTTCAAATGAAGGTTTATTTCAATGATAATCCAAAGAAAACCTTCTAGTAAACGAACATTTTCATATGTATGTATATATATATATATATATATGATATACTTAGCTCTTTTTTCTAATTTTTTTCTAAAAAGAGCGATAGCTTTTTTTCCACTAAAAGTAAGTTTGAGACCAGAGAAACATATATAAATAGTTATTATAATAAATACTTATTGTTTAACGGAATCTTTTCATGGCATAGTTCAAAATTGTTTTCTTAATGTTACATTATATATATATATATATATATATATATATATATATATATATAGATATGTGTGTGTGTGTGTGTGTAATATATATATATATATATATATATATATATATATTGTATGTGTGTATGTACAATGTCCCGTTATACCATCACTTCTTGAAATGTACTCTTCAAATTTATCTATATTTTTGTATCTTTGAAAAAATTATCCAGAATGACAACAACATTTACATCAACCCAAAGACAATCAAGAAAGCAAATTAAACGTAACAATAAAATAATCTACAAATACTTTGTCATGATTTGAACCAACCTGAAGACATTGTTTTTCTTTCCAGTTATATTTCATAGTCAACCAAGTCTCAACGAAAGACGTAGACATTAAAATAAATACATCCCCCACCATTTAAAAATATTTAATTCCCTCTTACAGGTAGATTAGTTCGTTATTTTTACCTACAGTAGTACACGAATGAATAATATAACTTCAGCATAGCAGAAGCAAGAAACAGTGAGGAAAAAAAAGGAACATATATATGCAAATAATTAAAATGAATTATGGAAAAAGCTTACCCTAGGTTTGAAAAGCTGCCCTAAGGCCTGGTAAGAAGTCCAATCTTCTACATTATTATATATGTAACAAAAGGCGCAACAGTTGATTGTTATTATTATTATAAAGTCGCCTGCTCTGAAGCGTACCGTTTTGTTCTTCTCACCACCGCCGCGATGGAATGGTAAGAAGAAGAAGAGGAGGGAGGAGGAGGCAAAGAAGAAAGAAAAGAGAGAAGAAGAAGAAGAAGAAGAAGAAGAAGAAGAAGACAATGATAACGACGAAGATGTTGCAAGAAGGAGAGAAGGTATCACGCAAAGAAGAGAACGCTGTAGAGAAAATAATAAAGAAAGAAGAAAAAAGCGGCTTGTTTTATTTCCTGCTATGGAATCGAATTGGGGAACTTGTTGCATCTGAGCTACTAATTGCAGAGACGATATCACGCAAACATTATAGGTCTGCAGACGCACACGCACATACACACACTTGTGCTACTACTAAACAAAAACGCGCGGACACACAGGTCTAATTCTCGTTTATTTTAAAGAGACGCACATAAAACGTATTGTCGGGGAGTTTTGTAGCTCATTTAGTAATGGCGTTGGCTCTTGAAGCAATCGATTCGAGTTCGATCTCAGTGTACGCCTTTTAAAAAAATTTTTTTTTTTAACTTTTTGGATTCAGTTTAACGGACCATTTTACACTATTTTCCAAATAACCTGTTCAAATTTGTCAGCATACACTTCTTGTGATTCACTAAGTTGATGATCTTTTTTAAATCTAAAACTTTTTTAATTGCCTTATTGCTATCTATCTATCTATGTCAGTATATTCATATCTATCTAACTTGTTGATTTCTAAGGCAGGTATGTCACCCTTCCTTAGCGCAACACAATCTTCTTTACCCCTCAGTTATATTCATTTGTTTGTAAAATTTACGATACCTACATGTTCAACTCATTTTATTAAATCATATTTATACGAGCAAATTTTGTGATCAACTTTAATTATAAAATTAGCTCTTTATTCCAGTTTTTCAGTCTTTTCTTCAAATATTGGTTTAATATTTACATTAAAAGTATTCAAAATTATTATACTCGCGTATAGGTCGAATCCAAAAGGCCTACTATTTCGGCAGAAATATTGGTATCGACCAATACGTGAGTATTAAGATTGAAATTTAACAAAATAATGGTTAAGACCCAGGAGCAACCTTTGGCTTCAAAAATTAATTTAATAAATTAATGATTTCGTGACCATAAACCAAGGGTCGACCTATACGTGAGATCAGCGTATACACAAGTATGTACAGCATATCATTAATTGTGGGAAGATATGAAGAAAAGGGCTTCTTATATGACTGGATAACAATAATACCAATTAGTAAATGAATAGATAAAAAGCTTCTAAAAATTATATGTGGTAGATAAAAGCGATAAGAATTATTATCTTTTTTCTTCGTTTGTGTTTAAAATTGACATAAAATAAATGCAAGAGAGAACCCGGTTTGGAAATTGAATAAAAAAATAAAAAAATAAATTGCTTCAAAGATGAATGATTTTAATCAATGAATGTCAATTAGAGAAACAAAGGAAGTTATAAAATTATACATATACATATATATATATATATATATATATATATATATATAAAATGTAAAGAAACGATTCATAAGAAAATCAGAATCCAAAAATTTCAATAAAATTTAAATCCTGAGTCAAATGTACAGGACACACCAAAACAGAACAATGATCTAAACATTTTAAAATAATCATGAAAAATACAATGATGATAATGATTATGGTTGTTAGTGATGATGATGATGGTGATGATGATGATTATGATAATAATGGCGATAATTATAATGGGGATAATATCCATTATTCGCCGAGGACAAAGACTTGGATGAAATACGCGAGAAATCTTTTTCTTTTTTTTCTTATTTTTTTTTTTTTTTTTTTTTTACTGAAATTCGTACACTTACGTTTGAATTTCCAAGGTTAATTTGAAGTGACTCTTAGATTTTCTTTCTTTTTTTCTCTCTTTAAAAAAGAAAACTCAATAAAAACACAACTTCTTTTTACTAAAGAAGCGAGAATCCGTTTAAAAGGCCCAGTCGTAAGAAGAAATATTAACTATGATAAAAGAAGAAAGATTTTCCGTATTTCTGTGGCCGGCATAAGATCTGACGTGCGCTCAACATAGCGGACGCAGATGGGTTAGCGTTGGTAATTATATGATACTTGAAGTCATCCACAAGTTACCAATAACGATGAAGCCAACACAGGAACAGAGGGAAAAAGAATAGTAAGAAAGAAACAAAATAAAAAAATTGAAGTTTGAATTATTTTTTCCTTTTTTTTTTTTTGATGGGAAAATGTGCAGTTTTTGAACAAAACTTTTCCGTACTTAACTATTAAGCAAGTCCCTGTTCCGAACAAAACAATTTTATTAGAAGCCAAAAATTATGATGATTCTCTCTCTTCCTCACTCTCACTGTTCATCTCTTTCTCTTTCTCTCTCTCTCTTTGGAAGTTATCATTCGACGGGGACGGATGTTTTCCTCTCTCTTGTAACAGAAATCAATCATTATTTGCATAGATTTGTGCAAAGATCCTAATGAGAATTTCTGACCTCGAGCAGAGGACTTGTCATTACAGAGGATTAAATTTAGAGTGTTACATCATGTCTCATTGAAAACACACACACACACACAATAATATATATATATATATATATATATATATATATATATATTGTGACAACAGGTGTTAAGAATAAAGCGGATGGTTATTTTGAGAAAAAAGTTATGTATGATTATCATACACAGTGCTATCAACTGTTGCTCGCAATTGGTATCAATTTGAATTAACTTCGGAAAATAGGAAGCTGGTTTTATATATATATATATATATATATATATATATATATATATACGTTGGCTTCTTGATTAAATCATAATTAAATAGGATAGAAAGAGGGAAAGTATTTGGAATAAAATAAAAAATAAAAAATAAAAAAAACAAGCAAAAAATAAAATAACTGATTAAAAAAATTATTCTAATCCAAAAATAAAGATATAATTCCTGAACGACTTAAAACTAAGTTGAACTGTATCAAGTATAACTTTATAGCAAAAAAAAAAAAATAATTTTAGACAACCTGTCTTTTTTGGGTTGTAAAACTATTAAAACAAAAACAAAGGATCATGATATTATCAACCAATTTATTTATTTATTATTATCTTTTTTTTAAATTTAGCTTAGTTGTGGCAAAAGGTCAGAAGAATCGAGCCTTCAGTGAGAATCGAACTCAACTCGTAAGGATTAACAAGCCTAGCTCGCTAACACCACGCGATGCGCGGAACCATGAGTTTTAACAAGATAATAATTTTTAGTTTCTTAAAAAAGTTGGGATTTTTTTCTCCTCAAAATGAAACAGATAAAATATCTTAAGAGAAAAATATGCGTTTTCTTAATTCTAATCGGAAAACAGTGTTTGCCTTACAAATGTAAAGTCTAGCAGACAGGCATATTGGCGTGCCGTATACCCACGCGCATACCTACTCATACACTAAGCTCTCTCTCTCACTCTCTCTCTCTCTCTCTCTCTCTCTCTCTCTCTCCCCCTCTCTCGTACGCACGCACGCACGCATATGCGCGCGACCAAAACGTATGTTCGGACTTGGAGATAGGGCGCACCTCAAGTATGGTTCCTTTTTGACATAGCACCAGTGTCTCATTCTTTCTTTTTCTCCTTATGAGTAAGGCTAGTCCGGGTTTTGCAGGGTTTCTTTTCATGATGACTCCATATCAGCCCCACCCCCACCTCTCATTTAATTGATCTTGGACAAAAATTATGATCAATTTTTTTTTTTTAATTTAAAAAAAAAAAAATTACAATCACTATTTTTACAATTTATATTTCCTAACCACGGATATTTATTTATTTAAAACAACAGCCAATATTTACTTTATTCTTACATTCACGTTTTAAATAGCCTCTTTAGTGTGTACACATTTATACTGGCTCTCTCCCACCCCTATCTCTCTATCTCCCACCCCTATCTCTCTATCTCTCTCTCTCTCTCTCTCACACACACACACAAATATGCTTTCTCTCGCATTTGCTACTTACTCTAGTACTCAGATCAACTGCACACAGGAATACACATACACATGCGTACACATATATAACTTTATTCCAATAGTAGCAACAGTCTCCTTGGAACAGGTGAGAATTACATGTTATGTACGTGAATGTTTGGTCGTCTCTTGGCGCGTGCGCATGCGTGTGTGCATGTGTGTCCGTGTGTTCGTGCAAAGTAGGAGTTGCCGCTATCATCATCATCATCGCTAGTAGCATCATCAGCATCCTCATCATTATCATCATCAACATCATCGCCGCCACCAACGTCGATATCAATTGAAAAAGTCTCATGTGAACCAGTCATGATAATAATGCAGAAGAGATTTTTTTATAGCTTCATTATTTGACAATTACGACCCCCCCACCGCCCAAAGCCCCTCCCCCCTAAAAGGCCATTCTTTATTTTTTTTTTAAATTATGGACTTTTTATTCCCTTTTCGAAAACACGAAAAATACATCGTTAATATTAAAAAAAAAAACCCACCTTCAATTGAATTAAATATATCAACGAACTTATCTGTTCGCTTCAGACCCAACGTCCACATAACCACGTTATTTGAATACACGCTTTCTTTTTTTAATACTTTTTTTTAGTACTTACCTGCTAACCAATATCATTGATACACGAAGAGTTGTTTTACAGAACTTTTATTTCTTTATCTTATCTTGGTAAACATTCAATT
>CM042148.1:34712611-34797611 GCA_023376005.1 Doryteuthis pealeii | reverse complement strand
TCTGTCTGCCTGTTTGTTTGCCTCTCTCTCTCTCACACACACACACACACATATATATATATATATATATATATATATATATATATATATATATATATATTATACGTGAGTGTGTGCGTTTATGAGAGAAAGAGTGTTATGTGAACGTGTGTTTACCTAACCAATGCGCACGAGCAAGATGTGACACAAGATCAATTTTTAAGCAGAGTTTAAATTCAGAGTTTTCCTTCTCATAGACAGGTTGCTATAACAATGTTAAAGAGTCCAGACTGTCCTACTATTTTACCTATAGCTGAAGGGAGAATAGTTCCCAAGGGTATTAGTGTAATGTGAAATGCAAACAGCTTCGTCCAGGAATTGAACTCGGATCGCCGTGTCCATTTCTTACGTCGATAATCATTATATATATATATATATATATATATATATATATATATATGTGTGTGTGTGTGTGTGTGTGTGTGTGTGTGTGTGTTCTGGATAATGCAGTGAACTGCCTTTGATATTGGGAACCCAGTTCTGGAGTTTTAGGGAGTGTGGCGTCACTACTTTGTTGCCATGACTCCCGTGTCCATTCTGACCCGGTGTGATAGTGCTTGTTAGGGTCTCATCTATGGATCAAATAGATATTTTCGGAAATTATAAGTAACAGATTGAAATACTTAAAACTATATAACTGTGTAAAAACAAATGATTATTATTGGATAGAAACAATTGCTTGAATTATTAGTAAGGAATACTTGAAACGACATAATTGTGTGCAAATTATTTGTATTAGACAGAAATACTTTATTATATAAGTGTGTACAAATAAATGATTATCGACAAATAAACAATGCAATGTAATATTAAAAATATAGTTATGATTATAATTAAACATTTACAAATGAATCAAATTTCGGCATTAAATAACATAAGGATAGATCAAAGGGAGATGTTTGGAC
This sequence comes from Doryteuthis pealeii, assembly GCA_023376005.1. Classification (NCBI taxonomy): domain Eukaryota; kingdom Metazoa; phylum Mollusca; class Cephalopoda; order Myopsida; family Loliginidae; genus Doryteuthis; species Doryteuthis pealeii. The sequence goes on along the minus strand of CM042148.1, from coordinate 34,796,667 downwards.
ATTATTAATATTGGGTAAAAATACTTAAAACCATATTACTGTGTGTAAATTACTTGTATTAAGAGTAGTTACTTGAAGCTATAATTGCTTACAAAGGATTATTATTATTATTATTATTATTATTATTATTATTACCACTACTTTTTCCACACCAGCATTTGCCGGTGGTCTTTCGCAGGAGTCTGAGTGACAGCAAGTCTCCACAGGTCTCCAGGACTCTTCTAAATATTCTAGCTGTGATCTAGATGGTCTCGATTCTTCCTCTGATATTCAGTTCCCCCAGTTATTTTTCAGGCCTTTAGGGACCGTTCAAAGGGCTCCAGTTACAATTGGTATCAGCGTCACCTTCATGTTCTGTAGATTCTTTAGTTCTCTGGCGAAATCCAAGTATTTTTTTTACCTTTTCGTTTTTTAAATTTTCATTATATGGTCATCAACTGGAACGGCAAAATGCACTAGATGGATAATTCTTTTATTAATTGTAATTAATACAACGTCTGGTCCCAGTGAATGTTATGCGCCTTATTTTCTAGGACATATTGTGGTTTATGTATATTTCATTTATCAGCATGGACAAATTCTAATCTCTTGCACAATTCCCACTCGATCGCCCTTCTATCCAGTCATATCTACTTTTGTATTCCTTTTGTGCCAGTTTGCTGCATTCTTATATGATTAACAGTTTTGTCCCAGTCAGAACATAACTTACACTTGCTATTCTTCTGCGTATTATCAATTTTTTCTTCGATACAATTATTTTTTATGGCATTATTTTGTGCTGCCATTAAAAGATATTCAGGCTTCCCCTTCGTAACCATTTCCAGGTCATCTCATGCACAATTTCCTTAGTTTGTCGCTAAAAGTATCCATACAGTTGTTTTTCGTTTTATTTTTGTTTTCCATTTTTGTTGTTGTCTTTCTGTTTCTCCTTAAGTTATATTGATATTTCTGTTACCGGCTGCTGAAATCAACCTTTCTTTACTCTTTTTTGTATATTCTTCTAGTCCCCTAAGTGTTGCATCTATTAAAAAAAACTTTAATATTAGTGAATCATCTTCCTTCTTTTCTTGACAAATAGAGTATGTCTGTATAATCTAAAAGGTGGAAGGCCTTGTGCATCATCACCAATTTCCTAGTTCCTTAGTTCATATGTCTAAGTTCCCCCTTGTTCATTTTAAGTAGGGTCAAGTGTATCATAATATTAGGACAGTCCAGATATTCATTCCTTTGATGATATTTCTGCTGCAGAGTTGGGTTTTGAGAAGTTTTCTTGTTTTTCTGAGGAACTCCTTTCTTACCTTTTCGTCTCTGTTTACTTGGTGAACTCCTTTCTTACCTTTCGTCTCTGTTTACTTGGTGTCCGCTTCTAATATTTCCAGGTAGTAGTTTTCTTTTTCTCCAACTTCTACAGCTCCATTCAATAATATAATGGGTTTAAACTAGCATTAAAAATTACTGAGTAAAACACAAAACATACGTTAATGGTGTCGCGGACTGTAAATAAGAATAGTTACATGAAATCATGGGATTGTATATAAATATAGATTTGTCCCTGCTTGATGGTGTCCGCTTCTAATATTTCCAGATAATAGTTTCCTTTTTTCCCCAATTGTTCTGATGCTTTCCTTGATTGGACAGTTCTATTCCTTCTGCTGTTTTTCTTTTCCCTGTTTTCATTATAAGCATAGTACAGTTTTCAGTTGCAAATGACATTCGTATATATTGGCTGTAGAGTAGATTCTAGCAGTTTATATAAGAGTTTCTAGTTATGTTTTTCATTCATGGCAACTATCTTAATATCATCGATAAAGATGAGGTGGTTTATATTTTACTGTGAGTTAGTAAGTTTGTAGTTTCCTTTGCATTTAGTGCCATCTTTATTATAACATATGGCAGTGGTGATAAGTGTTTGTGGTGTAATGGATAATGTCGTAGGAAATGGACACGTCGATCCGAGTTCAAACTCTAGGATTACAGTCAAGTCACGCTGAAAGCATCAGCTACCGCTAGATAATAGAAGTTAAGCAGCGATAAGCTTGTTAAATACTTAATTGGGTTACCAATTAAGCAAGAACAAGTATTGTAAGCAACCTGAGACCTTTGGTTATCAAAATATCTTTGCGCTAATACCCGCGAGAAAGATATGAATCAACTATTCTCGATCAAGCTATGGGTAAATAGCAGGGAAGACTAGGCTCTTTAACCTTGTTAAGTGGCTTTCAAGAGAGAGTAATTGGTAATTTGCTTGAAGCATTGTTAAGTATGTTATAAAATAATAAAATTCGAAGCAATACAATGCGTAAAAAAAAAACAACATCTTTTGTCTTTATTTTTACGCATTGTATTGCCTTCGATATATATATATATATATATATATATATATATATATATATATACTCTTATTTGTGCAGTTAAGAACTTGCAGTAAACTTGTTATCGGTCCGTAGTTGCTTGTTAGTTACTTGAAATCATACAATTACTTGAATTACTTTAAACCATATTGTGTGAAAATTATTAACATTATATATGAAAACTTGAAGCAATATAATTGTTTGCAAACAAATGATTGTTATTACCAGTCTCCGACACCATTCAAGCCGTCTTTTTTATAAACACACTTTGATATCATGGGTCAGTCTGGGATCTTTAAACTTGGTTAGGAAACCGGTCTAGGAAAAGGAAAACTCTAAATTCAAATCTGTTAAACGAAGGTGTTGGTAAATATATATTGGGAAATAAATATAGCGTTGACTAGTCGGGTAGAGAAAATATATTATATGTGAAAAAAAATATTAAAAAAATAAATAAAAGATTTTAAAAATCTGTTCAACGATATAGAGTAAAATGTTAAGTCAGCGGAGTGGTTTATTGTCGGTATCAGCCAGATAGCGAGGGAGTCTATTTCCTTTTCGCAAGCGCGAGACCGAAGAGATTTTTTTTTTGCATTTGAGGTGTAGCGCCACACCTACCACCAGCTCCACACTTTACCGCACACATCCAAGCTGTGCTACTCATGCGTTTATTTGGCGAGGTCCAGTATCGAACACGGGGCCATGTGGTTCCTAGGCGGATACTCTACTGACTGAGCTTAACCGGTCCATTATAATGGATTTAAATTAACAGTAAAAACCTTCTGAGTAAATCACAAAATAGGCCTCAATGGTGTCGTGGACTGTAAATAGGAATAGTTACTTAAAACCATGTGATTATCTATAAATAGTTATTGATAAGAATAGTTATTTGAAGGTATTATTTAAAAAAAATCATTGAAGCCATATAGTTGCTTAAAAAAGAAAAGACTGACTTGAGCATTAAATAACCCAACAAGAAATGAAATGCTAAAATACCAGCAAGCCAACCAACCTACCGATTTTATTCAAATGTTTTTAAATGGAAGATTTTTTTTTATCTCGTACTTTTTTTTAAAACTCGTAATTTTATTCTTTCCATTTGTAAAAGGCAGAGGTTTTTATTCTACTTTTTTCCTTTTTTATTCTTTCTTTGTTAAGGTCTTCGACTTTTACTAACAGCAATCAATACGGCTGTGGTAGTGTCTATGCAAAATACTCTAACAGGTAACCGATTTCAAAGCCTTTTAAAGCAAGCCTTGAAGAGAGACACTTTTAAAAAAATCGATTTCATTCTTTACAATCCTGATTCTACAAGAAATAGGCACACTTAACTTCCAGACAATAGTTTTAGAATCAGAGTTTTTATTTTCTTCCCTAAATGCCGTACGCACTCGTATATAAGTCTATCTCATGTATTTAGCGACCCTTATCTTATAGTCAAGTAATGATTAATCCATTGAATTAATTTCTAAAGCCAAGGGCTGCCGTTAGTTCTTCCCATTATATTTGAATTTTAAACTTATTACTATATACATATATTTAGATGCCATTTTTTTAGCCCAAAAAAATAGTTTTAAAAATTCGATACAAGAGTATATACGGTTAACTGATTTGGAAACTTTATGTGTACTGCTTGAATTTTTATCCAGATATAAAAGTATCTTTTATGGCTTTTCGACTTCACGTGTTCCAATCACGTTTTGATTTTCACTTTCCCATGTACCAATCACGTCATTAACATTCAATTGTAAACACTAACCAACGAACGGTTATGAACCTTTTCTACACATTTTCCAAACTCAACGCACTCAAAACATCCATCATCTTTTCAACTACATAAATCTTCTTTCTCCTTGACTAGTTTCCTGTTGTCCTGAAGAAGGTTTCTTTACAAACCGAAATGTTCGAACATTGACACTACGACTGATAATTTCCATCCATTGTAACATTCCATTTTTATACATTTCTCCACATATAAAAGTATATATTTACTCAACCTCTCCACACGAGCAGAATGTGACAAGGTAAATTTTAGAGTTGAATAGGTTTCAGGGTTTTCCTTCTCGGCCAGTTGCCATACCAAAATTAAAGAGCTGTCTGCTCTTTTATTCACCCATGGCTGGTGGATGAGTAGTTGGATGCATACCTTTCCCAAGAGTATTAGCGCTATGAAAAATGCAACCAGCGTCGTCAAGGATTTAAAATCGTTTCATACAAATATAACTGAAATTATTGGCACGGTGTTAGTTTCATTATTTATTTACTAGGCTTTGTTTAGTCTGGTCTATATATAATAGGTCATTTTAGGTTTCTTACAGTACCTAGCTGTTAGTAAGTAGTCACCGATCTATGTATTATTATTATTATCATCATGAGAGATTTTTCCCACCAGCATTAACTGATGGTATTTCCCTGAGTGACAACAAGTCTTCTCATGTCTCCATGACATTTCTGAGTATTCTATCCGATTTCAACAATGCAGTAGTCTGGATGGTTTCAATTCTTCGTCTGATTTCCAGATCCTCTAGTCTTTTTTACAATCTTTTTGGACCGTTCCAAGAGCATCAACTACAATTGGTATCACTTTGACCTTCATACTCCACAGCTTTTTTTAATTTAAAAAATTATTATTATTATTATTTGGTCGTCTTGGGTATCTCTCCTTTTTCTATCTTCTCGCATCAACCTTAAAAAAAGAGAATCTTTGCACAGAACATATACGCATTTAATATAATATTTATATACAGATAAAATTCTATTATGTAAATAACCCGATAGTTCCCAAAAATTCCCTCTTAAATCCTTTTTCTTAGTATTATTTCTGAAATCATCCAATTCAATTTAATTTATATATCTTTATACTGTTGCTGCTTTTGATCTGACTAGACAATTTGTTCCAAAAAGATATTACTTTATTAGCAAAAAAATCCAATTGGTTAATAGACTTAGTTTATGTATCTTGACAGTGAATTCCGGTCTTAAAAAATGTATATCATAACTAAAAATTCAATAATCATTTTGAAAGTTTCAATTAGTTCACCCCTCATTCTTCTTTTCTAGTAAAATAGTTAATCCTAATTTCTACAATATCTCCCTGTAACTGTAATCTTTTACTCTTTTTATTATGACACTCTTCTTTGTATGCCCTCCAATCTCAATATTACACTTCAATTTTCATGTTGAGACACTGGAGCCCAGGCACGAGCACAATATTGTATATGATTTTTCTTATTATGGTTTTATATATTTTTGAAACAACATTTCCCTTTTTTTTTTTAAATAAAGTTTCTAACCATCCAGCCAATTATTCAATTTGCCCTATACGACAGACAAGATATGATTGTCAGCCTTAAATATATCAAAGCCAACCCCTTAATCACATTCCTCATTTACTTTGTATTGATGGTTTAGTTTAATTTTTAACAGCATGTCAACTCCTTATGGGTTATTTAATGCCAAAATTCGAATCATTTGTAAATGTTTGATTGTAATAATAACTATTTTCAATATTACATTGTATTAAAAAAAAACCAACCTCTTTTCCTGTAATTATTTGTTTGCACGATATAATGTATTCCTATCTAATATTAATTATTTATACACGATTATATGCACCTCTGGTGTAATAGTTATCCTCCTAGGAAATGGACACGGTGACTAGAGTTCAGATCCCGGATGAGACTGGTAGCATTTCACAGTGCTAATACCCTTGGGAAAGGTATGCATACAACTATTCTCCCTCCAGCTATGAGTAAATAGCAGACTAGGCTCTTATAACCTTGATATGGTAACCTGTCAAGGAAAAGGAAAACTGAATTCAAACCTGCTAAACTTCGCTTGAAAATAGACTTTGTGTCACATCCTGCTCGCGCGGAGGGTTTGGTAAATACATATACATGGTTATATGGTTTAAAGAAACAATTACTGTTTGATAATAAACATTTGTTTACACACAGTCATATGGTTATATTCCTATCTAATACCAATAATTTGCAATCAGTAATATGATTTCAAGAAACTAATAATGATAATCCTTTAGTTGGTGGATTTGTTGTGTTTTACGGCATATCAACCATTTTCAGGTCATTTAATGCCGAATCAAGTCATTTTGATAAACGAAGGACTGGGGTTTCTTACAGTACCAGCTGTTGCTTGAGTGGTCTCATAAGTATTGCACAGGCTCATCGCTGCTTAATGTCGGTGTTCTAGCGGGAACCGGAGCTTTCAGCATAACTTGACCGTGATAATAATGATAATCTTTAGTAAACAATTATAACTTTAAGTAACTATTCTTAACGCCAATAATTTGCACACTTATACTTGAATAGAGCTCTTTGATGTAATACGAGCACTCCGGGTCATAGTGGGCCTGGGAGTAATGACAATGAACTGGTACTTTACACTATTCAGGAGAATTGGAGCCATGTTTTGGGTATGACGTTAAACTACATCTAATGGTAAGTTTCTAATTCTGGAGTGTCGACCTCTTCCTCGCCATTACTCCCAGGTCCACCCTGACCCGCAGTGGTAGTACCTTTTAAGGTCCCATCTATGGGTTAAATAGATTAAAAACTGAGTTTTAAAAATGTATTTAAAAATGATTTAAAAACATTGCATACTCAACAAAAATGCATTAAAAAAGTCTTCCACAAAAAATAACTCAAGGATTGACATGTCGTAAAATCCAACCAACAGAACTGGAGCCTCACCATCGGATGCAGTTTAGTGTCATACCCAGGACACTCCTTTTTTTATTGTTGCTGTTGTATGGGGCATTCTGTGAGGATGGAACTTGCTATTCAGTAGTAATTGATCTGCGAGAGTAGTTTACTAACCATTATGTCCCGATGGGACGCCATAGAGCTGTCTATGTATTGATCAGGCTCATTGCTGCTTAACTTTACTGATCCGCAGGGAACCGGTGCTTTTAGCGTGATTGATTGTAAGCGCATTCGTTTCTTTAGTTTAGGAAAAATAAAATTTAAAGTATTGAAGCAGTAAGATTTTCCTTTTAGATGGAACCAGTTATAAGTGTTAGGCAGATGAATACACAAAAAAAACATTTTGTAGAATTTATATTTAACAACAGCAACATTGGAAAAACAAACAAACAAAAAATAATGTCTAAAATTAAGGACATGAAAAAGTATAAACAGAAAAAGTATTATACAATGGTACCTTGACTTACGAGTTTAATTCGTTCCGCTGTAAACTAAGTTTCCTCCTACATCAAATCAGTTTTCCCCATTGAAATAAACTAAAATGCTATAAAGCCGTTCCAGCCCTAAAAAGCAAAATCCTGATTTTTTTGTCACGTATTTTTAGATAAGAAAAAATAGTATTGTATAAAACATCATAAAATAGAATATAATGTATTATGTGCTCTAAGTAAGTAAAGTCGTCGGGTTGGCCTAAAGTCAGTATCAGTCAGTCAGCGAGGGAGTATCCACTTTTTACTAGCGCTAGACCAAGGAGATGGTTTTTGCGTCTGAGGTGGAGCGCCACACCTGCCATCAGCTCCCTACTTTACCGCACAGATCCCTGTGCTACTCATACGCTGAGTTGGCGAGGGCCGGTTTCGAACTAGGAAACTTGTGTTTTTTAGCCGAACGAGCTAACCCGGCCCTAACTGTTTTTATAGATGATATTTTTCTTTGGTGTTATAAATGTGTAAACATAAATGTTTTTAGTGAATTCATTAACATAAGCGTATCTAATGCTCGCTCATACCTCAAATTTTAACTCAGCACACGAAGTAAAAAACGACCAAGTGACAGCTCGTAACTAGGAAACCCCGTAAGCTAGTGTACTCGTAAGTCAAGGTACCACTGTATTTTATGTATGAATTATCATCATTATGGAATGACAGCACGTATTCCCATGGCTCTCTCTTAATCTTTCGCCACCTGTCCCTATCGGTCATCACTCCTGGTAAGTCGTCCTCACGACCTCCAGTGTCCGTGATTTAATGTAACTACTTGTGTGCATGTGTAGCTGTTCGCAAGAGAATGTCACTTATCAGTTCGTTCTTACTTCTCCATCAGTGTCCAGCATGTCTTGTTCATTTTATTTGGATGGTTAATGTGATAGGAAGTAAGTAAGTAGCTACTTTCAGGATTTGCTCAGAATAGCACGCATCATCCTTGATTAGTTCCCATCTAGCTTTTTTCCCGTTAAAGTCCTAGTGGCTCGGCTCCATATTGGAAGAATATTAAATAAATATTGTTATATTATTTAAAAAAAAAATTATTTCCAGAAATACCTAGTGTGGTGAAGTCAAATGTAGTTATCTTACCTTAGATTAGTTCACTATAAATACTAAAGAATTGTCAGCTTAAGTGGACCACAGTTAAGTTATATTGAATAAATCTTGGGTAAAGCAATTACCTTGTTCGTCTTTTTTTTTTACACGCAGAATGGCGGATTCAAACCACATTCTACCCATTCTTAAAGTATTGACTCATTTTGATAGTAGGTTAGTCGATTTTATGGCATTTCAACCCTTTTTTTGGTTATTTAATTTAATTATTTAAAGTCATTCATTTTTGCAAGCAGTTTGAAATTAACTACGAATTTTACATAATTTATAAACAATTAGAACTTTAACTATTCTTAATACAAATAATTTGCATACAGTTATGGTTTCAAGTATTCCTACCTAATACTAACGATTTGCAAGCAATTATGAAGTTGGTTGGTTGGTTGGCTGGTTTTACAGCATGTTAACCCTTTTTGGATCATTTTATGTTGAAATCAGTTTAACAATTACAGGTACGGAAATGAATTTTCACAATAATTTTAAACTGGTAAACACTACATACTTACTTGCAATATCATTGTGACATTATGGTTATCATGCTAGTCTCGCAGATCCATTCCTACTGAATAGCGAGTTCGATCCTCGTAGGATGCCCACACTCACAACCCTGTGTCACATCCTACCCGTGGCGAACGGTTTGGATAAATACCTACTAACTTGCAATATCAATGTTTTAAGAGACAACGTATTAATTCATATCAAAATAAACTTAAACGTTTTTTTTTTAAATTATAGATTGAACCCTAAAAAAAAAAACTACTGTGGATCTGGGAATATGTTTATTTTCCTGACCACTCACCAGGCTGAATCAACACAAGGTCTTTTAAGCCACGCACAAACCAAAGCTCATGCGGTGGTCAGTGCAAAAAATGTCTGGTCCCGTCTGCATTCTTTTTGTGGTCGTCTCAAGCACCGGGCAATAAATCCCATTCTGTCCCCTTTTAAGTGAGAGTGCAGGGACTGCCCGTGGGGAATGGCCCCAGGGACTACGCGATTTATTTTAACTCACTCACCGGTTCAGAAGCCGAAGTTCCTAAACCAGCTGGGAGTAATGGTAAATAGCATTGAAGGAGTAACTTCCCAGAGATTTCCGTTGATGAGATATTGCTACAGAGGTATGTGTAATAGTCTACTAATTTCAGAGTTTTTTCAGTTTATATCCCATGAGCAGGATGTGACATGTGGAATTTCTTAAGCGGAGTTTAAAAGGTTTTGATTCAGAATTTTACTTCTAAAATGGTTGCCAAGGTTAAAGAGCCTAGTTTGCCCTACTATTCATCCATTGCTAGAGGGAGAATAATTGTACAAATACCTTTCCCAAGAGTATCAGCGAGCGCTATGTGAAATGCAAACAGCCCCATCCATGATTTGAAATCGGGTCACTGAGTCCATTTCCTACGACGATAACCCTTAGAAAACAGAGTCCTCTCATTTAATGTGGAGATGGTACCATCATGTTTAAATCACATGACCTCCAGAGGCCAAACTTTAAAGCAGCCCTACAGCAATGAAGTAACGAGCCCAAAAATTTGCCCTCCACTGTAAGTCTGTCAATGGCGAGTTCTGAAGCATCTGAGAAAGAACATTTATGCGCAAACAACTTGAATTGTAGCGTGATGGGAATTAGGGGATCCAACATGACAGACTACCCGCTCACAATGCGCTGAAAAATGCACCACCAAAATTGCTACATCCCACCCACCCCCTACTCAACCGAATTTTGCTCCCTGTGACTTCTTCTTCTTCTTCTTCTTCAAGATAAAATTCAAGCTGAACAATCGACGTTCTGACAACATGGAGAAGATCCAGAAGGCACCGTGCGCATAGTGCTTGACATGCTTAAAGAGCGAAATGCTTAAGAAACTTTTCAAGCATGGGACGAGCATTGTCAGCTATGTATCGATGGACAATGTGACTACAGCGAACAGGGTGAGGGCTAGATTGAAATAAACGGTTAATAAAGTAGGTATACCCCCCCAAAAAAAAACAAAAACAAAAACAACCCAAACAAAACGTGGTCTTTTTTGTCGAAGACCTTACAAATTATATTTAAAAATATATTAAAAATGTAAAAAATATTTTTTCTCTTTATTTTTTTTTTTTACTTGAAAGAAACAATCACAAAGTTTTCTCGGAAAAAATACATCATGTATTTGGGCAGCATAAACTGTTACTGTTTTTTTTTTTTAAAAATTAATATATACATAGTTACGGAGTGTATTGGTTGGAAAATTTAATTAGCAGACCATTGTTAAGTGAATTAGATTCTCACTGAGTGCCCCATCCTTCTCAGCTAAGTTAAGTTTAGTAAATAACTATACACATATATATATATATATAACAGCTCTACCCCTGATATTGAGCACTCCACTAATAATACTTCAAAAAATTGGTCCACCACTAACTCACTAAGCGAGCTAGTGATAACCATATACTATTACAATACATAGTTACATGTATATATGTTTAGGCACAAGGACAAAATGTGCGACGAGCAGGAGATTAGAGCGGTCTTCACTTAACTATCCCACTCTTTGCAAGACGCATTCGTACTTTACAAACACTGTACTCGTTCTTACATTCATACACATAAAACGTAGAGACACAAATGTCTAACCCATGTGTTGTGTTTGCTGTCCCGGAGAAAAGAGGACTCAGAATTCGCGGCTTTGCTGACTAAATACCATGCCCCCTCCTAGCAGCAGAAAACCGACAACAAGAGAAGATAACTCTTCCAGACCAAACAGGGACAGACTATCGCTACAATAGCGTCCACCAAAATACCACATACTGGTTGGTCTATCCTACTTGAACATATCTTCAATGATGAGCATAAATGAAAATTTACAAATATCTACAATTTTGATGTTCTGGTATGGGGAGAAGAAAAGCTCAGAGAAAAGGAAAATATAATATAACTTAAGACTGGTTAGTTAGGTCCTTTTAACATTATCTGATCTTTGATCACTGACTATTTTCCTGACATAGGCCCGAAAACAAGCCAGTCTGTTCCGAAGTGGGGCTGGGGTTTATTTTTGAGGATAAAGCAACTTGGGTGGGGTGGATAATTCTAAAGTATTTCCAAGATGAAAAGTTAAGGGGGCATGGAAAAAACAAAATTAGGGAACGGGTATATTGGCCAGTTTCTGTGTTTTGTTTATATTACTTGGCGACCTTTGTGCAACGGGTATTGTCGTATGAAATAGGATCGGCGATCCAAATTCAAATCCTGGATGACGGTGGGAAAAGCATGAATTCATCTGTTCATCCCTCAAGCGATGGGAAAATAGTAGGGCACACTGGGTTCTTTACCCTTGGTTAGGCAACTGGTCTAGGAGAATGAAAACTCTGAATTCAAACCAACAGTATTCCGATTAAAAACTAACCTTGAGTCCCCTCCTGTATGTAAATGGGGTAAATACACAGTTTACCAAGAGAATCTATCGGCTTATTATTCAAGGAGATCAAAATCGTAATAATAGTTACTTGTCTTTTGAGACTTACATTGAACTTTTATTCCCACTAAACGGTATATTTTCTGAATTAACGTAAGAAAAAGAACTACCCCCCCCCAAAAAAAAATAGAATAAAATAAATAAAATAAAAGCTTTAAGATCTACAGAATGTATACAGATTTTTGCAGCTAAAAAAAAAGTAAAACATTTTTTATATTTATGGCATTTACAGATATCCATACCAAAAATATTGTTCACACGCAGAAAATCCAAAAATATAAAGAGCCAATATTTTTTCAATATCGTCACTCATATCTATTAAGAATTTTTACATTAAAAAACCCAAATCCCAGTTGGTTGCAGTAAAAAGAATTTAATCTGCGGTTGTCAGTTTTATAAATATTTAAAAAATAAAGATTAAAGGGAATATGTAAGACCGTATTCCTAAAAATTAAGCTAAAAACTATATATACATATATATATAATATATACAATACATATATATATAAATATATACAATACACTATATATATATATATATATACAATACATATATATAATATATATATATATTCTATACAATACATATATATGATATATACATAATATATACAATACATATATATGATATATATATGTGTGTGTGTCTCCATCTTCTTTAAAGCAAATGAACTCCGCTTTATCCGAGTTTACATAGAAGCCAATATCTCTTTCAGCCTTCTCCAAATTATGCAACAGTGATTCAACTCGGGCAGGTGTATTTGTTATATATATATATATATGTGTGTGTGTGTGTGTGTGTGTGTGTGTATACTTTCTCCAATGTATTTAACTCCATATACAGGAAAGATGGAACAAATGCTACTAGCATATAATATCCTAAAAGAAACTGTTTCCCGCTATAATTATGCTCTACAAAGTCACGAAAGCAATAGTTTGTTCACAGATTTCTTTTACATTGTCACTGGAGTCTTACAAGGAAATATATTAGCATCATTTCCATTCATAATACGCCGAGATAACGTAATACGAAGATCATTAAATCTAATGAAGGAAAAAGGTTCCACACTAAAAATAAAAAAAGGCAAGAATCGGACCATATTACCTTTAGGCACCCCTTTTTGATCTCGCTCAAGAAAGGACCTGTTTTTCATTTACACCGTCAATATCCGGTTGTTTGTTAGGGGTTAGGGTTAGGGTTTAGTTTTATAATTTTAAAAAAATCTAAAAATCGTCTGGTAAAACAACCGGATATTGACGGTGTAAATGAAAAACATGTCCTTTCTTAATCGAGATCAAAAAGGGTGCATAAAGGTCATATGGACCCAAGAATCTAACGTTACTCCACAGAAACTATTACAGATGCAGACTACGCAGATGATTTAGCACTTCTCGCAAATACTCCTGCGCAAGCCCAATCACTGCTGCATAGCCTAGAGAAGGTAGCAAGAGGCATTGGACTGTATGTAACAGAGTTCAGGTGTTTTAAACAATATGGATGCATCTTCACACTTGATGACAGACCTCTCAAATTAATAGACAACTTTAGATACCTATGTGGCAATATCTCATCTACAGAAAGTAATGTCAATAAGCATAGGAAAGTTGTAGACTGTTATTGAAAGCTTATCGATCATATGGACATTTGAGCACTAAGATAAAGCGAGCTGTGTCAGTGCTACTGTTGGGCTGCACCATTTGGACTTTAACGAAACGCTTGGAGAAAAAGCGAGTACTAAGACGTTGGTACGAAGACTGTCATTCCGTCATAAAACAGGCAAAGAAAATGTATTTCACAATGGAATAGGAAAATGAAAATCATTTAGTTGCAACTTTATTAATTAAGGAAAATTAATTACATGATTGAAGCGGGGGTAGAGGGGGGGGGGTAACACAAGGCAAAACAAAAAAGAACTGTCTCCAGAATTTCGGGTAAAAATGTCGTTTAAAGGAAACTTCGTATACAGTTTAACCCAGAAATATGTATTTCCTTACCAATAAAAAAAAAAAAAAAATAAAATAAAAATAATAAAATAATAGAAATATTAGAAAAATAAAAAGCTAATTTTCTTCGAAACCAAAGAAACCAGAATTTTATTATTTGTAATAGAACATTATTTAATTATATACAGATATTTAAGTTACATCAGCCCTGGAACCCAAAATAGAATTGATGATATATATATATATATATATATATATATATATATATATATACGGGAGTAAAAGGAGAAACTCAATCTAACAGTATGTGGAGAAATACCGGCGCTATAACGTTTCGGTCTTCGTGAGCTTCTTCAGAACATCCGTAAGATAATTTATTTCTCCAACACAAGAACTAATCTATGTTCTGAAGATTCAGTGTTTAAGGGAATTTTAGAGGAGAACCTACATCCTCAAAAATGACCGAAGATGGTTAAAAGTAGCCGTACTCGGAATACACAGAGACTTTTGACAGTCTTTAAACTTTTTAAAAGAAAAGCTGAATAAAAGGCTCAACATTCATTTCTTGTCTGTCATTTTCAATAAAACATGCCTACAAGAGAATCCACTGCACACACACACACATATATATATATATATATATATATATTGTAAAAAATTGAAAAAAACACAAATTTATAAACGAATAATGTTTATTTCGCCTACGGTGTAGTGTTTCGGTCCGTTTCGATAAACCTTCATCAGGGCTTTCGTTGGTTTAATAGGCGAAATAGACATTCGTTTATAAACTTGTGTTTTTTCAATTTTTTGCAATATTACACACTGTCGGATTCACTTCCATTTTTCTTCACACACACACACACACACACATATATATATATATATATTATGTTTGTGTGTTGTGTGTGTGTGTGTGTGTGTGTGTGTTGTTGTTGTTTACATCTTTTAGAAGAATATGAGATATAAGCAGTGTTATTTAATTTAACTTTTATGCTTCTTTGCATAACTCTTGAAGTGTTTGGCGATAAATACTTTTAAGATGTACCAGATGGAATCACTTTAAGAAGAAAAAGGATGTAAAGTTTTATTCATTGACTTTTTCTTTTTTTAAATGTTAGAATTCTGTGTTGACTCGCTTTTATACGGAATTTGAAATTTAAGCTCTTCAACAAAATATTTTAGCTTTGTTTCTTTTCTACTCAGTTTAACATTAGATTATATCGGCCAAATGTGGGTACCTCACGTGGTGTAATGGTTTGTTAGCTAGATTAACAGACCATTTGGTAGTGAGTTCGATTGTGTATGGGGGGGGGGAATCCACATGGTGTAGTGGACTGCGGCATCGTCGTAAGCGAGTTCGAACACCAGTCGCGCTATTACATTTACGTTCGGATTAATACCTTTGGGAAAGGTATGAACCCCTTAATCTCTCCAGTTTTTGGTTAAATAGTACCAGTTTTATTTTTTACAAGAGTGACTTTGGCATTAAATAACCCATGAAGGTTGATGTGTCATTAAACAAAGAAACCAAACCAAACTTATATTATAGGATAGTGGTCGCAATAATGGGTGTGTTCCACAGACAATTAGCCTGGTAGATATGCAGGTTCGCATCATGTGAGGAGTTTTAGAAGTTCTTCGAATAATGGAAAACAGGCTGGAACAACTATATTAATGCCAAGGGGACTATTTTGAAGAAAATTTGCGTTTCCTTCTTAATTCATTTCGGGCTTGATAAATACAGTTACAATCTCGATGCTTATTTTTTAAACACTTCTCAAATATTATCATGAAGTTGGCATTGCGGGTCTCACATTGTACGAAACTGGCTAAGGGTCTCTATTCTCTGGTTGAAGTTATAATTTAGGTTAAACTGTGAGTTCAAAGCAAAAATCAATGCGTAGAAACAATGCATTATTTCCTGTTTAGTTTAAAACAATCTGATTCAGATCCATTTCCTCGGCGAAGATTCTAGTATTGACAAAAGGCTTTGATTCCGTATTTAATGATATTGGAAGTTCCGTATAAAGGAATCTTCTCTACAATTGGTTGGTTTTACGGCTTGTCAATCTTTGTTGGGTTATTTTATGCCAAAGTAGGTACTTACCCAATTCCCTCTCCACAAAAAATATGCAACACAAAGTCAAATTTTAAGCATACTACAGCTGAATTCAGGGTTTCCCTTCTTCTAGACTAGCTTTCCTACCAAGGCTAATGAACCTAATCTGCGCTACTCATTACCCATATCTGTGGTTGGTTGGATTTTATGGCATGTCAATTCTAGGGTTATTTTATGCTGAAGACGTTTTGTTTAAGTTATTCTTGTTGGGTATTGAATTTTTTTTCTAAACTCAATTAAAAAAACCCACTCATATTTAACCCATAAATAGGACCCTAAAAGATACTACCACTCCGTGGCTCTGGGAATAATGATGATGAAGGGGTACTCCACTCTCCCTAGATCTCTAGATCTAGAACCTCCCGACTCGATGCAGTTTAACGTATCTGTGCGGTAAAGTAAGGAACCGATGATAAGTGTGGCGCTCCACCTCAGATGCAAAAACAATCTCCTTTGTTTAGCGCTAGTGAAAAGGGGATAGACTCCCTCGCTGTTTGGCTGATACCGACGTTAGGCCACCCCGTCGACTTTACTTACTTTGTTAGGAATACTTGGAATCACATAACTTAGTTCAAATTTGTATAATTCATTATAATTAACTTATTATGAGTCTACCATTTTTACGTGTACTATGTTAGTATGTTCATAATGTCTGTCTTAATTCCTCACCACTAAATTCCTTTCTTCCTGATTTTAAGTGCATCGCACACAGACTTAATACCGAAACTTTAAAGACGAAAAAAAAAAGATTTAAAAATTAAGTACTTGTTATTTACTAATCCTTATTTTAGTCTGGCATACAGGATTTGGGTTGCTTGAAGTATTTACCATTAGTAAGTGGTTACCCATCTGTGTACTGAACAAGGTCGTCGCTGCTTAACTTCGGTGATCTGGCGGAAATCAATGGGTTCAACATGAATTTATCTAAGTTGCGTCATACTAAACTTAACTTAGTTCAGTGTAAGATCAGAAGTATTAGGTACCTAGTGAGAATCGAACCCACTAAAAATGGTTTGTTGGTTTATCTTGTTAACTATTATAAACTATTATACTACATGAGGTTCCCAGTAGTCATTTTCATTCTTTTTTTTATTACTTAGTTTTGCTTACACTAGCATGTAGGTTTTGAGGTTGCCCTTAGTAAGCGGTCACCCAGCTGAGTGCTCAAGTGGCACACCGCTGCTTAACTTTGGTATCTGAGGGGGAATTGGTGCTTTCAACATGACTTTACCGAAATTACGAGGGTCCTATGAATTAAACAAACTTTAGCTTAATTCAATGTAGGGGCAGAAGTATAAGGCACCCAGTGAGAATCGAACTCACTAAAATGGTATGTTAGCCTATTTCGTTAACTATTATACTACGCAAGGCTCCAATAGTCATTTTTTATTTTTTTTATTAAGCTTTACTTAGTCGGACATACAGGATTCAAATTGCTTACAGTACCTTCTGTTAACAAGTAGTCACCCATCAAAGTACTGAACAGGTTCATCGCTGCTTAACTTCGGTTATCTGACGTAAATTTATGCTTTTAACATAACTTTGCGTCACTTACTAGGCTCCCATGAGTTATACTAAGATTAGCTTACGGGTGTCTCATCGGGGTGTAATGGTTAGCAAGCTAGTCTCGCATATCCATTACTACTGAATAGCGAGTTCGAGCCTCGCTGGATGCTCCATACTTGTGACCTTGTGTCTCATCCTACTCAAGGTGAACAGATTGGGTTAATACTTTCTAGTCCTAGCTTGCTTGTCGTCGGGGCGGCCTGAAGTCAGCGAGGGAGTCTATCCCCCTTTCAATAGCGCTAGACGAAGGAGATTGTTTTCTAGCATCTGAGGTGGAGCGCCACACCTACCATCAGCTCCTTACTTTACCGCACAGATCCCTGTGCTACTCATACGCTGAGTTGGCGAGGGCCGGTATCGAACTAGGAACCTTGTGATTCCTAGCCGAACGCTCTACCGACTGAGCTAACCCGGCCCCAATTCAGCAGAATTTCAGAAGTATAGGGCACGCAGTGAGAATCGAACTCACTAAAATATTCTATTAGCCTATCCGGTTAACTATTATATCAAACGAGGCTCCCAGTAGTCACTTTTTATTTATTTATTTTTTTTTTTACTAAGCTTTGTTCAGTCTAGCATACAACTTTCAAGCTACTTATAATACCTGCTGTTAGTAAATTGACACCCGTCTGAGTACTGAACAGTTTAATCGCTGCTTAACTTCGGTGATCTGATGGGAATTGATGCTTTCAATATAGATTTACGAAGGTTAATAA
Organism: Doryteuthis pealeii; assembly: GCA_023376005.1. Taxonomy (NCBI): domain Eukaryota; kingdom Metazoa; phylum Mollusca; class Cephalopoda; order Myopsida; family Loliginidae; genus Doryteuthis; species Doryteuthis pealeii. The sequence continues at coordinate 34,778,197 of CM042148.1, read as the reverse complement.
CGCTCCCTGTAATCTTCCTTAAGCTTAGCTTATTTTAGAGCAAGGTCAGAAATATAGGGCACCCAGGGAGATCGAACTCACAAAAAGGAGTCTGCTCGACTGGCTTGCAAACTATTCCACCACAAGAGGCTCCCGCCACTTTTTAATCTATCGTGGGCAATGCTGCAATAGCTCAAGCCGCCCGTAAGTTACACGGGGGACAGACAAACAGACAGACAAAAAAGTCATTTAGTAAATTCTAGTCAGATGAGTGTCATTCATCCAGCAATAAAACGTTACTTTCTTGAGCAACACAAGCAACAGTTAAATATGAAAGATGTAAAAATGATTTAAAGAAAAAAATTCGCCCGATTTTAAAAATAAGTGGGAGAGAGAACTAGAATTCCAAGGTAAACGGTAATTTTTTTTCTTTTTTAGCTGGAAAATCTAAACTGAAAATAGATTTGAAGAAAAATTACATTAAAAGCTTATTGATAAAACAATAAATAAATAAATAAATAAATATATAAATAAATATGCTTTCTTTTTTCGGCTTTAGTTTAAACTGTTCCTTTTTCTATGATTAAAAAAATATTTTTGAAAAAGACAAAAATTTAATTCTCTACAAATAAATCTTATTTTCCTAAACTTAAGGTTAAAATTTTCAAAAGAAGAAGATTTCCTTGCTATATTAATATAATAAAAATCTAAAATACTGAAAAACAAAAAAACAAACAAAACCAAAAAACAAAAAACAAACAAAAATCAAAAACAAAGTAACAAACAATCATGAGGCGTTCCTCTTTCTTCTTTTCTTTTCTAAGAATATAAATCATTTCCATGAAACAACCTTGTTCACCTCGTCACACTGTAATGGTTAGCAAGCTATTTCCGTAGATCATTTAGTAGTGAGTTCGATTCCCATTAGGTGCCCATACTTGAGACCTGGTGCCACATTTAAGCTACACCTAGTATTATGGCGCTTCGTGTAGCGTAATGGTTAGCGAGCTAGGCTAGCAAATCATTACTCATGAATTCGATTCTCACTAGGTGACTCATACTACTTGCTACCGCAGCAACACACTAAACTCTTCGTATTGGAGCTTCCGGGATAAATGCCAAGCAGTACAGCATGCTGTTAAGAAATTTATGGAGAAGTGAATTGCACAGTAGACAAAATCTGAAACAAAACGCATGCTCGAAATTATTAATTTAAAATGGTGAAAATTTACCCATCGCAGTCTGTATATATATATATATATATATATATATATATATATATATATATATGTGTGTGTGTGTATGTATGTGTGTGTGTGGGGGTAGCGACAACAAAGTCAACAGCGTTTGATTATTGTCAGTTTCTCGTCTATGCAATTTTCAAACCTAGATATATATGCTATATCAATGATATTAAGCTTTTTGCTTATAAATATAGCCAACTATATATATATATATATAAGGGATGGAGAACTCTCTGGCGGCCTTTACATACAAAGCGATGTGTGTATAAAAAAAACAGTTAAAATCCCCTTCGCATTCTGTAAGTGATGACAGCCTAATTGTTAAGGTGTCAGACTGACAACCCAACCGATCGGATTTCAATTCCGGCTGTAGGTAGCTTACACATGTCTAGCCACACTGAAGATACTTGATAAGTCGAAACACGTGTCTGTGGGTGACTTTCTCTCTCTCTCTCTCTCTCTCTCTCTATATATATATATATATATATGCACCTCACGTGGTGTAATAGCAAGCTGGATTCGCATATTGTTAGGGAGCGGTTCTCATTGGGCGCCCCGTACTTCTGGCCTTGTGCCACATCTAAGCTTAGTAAATATTTTTTCGTGACTGTTTGCTCAAACTTTCGCTTTCGCTCTACATTCACTGAAATTTTCTCTCAGCTCAGCTTGACAATTGGGTATGAGGGAATCAATTTATACAAACAGTGAGTTTTCGAGTGGAAATGGCCGGAAGGTGGGCGTGTTGTCGTTTTGTCTTCTTTTCTATTTTTTAATAATTTTAAAAATCATTCTTCCCTGACGCTCGTTGTGAAGGCACATGTGTGTGGAAAATTGGGTTGCCGAGGTTAGGTTCTATTTCGTTTGATCTTTCTATCCCTTGCTACTTAGCGGCATATCTAAGATGCCTCTTTCTTTTTCTACTCTCTTATGTATATTGTAAGTGAATTTGTGACACACCCGAACGATAGATAGACAGGTACACACAAACAACTGTATTAGTTTATTCTATTTGTTTTTGTAGATAAAGCACTATCAATCATTCTCTCTCTCTTTTATATATATATATATATATATATATATATATATATATATATATATATATATGCATGTGTGTGTACCATGCACACACACACACACACACATGCATGGCGTGGATCCTTTTCCTCTTCAACCAGCTATCTGTAATGGTTATGGCAGACAGGGTTCTTTAGTTTTGGTAGAACAACCAGTATAGGAGAAGGAAAACTCAGAATTCAACCAGGAGTACATTGCTTAAAAATTGACCCTGTGTCGCATCCTGCTCGTAACAGAGGATTTAGGTAAACACACACATGTATGTTTTCATGTTACTTACTTTATTAATTCAATTTTCGTTCATTTTTTTATAAAGATATATAAACTAGTTAATTCACATATAATCAAATTCGTACTATTAAATAACAATTTTTTGAATCAGTTTTTAATCTAAATTTATACTAACTTTAAATGTTTTCTATACATTATATTAAATTAAATTTAACTAGAAAATCGCTACCCTTTCCAAACAGGAGGTTGGCTAATACCAGTTCCTATATAAAAGAAACCTTAGCTTATTATCATTCCAACAAAAGGTTCGGACTCAAAGTATGAGTTAAATATACTTTCGTACTAATAACCTTGGGAAAGGTATGATTTCTCTTATGCTATGCGTTAAATAGTACCACTACTAGTCTTCTACAAAGATGGCTTTGGCATTAAATAACCCACGAAAGTTGATATGCCATTAAACAAAGCAACTGAAACCAAACCTTACTTCGTGTAAGGTTACATCTTATTTTTGCTAGATGTGTGTGGTTATTACGTACCTCACCAAATTTAAAAATAGGTTTAGAAATCGACAACAATTCAGATTGTTACTCATAGTTTAAATTATCTCTCTCTCACATTATATATATATATATATATATATATTGCACCACACAAAAAGCAACAACAAGCTACAATAAATACCCCCTCCCCCGAAGACGTCTGAAAGCGCTTTATAACACAATATAGAGCAACAACTCTACAATTTGGACACCGATATAAAAAAAAATTACTCGAGATCTTGAACGTACACAATTCAACCAAGCCTATATATATATATATATATATATATATATATATATATATATATTAGTTAATAATGTTGACTAGTATTATCCGTCACCTTAATTATAGCTGCTTCTTATCGCAATTCATTTGGATCATCACCACTTCTATGGTAGCCAAGAACGGCGTGCACTGGAAACGAATATTTTGCTGTCATAGAAATGGCGACATGAGCGAGTTGTGATAAAAGTAATGAGAATTAAGAAGATAAAAAATAATACTAGTCCACATTATTAGTAATAATGATTGACATCGCTTTATCACAAGAAAAAATAATAGTGTGTAATACAATAACAAATATGGCGACAGCTAATCGGTGACGAAAGCGTTATTTGTACTTAAAAATGATTTACACTCTTATATATATTATATTCCTTATATATATTTACCAACCTCTCCACACGAACAGGATGTGATACAAAGTCTATTTTTAAGCGGAGTTTAACAGGTTTTCCTTCTCCTAGACCGGTTGCCACACCAAGATTAAAGATCCCAGCCTGCCCTACTATTTACTCATAGCAGGAGAGAGAATCATTGGATGCATATCTTTCCCAAACTTATTACCGCTTCTAACAAATATATGCACCCTCCGGGTGAAAGTATTTAAGTTTTAATGTAATAAAATATTATATTAAATTAGAAAGGCTAATAAGACTAAATAAAAATTCAGATAAAAAGGTTTGAAAAAGAGGGGGGGTATAATCGAAAAATAGAACGACTGAAACTTACTCTTCCATCACTTCCGTCTTTCATTGCTGAATCTTCCTAATTTAACTAAATAAAGAATAAAATTAAAGTTATTTCTTTTGTTGATAGATTTCTTTTAAGATTTATCCCCGAGATTTTTGCGCATATTCATTAAGATAAAACCAAACAATTAGAAATCAATAATACTAGGCAAATATTTATTAAAATCAAATTTTTAATATCAATATGCAAATTAGCCTTCCCATTCACTCTGTAAAGCGCTATTTTTTGTATATATAAATACACTTACATGTTATTAATATGTAGATATGGTCAATAGTATTGATAATGTAAAACAATTTTATTAATAATTGAGGTTTAAATAAAAATAAAATCATGGAGAATATGACGTAAATAAGTAAGGGAATTGTGACTGTAGTAGTCATATAGTTTCGGTTACAGACAAACACACAATCTCTATTATAATAAGTGTTATCAGCCTCGTTCAGGATTTGAACTCGTGTCGCTGTGTCCATTTCCAACGACGATAAGCGAGTATGTAAGAAGGTAATACTTTGTATAACTATTGAAAGAGACTGTAAATAGAAAGAGAGATATGGTTATTTATATCTACTCTCATTTGCATATGGAGAAAAAGGCGGCATCTCTTATAGTCCAGGGTAAGGGTAACATAAAGCCAAATCTTGCGGACCTTAATTTTCCAATGTGGGTATAATTAGAAAACGAAAAAAGTTTAGATCAACGGGTCAAACTTGGACCGGTTTACTCAAACTTTATTTGTTCTTCAATGATTCCTGTATTGGAAAATTAATGTCCAAAAGATTCGGCTTTGGGTTACCCTTACAGCGATTCTAACCTGATTTATCAAGTTAAAACTATATTTCTTACATTAAGTTATTTGTCGTTTTAAAAATTCTTGATTATGTATAATTATGTATAAGTTTTATATAAAAAGTATATGAAAAAATACATAGAAAAATATAAATAAAAAAAATAGTTATAGAAAAATATATAAAAAGATTATGTATAAGTTTTATATAAAAAGTATATGAAAAAATACATAGAAAAATATAAATAAAAAATAGTTATAGAAAAATATATAAAAAAGATTATGTATAAGTTTTATATAAAAATATATGGAAAAATATAAATAAAAAATAGTTATAGAAAATATATAAAAAGATTATGTATAAGTTTTATATAAAAAGTATATGAAAAAATACATAGAAAAATATAAATAAAAAATAGTTATAGAAAAATATATAAAAAAGATTATGTATAAGTTTTATATAAAAATTCCATTGATTATTATGTGTAAATATTTAACTTTAATTTTCTGCCTAATTTAGCAAACTAATAAGAAAAAAATTAGGAAAATATTAAAATTTTATTGCTTGTTCTAGGAAATTAATAATCTGAATTATTTTCAATAAGATATATACAAATGTTTCGGTTATTTCCTAGTTGAGTAACATGATATTACAGAGTGACCCAGAAAAAACAGAACCTAAATTATTTATTTATTTATTTTCCCATTAAACTAATTCTAAACCCCAACCCTAACTCTTGTTGGACTTAAACTTAAAAAAAAAAATAAAATTAAAATTAACAGTTTTATTACAAAATGTGTGGGTTCTGTTTTTTCTGGGTCAACCTGTAATATTATGTTACTCAACTAGGGGGGGGGGCGTTAGGGTTAGTTTAGTGTGAAAATAAATAAATAATTTGGGTTCTGTTTTTTCTGGGTCACCCTGTAAAATCATGTTACTCAACTAGGAAATAACCAATGTTTCTTTAAAGGCCATTTTCTTTCTATTTGCTGTCTGCACATCGATAGATTCATTATGAATTTATATAGCTTATATTTTTTTGTTAAAATGCGATACACATTTAATAAAAAGTTTTCTGTTTTTCAATTAAACATTAAAATTAACTTTATCTAATAAGTATTCTTGAAAATATTAATGTGTCTAGATCATCATACGGATCTTATAGAAGAAGAGAAGAAAGAATGACTACATCATTCCAAAGTGCAGATATCAAATGAACTAGAAGAGCTACTCTGCATTGCCCGGGTAGTCGGAATAATATAGTAGTGATTACACACCGTACATACTACGGTTATCCTATTAGATGCTTGGGAATACGAGAGGTAATGACTTCCCGTGCCCGACGGGAGACGCTAGGTGGTGTGGCGAGCAGCTATATTAAATTGGAGGCATCAAAGTCCCTTGTACCTTCTACCACTTGAAAGAAGTGCTCTTTTGCTAACAGAAAATACCCTTTTAATTGATAAAAGTCTTGATCAATTAAAACAGTATTTTCGCATTATGACATTTTTGTATTCTCCTCTAGGTTATAAAATATCCTTGTTATCACTTCGTCATGAATTATTCTTGCATTTGATCCGTGTGAGGAAACGATACTCAACATGATATCGTTCAAAAATATTCAAATAATTTTTGATATTATGATTAATTAAACTCGATGTCTTAGACCAACCAGCCTCCACAGAAGACACACTAGTTGGGTCTTCTGTCTAAAGGACAAATGGGTTTCGCGTCATATTGCGTTTATACTTTCGCTAGCAGCCTCAAAACCCCTATCAACTAAAATACTTTTCTTATTAGGACATTTTTTATAAAACTATATATAGAGAGAGAGAGAGAGAGAGAGAGAGAGAGAGAGAGAGAGAGAGAGAGAGAGAGATTATGACGTAAATAGAATACAAATAGTTCTTAAAATTACTGACAGTTTAAAAAAAATTAAATTGCAAAAAAAAAACAAAAAAACAATTCCACATTTGCTTAGTTTTCTCATTTTTTACAGGAGATAAAATATGAAAGAAAAACGGGAAACTATCTCATTTTCTTTTACATAAATTGATATTTATGAGTAAAAAGCCCCCCCCCCAAAAAAAAAAGAAAAGAAAAAAAAAAAAAGGAAACGTTTTTATTTTTTACCGTTCTCTTTCACCAAATATGTCATCTTTTTACCAGTGCAACATTATTGTACAACTTATTTGTTTCGGTGTTGGGCACAAATGAAGATAGATGATCTGGCCGTAAAAAAATCGGTAACATTTTTTGGGGAAATATTTTTTTTATTTCTTAACAAAAAACCTATCTCTTACTCCTGCGATTTGTTTGTTTCGAAAAAAATATCCATTTTTATCGATTTTAGAAGTGGGGTTCTGTTTACTATGTAATTACTATATCCAAGCGATCTCTGGCTTTCCAACACGCGTCCATGCCAGTTATCTTCCCCTTAGTTTTATTTACAAATGTAAACAGGGAAACTTAGGTCCTAATAGATTTCTCCCATTCCCACTATTATGGATTTTCCTCCTTCACTTATAGAATAATAGATGCGTGTCTGATAGATCATTTCGACATAGTAATTACATTGTAAACAGAAACCCCTTCTAAAATCGATAAAAAATCGATAATTTTCGAAACTGACAAATCATAAGAGTAAACGTAGATCATGTGAATGGTTTAAAAAATCGAAAAAAAATTTCCCCATTTTAAAAATGTCTTTTTTATGGCGGGACCATTCTATTTTCCTTTGTCTCCAATCTTAATTTGATTTCGAAAGAGTGAAAGACAAGGGAGATAATTTTTGTAGTGTGTGTAAGATATATATTTTTTTTTCCAAGTTGAGACATCCAAAAAGTACCAATAACTCTATTCTCGGTAGCCGAAACGACTCGAAAACAATTTCAATTTCATCACCGAGTAAATCTAGAGACACATTATCTTAGAAAAAAATAAGATAAAATCCGAATGATTTGGTCACAAACAGACACAGAGATCGGTTTAGCTCAGTCGGTAGAGCGTCGGACTAGAAACCACAAGGTTCCTGATTCGATAGCAGCCCACGCCAACTGAGCGTATGAGTAGCACAGGGATCTGTGCGGTAAAATGAGAAGCTGACGGTAGGTATGGCGCTTTACCTCAGATGCAAAAACAATCTCCTTTGTCTAGCGCTAGTAAAAAGGGGATAGATTCCCTCGCTGTCTGGCTGATACCAACTTTAGGCCACCCCGATGACATTTTATAATAGATAAGAGAAAATGTTTAAAATAGTGGTTACTATATATGTTTGATCATTATCATCATCATGTCGTGATGACAGTACAAATTTTCATGACATTCTGTCAACATTCTTCCCTATCGGTTATCACCATTATCAGGTCCTTCACACGACATCCATTATCCGCATCGAGCGTATCTGTGTGAGTCTTTGCTGGTCGGCCTAATCTGGTGTGTCCATGTGTAGGTGTTCATAGAAGAAGAACATCACACGAGTTCATTCTTACTTCTCTAACAGTGTCTTGTTCGTCTTTCTTGGATTTTTTGTATGATAGGAGGTAAGTGGCTGTACAAATGCTTTTTGTGAGGTGCTACTACCAGGATTTGTTCAAGACAGCACGCAGTATCATTGCTTAGTTTCCATCTCGCTTTTTCTTTAAACGTTTCGTTACAGTCCAAGTGGTGCAGTCGTACAGTAGCACGGACACGACTACAGCTTGGAAGAATATTTTAGAGTATTAGGGACAACCATAATAATTTTTTAAATGGAAAACTGATTTTCTTCTAAATCAAAGATGCCAGGATTTTATTATTAATAGAGGAACGTTATACAACCAAAACGGATATAATTAGGTATCATTAATTATTAAGCTCTACAAACAAGAAATTGTAACCTAAATAAAATTGCAATACTTCTTTAACCAAAAAACGATATCGCATAAGTATATATAAAGGGTATACTTTCTTTTACACCGAACAGCGAGTTCGATCCTAGCTGGATACCAATACTTGCGACCTTGTGTCACATCATACACGTGTCGAACGGGTCGGGTGAGTACCTACTTTCTTTAACACTGCTGCATATTCATATTTTTGTTACAGAGTTTAAATATAGTAGAGTTTGGTAATAAATAATATCTAATAATTTCTTTGGCAATAGATAACATATTCGTTTTGACAGTAGAAATTTCCATTAGAAATGGAAATAAAAATGGTAGAAGGGTATGGGCAATATCGTATGAGTATGGTTAATTACTAGGTTGTTTTGTTTGACGGCATTTCTACCCATATTGGGTTATTTAATGCCAAAATCAATATTTTTGCTAGCAGTTACATGGTTCTAAATAACTAATGATAGTCATTTGTATACAATTTTAGATTGAAGTAACTAATAGTAATAAAAATAATTTACGGTTATATATTTATATATATATATTTACCAACCCCTCCACACGAACAGGATGCGACACAAGGTCAATTTCTTAAGCGGAGTTTAACAGGTTTTAATTCAGAGTTTTCCTTCTCCTAGACTGGTTACCTAGCCATGGTTAAAGAATCCAGTCTGCCCTGGTATTTACCCATAGCTGGAGGGAGAATTGAATTCATACCTTTGCGAAGGATATTAGCGGTAAGTGAAATGCAATCACCACATCCAGGAATTGAACTCGGGACGACGAGTCCATTTCCCATAGCTTTAACCATTATACCACACGCTTCCAATTTACGGTTATATAGCATTAAGTATTCCGATCGAATACAAATAATTTTTAAACAGATCTATTTGACACATAGATGGGATCCAAGGTTACAAGTAAGGGGCATCCAGCGAGGATTTAACTCGCTTTTCAATTGTAATGGATCTGCGAGAGTAGTTTGCTAACCACTGCATCACTATAGGACGCCCCAAAGTCGCTATTTACCCAACTAGTTCACCAAAGGTAGGATGTGACACAAGGTCGTAAGTATTGTGCATCCAACAAGGATCGAACTCGCTTATCAGTAGTAATGGATATGCGAGACTAGCTTACTAACCATTTTACCTAAAGACGAGTTAGATTATAAAGAAAGGAGAAGAATGAAGGAGAGGTAGATAAAGGTACTAAGAAAGGTAAATGGAAAGATGATAAAAATAAAAAGGAATGAAACGGATCACAAGGGGAAATAATCCTGACCTCCCAGCAGGCCTCATTAACACAAGGTCTTTTTTTACGAGACATCCAGCGAGGATCGAACTCACTGTTCAGTTATAATGGATCTGCGAGATTAGCCTGCTAACCATTACACCACGACGGTACGCAAAAAATGATTTAAAGAAAGAAGGTTAAGAACTAAGGATTTTCCCCAAAAGATTTTGTTTATTTATTTAAGCTTAACTCAAAATTCCTTGCTGTTGCCTGTATATTTCACTTCAGTCAGTTTGCCAAAGTTGTCTGTGTCTGTGTGTTCGTGTGCTCGTCTTTTTCAAAACGTACACACGTCAACCAGGTTCATATACTCAGTTCGCTTCAGTTCTTTCTTTCTTTCTTAATTTCACACGTACATATACGCTGTCATGCGCATGTGTAAAAATAAATAAATAAATAAATAGAATTAAAAATTTAAAAAAAACCCCAAAAACAACAAAAAACAAAACCCTCAAAACAAAAAAACAAAAAAAACCCAAAAACGCAACGGATATATATTTTCCAACATAATATCTTCCCTTGTCAATGCATCCAATTCAGTGGCGAATATTAATCACAAAGCAAACATTTACTGGATGATTTTAAATCTAAACCCAACTAATAACGTATCCGGATGCAGACTTATTGGTCCCCTAGTGTACACAAATACGCGTGTGCGAACATATATCTTTTTTATCACCCCCCGCACACGTAGGATGTGAGACATGGTCAATTTCTTAAGCAGAGTTGAACAGGTTTGAGTTCAGAGTTTTCCTTCTCCTAGACTAGTAGCCAAACCAAGGTTAAAGAACCCTGTCTCTACTACTATTTACCCATAAAATATTTATAAAAAAAATATATTTGGATTCATACCTTTCCCTAAGGATCTCTTTACAATTTAAAATAATAACTAAAAAGGTAAATGATGAGATATCTTAATCAGATTTGTTGTATGTACTCAGTGAATGTTAAAGTTTTTAATCACATTGCATTTATGCATTTCAGGCACACTGTTGATTAAATACGTTAGGGTAAATGAACTCCTATAAAATGGCAACTCCTCATTGATGAGGCTATGTTACAGCAAACATGGCAAGAAATCGAGTAACGTCTTAATAGGCTTTGTGCAAGTAATAGTAAGTAAGTAAAGTCGTCGGGGTGGCCTAATGTCGGTATCAGCCAGACAGCGAGGGAGTCTATCCCCTTTTCAATAGCGCTAGACCAAGGAGATTGTTTTAGCATCTGAGGTGGGGCGCCACACCTACCATCAGCTCCTCACTTTACCGCACAGATCCATGTGCTACTCATACGCTGAGTTGGCGAGGGCCGGTATCGAACCAAGAACCTTGTGGCTCCTAGCCGAACACTCTACCGACTGAGCTAAACCGGCCCTTACTCATGTAAAAGACGGCGGAATGGCCTATTATCGGTATCCGCCGGACAGCGAGGAAGTCTATCCCCTTTTCACTAGCGCTAGACAAGGGAGATTGTTTTTGCGTCTGAGGTGGAACGCCATATCGAACCCGTAACCTTGTGGTTCCTAGGCAGATGCTCTACCAATTGAGCTACCGGCCTTCGCCAACTCAGCGTATTAGTAGTGTGGCTTGGTTCTATGCGTTGATGTGGGGAGCTGATGGTTATATATATATATATATGCCCGGATATACACACGCATATGTGAACATGTCCCTCCCCCCCAACACATCCAAGCAAGCAATAACAGAAAACCAAGTGCCATGACTCATTTGATAAAGGCATTATTTTCCCCGTTAATTATACGCGAATCGCAGGGGCGTTGGGAGAGTTGGGTCTCCCGTGGAGAAGGGCGGCTCAGCTTCTTGAGGGCCTCCCTCCGAAAAAATTTTGCGAGAATCGTTATTGTAGAATGTCAGTAGAAATGCACTAGTTAAACTCCTATTTATAAAGCTTTTGCCCCACACCCATTTGGGGTCCGAGGCGCATTTCCAAACAGCCTCTTCCCTTCTTCTCCCCCAGCGTGTGCCGAAACGACCTCCAAATAAAGAAAACAAAATAATTGAATGATTTCAACTAATTTATTTTTCTTAGATCTTACTAATTTTTGAAAATTAATCGTTGAATGGCGTAATTCACATTTTGACATAATTCCCGCCTGGTTTCAAAATTGGCGGTGACTTCCTTAACCTTTGTGAGTGTAAAGCATAACCATAGCCGGTGCGCACTTCCCGGAAGGGCAGGTTTCATATGATTTATATGAATACTACTTTATGAAAATTGACTTGTAGAGTGGGGCCTTCGTATAATATATTTGGAGAGTGCCTATGAGATTCTAGCACCGGCCCTGAGCATAAAACTGCCGTGGTGCTGGTGAGGGTATCCTTGTTGTTCATAAGGTAAAAACGTTGGAATTTTAAATCATGTTTCACTACAAATTATTTTGCTGTTCTAAGCATATAAACAAAGAGAATAGAATGTATATGTACGTAATGTGATGAAGTCCAGTTTCTTTTACATAATTTATTGAAATAGTGTTATAAGAACAGGGCATTGTATGATCAACATTTTTGAAGTTTTTTCCCCACTACATCAGTGTAATATACAACAGGGCCTTCGGTAAGGTAAGGTAAGCCAAGTTCGCCTTTTAACTGGTGATGCTACATAAACAAAGATGTTTATGTTTCAAAACGCAAAATAGGAAATTTCCATGCATGGAACCGCGTCAACCGAGTGACGTGTCCAAAAATGCTTATATGTAGTATGATAAAAAAAACATCGAGATTGGAGTACTTTAAAAAAAACTTAGAATTCAAATAAAGATAAAAGGAGTTTCAGAGATCAATTGCAAACACACTGGAATAATTGTTTTGAATGACAATGAGGTTATTTGGAAAGAAATTAACGCTTCAATCACTGTTAATCTCTGTCTGTACTTCTTGAAAGCGCCTAGTATAAGCTTGTGGGTTAGTTAAAAAGGTAAGTCATTAGCCAGATACTGAAAAACACCAAGGAGGAAGTAGGCCGGTAGAGAGTGGAGAATTCCGGTGTCAGGCTTCAGTCAGAAGAAGTCACATAGTCGAGATGCTAGCTCTTCCCAACTCAGAAATGACAAAATAAATTTAACCCCCTTAATTGAAAAAAAAAAAAAAAATACAAAGAATCTTTTTTCTGCGTGTTTATACCAAATAGTAAAATATATTACATTTAAAAGTTATTAATTCTTCTGTAATTGAGTCTATTTATCATTTTTTGTTACTGATCTCTAAGAAGAAACTGTTGTTATAAGCCTTAAAATCCTAAATAACATTTTTTTATTCCGTAAATACATAAAAAGCGGACATGTTTGCGATATATTTGAGCAAAATTGACCGAAAATAATAGTTTAAAATGTATTAAGAATAAATCACGTATAATATTATTCTGTTTTTTAAATTTAAAATTTTTTTTAATGATGCACATTATGATACTACTTTTCGACTTCGACAAAAATTTGATCTTAAATAATCGATTTAATTTTAATGTGTTTTTAAAATGAAAATGAAGCAAGATTTTGGTACTCGCTAAAATAAAACGATTATTCAATAAAATATTTACTACAACTTTGAATCAGTAAAAACGCAGATTTAATTAAAACTTAATAATTGAAATTTTATCTTTTAATTTGTAACTAATTTCTTGCTTATTTTCAATATTTTTTTAGAGTAAAAAACTGAGTTTCTTGGATTCATATATTTACGTTCCCGTTCAAATTAAATGGGGTTGAAAATTCTTACCTGTTTCTTGAACCGAACGATGTTCTTTGCGAACGCGTACCTTTCAATGTCTTAGATCCGGAAGGAAAAATGACGAAGACACGAGTCTTCCTTTTATACCGTTACAACTGGGACGAAAGTAACGTACGTCGTTTCTTATTGCTTATAAAATCAACAGCAGTAACAATGGCAGTTGTGTTTTCTTTGTGTATGTACAATGAACCTTATTGTGCTAAGTGGTGTTCGCCAGCCTGAATTGCATTTTCGCTTGGGTGTATGATTACAAATATAAAAAACATGACAAACTAATATAATTTTTTGAAGATTTAACAAATGTATATTTGATATATAATAATAATAATAATGATAATAATAATAATGGTCAAAGTGATACCAATTGTATTGGGTGCACTTGGAACGGTCTCCAAAAGCTTGGAAAAAAACTGGAGGAACTGGAAATCAAAGGAAGAATTGAGACCATCGAGACTACTGCAGTGCTGCAATCGGCTAGGATACTCAGAAGAGTTCTGGAGACCTGAGGAGGCTTGTTGTGAAACAAGTGAAATACCATCAGCTAACGCTGATGAAAAACTCACAAGGAGTGAAATAAGGACATCTTTTCAGCTAGTATATTAGGGCTGAGACCTGTCAGCTGTTCCTTATGTTTAAAAACATTCATCTTATTTCCACTGAATATTTATATTCTTTCCACAGTTCATCCAACCTTGCATTAAAAGAGTTCAGAGATGGGCCATTCACAACTATGAATCTATTACCTTGTTAGTAAAATGATTTTGCTTCTCATTTGTTTTACAAAATATTTTTGAGTTTTGGTTTATGACCCTGGTATTGATTATTTGAGCCACATTCAATAGATTAAAGTTCGTTGAATAAAATCTATGGGTATATTTACTGACTTCAATCATATCTCCTCTGGTTCTTCGATAAGCCAAACTTGGTAAGTCAGTTTTCCTAAGTCTTTCTTCATACGGAATTTAAAAAGAATTCATTCACTACCTCAGTAGTTCTACTTTGGATTCTCTTGATGAGTTTTCTGTCTTTAGATATTAAAACATTTAAAAAGAAAAGCAAGAATAAAAAAACCCCTAAATTAACGCGATTATTTTATAAACAGTGGCTCACATACAAAAAATAAAAAGGAAAAAAATGATTGTATTGCGCTTTCATATAGATTTGTTTAACTTCGAGATTCACAAATGCCGGACATTTTTAAGTAAAATTTATTCAATTCGAAGTGAAAAAAAAAATAATTGAATTAAAATAAAACGATTGTATTTCAAATTTAAAATTATTTTTTACATTTTTTGTATTACGTAAAATTTCGTAAATAATCTTTAAAAAAATCTACCATAGACGATCGTCAATCGAATATCAAATTACTTTTAAAATTAAAAAAGTGAATAGACTTGAAGCCACTCTGAAAAGAAAATTGATATCACCCATTTAAAATATTAAATGCAAAAAAAAAAAAAAAAAAAAAAAAAAAAAAAAAATCGACATTTTTTTTATTAAAGAGAATTTTTAATTTGTTTAAAAGGTAAATAATTAATGACTACTTATTTTATGTATGGATGTTCAAAAGTGAAATTAAGAGATTAATTCTGATAATGTCAAGAAAAAGTGTACAACAACAATAATAATAAAATAATCAGATTAAATAAATATTTAGATTATAGATTCAATGAAATATTTTCTACAACTTTGAATCAGTAAAAATTCAGATTTAATTAAATTTATTATTAAAATATCATTTAATTTATTACTAATTGTGTGCGTTATTTTTCAATATGAAAAATTACAAACCAACATAATTAAAAAAAAATTTAATAATTGTATATTTAATATTTGAAGAAAGAAACACAATAATTTAAAAAAATCAAATTAATACGATAATTTCATAAACAGTGACTAACATGAAAAAAAGGAAAAGAAAAAATTGATTGTTTTGAACTGTTGTTTTAATTCAAACTTTAGATTTTAAAGTTTTCAAAATTAATTTGCAAAGAAATATCGTATGGCCGGTCACAAAAAAGAAGAAAAACGTCGCAATAACCAAAGAAATATATAAAAGGCTGATGATCAAGAAAAAGAAAAAAAGAATACCCAAAAAGCTTGATACAAAGCAGTAACATTTTGAAAAAAAAAATCAATTTAACAGCTGATTTATTTTTCAAATTTCCTCTAATTCATAGACAAAATATTGTAAATATATTACAAGATAAAATAGTTGGAAAACATATCCAACATATTTTTCAAATTAACAATAAAAATGTTAAATTTGATGGTACCGTTATTGGTTACAAAAATGCCAATTGTAAAATTGTAAATTATACAGAAAGTTCTGACGAGAAAGATTGCTTATTTACAAAATATGAAATAGGGGCAGATTATTTGAATAAGGATTTATGTGCTGTTGAATAATAGCAATTTTCAAATTTTTATTTTTTAAATAGGTGAACTTAAAAACTACAAAATTGACTAAAGAATACTTCACCTTTGATATACTTAACCAGAAATGTATCGAAGAACAAAAGTCTCGCTTAAAAAATCATATTGTGGTAGGAAGAGTGAAGCGAAAAATAAAAAAGTTAATAAAGATTCTATAATATTTCTGATAGAATTTTATTGTAAGTAATTTAATTCTTAACGTTCCAATTTTAATATATCCAGCTCTTTTTCCCCCCAATAATATTAAGAATTAAATGCTAATAATAGTAATTCGTGTATGCTTCAGAAAAAAGATTGTTTCAATTATGACACCATAGAAAACTGCATCGCTCTAATTTTTCGCGCCAAAATGCTTAAAATATGTCAACAAAGATTAAAAATCTACCGTAATAGCCGCTTTAGCTTAGTCGGTAGAGCGCCCGCCTAGGAATCACAAGGTTCCTAGTTTCCATACCAGTCCTCGCCAATTCAGCATATGAGTAGCACAGGGATCTGTCTGGTAAAGTGAGGAGATGATCGTAGGTGTGGCGCTCCACCTCAGACGCTAAAATAATCTCCTTGTTTAGTGCTAGTGAAAAGGGGATAGACTCCCTTGCGGTCTGGCTGATACCGACATTAGGCCGCCCCGCCAACTTTACTTATGTAACAGAAATCTGTTTTCAATTTTTAATACATGAACTTGGAATTGTTCTTTATATTAAACGTAAAAAGAAAACAGTAAAAAGATCATTTAAAAAAAAGTAGCGCACTTCTAAAGGACCATATATATATATATATATATATATATAATATAAGATAAGGTAGCGTGGGCATGAAGTCAACTGCGTTTGGTTACTGATAGTTTCACGCCTGTGTGATTCTCAAATCAAGCACTTAGTTTGAAAATTGCACAGGCGAGAAACTGTCAGTAACCAAGTGCTGTTGACTTCATGTCCATGCTACCCTAACTTAGATATACTTGCTCCAACCACGATATTGGGCACTATTCATTATAAATATAGGACACACACATTATATATATATATATATATATATATAATGTGGAGATGTTGGAACCCATTTTTCTCTCAGTTATTGAACTTTGAACATCTATCTGGAAAATATGAACAGTTTCTGAATAATGAAATAAAAAATGATAATATGAGTCATGAGGGATTTAGCCCCATAAATCTTGAGGCCCCAGGCACATGCCCCAAGCAACTAATTATAGACTGGAGAAAAAATTGGTAGCACAATAAAATTTCAGTACGACAACAGTGCTGTTTCCTTCAAGGCATTCGTTAAAATGCTTCAAAGAGCAGATAACTAGATCCTACTTGATTTACAGTCAGGTCACAATGAAAACGCCGATTTCCGTTAGATCATTGAAATTAAGCTATGAATAGTATGTTCAGAACTTAGATGGGTGACCATTTAGAAACAGCAGGTACTTTATAGGGTTTATTTGTCAAGTTTTTATATTTATCAACTAAGCTGCAAGAAAAGCTCGTTAATTTTAATGGCATATCATATTGGGTTATTTTATGCCTATTGGTTAGAGAATTGTATTCATTTGTCTAGTATATATATATATATATATATATATATATATATAAGGTTCGTTTCAAAAGATAAGCCTCCTATCACAGAAACAATCCAGATAAGTCAAACAAGACATACTGGACAGTGCTGGATAAGCAGTAACGAGCTTATGTAACGTTCTCCTCTGGGCACCTACACATAGGCACGCCAGTGTGGTTCGGCCATCAAAGAACTACATCTATCAGTTCTGCGTGGGTTTTGAATGTTGCGCAAAGACCTGGGAGTGATGGCCGATAGAGATGGTGGCAAAGATGTGTCATGCAGATCCGTGCTGTCGGCAGGACCTGATGATGATTATGCTCAAGCTGAAACACCAGTTCCTGCTAGATCACCGAAGTCAAGTAGTGATAAGCCTAGTCACTGCCTAGATGAGTGACCACTAAAAAACTGCGGATATTGTAAGCACACACACACACACACACATATATATATATATATATATATATTTAAAGCCAATAACACTGTTAGATAATGCAAGTTTTCAGCTAATTCTTCTAGAGACCAAACATTAGCCATGCATTTTCGCATTAGTTAAGAATAGCTTTTGAGGTGCGCAGGTAATTTCACGATCTGCTATTTCAATTCCGGTTCCTAGTGAACTCTCCATAGTGGTGCTGTCTAAGATACTCTCACCTTCAGCCTCGTAGTGTTTCGACAGGTCTCGATTCTTTTGTTCTTGTGTCAGCATTCGTACTACCCGATAGGGACTCACTTGACACACACTTTTAGGAGTGTTGTCTAGGAGAATATGTGGAACATTAATACACCATTCTTCTGTTATCGGCTCCTTCAAAAGGTTTGGCTGGTCCTACACTGGCCTTTATGTGAATGGAATCGAACCTGTGAATGGAGTCCAATGGTTCACATGTTTAACTGAACTGTTGGGCCCTCATACATCGAAGTAGATGAGAGTCAATCATATATAATAATAATAACAATCTTCCTGAAGCAAAAACAAACCGCTCTGTCGGCTGGGGCTGTAGAATACACGGACTGCACCTCTCTAGAGGGGTAAGACCCTCCCAATGGGACCACCTGTTAGTCGTGAGTAGTCCATGACTTGCATCAGTCCACTTTGGTCCTTACTTAGGCTAGATGTATGTTGTGAGAAGTCCCCTCCGATCAATCGGCTGATCACGTAAAGCCCTAGCACAATGACTGTGCCGACCCTATTGCCCTTAGGGTAAACTGCCAACACCTTTTATCATATATGTGCTAGAAGGATGTTGCTGATGACCTTAGTGTCCTGGATATGACGTTAAAGTGTGGGGAGCCCCTTCATCCCCATTACTCCTAGGTCCAACCTGACAAAGAGTAGTAGTACCTGTTAAGGTCTCACCTATGGGTTAAATAGATAAACAAATGAGTATGAAAAATGTGTTTAAAAATTGAGTTAAAAAAATTGAATACGTTTTCGGCATAGGATAACCCAACAAGAGTCGACATGCCGTAAAATTCAACCTAAAAAACAAAACAAAAAGAAAAACTACTTAACGAACGATCAGAACTCATATCCAAATGTAGGCATGAAAATAAATTATTATTAAGTCACCTAAAATCCAATGACTTCAAAAACTAAAATAGAGGAAGAAATAAAGTAGCAAATCGTGAAATTGATACAACAGTAGACTAGAACACCCTCCTTTAAATCCTACACGAAGAAAACCAGCCTTCCCATTATGTCTCACGAATTAAACTTGTCTTGCCCCCATGACTCAGGTGATTAACCCTTCCCATGAAGCACTACACAAAAAGAACCAGTCTCCACACCATGCCCCACAAACTAAACCAGAATCAAGTATACTAAACTAGAATCAAGTGTTTGACCCTTCCCATGCTGCATCACACAACAGTGTGGTGCAGCATGGGAAGGGTCAAACACTTGATTATTTATATGTATACATATAAGGAAAAGATGAACTTGGTTAGAAAATCTCATAGGCGAGAAACTGTCAGTTACCAAGCGCCATTGACTTCACGTATTCGCTACCCTTAAATATAGCAACTAAGCTACAAGAGCAGTTCATTGATTTTAATGGCATACTTAATATACAGAAAACAAGAAGACTTGAACGTCTATACTTGGAAATTATAAGGAAGAAATATTCCGAGGTTTTTAACAAAACCTGCTTTCATATATTAGTGTATATATATCCGGCTATAGAACTACTTGTAAAATTATATATATGTATATAATTCTATAGCCGGATATTGAACATTGATACGGCAAAGACTTACAGTATAACCGACCAGACATATCACATCTGATATATCAATAAACATTCAAGTAGAAGCCCTTAGGTATAATTTCTGCTGACGACATGATTTACCAGCATCTCCAAGACGAACAGCTCCAAGCAAGAAATAGTTTTCTCGTGATAAACTTTAATATCATATTTAACTTGCTATTTCATTAATTTTAGGTAGAGGCATTATTAAGACGCCAACAGTAAGGTTTAAATTATATATTCCATTTCTCCCTGTAGTACGTGTAACTAGAATAAGAATACCCAAAGGAAGTCATTATTCAAGAAACCTTCAAAACATCTGCGGTATGTAGGTTAGATTTTAAGAATATTTTTTTCTCTCGTAAAATAATAGGCTTATCAGACAAAATTTTTGTCGACGACATTTCAAAATTATAGAAGATCAGATCTCATAGATTATATTTTAAGGATTTGTAAATATCTCCGAATTGCAGTTAAGAAAAAAAAATGAAAACAACGTCATCATTTACCAGGTTTAGAATAGTTTGGCACAAGGTCAGAAATGTGGAGCACTTAGGGTGAATCGAAATGTTTACTAACAGTGGTCTACTAGATTAGCTCACTAAAAATGCATCACGCTTTGCACCCAAAAGTATGAGGCAGCCAGTGAGAATCGAACAATGGTTGTCCTGGTTTGGCTTTGTTTGTTAGTTTAATGACATATCAACTCTCGTGGTTTATCAGATGCCAAAGCCATCCTTGTAGAAGAAAAGTAGTTGTACTGTATAACCCATAGCTGGGAGATCAGTGGGTTCATACATTTCCATGGTATAAGTCCGAAAGTGAACGTAATAGCGCGACTGGAATTCGAATTAGTTTACTATGATATCGTAATCCAGCACGCTAGCCACTACGCCACGGGGGCCTCCGGTAGTCCTGTGTATGGCACTAAGCTATATCTGATGGTGAGGCTCTAGTTCTGGAAATCCAGGGAGCATGGAGTACTTCTTCTTTGCCATTACTCTCAGCTTCACGCTAACCCGAAGTAGAAGTACCTGTCCTATTGTTGTATACCTTCTCTTTACTTTCTTACTTCTATTATTATTCTACTCATCTTTGGTATCTTACGTTCATCTCCTAGCGTCTGGACTTCATCTTGGTGGTCGGTCGCACTTAATTCATTCCTTCTTCTAGATCAGTCTTGTTGCCAAGACATTCATCAACCACAAAACCATATTATTTATGTAAGCTTTTATTTACTTAACTAACATCTTCATCTAATCTGCCTGACATCAAAGCTGAAACTGAGAGCCAACCAGGTCCCACGTGACTTCACGTATTTCGCGGGCTTTCTTTAATATTCCATGGAAAGTCCCGCCCGTGATATGAAAAGGGCCATCCCTTCTGAAATACAGGGGGTTGACAATAATCTATGCATAGATTATGTAACACTATCTGACTAAAAATTTGTATTTGATAGGACAGTGCACCCCCCCAATAAAACCCTCTTCAGAAGCAACTAGACAATAAATGTAAATATGAAGTACTGTCTCTAGAATTGGAACCTCGCCATCAGATGCAATTTACAGTTCTACCCGGAACACCTACCCAGTTATGGGTTAAATTGTACCACTATTGTTTAACAAAGAGGCTTTAGCATTAGATAACCCACAAAGGTTGATATGCCATTAAACAAAGAAATCAAATACTAAGTCATCCTTATTTGGAGTGGGGGAATTTATCACCTTGCAGGGGATGCACTCAGCTTATTCTAAGCCCCACCGACAGTTCGTCCGTATGTAATACGAGTAAATACTGCTAGTTAGTTGGATTAATATTATTTAACGAACCCTTTCACCACTGGTAGCATTTGACACTAGGTCACACATATGGGACATTCGGTGAGGATCGAACTCGCTTTTCAGTAGTAGCGGATCTACAAGACTAGTATAGTAACCATTACACCACCACGGGACGCCTAAAAAGGAAGAAACATTATTTACCCTACAAGTAGGATTTGACACAAGGTCACAATTATGGGGCATTCAGTGAGGATCAAACTCACTTTTCAGTAGTAACGGAATTGCGAGACTGGCTTGGTAAACATTGCACCAGGAGTGGATGCCTCAGTTAGTTAGCTAAACTAATAGTGTGGTAAAAGAAATGTTTTTTTTAAAAATTATCTCGAATATTCAGTGTAGCGAAAATAATTTTGTGCTGATAAAATTCAACATAGAAGGGTGAGAGATTAGATCGATCAGACTTGGCACGTTATATCGGAACGTAGCATATTAGATATTCCATTTTTATTTTTATTTTGAGAATAAATTTTTTGGCTGCATTTAAACGTCAGTTGTACTCCTGAAGCTATAGGTCAAATTATGAAGATATTTGCACAGCTTAGTTTAAGGTCACAACAGCGGAGCCTACAATGAGGATCTCACTGGTTGGCACGACGGGCGGCACGAAAGTAATATCCGCTTTTTATTTACACAGGAACTAGAATATACACGGGTAACCCTTTATGGTGTAATAGTTAGCAAATTAGTCTAGCAGATCAATTATTACGGAGAAGTGGGTTCGATCCTCATTAGACCTCCTTCTGACTTTGTGATAAATCTAAGAAAGGTTTAGTTAAATAGACTTACGGTTTACTTATATCAATAACTAACAGGCCAACCAATCAATAAGTAATTAAAATAATCCTTAGTAAACAATCATAATGAGAGGTGAGTTCGATCCTCACTATACCTCCTCCTGACTTTGTGATAAATCTAAGCTAGGTAAATATACTGAAAAGTGAGTTCGATCCTCATTAGGCACCCTTCTAATATTATGATAAATCTAAGGTAGACTTAGTTAAATAGGTTTACGATCTATGCTCAGTCGGTAGAGCATTTACATTGAAACCACAAGGTTCTGGGTTCAATGCCGGTCCTCTCCAACCCAGCGTATGAATATAACAGCTTGGATTTTTGCGGCAAAATGAGCAGCTGATGGTAGATGAGGCACTTCGCCTCAGACGCAAAAAGATCTCCTTGGTCTAGCGCTAGTGAAAGGGGGTAGACTCCTTCGCTGCTCGGCTGATACCGACAACAGGTAGCTACACCGGATTTATTTTTTTTACTAAAAACAATGTCAAATAATAATAATAATCCTATGTAAACAATTATAGTTTCAAGTAACTATTCGCAATACAAATACCGGTAGAAGTCCCCGTTACATAATTGTTAACGTGCTGGACTGCGACATCATCGTAAGCGAGTTTGAACTCCAGTCACACTATTACATTCACTTTCGAACTACTACCCTTGGGAAAGGTACGGATCCCCTCATCCCCAGCTATGAGTTAAATAGTACCGATACTGTTCTTCAACAAGGATAGTATTAAATAACATACGAAGGTTGATATGTCATTAAACAAAGAAACCAAGCCAAACAAAACAACTTTCAATACAAATTATTTTTTTCACAGTTATATAGTATTAAGAATTCACATCTAATGCAACTAAATTTCAGGAAGACCTATTTGGCTCATATATGAGACTAACAGATCACCTCCTGGATCAATGAAGTTAAGTCAGTGATGAGCTTGCGCAGTATTTAAATGGGTGACCATTTATTAACAGCTTGTACTGTGGACGAAATAGAGTCCGTGTGCCAGTTTAAGCAAAACTTAGTAATTAACAACAGCATCTATAGCAGATACAGGGAGCACAATCATGATCATCAGGTCGCACTGAAAACAAGGATTTCCGTGACTCTTTTCCCATCCGCCCCTATCGGTCATCGCTCTTGGAAAGTCATTCGTTCGGCATCCAGAATCCGTACAAAGCTGTTTGATGTAGGTTTTTGCTGGTCAGCCTACACTGGCATATCCATATATAGGTGTCCACAAGAGAACGTAACTTATGTGTTCGTCCTTGCTTCGCCAGTAGTGCCCAGCGTGTCTTCTTTGTCTTACTTGGATTGTTTGAGTGATAGGAGGTAAGTGGCCTTACAACTGCTTTTTTGTGGGGTGTTGCTTCCAGGATTTGTCCAGAACCGCACTCAGCATAGTTGTGTAGTTCCTATCTAGCTTTGTCTCCTATCGTATTTTCAATGATTGTCAATAATTATATCGCCTACATTTGAAAACCACTTGTTGCGAAATGTATCCATCCATAGCAAGATGAAAATCTTTGACCCTCAGAATGTGTTTTGATGTATAACATACAAACAAGAAATTATGGAGGTACGTGGTGTAATGGCCAGAGTCGTAGGAAATGGACTCGTCGACCCGAGTTCAAATCCTTCATTTAACTTAGCGCTAATACCCTTTGGAAATGTATACATTCACCCGCTCTCTCTCCAGCTATGGATAAATAGCAAGGCAGACTGGGCTCTTTAACTTTGGATAAAGCAACCAGTCTAGGAGAAGGAAAACTCTGAATTCAAACCTGTTAAACTCTGCCTAGAAAAATTGACCTCATGTCACATCCTACTCGAGCGAAGGGGTTGGCGAAGTGGTTGGTAAATATGTACAAATAGGAGATTGCCTGGTTGTTGATGTAGTTAAGCATTTCTAACTCGTTCTTAAAAATGGTCGGTGGAATATTCAGGCCGAATATTTTTTTTGTGAGTGAGTGTGTTTTTTTTTTTTTTTTCAACGATCTTTTCGACATTGGAAAGAAATTCCTGGTTTGCCCAACAACAAGGATCGCAATTTTGATAAAAAAGACGCTGGATAACAATTATCGTTTTAATGGGATTATTTGCATTAGGCTAAATAAACAACGGCTCAAAAGCTGTGGCTCAAAAGCTGTGGCTCAAACGATCCAGTTCTATGAAGTTCTTTTCCCGCTGGGAATAATGTTTTCTGAATACACGTGATCCTAGAAATCAGTGAATCAGTATTCAGCTCTAGTTTCATAATTAAGATAAAAAGGGGGAAAATAATGAACAGGGAGGGAGAGAGAGAAGGGGAAAGGTAAAGGTAAAGGGAGAGAGAGAGAAGGGAAAAGGGAGAGGAAGGACAATTATTAAAATAACAAATTAACATTGAACAGATACAAAATTAAAGTCAAAGAAAATGACAAAAAATAAATAAATTATCGGGTAAAATGATTCTAAAAATGGAAAATAATAACAAACAAAAAGGCAAAAGAATTTCAACGATGAGAGAAAATTTGGAATTAGATAACAAAAAAAAAAAAAAAAAAATAGCGAAAAAAAGATAAACAAACAAAATATAAACAATGTAAAAAAGAATAAAAAAGCAAGGAAAAGAAAAGCAACCAATGAAAACGAAAACAGGAATTTAAAAAGGGTGAAAAAATTATAAAGAAAAATGTCAAATATTGAAAATATTATATGAGAGAGAGAGAGAGAGAGAGAGAGAGAGAGAGAGAGAGAGAGAGAGAGAGAGAGAGAGAGAGAATGTAAAAATAAAAATAAAAAACAAAAGGGCATAGCTAGAAGTCAACACAAGCACACACAAACACACACGAGCAAAACGTAAACAAGTAAAACAAACTAAAATTTAAAAAAAGCACACATACACAGTCACACAGCATGTATACACATAAATACATACAAAAGGCCAACAAATGAAATAAAATTAAGAATAAAAGCACATACACGCAAACACAAATATATGCTCAGAACGTAAACATTAAAAGAAACTTGATGCAAACACACACACACAAATCCAAAAATACATATACGCGCAAAACGTAAAAGAATTAACAACAAAAAAAAAATAAATAAAATAGTTAAAGAAAATAAAAAAAACACTGAAATGATAATAAAAAAACAAAAAAATAAGAGTTCTATAAACAAATAGAAAAAAACAAAATAAACACAAAAATAGGAGAAAAAAAATAAAAATATGAGAAAAATCACGAAAAAAAAATGAAATGATCTTGAGAGCTCAAGTTTTTAAAGAAATTATGCAAAATATAATTTTGAAGCAGAATATAATTTATTAGAAAGAGAAAGAATATAAATGATGAATATAAAATGTAAATAGAACGTAGAGAGTGGGGGAGAGAGAGAGAGAGATAACAAACCTGTTAAAGATTCAGAGAAAAAGACGATACATAGAATCAGAAACAATATTAAGGGGACAAAAAATGGAGTTGGTAGAGTGTCCGACAAGGAACCACAAGGTTTCTGGTTTGATACCGATCCTCGCCAACTCAGCGTATGAGAAGCACAAGGATCTGTGTGGTAAAGTAAAGAGCTGATGGTAGATGTGGCGCTCCACCTCAGACGCAAAATCAATCTCCTTGGTCTAGCACTAGTGAAAAGGGGATAGACTCCCTGGCTGATGACTTTAAACCATTCCGATGACTTTTTACTATATATATATATATATATATAGATATATATATATATATATAGATAGATAGATAGAGAGAGAGAGAGAGAGAACAAACAATAGAAAGAATATTACTAGAAGAAAAGGGAGATGATAAAACATTAAAGAAATGAATAAATGATAGAACAAGAGAGAGAGAGAGAGAGGAGAGAGAGAGAGAGAGAGAGAGAGAGAGGGGGGGTGATAGTAAGACGTTAAAGAAATGAAGGAAAAAAGCAAATAAAAAATAACTTGGAAGGAAGGAAGGAAGGAAAGAAAGAAAGGGAAAGATGCAAGGTGAACGAAAGGAAAATAAAAGTCATAAAGAAGTTGACGAAGCGGGGAAAAAAAGAAAGATGGCCGCTTAATACAGATTAGCAAATCAAAAATAAAGGACAGAAAAATAGTAATTAGAAAAATGAGAAGGAGTGAAAAGAATCAAAATGGAGAAATAAAGATGTCCGAAAGAAAAGAAAACAGGAATGAAAGAAAAGGAGAGAAAAAAAAAAGAAGAAAAATCGTAAACAACGATAAAAGGCTCGTTAACATTCTGTTCCCACCTGCGCAGTGGGTTTCCAAATGCATTGGTATTTGCGCATCACTCCATTAGATTTTGACACTTCTTTATCCCTAATGATCTACTTCATTTACATTCTTTGCACACTTAAAAATACTCGAATTATAATTGGCCAAAACCTTTTTTCTTTCTTAAGTGGCGACCCCAAAAACAATTGGCTCTGCTCGGTTCTTCACTTGGCTGAATTCATATTGCTTTATTTCTATATTTCATTTTGTTGCAATCAGTTTTTGAAGAAAAGGCTATTAGATCAATTTTCCTAGAATTACGTATAAACAGATATTTGCACATTAGGACCATATGACCATTAGGCACCCCTTTTGCTTTGCCGATTCATAAGTACATTTTTTTCATTTACACCGCCAACATCCGGTTGTTTGTTAGGGTTATGGGTTAGTTTTATAATTAAAAAAAAAAAGTCTAAAAATCGTCTGTTAACAAACAACCGGATGTTAACGGTGTAAATGAAAAATGTACTTATGAATTAGCAAAGCAAAAGGGGTGCCTAATGGTCATATGGTCCGCACATTCTAACATCGCTGTGGAGTAATGGTTAACAAGCTGCTGTTCATCATTATTGTTGTGTGTTTAATTGTCCCTCTGCTTGAACAATTGTGGCTTTGTGTTAGTACTAAGCTAGAATAAGGGGAAGTCTCCGTATCGTAGTGACTAAAATACTGGACTGCGAGTTCGAAGTCCAGTCGTGCTATCACGTTCAATTTTGAAATGATACCCTTGGGGAAGGTATGCATTTGTTAGAGGTTTCCATAGACGAATGTTTGCTCGCGAATTTTAATAAGTATATATTACAATAGGTACAGATTCACTTAGCCTTCCAAAAGTGCTATATGATACAACTGAAATACGCCATAGGATAAAATGCTTTATAAAACAACTGAAATACGCCATAGGATAAAGTGCTTTATGAAACACCTGAAATACGCCATAGGATAAAGTGCTTTATGAAACACCTGAAATACGCCATAGGATAAAGTGCTTTATGAAACAACTAAAATACGCCATAGGATAAAGTGCTTTATGAAACAACTGAAATACGCCATAGGATAAAGTGCTTCATGAAACAACTGAAATGTTAAACTTGAATAAAATATTTTGAATGGAATAATTTTTATTGGGTTGGATTTACGGTATGCCAAACATTGCTGAAGACGTTTTTTGTCTTATCCTTGCTGGGTATTCAACTTAAAAGAAAAAACAACATTTAAAAAATTCTTTTTTTTTCTATTTAACCCATGGATGAGACCTAATCAGGTACTACCACTCTGGGTCAGAGTGGAACTGGAAATAATGCTAATGAAGGGGCACATTACACTCCCAGAGCTCCAGAATTGGAACCTTACCAGTACTAGAAAATATATGCACCCTCCTGGTGCAAGTATTTAAGTTTTAGTGTAACGAAATATATTAGATTAGAAAGGCTAATGAAGATAAATAAGAATGCAGATAAAATGATTTGAAATAGAGGGGGTATAATAAAAAATACTTACTCTTCCATCACTCCCGCCTTTCATTGCAAAATTTTCCTAATTTGATTATTTAGTTAAAATAGGAAGTAAAGAATAAAATGAGTTATTTTTTCTTGTTAAGGGTTTTTTTTAAAAAGATTTATTGAAGTGATTTTTGCTCATATTCATTAAGATAAAACCAAACAATTAGAAATCAATAATACTAATATTTATTATAATCAAATTTTTAATATCAATATGAAAATTAGTCTTCCCGTTCATACTGTAAATCGCTATTTTGTTGTATATATAAATACAATTGCATATTATAAATATGTAGATAAGGCTAACAGTATTCATAATGTAAAACAATGTTAATAATAAAGGTTTAAATAAAAAATCATGGAAAATGTGACGTAAATATTTAAGGGGGTGGTGACTTGAATAGTAACATAGTTTCGGTGACAAATTCATAATCTCCATTATAATAAGATTTGCAGTTTAACATCATACACAGGACAAATTATATTAGTTTAGCAATGCGTATCTTGCTTCTTATGAATACATACCACTGGCATACTCTATCCAAGTATTCGCGTGTCCCAGGTAAAACGTTAAACTGCATCTAATGGTGTTCCAGTTCTGGGGCTCTTAGGAGCGGGCGTGGAGTACCCATTCATTGCCATCACATCCGGGTCTACTCTGACCTTGAATGGTAGTATCTGTTAGGGTCCCATCAATTCGTTATTTTTAAAAAATACCCTCTAAGAATGAATGAAACAAACGCCTTCAGCATAAAATAACTCAAGAGTTGACATCCAACCAACCAACAAACAAGTATTTGCCACTATAAACTAATTCCCCTAGTAGTGTTCAGCTTAATATAATGTCCACCACCGTTGCTGATGAACTAACATTATCCTTGTGTGAGAGAGTCCCTAAGTCTGGAAGTTTTATATCGTTATTCGCTTTATTGTATTTATTCACCAACCCCACCGCACGAGCAGGATGTGACACATGTTCAATTTTTAAGCGGAGTTTACCAGGTTTGAATTCAGAGTTTTGCCTCTCATAGACTTGTTGCCGTACCAAGATTGAAGAGCCTAGTCCGTCCTACTACTTACCCATAGCCGGAGGGAGAATAATTGGATTCATACCTAGTATTAGTGCCATATGAAATTCAAGCAGCCTCGTCAAGGATTTGAACTCGTGTCGTCGTGTTCATTTCCTGTGACGACAACTATTTCACCACGGTTACCTCCCACTTCGCTTTATTGCACGGATTTAGGGATATATGGCAATCGATCAAGATAAACTTTTCAATGATCTTTGAAAGGAATTATCAGTTGATATTTTATCGCATCTCGCTTTAAGAAAACCGAACGTCTGAATATGAATAAAGAAATGTCTATGGCTCACGTATGCGAAGAAATGGAGAGGAATTTTTAGTTTTATGAGGGCAATTCTTTTTTTTTCTGTAAGGGCAAAAAGGCTCACGTTACCTTCGTGCGATTCTAAGCTAACAGCCTGGCGTTCTGGAAGACATTTGAGCGCATTCATTGATATTTTTTATACGCGTATTTGTTTTTAAGCACGGTAATATCGTTACAGCTATCATTCAGCTGTACCTCTGGGGCATTTTTAGCAGTTCGGGGCCAGATAGAAGAACAAGGAAGATCTTCAGTGAATGTCAGGGCGTTTTCGGGTGGTACGTGGCATAGCTAAATTTTAGGCTTGAAAGGTTGGCTAATTATATGATATTAGCAAAAGATCAACCCAGGGAGTAATAATTAGTCAATTAAATATCAATTTACAGAGGCTGCGTGGAGATATTTTTGAAGAATTTTTCTCTTGTGGGGCCCCAGTGTGGAAATAGAAATTTAACATGGAGGCGCCCCACGTATCATCAGAGGCACCCGAACTTTTACAACTCAAATTTCGTCCCTTAGGACTTTTCTCTTTCTATCTCTCCTCTCCCTCTCTGCCTCTTTCTCTCTCTCACACACACGCACATTCATTTGAGGACAGATAACTATTAGAACAATTAGATATAACGAACATTCAAATAAAAATCGGTCGAATTATGGAATCTAAAAAGAATAAATAAATAAATAAGCCCATATAGATGAAGACATACATACATTTTAAAGTAGAGGCATTCGTGGTGTCATGGTTATCATTGAACCCCCCCCACCCATTCTGAGTTCCACTTGTTTAGCGCTCTTAAATTTTTTGTTGTTGTGTAGAATAAAGTTTTCAAGCAATGATTAGGTAAAGAAGGCCGTAAGAAAATGGCTAAGAATTAAGGCTAAAGATTTATTTGCTGAAGGAATACAAAATCATGTTTTTCGATGGAAAACATGTATTTTAAAGAATTGAGATTATATTGAAAAATAAAGCAATTTTTTTTTGTTCAGTCGTTATAATGTAAAATTCACCATAGTTATTGAATGTCTCTATCATATATATATATATATATATATATATATATATATATATATGTGTGTGTGTGTGTGAGGTATTCCTGTGAGGGAAGATATGATGCGTTTCTTGGTAGGATTTCATAGTACATCTGGTGATTACCTTTTCTTTTAGGTAGTTCTGTAGAAAAGCATTCCAGTTCTTGTTGAAGTTGGCTGCAATGAGGGTGTTTTTGTAGGTTCGCAGTTTCTTGTTGAATGAGTAGTTATCCATTCCGACGGTATGAGGAAATCACAGATTGGATAAAATCCAACAAAATAGGATCAAGAATTAATGAATAACAGATAAAACACAAACAACTTAATTCAACTGATATTTCGCCTCGGTGTATTAACGAGGCTTCGTCAGAAATTTATTTGAAACAAAAACTGCTGTGAGTGTATATTGAAGAGGGAGAAGAAGAGAGGGGTGGTTGCAAAGGTGGTGCATTGGTCAGACAGAATGCCGAATGCACCACTTTATGAAACCCAGGGTCCCATAAATTCTCATTTAATATATATATATAGTTGTGTGTGTGTGTGTATTGAACATTTTTATTGATATCATTATATTGATTTATTGAAATAATAAATATACATATGATAATGCTAATTATTGATTTTATTCACAAAAGCCCACATAAACAAATAATCAAACGACCTCACGCAGTTTTATGTCAATAATTTGTTGTTGTTATACTTGTCTTTTATTTTTAATCAAACTTTGTATATTTGTTGCTCACAGAAAGGTGTGGATAAAAATGACAGAATTCTAACGCCCACGCAGCTATAAAAACAATGCAGAACCGGTCTAACAGGGTTCGATAAGCAATCATTCCACTCCTCTTCAAAATTCAGACGTTATTTTCGCTTTTCTATTCATCGAACTGTGATCAATAGTAGAAGTGGCAAGATGGCGTCCGCGAAGGTGTCGACCGTGATAGTAACGGCCCGGACAACCGGATTCGAACCAACAACAGTTACCAAGGGCAACCGAAAATGGCGCGAACACATCTCATTCCTTAGGGAATTTCAGATGAAATAAATAAATTATTTGTGGCTTCTGCTCGACTGCGTCCGTCGAACATCTGTCTCTGTGTCTCTACATAAATGAAAATACATTGTAACGAGTCAGTTTGACTGATGGCGCCAACAAAACTACATACACAAAAGACGCCATATATGAACATGCATACACACATTAATCTTTCTTCGCGCACACATGTGAACATCGAATTAAAATATCTGCGCATCTATTTTAAATATATTAATGTTAATTAGCAAATCAATATGCTGTGTGGTACGCATACATATCCGTGCAAACACATTTAGCACCTCGTCGTTTAGCGAACTAGTCTAGGAAAGCATTACTACTGAGGAGTGAATCAGATCCTCACTGAGTGACTCATATTTCTTACCTTGTAATAAAGGGCCGGGTTAGCTCAGTCGGTAGAGCGTTCTGCTAGAAACCACACAGTTCCCAGTTCGATACCGGTCCTCGCCGACTCAGCGTATGAGTAGCACAGGGATCTGTGCGGTAAAGTAAGGAGCTGATGGTAGTTGTGGCGCTCCACCTTAGACGCTAAGATAAACTCCTTGGTTTGGCGCTAGTGAAAAGGGGATAGACTCCCTCACTGATTGGCTGATACCGACATTAGGCGGCCCCGACGACTTTACTTTACTAATCTAAACTTAGTAAATATCTACATGCAAAGAGTAACGCTTAGCGTGACGGTTAGGAAACGGAATCAGCGACCCGAGTTCAAATCCTGGACGAGGCTGTTTGCATATCACTTCGTACTAATTGTTGGTTGTTTGTTTGGTGTTTTACGGCATGTCAACACTTGTTGGGTCATTTTATACCGAAAACGCTTGTTTTATTCGTTCTTCATGGGTACTAATTTTTTTAAACACATTTTTGCAAACTCATTTTTCTTTTTATTTAACCCATAGATGGAACCCTAACAGATATTACTACTCTGGGTCAGAGTGGACCTGGGAGCAATGATAATGAAGGGGTAATCTACATTCCCCAGAGCTCCAGATTTGGAACCTCACCATTAGATGCAGTTTAACGTAATGATACATTTCGTACTAATGCCTCTGGGAAAAGCATGAATTGTCTATTCTAGCCCCTCAGCTATAATAGACTGGGTACTTTTGCCTTGGTTAGGAAACCCTTATACTGAATTCAACCATGGGAAATGGACTCGTTGCCCCGAGTTCAAATCCTGGACGTGGTAATTGCATTTCATTTAGCGCTAATATCCTTGGGAAAGGTATGAATCCTACTCTCCCTCCAGCTATGGGTAAATAGTAGAGCAGACTGGGCTCTTTAACCTTGGTTAGGCAACCGATCTAGGAGAAGGAAAACTCTGAATTCAAACCTGCTGAACTCCGCTTAAAAAATTGACCTTGTGTCGCATCCTGCTCGTACGGAAGGGTTGGTAAATATATATACTGAATTCAACCTAGCTTTATCCACTTAAAAATGACCTTGTGCTTCATTCTGCTCATGGGGGAGGGGTTGAGTAAATACATACCCACATACCTGTATTATTGTATTTTGTACATATATGGAAATGAAGTTATACAAAACGTGTTCTGCATATGACACTAAAAAGAATCCAGTGGTGAGGCTACGGTTCTGGAGGTCTGTGAAGTGTGGAGTCACTTTTTTGTTGCCATTACTCCCAGGTTCACCCTGATAGAAACTGCTAGGGTCCAATCTATGGGTCAAATAATTATTATCATTTTGGAAGATGTGCACATCTTAATTGGTATATGTTATCAGTTATTACAACATAGCTAAATTACCTGTTGTGATATTGGGTCATGTTAGGTAGGTCGGGTGTAGCTAGGCTAGAAATATTAAGTATGCCGGTTGTTACTAGTTGAGGTTTTGTGGCTCGGCAAAGCTCGGCTCAAAATCATAAATATTGTAGAGCTTGGTCCTAAATAGTAGCTAATAATATCTGTTTTGAGTGCATAATTTTCCAAGGGCAATAATAAAATCTTGGTATCTTTATTTTAGAATAAAAATCATTTTTAAATATAGAAATGTTAGGAATGTATTTATTCATAGGATATTCTGTACCATAATTTTTTCTAGATTAGCAAACAATTGTTAGTAAGTTTGTTTCTCATTGGGTACCCCATACTCTGGCCTTATGACACAACTATGCTAAGCTTAATAAATAACTATATATATATATATATATATATATATATATATATATAAGTAAGTAAAGTCGTCGGGGCGGCTTAAAGTCGGTATTAGCCAGTCAGCGAGGGAGTCTATCCCCTTTTCAATAGCGCTAGACCAAGGAGATTGTTTTTAGCATCTGAGGTGGAGCGCCACACCTACCATCTGCTCCTTACTTTACCACACAGATCATTGTGCTACTCATACGCTGAGTTGGCGGGGACCGGTATCGAACTAGGAACCTTGTGGTTTCTAGCCGAACGCTCTACCGACTGAGCTAAATGCTCAATATCATTAATATAAGTTATGGTAACGTGGACAGTCAACAGGGCTGGTTACTGTCAGTATAATATATATATATATATATATATATATATATATACACCAGAGTAGAGCCCTGAAAAATACGCTGGGAAAAGCAAATAACACTATTATATATATATATATATATATATATATATATATATATATATATATATATATCAAAATCTGCTTTTAATGCAAATTCCCTTAACGGACATTTGATGCCTGTCAGTTATTTAGTTTCGTCTAATTTAATATATTTTATTTCATTAAAACTTAAATACTTGCGCCCGGAGGCCATATATATATATATATATATATATATATATATATATATATATATATATATATATATTACTAGTGCTTATAATGTTATCAAACAAAAATAGAATAAAACACAGCGAACCTTTTCGGTCGGTCGGTCTCTCTCTCTCTCTCTCTCTCTATATATATATATATATATATGGTTTGGTGAGGGAAGCCTTCTTGGCGGGCAGGTTTCATATATTTTCTATGAATACCACTTTAGGAAAATTGATATGTAGTAGAGTTTGGGGAGGTTTAATATATTTCATATCAATACTACTGTATGAAAATTGACATGTAGTAGAGTAGGGAGCCTTTTTTAAAAGTTTCAATGGGATGTCATAGATTCGGAGAGGTGCTTGAGACCCTAACATCGGCTTTGTATATATTACACAGCTTCCTTTTTTTTAAATAAAAAGTTAATTTTCATCTTAAAGAAAGATACACAAATTATATTATTTCTAGTGAAACATTATACGATAGATAAATATATTAGCAGGCAATCATTTATTATCAATGTTTACTGCATTAAAGACATGTAACCAAAAATGTGACCGTTCAAAAATTTAGTACACAATTTGTAAATTTCTATGGAATTTGAGTTACATAGATTTAATATTATCAGGTTTGGTAATAAATAATACCAAATAATATGCATGTAATCTTATTAATTACTTGTGTCTGGTTATTTTATGCTTTTTTGTTGTTTTCGTCCAAATTTTTACACGTTTTTAACTAAACCATAAAGCTAAAAACACTAAACCTAATGTTAATAAAAGTTTTGTGATGAATTTATATAAAAAAGGCATTTTTTAAAAAGAAATTTTAAAATCAGTTTTTTCTTTGATATCTTTTTATCGGAAATAAACAAAAACAATATACAACAGAGTGTAATTTTAAAATTATAAAAAATTTTAAAATCCGTTTTATATATAAAAATCATCTTTCTTTGAATTTTCCAGGAAATGACCCTTCGATGAAGCGATTATTTCTACATAATGATCTTCGATGAAGTAAGCTTTCAGGCAAGTGAGATTATATATATACAAGGTGTGTCAAAAGTATCGAGATTGAAGCTGTATTTACTAAGAGAGAAATGAACAATGAATAGAACTTTCATTTTTTCAGAATACTAGGTGTGTCAAAAAGTACAAAAATCTCGATATTTTTTGACACGCCCTTTATATATATATATATATATATATATATATATATATATAAGATTTGATATTAAATAAACCACAACAGTTGATATACCATTAAATCCCAACCAATCAAATCCGACATGTTTTGAATATGGAGGATTTTAAAATAACGTTTAAATCGAGTAGGATGCAACTATCATCTACAAAAGAAAATAAGATATTTTTTTTTTGCAATTAAGACAAACTATCTATAGGTACTATCAATATCTTACAGACATTTTCCCGGAAGAAAATGTAAACATAGAAAATAAGAAACGAAAAAAAAAAGAAGATTATTTTAAATGAATGTCGAATTAAGAAAGTGCATTTTTTTGCATCAATTCGTGAAGAATTTTTCTTCTCTCATTTGTTCTTAGCATTTTTACATTTCTTTTGTCTTTCTTTTATATATTTATATTTATCCATGAAAGTCTGTCGACATCTCATGTCAAATGTTTTATTATATCGTTTCAAGCGGCTGTCAACTCGGAGGCGATATAAACCGACAATGCAATTGAGCGTGACAAGTATCGTCATCATCGTGTTTTAGTCATAGTCGAATTTTGTTATATTTCTTTAATAGAAACAAGAAACAATATAAGGAACAAGAACGGAGTTTTCATTTTTTCATCTATATATATATATATATATATATATATATATATATATATATATGTGTCAATACCTATGTAACTGCTTATCTAACTTAGTCGTCAGGATTTGACGCAAATCACGCTAAAGGGAGAAATAGATAATCAAAGTGAGACTTATTCCATCACGCAAAGGTGAGAAATGAATAGTGAAAGAAAAACGCATCCCCTCGCGCTAAGGTGAGATATAGATAGTGAAAATTAGACATCCACTCGCGCTTAGATGAAGTAGATAGTAAAAGTGAAACTTAACCCCCTCACACTCAGGTGAGAAATAGATAAAGTAAAACTTTTCGTCTCACGCCGAGATGAGAAAAAGATAGTGAAAATTAAATTCATCCCCCTCACGCTCAGGTGATAAATAGTGAAAATGAGACATCCCCCACGCGCTCAAGTGAGAAATAGATAGCAAAAGTGAAACTTATCCCCCCTCACGCCCAGGTTAGAGAAAGTAAAACCTAACCACCCAAACTCAAATAAGATATATATATATATATTTACCAACCCCTCCGCATGAGCAAGGATGCGACACAAGGTCAATTTCTTGAGCGGAGTTTAAAAGGTTTGAATTCAGAGTTTTCCTTCTCCTAGACTGGTTACCTAGCCATGGTTAAGGAACCCAGTCTGTCCTGCTATTTAAAGATAGCTGGAGAGAGAATTGGATTCATACCATTTCCAAGGGTATTAGCGCCATGTGAAATGCAAACAGCTTCGTCCGGGAATTTAACTCGGGTCGACGAGTCCATTTCCTACGACTCTAACCATTACACCACGCGCCTCCATAAATAAAAGAATATAGTAAGCTTATAGTAACTAGCAAGATTCCCGTCACACACGGGTCAGCAGGCGAATAGGGTCTCGAAATTGATTATTAGCACACCAGTTCTCCCCATGTCGGTTTTGCCACGACCAGCAAACCGTTTTCTGCCACACTGTATTACTTTCAATTAAATATCACAGTAGTATTGGAAATATTGTTGACAACTGCATTATTAAAAAAAGAAAAAAAAAACAACAACATAAAACCTGAATATATATATATATATATATATATATATATATATATATACACACACACACACACACACACCAACTCCTCTACACGATCAGGATGTGACACAAGGTCAATTTCTTAAGCGGAGTTTAACAGGTTTGAATTCAGAGTTTTCCTTCTCCTAGACTGGTTACCTAGCCATGAATAAAGGACTAAGTCTCCCCTGTCATTTACTCATAGATTCATACCTTTCCCAAGGGTATTAGCGCGATGTGAAATGCAAACAGCTTCGTCCAGGAATTGAACTCGGATCAACAACTCCATTTCCTAGGACTCTACCCATTACAACACGCGCCTGCGAATATAAATGCATACAATTTTCAAATATTTGAAACGGATATAATTCTCAAGTATTTTACTTGTAAAATACTCGATACTAACAAATACATGTAAGTGGTGGCATAATATAAATATCAGATTCTTTTTCCTTATCTTTACAAAATCCCTCTTAACTCCGTAAGCTTTACCATTCATTTTATGCGCAATGCTGTTATCCTCGGATTTAACTGATAAGAAAAGAAAAGCACAGCAAATCTCTCGTTTAGCTGATACAAAAAATGGCAACAAAACAAAACTCAGATAAGGATAAAGGTGGTTCAATACTTCCTAAACTCTCCACTCCTTGGGTTTGTTTAAAGAGATCTCAGCAATAAGTGTGAGGAAAAATAAATAAATAAAAGAAACATTTCTATTTGACAGAAAAGTCTGTTCTTCAAATTCCTCCAAGAAAATTAATGCCAATTTAGTTCAATCTATACAAGGTATGTCCACAAAGCAGATAAACCTACATTTACTAAGACAGAAATGGACAATGAAAGAAAGCTTGACCCCCCTCCTTTAAAAAGTCTACTTGGCATTCAAATAATGAATTCAAATAAAGTTTATTTATAAATACAAAAAAATATAAAAATACGTAGCAGTCCAAAATTGTATCGTCGACATGAAGTCGATGATGCTTGGTGACTAACAGTTTCTCGCATATATATATATATATAATATATATATATATCATCATGTCGCGCAAGTAGCACGGATATCCATGACAATCTCTCGCCAACCTTCCCTATCATTCATTGACTCTGGGAGTTCTCTGCGCAGCATCCAACATACTCACATAGTTGGTCAATGTATGTCCTAGCTGGGCGGCCCACATTAGCATGCCCATGTGTTGGCTTCCACAGGATAACGTCGCTTATGAGCTCGTCTTTGTTTCTCCAGCAGTCCTGCATGCCTAGTGCATCTTACTCGGATGGTTTGGGAGATGGGGGGCAAGTGGGCATACAGCTGGTTCCTTGTGGGGTGCTGTTCAACACTGCACGCAGCATTCTTTATATATATATATATATATATATATATATATATATATATATATTCAAACAGATTTGGTTAAACATAACTGAATATCTACTGTTTTCATACTTTTTATTTTAATTTCCTAATAACTTTTTTGATGTTTTTGTCTTGAAAGTTGTTAATAAGTTGTCCGAAAGAGTTATAATTTCGGTTCTTTTCTGTAACATTAACAAGGTATTGTATAACCATCCAAACTCTCATTATCAAAACTGTTTTATATTTAACTAAAACTATTGTGTTTTTATCACTTAGATGACGATAAATAACTATATCAGTATATTTTTTAGATATTTTCAATGAGCTAGGCAAACGTATCTATTTTAAGCATTTTAGAATATTGTCGTTAATTTCAAAGTTAATTCTATTAATAAAGAGTTGTTTAAATCTTATGTACAGAGTTTTGTAAGATTTTTAATTGTTTTTATATTATCAGTATGAAGTATTTTTGTATTATCAACTAAAATATTTGGTATATGTTGTTGTAAGACAGTCGTGTTCTCTTTAAATGTTGGCTTATGGGGCTAGAATAGGATATGTGTAGAGCAAGTCTCCTTGATATATATATAATATATATATATATATATATATATATATATATATATATATATATGAATTTCTATGCGTGTTTCCACACCAAAATGATCTACATCATGTTAAATCATTAAACTACGTGACCAACGTGCAGTGTGTATGTTATGTACTAACAAATGCCCCATGACAGTAATGGAATGCCTAATTTGCAAAAAGATTTAAAAAAAACAGGTTTTATTAAATAACTTTACTGTGTTATTTATTTGTATTTTTTCATATATAAAAGCAATAGTTTTATATTTTTATAAGAAAACCATAAAAAAGAAAAAACTTAAAATTAGAAATTAAGAAGAACCGTTATCCTCGGATTTATCTGATAAGAAAAGAAAAGCACAGCAAATCTTTCGTTTGGCTGACACAAAAAATGGCAACCAAACACAAAACTCAGATAAGGATAAAGGTGGTTCAATACTTCCTAAACTCTCCACTCCTTGGGTTTGTTTAAAGAGATCTCAGCAATAAGTGTAAGGAAAAATAAATAAATAAAAAGAACATTTCTATTTGACAGAAAAATCTGTTCTTCGAATTCCTTCAAGAAAATTAATACCAATTTAGTTCAATCTATACATGCTACAAATTCCTTCTTATATCTTCAAAGTCTACTATCTTCTGCTGGTCGTGATGGGTTTTCTGGGATTTCTTCTTAGGTGTTCTTTTTTCTCTCTCTCTGCTTCCATCTTGGTTCTATCTCGTTAATCAGGAACACAAAGGCATACTTTAGGGTACACATTACTTTATTTCCCCGAACCCATAACTCACGCGGGCGGGAGAACAAGTACAACAGAGAATGAATGACTCGTCCGGCCTTTACGATCACTGGCTCAATTCTCAGTTAACTCTATTTTCCCATGCCCATTCGATCATATGATCCTCCTCAGCCAATCAGAGAGGCCCACTCTAATGACCCTGGATTCAAAGCTTGTCCGTCAAACTCTTAGGTAATTTCACTGAGTCTACGGTTAACTACACTTCATTACAAAAATGATTGACTATACTTATTCATTACTTAACATAGGAGGTATCTCCAGAAAGCATAGAAACCAAAAGCTGTATTTACCAAGACAAAATTAACAATTAAAGAAACCTTAATTTTCTTCAAAAATATCCCCATGAATCAAACAAACTTATTCCAGCAAGGTTTCTATTATTCAAATCAACACAGAAACTTTTCTTTGAATATGACATCAAGCTGCACCATAATATTTCTTTTATTGTCCTCCTCGTTCTCAAATCTTACCCTGTCGGTGGGGCTTAGATTACGCTGACTGTATCCCCTGAAGAAGGGGTAAGAGGTTCCAGTTCTGGAGATATGGGGAGTGTCGAGTACCCTTTTATTGTTTTGATCTACTCTGACCCAGAGTAGAAGTGCTTGTTAGTATCCCATCTATAGATCAAATGGTTTGAAAATTATTTGTATTTGACAGGGATACTTGATGTCATACAATGAAAAATTGTTTATTTTAAGAATAGTTATTGAAGCTATAATCATCTAAGAATTGATATTAATTACTTGAAACCAGATAACTGTACAAATAAATGGTTATTATTTATACTCTATGCTCTGGTCTCTTTTTCTTTTCCCCCCATGGTCGAAATATTTTCGACAATCTATTGCACAGTCGCTTGTCTATGAATCGCAAGGTTCCTAGTTCGATACCGACCCGCGCCAACTCAGCGTATGAGTAGCATAGGTATCTGTGTGGTAAAGTAAAGAGCTGATGGTAGGTGTGGCGCTCCATCTCAGTCTCTAAAATAATCTCCTTGGTCTAGCGCTAGTGAAAAGGGGGATGGACTCCCTCACTAATACCGACTTTAGGTCACCCCGACGACTTTACTTACCAGCAGTTTAGGATGTGACATAAGGTGGTTTTAACGTGGGAAACCACGCACAAATCAAAGCTCATGCGTAGTTAGTAAAAAAAAATATGGATACCATCGAATCATGCTGTGATTTTGTCCAGTTGCCTGGGGCAACTGAAAACCGTAATTTCAAGAGAAACCGCCTCGGCATTTATGCCTCAGCGGCCGAACCACTCCACCCGATAGGGGGTGTTAGTAGTCTTACTACGAGCCACTACTCACGATCAGGCGATTGCGAGTTCAATCTATCGTCATCCGCTACACGTAAAGATATTTTTATGTTAAAATGGCTAAATTAAAGTTAATATGGACCATATGACCTTTAGGCACCCCTTTTGCTTTGCTGATTCATAAGTACAAAAGGGGTGCCTAAAGGTCATATGGTCCGTTAATATTGCTCTTCTCAAGTCTATGTTTCACTTTAGTTTATTTTTACAAGAAATTGAAAAGAAAGAAAACATTCCAGTTACGTTTAGATGATTTCCAAATTAACTGTCTTTTTTAAATGTTTCATTGTTTATAAAAGACCAATATTTTTTAAAATTCAAATCTAACAACGTTAAATAAATATGACTAAAAATGGTGCAAACATATTTGACGTAACTATTTCTTTATATTGTTTTTATACGTTGTTTTTCATTGGACAATACTTTTTAGTATGGATATGTGCATTATAAATCCTTTAAGAGTCAATAACCCTATATAATCGGTTGACTGATAAAACGTGTTTATCGTCTGCTACTACAAAAATTGTTTGTGCACATTTCTTTAGTACATTTCGTCAATTTTATGTTTTGCAAGAAAAAAAATCCTTTTTTAAATTTAATTCAGACGATATACCATTTCCTAGACATAATCCTTAAATATAAAAAAAATAAAAAATATCGCAAAAGATATTACGTTTGCGGTCTCCATACTTCTGAACGTTCGAGCCAATTCAATTCGAAAGAATGTAAACAAAATACAAAAACTGGCCAATACACAAGCCAATTTCGATTATATTAGACGAAAGTGTAGGCGCCTGTCGTGTAATAGTTATTGTCATAGGAAATGGACTCGGCGACCCGAGTTCAAATCCTGAACGAGACTGTTTGCATTTCACATAGCGCTAATATCCTTGGAAATGTATGAATCCAATCATTCTACCGCCAGCTACTGGTAAATAGTAGGGCAGACTGCGCTTTCTGACCTTGGCATGGCAACCAACCTTGAAGAAGTGAATCAGTTAAACTTTGCTTAAGAAATTAACCGTGTCACATCCTGTTCGAGAGGATGGATGGATGGATGGATGGATATATATATATATATTATATATATTATATATATATATATATATATATATCCAGCAAGCAGGGCAGTAGGAAGAGTGATTGAAGCGTATGATATGACAGAGGATGAGAATATAAATGTATAATGAGTGTGTATAGTAACCCAGACGACTAAGAAACAATCAGATAATTAATGATTCTGGATTTCAAGTGATGTTCCTATATTGTTAGAAAACAGATTTTAGTTGTTCTTGGGAAAAGTCTGTTTGTGTGGTTGGTTGAATTTTACGGCATGTCAACCCATCCGGTCATTTTATGCCGAAGATGTTTTTGTGTTATTCATTCTTGATAGGTACGCACACTTTGTTTGAAACATTTTTTTTCTATTTAACCCATAGATATGACCCTCACGGGTACTACCACTCCGGGTCAGGATGGACCTGGGAGTAATGGTGATGAAGAGGTACACTACATTACTCAGAGCTCCAGAATTGGAACTTCAACGTCATACCCAGGACATCTGTTTGTGTGGAACCAGCATCATGAATGAGGGATATCAAGCAAACATGAGTATGAGATTCGAAATACTTGGCCAACTAAGTTTCGACTGGAAACTCCCTTACTGGTGGCACAAGGACGTGGAGTTCGTCTGAACATCTTCGATGAGAGTAACGATAAAAAAAGTAACAGTTTATTTTCCTGACCTGCCACCTGCCTGATTAACACAAGGTCTTTTTCACTAGGGGAACTATGCACAAATCAAAACTCATGTGGTGGCCAATGTAAAAGTGCATAGCCCCGTCGGTATTCAACTTTTTGGGGCGCCTCAGACACTGGGCAATAAACCCAGCCCTGTCATTTTTAGGCGAGGGGCCAAGTGCGTATATCTGCCTTTCTCTTCCGATTGAATAAAAACTATTTCAATATGAAAACGTGTCTTTCGTGTAAAGTTTTATAATAAAAAAACCCA
This sequence comes from Doryteuthis pealeii, assembly GCA_023376005.1. Classification (NCBI taxonomy): domain Eukaryota; kingdom Metazoa; phylum Mollusca; class Cephalopoda; order Myopsida; family Loliginidae; genus Doryteuthis; species Doryteuthis pealeii. Next base: position 34,734,588 of record CM042148.1, on the reverse strand, counting down.
AAAACAACAATATTAGTTAAAAATTAAAAAGTATTTATTTAAAAAAGATTTCGCTATTAAATTTTAAATTGATTACGTGTATAATATTTTTTTCATAATTAAAAAAATATTCTAAGCTTTGAAAAATATTCGTCAACTTCTGATTAATTGAAGTAATACTTGGGTGTCAGAGATCTCAATTGGATTTCTATTCTGATAATATAAAAACGTGTCTTTCGTTTAAAGTTTTATAATTAAAAACAAAATAACTATTAGTTTATCCTTAGTGAAAAAATTAACTTTTTAAAACACATATGCTAACAACGGCAAGATGGAATAACTACTTAAAAAAAAATTAAAACCAAAAACTATTTTAGTATAAAAAACATGTCTTGATTGTATAAAATTCTAATGCCAAAAAATTATCTGTTGATTTTGCTTACTAACAACCGGAAGTTCGCGGTGAAAAGCAAAATTCTGTTCGTTTGAAAACTACTCTCGGCTGGGGTACCTTGATCCGGTAATTTGTATTGGAGAAATGAAGAAGGGTTAAATTACAGGCGTAAGAGATTAGAGGAGAATTGTGCAGATGAATACAACAAGAACGGCTAAACGCAAAACACCTCCAATGCAATTGACCAATCAACACAATACAGAGAAAACATATCAAATGGATAGCGAATGGCATCGGTTTGACGAAGACGCGAGTCAAATCATTCTGACTTATTACAAAAGGCAGTGTCTTGTCAACTGTTATTGTTAGTTCACAGAAGAGATTCGGTTGACGTGAAGGGGGGGAAGAGATTCGGTTGACGTGAAGGGGGGGGAAGAGATTCGGTTGACGTGAAGGGGGGGGAAGAGATTCGGTTGACGTGAAGGGGGGGAAGAGATTCGGTTGATGAAGGGGGGGGAAGAGATTCGGGGGGGGAAGAGATTCGGTTGAAGGGGGGAAAGAGGGGACATGAAGGGGGGGGGAAAGAGATTCGGTTGACGTGAAGGGGGGGGGAAAGGGATTCGGTTGACGTGAAGGGGGGGTAAGAGATTCGGTTGACGTGAAGGGGGGGGTAAGAGATTCGGTTGACGTGAAGGGGGGGGGAAGAGATTCGGTTGACGTGAAATGGGTGGAAAAGAGATTCGGTTGACGTGAAACGGGTGGAAAAGAGATTCGGTTGACGTTTGGGGGGCGGGGCGAGGACCTACAATAAGAACCGTAGGGTAGGAAAAATACAAGGTCTGCGGCGGGAATTAAGGGTACTCAGGAAAAAGCATAAGCAGATCTAGTGAAGAAGAACATCAGCCATTAATAGAACTTAGAGATATCTTAAGAACAAGGCTGAAATCCATTCGGAAAGCTAAGTACCATCTGAGACGTCGGAAATTTTATGGCCTTTTGTTCATTGTTGACACCCCAATGAAGCGATAGAAAGAAGAATTAACGGTTATCTTCGCAGATGGTTGGGGCTACCCAGAAGTTTGAGCAGTGCAGCATTATACGGAACCTCAAATGCGCTGCAACTCCGAGCATATGTTGAGGATGATAGAAGATGCAAGATGGTAGGACTAAGCCAGCAAGGTTCATGGACACGGTGGGATAATTTTTTTACGGTGGAAAATAAGCTTGTCTATGATGTGTTACCGAGTCCAGCAAACTTGTTTACATGAATGGGGGGCGTATGAAATACCATCATGCCATCTTTGTGCCATGAACGGCATGCTAAAACAAATTCTGAGTGCCTGTCATAGGGCTCTTGGTGATGGTAGGAACCGTTGGAGACACGATTATGTACTTCCGATACTAACAGACACAGCAGACGCTGCAATCCGTGCTAACAGTTTCAGGCCAGAAATGAAGTCGATTTATTTCATCAGAGCTGGCGACAGCCTCACCCCCAGCGCAAAAACCAAATACTTGCATGCTCTCGTCAGCTCAAGACTGGCAATTGAGAATAAATCTCGGGAAGCAGTTGGAATTTCCGGAGCAGATCGCAACAACTTCCCTGCGTCGGATTTAAGTATCTGGTCAACTGCTACGAAGCAAGTTGTATTACTATAACTTACAGTCGCTTGAGGAGAATTTCGAAGTAACTTTTGAAAGGAAACTAAAAAATATACCAGGAGCTGGTAGAACAATGTAGAACGAACAAATGGCAAACAGCATGTTATCCTATTGAGATCGGCTGTTGGGGTTTCGTAGGAAGATGCTTATGCATAACTAAATCGTCTGATGATGATGATGAGAGAAAACAAAGAGAAGGGCCATCAAAGCGATTTCAGAATCGAGTGAAAAAGCTTCGCGATGGTTAAGGATTAAAAGATCAGATCTACGGAGCTCAACTACGAACTATGAGCGTTGAGGTGCTACTGAAGAAAAAAAGATTTTTTAATGAAGAAGAAGAGGGTAATGAAAAAGCGGTGGGGTGTACAATGCTGAAAATTCTTACCTGTTGCCTGGAAGTGAATGGTGTTGTTTGTGATCGCGCGCCTTTTCATATGTTGGATCCAAAAGAGAAAAAGACGAGCATTCGGTAGTTCAACTTTTATTTAGTTACGACTGAGACGGAAGTGACGTACATCATTTCTCGTTGGTCACGTGGTATTATTACTTTAATGAATCAGAAGTTTTGCTTATTAATCAGAAGTTGAGGAATATTTTTCAACACTTACATTAATTTTTTAAAAATTATGAAAAATATTAATTCTTAATTTTATCAAATTACACGTGATCAAATTAAAATTTAATAGCGAAATCTTTTTTTAAAATAAATACTTTTTGATTTTAAACTAATATTGTTTTTTTTTTTAATTATAAAACTTTAAACGAAAGACACGTTTTTATTTCAAGATAGTTTTTATTTGATCAGAATAGAAAAATGCAGATGTTTATTTAAATAAAAATAGTTTTTATTTACAAGCTATTTTTAAAAATCTTTATTTAAATAAAAGGATATTGTATATAAAGTTAAATTTGCAGACCATTGTTAATGAGTTCGATTCTCATTGGGCGCCCCATACTTCTGGCCTTGTGCCACATCTAAGTGAGTGAGTGAGTGATACATTTTCCAGGGTGCGAGAAGTCCAGTTGATACCGCTAGTACTAGACCAGGGATATTGTTTTTGCGTTTGAAGTGGAGCGCTACACCTACTACCTGCTCTTCACTTTACCGAGATCCAAGCTGCGTTACTCATGCGCTGAGTTGGAGAGGTCCTGTTGCTAAACTTGCAAATTGGTCGGAAAATTAGGGTGACCCAGAAAAAACAGAACCCACAAATTTTGTAATAAAACTATTAATTTTAACTGGGGGGTAGGGGGATTGGGGTTTAGGGTTATTTTAATGGGAAAATAAATAAATAATTTGGGTTCTGTTTTTTCTGGGTCACCCTGTAATATGTTTTAATTTTCCGACCGATTTACAAATTTAGCCGGTCCTGTATCGAACTCAGATCCTTGTGGTTCCTATGCGGATGCTCTGCCGACTGAACTAAATTGACCCCATATATTATAAGAATACAAGAATATAAAAATCTTTTTAACATCCCAAGGAAATCCGAAGCCCCTAAACTTTTAGCGCCACCCAACGTGTAAAACCAAAAACCTACTACTACTACTACTACTACTACTACTACTACTGGCAATAATAATTATCAATGCTGTAGCAATAAAATGGATAGAGATGAACCGATAAATAAAAGATCAAAAACAAAATGGTGGCAGAGGTGAGTTTTATTTATTTATTTTATTTATTTATTTATTAAGCAGTTCTTTCATTACAAAGCGACTGGGTCCATGTATAGGAAGTAATAATATCTCTGGTACATTCTATCCTCAGAATAAAGAGAAAAAAAAAGAGAAAAAGAAAAGATTTGGAAGAAAATTCACAAATCTTGTCCTACCAGCAATTTCTGCGCGTTATAACACGTCGCTTATGTGTTCAGAAAAATTCTCGAAACGTTCCAAGGAAGAAAGGCCATAAAAAATTTTCATGATCAATTTAACCTACTTAGCCTTAGCTTTTAAGCTCTTCCATCATCTTGTGCTGACACCTATGAATATGGCTGTACCTCTTCATCAGCATTCTGTTAAATGCTGCCAGTGACTATGGTGAAGGATAGCTAGGCAGTCTAGGCTAATCTGACACAAGGATATACTAGTTGAGCTCCAGCCAAATACAGGATTTGCATACTTGTTAACCCTTTGCCTACTTTAAACCGCCCACGGCGGCTCTCCCATTACTGAGATCCTACCGTAAACCGCTGGCAGCGGCTATCGCACTTGTCTCTTGTTTGCACTGAACAGGACTCAGATTACAATAAAAATAGGACTTATTCTATTCAAATAAAGTTCTATTTTTATTGTAATCTGAGTCCTGATCAGTGCAAACAAGAGAGTTCTGAGGTGAATTTGAAAATATCCCATCATACAGGTAAAAATTGCCAAGAATATTTGGTACAACCGTGGGAGAAATTTGATAGGCAAAGAGTTAAAATGAATTTTATCGATATCACTTTTAATCGATATCACTTACACTTGTGTTTCGGTTGTTTATCAAAATCTATACGGATTTACGTTTTTATTATTATTAAAATAATCAGATGGAGTTGAAATGATGATGATAATAATAATAGGAAAAATGCATAAAATGTTCCGTACACAGATTTTGCCGACCTTCATCAGAGTGATTCATTTCCCATTCTCACACACACACATATATATATATATATATATATATATGAGGAAAGATCAGATTGGGTAAAATCTCCGAAAATGTAATAAAAAGTTGAGGAATAAAAGCGGATATTAATTGTATGTAGTAGTTTGTTAATTACATATATTTATGTGTGTGTGTTTTAACTATATATGGTTATCACGAGTTCACTTTTTGAGTTGATGAACAAATTTTTTTTTGTGATGAAACATAGAAAATACAGTGCTCAATCACAAATTGTGAGAGCTAATATTTATTTAATTTGCTGAGTTTTTATAGATCTGGGTAGCTGTTTATAATAAACATTGATCTATAAAAACTCAGCAAATTATATATATATATATATATATATATATATATATATATATATATATATCAGTCATCCGCAGACACGTGTTTCGAAGTTGACTTCTCATCAGTGCGGCTCTACGTTTTAACAGCTACCTCTAGCCGGGATCAAAACCCGACAGAATTTTCGTGTGCCAAGTCCCCTACCCTACCCTTGCAGCTAACAGCGGCTGTCAGTCTGAAGTGAACAATTAATTGATATATCCCTACGCGGAATGTTTTTACAATCCCCAGAGAACTCAAGACTGTAAACAGTGGACAGACGAGTATCATTTTTGATTGCACGAGTATACTCAAAAGAAACCATTTTGTGGTAGTACTTTGGTTTCCACGAAGCTCTAAGCAACCGCTTATGTCGCTTATAGTTTCGGGCAGCTATGTCGAAAATACTTTACCTAAATCCTCTGGTAGGAAAGTAATTCTTCCTATGTAAAGAATCCAACGACCCTCTGCATCGACTTCCATGAGTTGACATATTTTGGGCTTTGTTATTCCTCACTCACCAATAGAATCCCCATAAATACCTCAGCCATAAACCCGTTGTTCCCTTTCATTGCTTTATAAGTGAGACGTAAAATGAATTTATTGCATTCAATTTATTCTTATAGCCTTATAAACCCGGGTGTTCGGAAATTAATATACCCAGCAAAAACTTAATGGATTGACTGAGGTGAAGGTGGTACATGTCAATTAGTGACATCCTGTAGGAGAGTGCTTGTCATTTTTTTTAAACGTATACATAGGCGAAATATTGAAAATAAGTTAGCCGGTACTGAAAGAAGGAAGGGAGGAAATAAAAATAAAAATACAGAAAGCTTAATAAATCAATTTATGATATGAGTTATTTCAAATAACTGGGGCAGATTTTACTTAATGGCCGGGTTTTTATTTCTTTTCAAGTTTTCAGAGGTTAACATTACCGATTAGTACCATAATTATTCGGACCATATGACCTTTAGGCACCCCTTTTTGATCTCGATTAAGAAAGGACATGTTTTCATTTACACCGTCAATATCCGGTTGTTTTAACAGACGATTTTTAGATTAAAAAAAAATCATATAACTAACCCCTAACCCTAACCCTAACCCCTAACCCTAACCTCTAACAAACAACCGGATATTGTACGGTGTAAATGAAAAACATGTCCTTTTTAATCGAGATCAAAAAGGGGTGCCTAAAGGTAATATGGTTCAATTATTCGTATATAATACGGACTAATTGTTATGTTTTTAATATACAGATAAAATATGAAGGATTGAAATGATAACACAAGACCAGGTTTTTATGAAATTAACAAGGTTTTATTTAATAAAGGGTAGAAATTGCTTCTACTCCCAAGCGACTTAACCAGTATCTGAACGCTGCGTTCAAAACATACAAACGTAAACAAACACCATCCACACGTAAGGTGGCAGAAAATCCACTCCCGGCTTTGACTGATCAAAGGGGAGCAACTCTATTTAGGTCTTTCTAACACTAATGCATAATACGCACCTATAGAAACCTTTCGTGTATAATACGTACTGACTTTTTATAATTTTTCGCAGCTAAATTTAACGTTTGTTCAACTTTTTATCCGGTTCGTATCGACTAAAAATAATTAATATAGTTTAAATTATGTTTTGGTTTGGTTTCATTGTTTAATGGCATTTCAACATTCATGGGTTATTTAATGCCAACGGCATAATTTTAGAACATTAGTGATACTATTTAATCCATATATGGGGTGTGGAAGTGCGTGGTGTAATGGTTAAAGTCATGGGAAATGGACTCGTCGCACCGAGTTCAAATCCTGGACGTGATAATAGGCATTTCACTTAGCGCTAATACCCTTGGGAAATGTATGAATTCTACTCTCCCTCCAGCTATGGGTAAATAATAGGGCAGGCTGGACTCTTTAACCTTGGTTAGGCAACCGGTCTAGGAGAAGGAAAACTCTGAATTCAAACCTGTTGAATTCCGCTTAAGAAATTGACCTTGTGTCACATCCTGCTCGTGCGGAGGGGTTGGTAAATATATATCTGGGGTGGGGAGTTTATACTTTTCGCAAGGGTATTTATCCGAAAGTGAATGTAATAGCACGATTAGATTTCGAACATGCTTCCTACGAATCACGTTAATCACGTTGCCATGGAGACTCCCAAATTATAGTTTGAAAAACCAGATTTACAGATTATCCAGAGTAAGTGTACATTGTGTGGGCATAGGTAGCGCATATGTATGTTTGTATGTACATAGATATGTGTTTATAGTAATATCAAAAGGATAGCTAAAACAAGTTTGGGAGGTCAGGCAGATTAATAAATTATAGGAAGAGACGGATTTCTCGATGGAAATAAAAGGGTTAGTTTTCTAATGCCCATTATAAACACAAGACTTCGGTGCTAGTTCAGTCATATTTCATTCGACGAGGGTTATCATTTAAAAAAAGTACTTTAGTTGGGTGGTCCATGCGGGAAGAACGGTTTTATTTTACGGAAGCCCAGACTGCATATATTCGAGGAAGCCATGAGGAGATAGACGAGTTACAACCCAGTGGTAGGTCATTCTACCAGATCACCCGTTCCGTTCACTTGTGATCGAACAGAACATAGACAGGAGAGGTAGGTACTGACTGTTGGACAGAATGTGATAATCTCGATAGCGAGGAAACAGCGCCCAAGTCCATCTCGCGAGGTTTCACACGCGCCGCCATGACTGAGAAGAAACTCGAGAAGAAAAAGAAAGAAACAGTAAGACTCGGAATTTGTTTATTCTTCATTTTTTTTCTTCCCCTGTGGAGCTGATTGGTGGCTTGAACGGTTTTGACCAAGACCTGCAATTGGTTAATCTCAACTTAAAATGATCTACACAACGTAGGGTGATTCGTCGTGTAACGGTTATAGTCGTACGAAATGAACACGGCGATCCTAGTTCAAATCTGGATGAGGCTGTGGCTGTTTACATTTATATAACGTTAATATCTTTGGGAAAGGTACGCATTTACCCAACCCGTTCACCACGGATAGAATGTGACACAAGATCACAAGTATAGAGCAGGGCTTTCTAATCATTACACCACAACCTTAAGAAAGGTATGAATCATAATATGATCCCTCTAGTAAAGGGTAAAATAGTAGGGCAGACTGGGCTCTTTATTCTTGGTACAGTAACCAGTCTTGGAGAAGGAAAACTCTGAATCAAAACCTGTTAAACCTTTTAAAAATGACCTTGTGTCGCATCCTGTTTGTGCGAAGGAGGTGTAAATGTGAGGTCGATGCGTTTAGCGGGCGAAACTGTGTAGGCAGCGACGGATGATTGCCACAACCATTTAACAGAAATGTTTTTATATTGTCTGCAATATGGAAAATAGAAATCTAGCAAATTTCTAATGTTTGTGCAAACATAAAAGAGAAAAAAAATCTAAGAGAACTTCAAAAGATAAATTGTGCAATGTCGTTGTTTTTTATTAAGAAAAAGAAAAAGAAAAAAAAAGATTTAAGAATCTGCACGATATGATTTATAAATAAACTTATTTCCCTTTTGCAATACAAAGAGAATTTGGTTAGTTCAAGATAAAAATGTGATAGTGTTTTTGGCAACTGTTTATTTTCCCGCTTCTTGATTAAAACTATTTTCTAATGTATAAAGAGGTTATTTGTCTGAATTTTTGAGATGAGGTTTGATGTGCATAATTTTGATTTTTCGGACTGTTGTCCTCATCTTTATTGCAGTATGTATAAACACAACGTTTCGGCCGCTGTGACCTCCGGGCTTCTTCAAATGTTTCCAGTGTATACGAGCATAGCAATGACGTTGCCTAGTTGGGTCATTGCTATGCAAAACTATGTAAAACATTCAGTTCTCTCTTGTCTCTCAGAATTCTTGTAAACTTGGATTATCATACGTGATTTTAGTGAAGCCTGTAAGAAAAAAAACCCAAAAACGGAATATAACATCAAATTTTTAAGTGGTAAAATACATTTTTGGGTGGTTGAGAAACTGGGGTAACTAAATCCCGTTCTGATCAACTGGTGACCTCACGAACTAAGTGAACAATGCGGCAAAATGGAGGACTCTTATCAGATCTGATAGACATTTGACGTTAACAATGATTGGTAATGAATTGACAATGAGCAGTCGAGTTTCAAATTTTACTCGATAGCTAAATTAAGATATAAAAATTGTCGAACAAAATAATTGAGTTTTTTTAATCAAGCAATAATCGAGTTCTAACTTCAGAAATGTTCATTTTGAAGAATTAAACCCACTTATCATAAAAGACAATAAACAGGACCTGGCCAAAGCAATTTTACCGTTCTTATCTCTCTCTCATCTCTCTCTCTCTCTCTCTCTCTCTCTCTCTCTCTCTCTCTCTCTCTCTCTCTCTCTCTCTCTCTCTCTCTCTCTCTCTCTCTCTCTCTCTCTCTCTCTCTCTTTCTCTCTCTCTCTCTCTCTCTCTCCTCTTGTACCTCTGTCGTAGCAAGCAAAACTTGTAATGTTTCTTGATAGAGGCGGATTGTAAGTGACTTGCTGACAACCTAATGAAGAAGAAGGTGGATAATTATCAATAATTGTAATAATCTGATAAGGACTGAGCTGATTTCTTCTGTCAGCGAAAGCCTACAGCTGTGCCTGACTCACAGGAGACTGATTAATACGGAAGCGAGACGCAGAATGGCCGTATCAATGTCTTTGCAGGGGCGAATATCAATCGACGTCACGTGACTTATTGGTGAATGCAAATTATGAATCCGCTGCTGAATGTCGAACGTTGAAGAAAATCAAATCGGACAAGTAAACATTCCAATTACTTTGACGGCAAGATATTTCAAAATCCCCACCCCCCTCTTTCACTCCACCTCATATTATTATTATTATTATTATTATTATTATTATTATTAGTTTTCACACCAGTATTAGCTGATGGTCTTTCACTGGAGTTTGAGTGACAATAAGTGTCCTCAGGTCTCCTGGACTCTCCTGAATTATTCCCGCTGATTTCAACAATGCTGTTGTCTGGATGGTCTCAATTCTTCATCTGATTTCCAGTTCCTCTAGTCTTTTTCTAAGATTTTGGGAACCGTTCCAAGCACCCCAACGACTATTGGTATCACTTTCACCCTGATATTCAACAATTTTTCAATTCTCTAGCAAGGTCTAGGTATTTGTCTATCTTTTCGTTTTCTTTCATCTTTACCCTGTGATCTGCTGGAACTGCAAATCTACTCCTTGACAATAAGTCTCCTCGAGTCTCCAGGACTCTCCTGAGTATTCTAGCTGATTTCAACAATACTGTTGTCTAGATGGTCTCAATTATTCCTCTGATTTCTAGTTCCTCTAATATCTTTTCTAATCTTTTGGGGATCATTCCAAGTGCCCCAACTGCAATTGGTGTCAGTTTCACCCTCATATTCCATAGTTTTCTTTTTCCATTCTCTAGCAAGGTCTAGGTATTTGACTATCTTTTTGTTTTCTTTCATCTTTACCCTGTGATCTACTTGAACTGCAAAATCTACCAGTTGACCTTTCAATCTTTGAGAATTTTTTTTCTGAGTGACTGCAAGTCTTTTCAGATCTGCAGGACTCTTCTGTGTATTCGTACCGATCTTAAAAGTACTGTTGTTTGGATGTTCCCGATTCTTCCTCTGATTTCCAATTCCTCCAGTCTCCCACCTAAATCCTTGAAGACCGTTTCAGGGCACCAACAACAATGTAAGGTACCATTATTATTATTATTATTATTATTATTATTATTATTATTATTATTATTATCACTCCTTGCGAGTTTTTCGCACCAGCGTTAGCTGATAGTTTTTCACTGGAATATGAGTGACAACAAGTCTCCTCAGGTCTCCAGGACTCTTCTGAGTATTCCAGTCGATCTCAGCAATGCTGTTGTCTGGATGGTCTCAATTCTTCTTCTGATTTCCAGTTCCCCAGTCTATTATTATTATTATTATTATTATTATTATTATTATTATTATTATTAATGTATTTTTGTGTTTGTCTACGTGTATGTGTGTATGCATGTATGTAACTGGAACCCAGTAAAAACAGCACATCACTGCGATTTTGTTAAATTAATTAATTAAGCAATATATAATAAAATAGTAATTTTGAGAATAAAGCAATTTCCAGTCCGATTTGAAACTGAATGATAATTTTGTGCGGTCTGCATTCTTGCTGAACGTCATTGTTTTAATCAGTCGAAGTCTCGATATAATGAAGATAACTCTGCAATTCTAATTAGAATACTTCATTCCTTCGTAAATAGAAGCATCAGTATAATCATGGACCGCTGTTAACTATAAAATTCTAATTCAAACCCTCCACTCCTTCAAATAGAAGCATCAATATAATCATGGACCGCTGATAACTTTGAAAATCTATTTAGAGTCCTCCACTATTTCGTAAGTAGAATCATCCGTATCATCAGGGACAGCATTTAACTATAAAATTCTAATTCAAATTCTCCACTCCTTCGTAAATAGAAGTACCAACATAATCAGGGACCGCTGATAACTATGAAAATCTATTTGGAATCCTGTACTCCTGTGTAATTTATGTCAAGCATCTTCTTGCCATTTGTGTCAAGTAAAAACATCGTGGTGTAATGGTTAACAAGCTAGTCTCGCTGAATCGTTACAACTGAATAGCGAGTTCGATCCTCACTGGATGCCTCATACTTGTGAGCTTGTGCCACATCCTACCCGTAGCGAACGAGTCAGGTAAACAATTACTCCTATTATGTAGCTGATCCCTTTTCCCAACAGGTCTAATATAATACGGCATTTTCCGTGAAAGATTTCTCTTTACAAAGGCATCTTCAATGAAAGCGTATATGACAGTGATATTAGAAGACTTCATTGTTTCTCTTTAACTTATAAAGAGCAGGAAAGCTGTCATGTTAAACATGTGTCATTATTTAAATGAGTTGAATCCTTTCGAATTTCACGGTTTAATGAGAAACAAGCACAAAAGATTCAAGATTAATGTGACATCTTTAATGCGTTATTTGTATAGTTACACGTATATCTCAATAATGTATACGATATCTATTTTCCAAACACAGAGTTACTTTGACTTTCGAGTGCCACAACTTACGAGTTTTCCGAGTTACGAGTTATCCAATTGGACACATGGCCTAGTGGATACGGTAGTTAGGTTAAGACAGTTCTAAGTGACAGTTATCTCTGGATTCCGGGTTCAATCCTGAGTAGCGGCAGTAACATAGAAAAATAATTAACACAACTCCTATCCCAGCTATGGTTAGCGGAATGAGAACAGGATACCCCCTGAATAAATGGTTAAGTTCAAAGTTCCGTGATGGCTCCCGATTACGAAAGAAAGTTCCCGAGTTCGAAAAGAAGGTTCCCGAGTCCGAAAAGAAGGTCCGAGAAGGTTCCCGAGTCCGACAAGAAATACCTGAAGAAGGCCGGGGGTATATCGGCCGAAACGTTGTACAAATAACAATAAAGATGAGGACAATAGTCCGAATAACGCAGATAATACTAATCATCAAGCCTCATCTCAAACATTCAGAGAAATACGAGCTATCACTCGGTCGATTTTTTGCTTTGTGTTAAGAACTAAAATTTGATGTAAGGGCGAGCTTCAGATAATTTAATGTTAATAAGTTCACTGAAACATTTAAGTTTCCAAATTTATTACACCAAAATATCATTTATGAAAAAACCCATTAAAAATATTGCAGCATATAATTAATTACACATTTTTATACAATAAAATGCTATTTTTCTTATTTAAAAACGTAACAAAAATTAAGGGTCTTTTGGAGGGGTCTTGAACGGATTAATGGCATTTCAGTTTATTTCAATGGGGATAATTGAAGGAAATTAAGTTACAGAGGAATGAATTAAACTCGTAAGCCAAGGTACATAAAGTTTAAAGTTTAGAATAAACACCAAAATAAATAAATTGATGAATAGACAAATAACTGAACATTCTATTATACTTTATCATAACATTTCTCGTTCACCACTGCAGAATTTCTTCTTCTTCTTCTTCTTCTTCTTCTTCTTCTTCTTCTTCTTCTTCTTATTATTATTATTATTATTATTATTATTATTATTTTATCAAGTTTAAAATGACATATTTTATTTCTGAAATGGACACGGCTCCACGAGTTCAAATCCTGGACTGGACGAGGCTGTTTGCATTTCACACAGCGCTAATCCTCTTGGGAAATGTATGCATCCACCTATTCTTCCTCCAGCTATGGGGAAATAGTAGGGTAGACTGGGATTTTAAAATTGGTATGGTCAAATCTAGGAGAAGGAAAACTCTGAATTCAAACCTGTTAAACTCCGCTTAAAATTTGACCTTGTAACATCCTACTCGCGCGGAGGTAATGGTAAATCTATTTTTATTAATGTCATCAGAAGAGACCATTATACAGAGACTAGCAGTAGCTACCGGCGTTGCCCGAGTAGAGGGGGATTTTTTAAAGTTAGTCCCGCAGATACATTATTATTGAATCGTGAGTTGAATCCTCGTGGATGCCCTATTTAAATCCTATGTAAAAAAATTGACCAGCTACTCTGAAAAGAAATGTTAATGTCTACTATCTAAAATATTAAATAAGAAAAAAAAACAAAACAAAAAAAAAACAACAACACAAAAAACAACAAACAAACAAACAAACAAACAATCTATGCTGTTATCATTTAAATTTTATTTTTTAATTATCTTCTCGAATATAAATCAAATCGTTATTATTTTTGCTCAAAAACCAAGCCCTGGTGATATTTAATGTGTTTATATATATTTACTGTGCGTTAATTGTTTTATTCTCGAAATTTCCTCGGGACATACATACAACTGCCCTTTATATATGTATAGATGGGCAATTCGGAGAACATAACGTAAAGAAGTGTAATTATTATTATTATGATTAGTAATATTGCTTGCGATATTTTCATACGAACTCTAACTGGTGATTATTCACAGGAATGAATGGCAGCAAGTCTCCTCAGCAAGTCTCCTCAGGCTCCAGGACGCTTCTGAGTATTCTAGCCGATCTTAACAATGATGACTGGGTGGTCTCCATTATTCTCTCATTTGCAATTCTTTCAGTCTTTTCCCACCCCCCTTATGGACCGTTCCAAGGGAACCAACTACAATCAATATCACCTTCCCGTAATGTTCAACGGTTATTTTTCAGTTCTCTGGCAAGCTCCAAGTAATTATCTATCTTTTAATTTTCTTTCGTTTTTACTCTGTTGTTCGCCGGAATTCTGTTATTATTATTGCTAATACTTCACTGATTATTTCCCTTGGTAAAACGTCGCTCACTTTAAGTAGATATTTACGCAGTCCCTCCCCACCCAGCGAAGGTAGGTTTGACAGGTGGGTAATTATTAATAATTGTAATATCTGATAATGAGTGGGATTCTCTAGGATTAGGGATTGACTTTAACAACACATTCTTTTAGTGCAATTAAGTAGTTGCTGCCTGAAGCTGTCCACTTCAAGTAGATGGTGTATATTGCCCTCTATTTGCAAGTCCGCCTATGAAGGTCAAATGAAAACTGTTTGATGCAAATGAACTAGACTATAAAACAATAGAAGAGGTTTCATTCTTGGAGTTTTGAATTAGAAAAAAAAGGCGTCTGTGTCAAGCAAAACAGTTAAAAAATATTTACCCCATGGGTAGGATTTGACACAAGGTCACAAGTTTAGAGCATCCAACGGGCATCGAACTCGCTATTCAGTAGACTGCGAAACTAGCTTGCTAATCATTACACTACGGCAAAAAAAAGAAAAAAAGAAAAAGAAAGTGTTGTATCCGAGATGTAGGGATAACAGAAATGATAATAAAAACAGGGAAATTATTAACAATAACAATACTTGTTTTATTTATTCTCACTGACAGGGAAATACAGTGGATGGTTTTGGATTAGAGTTCTGCTTGATGAGGATAAAAGTGTATGACCTGCTCGGTTCTGATCTGCTGTGCAGTCTGTTTTTCCCTTCCTCTTTAGAGAGTCCGGTTCGAATCGTTAGGGGGAGATAACTCTCCCTAACAGAAAGAAAAGAAAAAAGAAAGAAACTGTTGAGTACAGTGGACTTACGAGTTTAATTCGTTCCAGCCGTTATCCAATTTCCTCGTATATCAAATCAATCATGCCCATAGAAATGAACTGAAATGTCATTAATCCGTTCCACCACCCAAAGACAATAATGTTTTGTTCCGTTTTTAAATAAGAAAAATAGCAGTATTTTATTTAAAAAAACAAAACATAACAGATTCTAATGAATTATATGTTGTAATATGTTTTAATGTTAATGTTTTTTTATAAATTATATTTTTTGTCGTAATAAATTTGGAAACTAATTTTTTTAGTGAACTTATTAACATAAGCGTATCTGAAGCTCGCCTGGACCTCAAATTTTTGATCTCAACACAAACCAAAAAATTGACCGAGTGACAGCTCGTAACTCGGAAAACTCGTAGGTTGGGACACTTGTAGGTCAAAGTACCACGGTATATGTATACACACACAAACACATACACACACATATGTTTATACACATATACATATATATATATATATATAATATATATATATATATATTTAATATATGGATTTTTTAGTGAACTTATTAACATAAGCGTATCTGAAGCTCGCCTGGACCTCAAATTTTAGATCTCAACGCCAACCAAAAAATTGACGAGTGACAGCTCGTAACTCGGAAAACTCGTAGGTTGAACACTCGTAGGTCAAAGTACCACGGTATATGTATACACACACAAACACATATGCATACACATATACATATATATATATATATATAATATATATATTAATATATGGATATTTTTAGTGAACTTATTAACATAAGCGTATCTGAAGCTCGCCTGGACCTCAAATTTTAGATCTCAACGCCAACCAAAAAATTCTCAACTCCAAAGTACCACGGTATATGTATACACACACAAACACATATGTTTATACACATATACACATATATATATATATATATATATATATAATATATATATTTTTAGTGAACTTATTAACATAAGCGTATCTGAAGCTCGCCTAGACCTCAATTTTAGATCTCAACGCCAACCAAAAAATTGACCGAGTGACAAGCTCGTAATTCAGAAAGCGTAAGTTGTGGCACTCGTAAGTCAAGGTAACAATGTACTTAGAAATGTTTCACCAATATGAGAAAGTTTGGTTGATTGGTTTATTTCTTTAACGGCATATCAACATCCATATGGGTACTTTAATGCCGAAATTTGATTAATTTGTAAATGTTTAATTACAATGATAACTACTTATATTTTCAATGTTCTACTTCAATCATTTTTTTATTACTGTTATAGGTGATATAACCTATGAACAATAATGGAATGCGCCGATAAGTAATAGGAACAATTGTGGCTTGAGGGAAGCAAATGCGAGTCAGCTCGTAACTATATTGGTCGGACGCAATCTCCACTTTCTTTGCTGTAAATTTCTACTCTTTTGTTAAATACATTTGTCTACATTGTTACCCGTCGTGTTTGTCTTATTTTGACCCCTTAAAACCCCACAACAATTACAAATCGTACCTTTTTATTTGACTATGATTATTTATTTGCACAGTTAAGTGCTATCAAATATCTCTATCTAGTACTAATAAGTCATAGAAAATTATATGGCTTAAATTAACTATTCCTATTCAATAATAATACTGGTTCGTTTGCACACAGTTATATAGATTCAATCATTCCTATCTAGTATCAATAGTTTGTACACAATTATATTGTTTCAAGTAACCAACAACAATGACAATAATAATGATAATAATAGTAAACAGTTATAGCTACAATTAACTATTATTAATACAAATAATTTGCACACAGTTATGCGGTATAAAGTATTCCTATCTAATACTAATAATTTATACACATTTATATTATTTCAAGGAGGTGTTTGTGGTATAATGGTTATCGTCGGAGAAAATGGACACGGCGAACTTAGTTCAAATTCTGGACGAGGCTGTCTGCTGTTCACATAGCGCTAATACCTTGGAAAAACGTAAAGTCGTCGGGATGGCCTAAAGTCGGTATCAGCCAGACAGCGAGGGAGTCTATCCCCTTTTCACTAGCGCTAGACCAAGGAGACTGTTTGGCGTCTGGGCGGAGCACCACTCCTACCATCAGCTCCTCACTTTACTATGGGTAAATAGTAGAACAGACTGGGCTCTTTAACCTGGTATGTCTATTGTTCTAAGAGTAGGAAAACTCTGAATTTAAGCCAGTTAAACTCAGCTTAAGAAACTGACCTTGTGTCGCATCCAGTTTGTGCGCAGGGGTTTGATAAAACATCTCTGTTTTAAATGTAATTATTCTTATTTAATGATATTCATTTGTTTGCTTTCAATTATATAGTTTCAAGTATACCTATGTGAAACCAATATTTTGAACACAATTATATAATTTCACGTAACTACTACTACTACTACTACTACTACTACTAAAATAATAATAATAATAATAAAAATAATCAACAATTATAGATTCAAGTGACTATTCTAAATACAAATAATTTGTACACAGTTATATGGCTTCAAGTATCTCTATCTAATATCAATAATTTTCAGACCGATCTATTTGACCCATGACTAATGCTACCACTCTGATCAGAGTAGACCTGGGAGTAATTAGTAATGAAAGCGTGACTCTATATTTCCAGATCTGCGGAACTGGAGTCTCACAACAGGATAAAGTTTTATATATCATTCAAGACAGCCCATTTTTTGGGTGAGTGGTGGGTCTTACACCTCTGCAGAAGATGAAGTTGGTATATTCTAAGCCCCACCGATGCTGAATAAGGGAAGGAACGAATTTACTCATTCACCTCGTATTAGGCGTGAAGCAATGATTTCATTTTCATGCTAAATTAAATCTTCGAGTTAGACCTGGGGAAATTTCAAGGTGCATTTTTGCAATTTAGGAATTGAGAATGAAATAACTGATATAATTGAATAACACAGAAGAAAAAAAAGTTGTTTTCTTTTTAACAATTTATTCATGAAAGGTTCCCGCCTATCTATCTATCTATGTCTGTCTGTCTCTGTTTCTCTCTCTCTCTCTCTATATATATATATATATATATATATATATATATATATATATATATATATATATATTCATTAAAGTATACAATACATTTAAGGTGGGATTATTACCATTGGTTTCAAAGCAGCATTTTAGCCACTTATCGTCGAGACAACGCACCCGTTAAGACATGCAGGGAATGTCAATTCATTTATATATGTGTGCACTTGTGTGAGACGAATCTTTGTATTTCTCCGCTTAGGGCGAAAGAAGTGCGTATATATATATATATATATATATATATATATATATATATATATATATATATATATATATATATTTACGAGATGAAATAAAGGAAAATAAAGTGCTCAATTACAATGTAAGAGCTTTATTATATATATATATATATATATATATATATATATATATATATATATATATATAATCAGTCTGCTTGTATGTATGTATGTATGTATGTATCTATCTTGGCTTGTTCGTATCTATCTCAGTCTATGTACGGCACTTCTTTTTGTAATCACAGTTTTGAGAGCCTCATGTGGCTCTCAGAGTTTCCCGAAACGCCTTTAAAGTAAAGGATGAAATATTGAGAAAACGTGTGGATAGACACCTCTAATTTTTCTTGAACAGTGAAAGGGTTAAGTATTCCTACAGAAGAGCTTTCTCGAAAGAAAACATCTATACAGTAGCTTCTAATATTAGAAGAACGAAAGTTTAAAGATAAAATAAGAAACAAATTCTGCAGATTCGATCGTGATAAAAATTGCACTAAATATTCTTTAAAAAATGGTTTACACTTTATCTGTTATCGTAGCAATTACTGTTTGTAACCGTTTGCTGAAGTTTTTAAATCGACAACAAAGATTGTAAAATAGATAATATTTAGAAAAATAAAAGAAAGAAAATAAGTAGTTTGGGCTGAAGTCAGTACATTTTTTTCAATTTCAAGTAACTATCACTATTTAATAGAAATGATAATAACTGGTGTGAAAAAACTTGCAGGGAGTGAAATTTATGCATATGCTATGGAATACTGAAATGTGAAAAATGTTATAAACACCAACCAGAACCAATAAAAGGATCCAAAGGAGCTATAATCATATTTTGCATGAAGCTATATGCAAAAAAACACCATATACAAGTATTTCTGTCTAATACAAAGTCATTTTTTGCAAACAATTATATCGTTTCAAGTATTCCTTTCTAACACAAAGTAATTTCTTCATGCAAGTATATGGTTTCAAGTATTCTTTTCTAAAAAGTGTTTTTTAAGCAATTATATGGTTTTGAGTAACTAATGATAATCATTTGTAAGCAGGT
The DNA here is from genome assembly GCA_023376005.1 of Doryteuthis pealeii. Classification (NCBI taxonomy): domain Eukaryota; kingdom Metazoa; phylum Mollusca; class Cephalopoda; order Myopsida; family Loliginidae; genus Doryteuthis; species Doryteuthis pealeii. Next base: position 34,715,159 of record CM042148.1, on the reverse strand, counting down.
ATAGATTGAAGTAACTATTCAAAATCCCATGAATTGCAGACAATTGCATGGTTCTAAGTAATCCTATCTAATAATAATAGTTTGTACATGATTATATGTTTTCAAGAATTTCAAGAGATAATAAGGTTTAAAAAAAAGAAAGAAAAAAGAGAACTTTCAACTGGTAGACTTAGCAGTTCCAGCAGATCACAGGGTGAAGATGAAGGAAAACGAAAAGATAAAAATACCTGGACCTTTCGAGATAATTGAAAAAGTGTGGAATATGAGGGTGAAAGTGACACCAGTTGTAGTTGGTTCACAAGAACGGACCCAAAAAGCTTGGAAAAAGGCTCGAGGAACTAGAAATCAGAGGAAGAATTGAGACCATCCAGACAACACTCAGAAAATCCTGGAAATACTCAGAAGAATCCTGGAAATCCAAGCTGACTTGTTGTCACTCAGACTCTAGTGAAAGCACATCAGCTAACGCTGGTGTGAAAAACTCACAAGGAGTGTAATAATAATAATAATAATAATAATTTTGACCATACAACAAAATGGTATATGCATAAACCAGAATCTGTTCTTGAAAATGTTACACATTAAATTCTCTGAGATAAAGACGGATCACCTTATCTTAACCAGAAGACCAGACCTAGTATTGATTAACACAAAAAAGAGAACTTGTCAACTGGTAGATTTTGCAGTCCTAGCAGATCACAGGGTGAAGATGAAAGAAGACGAAAAGATAGACAAATATCTGGAGCTTGCCAGTGAATCGAAAAAAAAGTATAAGAGGGAAAGTGATACCAATTGTAGTTGCGGCACTTGGACCCCCCCCCCCAATTATAGAAAACAGACTAGAGGAATTGGAAATTAGAGGAAGAATTGAGACCATCCAGGAAACGTCATTGTTGAGTTCGGCTAGAATACTCAGAAGAGCCCTGGAGACCTGATGGGAGTTGTTGTCACTCAGACTCCAGTGAAAGACCATCAGCTAAAGCTGGCGAGAAAAACTCATAAGGAAGGAAATAATAATAATAATAATAATAATAATAATAATAATCCAACAAGATGCCTGGCAGTTCCAGCCAATATAAAACACATTAACAAGATACTAACAATCCAAGCCTATATGAAATACAAGAAATTGCACTTCATGCGGCACACTGGGGAGATTGTGCACGAGATTCCCTGGACATGGCTATAAAGGGGAAACAACAAGAGTTAAAATTAATCTATTTTAACAGAAGCACAAAACAAAGTCACAACAACCAATTATAACAAAGCGAAAATAGATAATACGCAATAGAATAGCAAGTGTAGGTTGTATGGAGACAGAAATGAAACGTTTAATCAAATAATAAGCAAATGCAGAAAAGGGTACAAGGGTAGGCATGACTGTGTGAGAAAGGTGATCCAGTCTGATTTGTGCAAGAGATTAACATTTTTCCCGACTAACAATTGGTATATGGATAAAAATCAGAACCTATCCTAGAAAATGAATTTCATAAAATTTTCTGGGATTTTGAGATACGAACTGATCCCCCGATCCAACAAGAAGACTAGTGTTAATTAACAATAAAAATAAAACTTGTCATCTGGTGGATTTTGATATTCCAGCTGACCACAGAGCGGAAATGAGAGATAGCAAAAATGTAAACAAAATTGTCAGAAGCTGAAAAGGCTGTGGAACATGAAGGTATTGGTGACAGCAGTTGTAGTTGGTGTGTTAGAAACGACTGAAACGGCAGAAAGACTAAAGGAATTGGAAAATAGAGGTAGAATCAAGACAATCACAGCATTGTTGAGATACAATATCCAGAAGAGTCTTGGAGACCTGAGGAGACAGTGAAAGACTATCAATTAAAACTGGTGTAAAAATCTCGCAAGGATTGAAATATATGCAAATATATGCAAATACTCTGGTATACTGAAACGTGAAAAATGGTAAAAACACCAAACAGAACTGATAACATAATCCAAATGAATTACTATTCCCCAGAACTTCGTTATTCAAACTGATGCTGGTGTGAAAATCTTGCAAAGAGTGAAATTGTAATTTGCAATCAATTGTAGATTCAAGTAACTATTTTATATATAAAATAATTTGGACCATATGACCTTTAGGCACCCCTTCCGCGATCTCGACTCACAAGGACACTTTTCTCATTTACACTGGTTGTTTGTTAGGGGTGTAAATGGAAAAAATGTCCCCACGAATCGAGATCGCAAAAAGTGTGCCTAAAGGTCATATGGTCCAATAATTTTTACATACTTATATGGTTTTAAGTATTCTTATCAATACAAATAATTTTCTTTCTTTTTACCTAAAAATGAGACTGTGGCATTTATTACTCCGGGTTAGAGGGGACTTGAGAGTAATAGCAATGAACACATAATTCTACACTCCGCAAAGTTCTAGAAACTGAGGCTCACCACCGGATGAAATTTAATGTCAGACACTATCAAATCCGTTAATAATCAAACCCACAAATAATCAAAATCACAAATAAACAAACACAGGACACGAGCAGGATGCGACACAGGGTCAATTTTTAAGCAGTGT
>CM042148.1:34697611-34707611 GCA_023376005.1 Doryteuthis pealeii | reverse complement strand
AGCATCAGAGATCGTCGCTTAAAATGCATTAAAAAATCCTCGTTTTCGTAACATCTGGCCCAGAAATTAGTTAGAAAATTTAGCAGTTTTCAAAATTTAAAACAGAAAATATTGCCATTTTAAACAAAACTAATAGAATATAACTAGAATTAAAATTGAAAATATACCCCATAACCATCAATACCTCTGATATACTTCTTTTTACCTCATTAATTAAGTTTTAACAAAGATAACATTTTAAAAGATTAAACCTATTTCCACAAACAAAGATAAGTTTTGAAACAATATATACTTTGTGTGGTAATTATGTGTTAATTTGCAACATTTTGTCCGCATGGGGAGATATTACAGTTCCTAAATCGTCCTACCCTAGTCTACAATTCAGTTCTACTCGGCGTAGCTGAGTACTTCAGCTAGTAGATATCTAAAGTCTTTAATACGGTTCAAAAGGCGGAATTTCTGCAAGCGTATTTTATTCTATTGCTTGTGTAATGTGACGAACACTTTTTTCTTTTTTTTTTCTTGTTGCTTCTGTCATTAGAGATTTTTAAAGACATTTTCTTTATTTAAAAATTATAATTTTATTACCGTTCAGACATTTTCTCACAGAAATCAATATCCAATCAATGTATAATCAGCTATGGAAATGCACTGTGATGCTCAGAGAACTGGAAACAATATATTTTGAGCTGATTAGGTTTACCAAGTTTCTACTCAGATTTTGGATTGCTCTGCGCTTATTTCATTCAAATATTAGATTTACGTCGACTTGTTTCATGCGTCTTCAGAAGTGAATTTTCTGTGATTTTAACGTACATTTACAGCGCTGTTAATTTGAATATATTTCGGTCGGTCGAAAACAACCGGAATGTAAGCATTTTCAACATTATATATATTTACCAACCCCTCCGCACGAGCAGGATGGACACAAGGTCAATTTCTTAAGCGGAGTTCAACAGGTTTGAATTCAGAGTTTTCTTTCTCCTAAACCGGTTGCCTAACCAAGGTTAAAGAGTCCTGTCTGTCCTACTATTTATCCATAGCTGGAGGGAGAATAGGATTCATACCTTCCCAAGGGTATTAGCGCTAAGTGAAATGCAATTACCACATCCAGGATTTGAACTCGGTGCGACGAGTCCATTTCCTATGACTTTAATCATTACACCACGCGCTTCTCATTATCAACATTATAGACTTTTGCTATGAGTTCAATCAGGGACGATGTTAGGGTCTCATGCCCCTCCCCGAATCTATCACACGGGTCCTCCACTCTACTACATGTCAATTTTCATAAAGTAGTATTCATATAAAATATATGAAACCCATAGCTGGAGGGTTCATATCTTTTCTAAAGGTATTTGTCTGAAAGTGAATTTAATAGCGCGACTGGAATTCGAACTCACGACGATATCGCAGTTCAGTGCATTAACCACTACACCACGGGACTCCCTCTGTATAACTTACTTGTACAAGGTTTACTCAAATGTTTTGTAATATTTTGGTATCATAAGGCATAATTCGGTAGCTCCAGATGCTTTTGACGAAGTCAGGAACATATTGTGATATGCAGAGTACGCATCACACTCCCCTGGTGTTACTCAGCTGATTGTCGCTGTACAGAGCTTTAGCCACTACGCCACGAATTAAAAACAACAACAACTGGAACATCGCATACGAAAGATTAAACTTAATTGCCATCAATATAACAAGGTATGCATTTACTCTTGTTTGTTGTTCTGGAAAGTAAATTTCTTTTAAATATTTACTTACTTAAAAAACAAAAAAACAAACAGAATTTATTCAATGAAAAACAGACTCTTTTCTCTCCTTCTAAAATATTGTTCATAATCGATCAACAGGCGAACTAGCATTGTTATTTAAAAGAGTTGCCTAAACTAGTGAGTTAATTTGGGTCCCTTCTCAGTTCAAAATCTTTAATGGCACCGACAACCTTAGACAATAAAAAACATATGATGTCTTTGTTCAAATACTGAGGACAAGTACTTTTATAGTCGTTATGGGCACTGGCTCTGTTGAAGTGAGCTTATAGTATTTGGAAAAGTGCAAAATCTCTTTTTTATTGCACCTAAAGAAAGCCGGAAGACATAACAACCAACACATTGTGACTAATCTACACTTTCCCCAAAATGTCGACAATATTACGTTTGGGAATGTACACGATCGAAATAGGCCAAACCGATCATGTTTGTCAACTGTCTAAGTTCACGAGAATGTGTCTGAGCATTTAACTTGGCCATTTAGAGGGGGGTGGGGCATATTGGTTAACGTGCTGGACTGCGACATTGTAGCAAACGAGTTCGAACTCCAGTCGCGCTATTACGTTCACTTTCGGACTAATACTCTTTGGAAAGGTATGAACTCCCTCATCTTTCTACTGTTGTTCTAGAAAGATGGCTTTGGCATTGAATAACCCACGAAGGTTGATATACTATTAAACAAAGAAACCAAACAAAACCAATCGGTTACTGTAAGGGGTTGGTTGGTTGGTTGTTTTGTTTTATGGCATATCAACCCCCTTTCGTGTTATCTCATGACGAATCAAGTAATTTTGATAAACAAAGGGCTCAGGTTGCTTACAGTACCTGCTGTTGCTTAAGTATTCCCCCAATTAAGTATTGAACAGACTCATCTAGTAGGAACCGGTGCTTTCAGCGTGACTTAACTGTAATGTGACTACGTGGATTATTGCTGCCAAGAGTTGAGTGGGTGTTTCCCTTGACTCTAATGCACCCGACTGGTTCTTGGAAGTAAAAGTACACCCTTGCGCAAATTAACTGAAATAACCGCTTTAGTTTCCTGTCTTTCACCATACGACCAGTTTTACACCCTCTAGAGTGACAGGGTGTAATTTCTATGTTTTCTCGGGTTAGGTCATTTGCAGTGATTTGTAGTAATATGAATCAATTTTCGAGGTTTATGATGAAATTTGTTTGGCTTTGAGAAATATTACGTCATCCATGATTGCATCAGATTTTTATCACGCCCATACACTATTGTCCCGACTGTCGATTAGTTGTCTTACAGCCATTGTCTGTGACGGACGTTACTCCAGGGAAATGCACGGAAATTGTAACACTGCACGAATACACAGGCAAGCTTTGCAGAGTCAGAGCATATATTATAATAATAATGTAATCATTCGTTTTGTTTCAATTAATTTGCACAGGGGGGTATCTTTAGTTCAAAACAGTAGACAGTATCCTTGATCGCTCTGATAAAATACACAACATTTCAGCTGATGTGCCCTCTGGCCGTCTTCAGGTGTTTCTTGTCGAATTCGAGAATCTTCACGTCGAACTCAGGTACTTCATGTCGTAATCGGGAGCCGTCACAGAAATTCAAACCAAACCCTTTATTTAATCCATTGAAGTAGATTGTTCTCATTCCGTTAACCATAATTGGGTCCAAATGTTAAACTATTTTAAGCATTCTTTGTTATTCTCGCCCATAGTCAGGATTGAACTTGCAACCTACAGATGATTATCGTTATTTATTCCACTCTACTGGTGCTCGGTGAGTAAAAGTACGTATCTAACATACGCTTAATGAATAGCCGAGGAATATTTTGGTTAGCACCGAAAATGATTTTCTTAGAACAGAAATCACTGGCGTTGGATATGACGTGGAAAAATTACAAAATCCTCGACAGAAACGGCAGAATGGGATATCGTATAAACAGCGTCCCAAAGACACCGAGGATAATGTCGACAAAGATAACACTAGGCATTAGCCGAAGATTGAACAGTTAAAGAAGCAGACAGAAGGATTAATACTGTCCGCTCTGAACCAAGCCCTGATGGTATCAAAGCCTCGATCGGCCATAGTTGTGACAACCATAAGTGACTACCGATTAAATAGAAAGAGGAAAACAGTCGACCATATAAGCGCCTTTAAAATTGGGCAGACAGGCTGCCTAGATTGGTACAAGAAAGTCGTCTCACTATTGTACTTTAATCTAATCAAGAAATATATAATTCCGTAGCCACTAAGAAATGGTTATAGAGCAAATTGTGAATAGAATACGAAATGATACTATGGGATTTATAAGATCCAGATATATAAGAGTCTAGCATTCTAGACAAATCTTATATTGGCATCGTGGGAAGTGAATTCGGCTCCCAAGTTAAAACCCTGGACGAGGCTGTTTGCATTTCACATAGTGCTAATATCCTTGGCTAAGGTATGAATTCATCGGTTCTCCCTCCAGCTATGGGTAATTAATAGGGCAAACTGGCCTCTTTAACCTTAATGTATTAACCGGGCCGGTTTAACTCAGTCAGTAGAGCTTTCGCCTAGGAATCACAATGTTCCTGGTTCGATACCGGCCCTCGCCAACTAGCACGGGGATCTATACGGTAAAGTGAGGAGCTGATGGTAGGTGCGGCGCTCCACCTCAGACGCTAAAATGATCTCCTTGGTCTAACGCTAGTGAAAAAGGGATAGGCTCCCTTGCTCTCTGGCTGATACCGTTATCAGGCCGCCCCGCCGACTTATTTACTTTTATATCAACCGGTCTATGAGAAGGGAAACTCTGAATTCAGACAACCTTGATTGAAAATCAGCTTTTCAATGTTTCCTCTTGTGAAATATTCAGTTAATGTTCATTATAATAATCATGTTGAACTCTTGCACAGTGTACAAAAACGTTTAACAAATTAACTGAGGCTATATATATATATATATATATATATATATATATATATATATATATATATATATAATGTCGCAATGTCAATATAGGATCCAGTTCTCTCGTTGTCTTAATCAAGTGAAAACTGTTTTAGTTGAACCTGAGAGATCACGAAATTATCAATTTTAGAATCATTTTTTTTTTCTAAAAAGAGATATTTGTAGCAAAGTGGTTTCTTTGGTTTTTAACTTAACATTATGATTATTTTTTTTTAACCAGTTGCATAGTGTTCACTCGGGTCTAAGGGATTGGGCCACGAAGTGAGAACAGCTAAAGATTAGTTTCTCATTTATTTTATCTTTTTTCATCTATTTTATGCAATTAGCTGAGCTTGAAGCCAAAAACTAATACGGGATTAAGATTTTGAATCTACTGTCTCGTGTCTCGTGAGTGACAATACGGAAATAATGGCTGAGGTTTGTGCAATCAATTAGATGCAAATTAAATGAATTAAATAGAACAGATTATTCTTTTAAAATCTTTCATTGAATTTACTGATGTCTGTATTTACAACGAAAACAAAAAAAGAAATCCTCCAGGGGGAAAATTCTGTTTTGTTCTTATTGGTGATGCTCTAACATTCTTGTATAATGAGTAAACTAAAAACTTAAATCAAAAATTATCATTTTGATCTTTCCATATACAAACAAAAAGAAAACAAAAGAAAAAAAAAGAAAGAAAGAAAAGCAACAAAAAACAACAACAAAAAACAAACAAACAACAAAAAAAAAAAAAAACAGAATAAAAAGAACAAAGAAAAATAGATGGTAATTCTTTTAATTTTCTGTTAATACATTCCAGAAATAGAGGAGATATTTCAGAAGTTTTAAATAAAGCTAATTAGTAATTTATTTTGTTCTTATAGCTGATGCCCTAAACTTCTCTTATGAGAAAAAAAAAACTTAAATTAAAATATTATTAATTATAACCTATAAGCACTAATACCCTTAAGAAAGGTATGAATCTAACCATCCTCCCTCCAGCTATTGGTAAATAGTAGGGCAGACTGGCATCTTTAACCTTGGTTAGGCAACCAGTCAAGGAGAAGAAAAACTCTGAATTCAAACCTGTTAAACTCCGCTTAAGAAATTTGTCTTGAATCATATTCTATTCGTGCAGAAGTTTTTGGTAAATATATTTATAAATATCCTTAAGGGGCCGGGTTAGCTCAGTCGGTAGAGCGTTCGGCTAGAAACCACAAGGTTCCTAGTTCGATACCGGTCCTCGCCAACTCAGCGTATGAATAGCACAGGAATCTGTGCGGTAAAGTAAGGAGCTGATGGTAGGTGTTGCGCTCCACCTCAGACGCCAAAACAATCTCCTTGATCTAGCGCTATTGAAAAGGGGATATACTCCCTCGCTGATTGGCTAATACCGACTTTAGGCCGCTCCGACGACTTTACTTTACTTTATATTACAAACAAACCAAAACAAATTTAAAAAAAAATGAAATTGCTGACAATTTTTTATTTTTTGCTCATACATTTCTAAAAATAGTGTAGATGTTTCTTAAGTTTTAGATAAAGCTAATTTGTAACTTATTTTGATTCTTGTTGCTAATGCTCTTGCCTTCTATTATGATGAGTAAACTAAAAACTTAGAATATTTTCATTTTCCTCCTTCCATATAAAAAAACAAAAAACAACAATAACAACAACAAAAAAACAAAAAACAAACAAAAAAAGTGATAGGTTTTCAGAGTGTATATTATTCATCAGATTAGAACCTTGGGACCATATGACCTTTAGGCACCCCTTTTGCGTTCTCGATTCGTGGGAACATTTTTTTCCATTTACACCGTCAAAATCCGGTTAATTGTTAACAGACGATTTTTAGAGTTTTTTTTAAATTATAAAAATAACCTCTAACCCTAACCTAACCCCTAACCTTAACCCTTAACAATTAACTGGACTTTGACGGTGTAAATGGAAAAATGTTCCCACGAATCAAGATCGCAAAAGGGGTGCCGAAGTTGTTTGCATCAATGATCGCACCTACAATTAGCGGAGAGATTTACTGGTTAAAGTTTGAAAGGTGTGACACAAGGAGATAGGTTACCAACGGTTTATACATTACACTGACAAATGCAAGAACAACGATACTTAAACAAATAACAGTATTCAGACGACATAGACCCTGCTTTGCAGCAGCGGTTAGACGTCCTTTTCTTAAGGTGTTTTGAGGGATCCTGGTGACCTTCGACTAACGAGATAAAAAATAGAAAGAGAAATACCTTGCACATTTTTGATTTTTTGTTGGTACGTTTCGAAAAGAGTGTAGACCTTTCCGAAATTTCAAATAAAACTAATTTCTAATTTATTCTGCAACTAGAAGCAAAATCTCTAAATTGAATTAAAAAAAATCGTTTTGCTTCAATGTTTGTTTTATTCAATTAAATTTCTTATTTCGTAAAAAAAATTCTAAACATAATAGTTATACTTTCTTTGTAACCATTCATCATTTTATTTTAATTTATTTAGCATCTAAAAAAACAGTTTTAAAACAAATACTAAATTTTCAATATTCAAGTTTTTCATTTTAGTCTTTTTGTTGAGCACAAAAAGCATCTAATTCGTTTTTAACAATAACGTGTTTGCTTTTTTCTTGAAACAAATTCAATAAATAAAGATAAATGTATAAATAAATGATCCATTATCAAACAAAACCAACAGAGTAGTTAGGATTACTGTTAACTTTTATATCAATTCAATTTTTATATTATACTCAGATAAGGAGGAACTAATCGAGTAATGGTTATCGTCGAAGGAAATGGACACGGTGACCAGAGTTCGAATCCTATACAAGGCTGTTTGCATTTCAAATAGAGAAAACAAAAAAAAACTTTCGTCTTTGTATCCCGCCATTTCCAAGAATGGTACAATTTAAAAAAAATTATATTTAAACAAGATTGATTTATAATTAGAATCCAACTCCTTCTAATAATTGTTGTGTAACATCACCTGGCGCCTCACTGGCCAACATCATTCTCGTTAGAATCGTGACAGTTGCACGACGTCAATCAATATTTTAATGGCCACTGTCAACTTCGTCTAAAAAGAATTATATCAAACTTCAGTTCATACCGTTTTTTAAACAGCTTGAGACAATGAAAGTTAATTTTGTTTTAATCCTATAAGAACAAATTATACCATTCTTAGAAATGGCTGGAGCTACATTTAAGGAATTAAAAAAAAAAACAACAGCATCGTAAAAATCGGTTTTAGTTCTCCCATAAACAGTTTTTTAAAAACTGCAGGTTGGATCAATAGACTGCAGGTCGATAATGCTGAGGTTCCATCACACGTACTTAGAATGCAATTTTGATCTAAAATAAAAGTTTGAAAAAAAAATCCATTCTTATTGGGTTATTTATTTGAAAATAAAACAAGGGAAAGGTAACTCGTACATGAACTTACCCAACCCCTCAGCCATGAGTAAGATGCAACACACGATCAATTTTTAAGTGGAGTACAACAGTTTTTTTTTCTTTCTTCTATATTGGTTACAATACCAAGTTTAAACCATACAAGTAAGACAAGCAAGCCATCCTGGGCACTGCTGGAGAAAGTGTTGCTTCCAGAATTTGTTCTGAACAACACGCAGTCTACTAGTATAGTCTCCATCTAGCTTTTTCTACAAACATTTTGTTGAAGTCCAAACTGTGCGAACACGGTCTGCTCTAAAATTTACTCATAGCTGGGAAGGAGGATGAGATATCCTAAGCAATGTATTTAATGTTGGATTTGAACTCAGTTCGCCTGGTCCATTTCCTACGATGATAACTGTTACACAAGAACGCCTTCTTCTTGTCCACGCATGTCAAAAATTCAGAGACTGTTTTGACACTGTGTTTATATTGTAAACCTGCAGGGCTACCCGGCATCGTCCGAGATTTGAAAAGTTAAAAATAAATCTCTTATCTATATATTTATGTATAGATTAATAAGAATTATTTTTCTATATATTTCTTTTATCATCTTTTATTTTATCTTGTTTTTAAGTTGTTAATTTTTATTATTCTTGTTTGCATTTCTTTTCTTTTCTTTTTCTATTATTTGCGTTTCTATTGTTTTATCCTTTATTAATTTGTTTTATTTCTTAAACATTTTTAAAATTAAATATTCAATATTTCATTGATCTATAGCCTTGTTATATTTTTATTTGACTTTTCTTATGGAAAATGAGGAGTAAAAAGTTTTTTAAAACCACTCTCGGACAAAAATAAGGTGTGGATTTGTTTTGGATTTTCTTTTATAAAAGGACCTGCATTCAGTCGTTGTAGAAAAATATATAGGCATACAGACAGGAAGACATACAAAATATTTCTTATATATATATATCAGGTGCTTTGTCATTGGCCCTTCCAGCTGGGAAAATTTGTCTCAGAACAACCCTCGGTGGCGGCAGGCTCTCCGTAGAGATCTGTTCATGTCAGAAGTCACCCTGACGCAACACCATGAAGCTAAGAGGTCCAGAAGAAAGCAGCGGCAACAAAGCACCGGCACATCAACATCTTCAGGGACAGCCTTCAAATGCGACAACTGTGGTCGGGAATGTTTTTCAAATATTCGACTTCACAGTCAAAAGAGGCGCTGTAACTGCAGGGGCAGAAAAAACGTTGTTATATTCTTCCAAGACTGAAATGCCAATAATATATATATATTATATATATATATATATATATATATATATATATATATATATATAAGATAGATAGATAGATATTTTTAGTTTAAGATGGGATCCGACTGGCTAAGATGTGCCTGTTTCGGTAACATACACACTAAAAAAAGATTTTTATAAAGTAGACTGCAAATAAACACACACATAAAAACGAAAGACCTCCATCATCATCATCATCATCATCATCATCATCATCATCATTAAGTAGTAACACCACAGATTCCCTTGAATTTCTCTCGCTATCCGTCCCTATCAGCTATGACTCTTAGTAAGTCCCCAATACGATATCCAGTATCCGCACAGAGCTGATGAATATGTTTTTGCTGGTCGGACAAAACTGTTGTTTCCATGTATAGGATTATATAGGAGAACGTCGCTTATTAGTTCCTTCTTACCTCCCCATAATTGTCCAAAATATCTTGCTCGTCTTACTTGGATAGTTTGTGTGATGGGGGTTAAGTGGCCATTCAGCTGCTTTTTTTGTAGGCTACTACATCCAGAACATGTTCAAAACAGAACGCAACACCCTTATGTGGTTCCCATCTAGCTTTCTTCCAGGCATTTCGTTAAAGTCCATACAGTAGTACTGACACGGCTACAGGTTGG
>CM042148.1:34682611-34692611 GCA_023376005.1 Doryteuthis pealeii | reverse complement strand
CCCCCACTCTCTCTCTCTCTGCCTCTGTATGTCTGTCTATCTGTCTCTGTCTGTCTTTATTTCTCTCTGTCTTTCTTTCTTTCAGGTCAGAAACATAACCACCTTCTAAAAAGATAAGATGAATTGATATCCGATGCCATCACAGAGATCACGAGGAAATATATAGACGAAACCTCAGAATTTATCTGTATACCATTTTCAATAAAGTTAGCGGTCTGATGAAGCTATGGGTATATTCAGATACCTATGAGTAAAATGGGGCCATAACAGCAAAATAGACGATTTTTAAGCCCTTTTCTTTACTAAACACACACACACACACACACACACACACACACACATATATATATATATATATATATATATATATTATATATATGTAAAAATGGAAAAGGAATTGAATCCGACACTATGAGGAAAAATGAGTAAAGAAAAGAAAAGTAAATGGATAAAATGAATTTAATCGATATCACATTAATCGATATCACTTACACATGTGTTTCGGTCAGTTTATGTGTGTGAAAATATTTCACACACATACAAGAATCGACCTTCATCAGAGTGAACATTTATTTATTTAAAAAAAAAAAAAAAAAAAAAAATCACTCTGATGAAGGTCGATTCTTGTATGTGTGCGAAATATTTTCACACACATAAACTGACCGAAACACATGTGTAAGTGATATCGATTAATGTGATATCGATTAAATTCATTTTATCCATTTACTTTTCTTTTCTTTACTCATTTTTCCTCATATATATATATATATGTGTGTGTGTGTGTGTACTCACTGCATTTTATATTCGTGAATTAATAAATTTCAACCCAGGATATCAAAGCATTTATAAGCTTTTATTAGTGCATACAGTGTGGGACAGAAGTTATCGGATGGTCAATAATATTATGTCGTTATTGACTAACCTATATAAATGTTGCGCAAATCATATCAAGACGCATACCAACGGATACACACAGAGACATTTACGCATGTGCACACTATAACCAATTAGCGAGAGCGCCATCACATACACGCATGCATATGCGTATGTACATATAAGTAGATGGATTATGAGATTAACACATGTTTTCGGCATGAGATACATATCGTAAAAATGTAAGTAGCAGTCGGGAGCTAAACTCCCAGAGGCAACGTCGCCTGCACGAGAGTTCATCCTCCAGCTTTTGCCAGTTTATTATTGTGACCTAATGGCATTCATCAGGTTATAATTTTAAATCGAGTCATCTTATCAGAAGGCTATCTCAATCCTCGAGGGAAATATAACGAACTCCCCACCCACAAAAATACAATAACAAAATACAAAAAAACAAGCAAACGAAATCAACAATTTTGCGACTGCGTCGTACAGAATTAAAAAAAAATTCACGGTAAAATTCTGTTGTTACCATCCAGTTCTAAAACGAAATCGATACTGAAATTCAAAGAATGTCAAACCGAGTCAATTTGGTCGCTCAGTGAGGAGCAAGCTCGCATAAAAGTATTCCTGATAGCCTCATTCTAAAGATAAAATATAATTCTAAAATGTATTGGTTAGTATTTCTCTGAATGTTTGAGATGAGGCTTGAAGAGTAGTATTATCTGCGTTATTCGGACTATTGTCCCCATCTGGACAATTGGACACATGGCCGAGTGGATTGGCAGTTAGGTTAAAACAGTTCTAAGTGACAGTTACCTCGGGTACCCGAGTTCAATCCTGAGTGAAAGCAGTTAGAAAAATAATTAATTAACACAACTCCTACCCCAGCTATGGTTAGCGGAATGAGAACAGGATACCCCCGTGGAATAAATAAAGGGTTAGGTTCAAAGTTCCGTGATGGCTCCCGAATACGACAAGAAAGTTCCCGAGTTCGAAAAGAAGGTTCCCGAGTCCGAGAAGGTTCCCGAGTCCGAGAAGGTTCCCGAATCCGACAAGAAATACCTGAAGAAGGCCGGAGGGTATATCGGCCGAAACGTTGTACAAATAACAATGTATTGGTTAGTATTATTCATATTTTTGATGTCTTAGTATTCCTTATGCAGATGCAGATAACAAAAATTATTTTTTTTGGACACTACGCCATCGTCCTTGGTGGACAGAGAGGATCCAATAATAATTCCCTATTGAACTAATGAAACGCAACGAAATGCGGACGTATATTAAAAAAATATTAGAGGCCCGTGGTGTAATGGGTACTGTCAAGATAGCTTTAAGTTTATTGTTCTATAGTTTCTCGGATCTTCTGTTTAGTTTGATTTTGTTTCTTTGTTTAACTGCATATCAAACTTGGTGGGTTATCGAATGCCAAAGCCATCTGTGTATTTATTTACCAACCCCTCCGCACGAGCAGGATGTAACACAAGGCATTTTAGCAAGTTTAAATTTGAATATATTGATCTGAAGATGCGAGAAACTGTCGGTTACTAAGCGCCGTTGACTCGACATATACGCTATCCTAATTTAGATATCCATGGTTCATCTGATATTGTGCTCTTTTATTACCAAATTATATATATATATATATATATATATATATATATATATATATATATATATATATAAAGCATAAACAACGTTCTCCTATAACAGGGATGGAGCACTCTATGGCGGCCTTTATATACATACAGTGTATTAAAACAGTTAAAATCCCCTTCGCATTCTGTGGGTGACGATATGGGCGAGCGGTTAAGCTGTCCGACTGCAGCTGAATCGATCTGAGTTCTATCCCGGCTGTAGGTAACATCACAAAATGTCTATCCACACTGAAGAGACTTGATAAGTCGAAACACGTGTCTGTGGATGACTTTCGCAGGAATTTCTCAGTGCTGTATCGTGGCCGAAACAGTATAGTTTCTGACTATCCTGCTGAAGTCGCGGTTTCGATTTCTGTCGGAGGGAAATCGTTAGTATATATCGCTGATGAGACTTAATAAAGTTGAAACAGTATGTACGATATTTTACACACCGAGTAATTCTTTGTGAAATTCACTTGTGATTGTCATTATTATCTTCTATAATTATCGAATTTTATGCGATATGCGCATTGTAATTGCCTTCAAGCAAAAATATGAATATATATATATATATATATATGTTTGTGTGTGTGTGTGTGTGTGACTGTGTATGCGTATGTAAGTTTGGGTAGTGTAGACAGAGTCAACGGCTCTTGGTGAACCCACATACAAAAAACTGACAGTTACGAAACGTCACTGACCCGATGTGCACGATATCCTGACTTGGATATATATACTCTATCTCGGATATTGAGCACTGTTTATTTATGGATATAACAAATATGGCAAACAATATATATATATATATATATATATATATATATATATATATATATATAACGTTTCGCTCACTTATAACTCAAATGTGTTTTACTTCCCGGTTTTCAAAGAATATATCTTTGTTTCAACTTAACAGCGAAATTTTGACTGTAAATACTTGTTCTGTTTATTATAATAATGTATGAGGGAAATTTAATAATACGATAGCAGTCCCAAAAGATTTAAAACACATTCTGTACGTGGTTTTGGGAGTTTGTGTGTGTATGTGTGTCTATGATCTGTTCCGCTGACCCTAAGATTGAAAGAAGAGAATCTAGTGACGACTGTTATACGCTATCAAAGACACTTGTTAAGAAAAATACAACAAATAGTGATTCGTAAAGAATAACATCGTAAAATAACACTATCAACATTTCTTTGTTACTTAAAAGGATCGCATCTGAAACTTCACAAATAACTTCGATAGCGAATTGATTTTCACTGTGTATTCACGAATCTAATAATTAGTATACTTTGGGAAAGGTATGCATCCAACTATATGTGCTATGTAAAATTAAGATTTTTCCTTCTCCTCGACCGGTTGCTATACCAAGGTTAAAGAGCCTTGTCTGCCCTACTATTTACCCATAGATGAAGGGAGAATAATTAGATTCGTAGGGCTGGTTTAGCTCAGTCGGTAAAGTGTCCAGCTAGGAATAACAACATTCCTGGTTCTTTACCGGCCCTCGCCAACTCAGCGTATGAGTAGCACAATGATCTGTGCGGTAAAATGAGGAGATGATAGTTGGTGAGGCGCTCTACCTCAGACTCTATAAAATAATCTTCTTAGTCTAGCACTAGTGAAAAGGGGATAGACTCCCTTGCTGTCTGGTTGATACCGACATTAGGCCGTCCCGACGACTTTAATTTACCTTTCCCAAGGGTATTAGCGCTATATGAAATGCAAACAGCCACGTCAAGTATTTGAACTCTTCTCGCCGTGTTCATCTCCTAACCATTACACCACGCAACTCTGTCCGGGATTTGAAGTGTCACCGTGTCCATTTTCCCCAACGATAACCATTGTGTAGTTCCCATCTAGCTTGTTCTTGAGGGAATTTGTTAAGAGTCCAAGTGATGTAGTAGCACTGACTTTTTAATATGTTAAAATTTATGTTTTTTCCCCTTTCCTCTCTCTTTAATTAAGTTAGCTGAAGACTATGGTCTTTCGTATTTTTCGTATTTCCATACATTTTCTTTCCTTGTTTCGCTCTCAGCCTTTTTTTCTTTACCTTCTCCTCCACCCTCTTGTTTAAAATTTGCTGTCAGACCACCATCTTGTCGGACCACTAAAAACCGATTGATTCTTCTTAATGAGAGGTCGTCCCAAACTAACCAGTTGGGCAAGCAAAGTTGGCGAACACTAACAACCTTCTATAACCAAATTATCTCGTAATTTCATAACAAGACTTCTGGACCGATGTCGATTTTATAATCTTTACGAGAATTACGACGTAATTCCTTGATTATCACTTACAAAAACAAACGACTAAAAATAATAACGGTACAGAATAAAACGAGGCAGTCGCTCGGCCAACAGAAGTGGATAGTGATCGAAAGTGTTGAAAAATGAATGCTTAAACGCGGCCATCTTGGAATGTGTTCCTTTGTTCAGTGTAAACTTTGGAAGGATGGAGAGGGTGGAAGGATCTTTCAGAAAGAAGAATAGAAGTATGTTTAGGAGAGAAGCTTGGTTGCTTCTTTACACTAATCTCTAAAATTTCCATAGCAAATTGGGGATGGGGGGGGGGATACCCGTGGGGTAATAGCCAATGTGCTGGGCTGCGACATCGTAGTAAGCGAGTTTGAACTTCAGTCGTACTATTACGCTCACTTTCGGACTACTACTCTTGAGAAAGGTATGAACATAAACATTACGACTACTGTTCTTCTACAAGGATGACTTTAACATTAAATAACCCACAAAGGTTGATAAGCCATTAAACAAAGGAACCAAATCTGAGCAGATTAAAATATATTCAGGCAAACTAAAAACCATAAATTGGGAAAGTTGAAAAATTATGAATCGACACAAATCTATCTATCTATCTATTTCAGTCAGTTCACATCTTTTTATCTGTCTGATTGTACCCAAATAATTCTGTTGATAGATTGATCTCAGTATCCTTATAGCTATTAAAAATGAACGAAACCGGGCACCCTACAGAGGGAAGACGGCACAGTAAATAAAAATTGGCAATTATCATTATATATATACAATCTGCAACAAAAGAAAAAAAAAGCCCCAAACAGGTTTCATCAGAGGATGACTCTGGAGCCAGGTGGAGTCTGATGTGTGTGGAGTACACCTCAATTACCATTATTCCAAGGTCCACTCTGACCGGAATGGTAGGGATATATTTCACCAAAACCGAAATTTGACATGTGCAAAAGTATTTGGGCTCTTTTAGTTAATACCTTGTGGAACCTCTTTTTGCAGCGATTACTACAACCAAATGTATCCTGAAACCATTGACCAGTTTCTCTCAACTGCTGTTGGCAATTTTTACGACTCATTGCAAAAATCTGAAAGATGAAATAAATAAATAAATAAATAAATCACTTTTTTGAAATGAATAATGAAAATACATTCTCTTTTGTTTTGTTTCTGTTTATCATTAAGAAAGCCTACATTACAAATTGGTGTTCGGATGCACATTTAACAGGCTTATTTTAAATCTGCCCACAATAACAATGACCATATCTGGGGGATCACAACATTTTGAGTGGCATTATATATATATATATATATATATATATATATATATATATATATAACGCATGAATAAAGCATCAAGATGTCATATTGATCTTTAATATTTAATGGTTGCGTAATTTCAACGGGTTCTGCTAGTTAATCAATAAATTTAAATATTGTGAGGAAGATAAACTTTTCTTACTATTATAGCAGTTACAAAACTATTGTGCTATTATAAAATTATTCTTTCCCACTAGTTTCCATATATTTGTTTTTTGAACCCTTAACTCTTCGGACCTCACTTGCTCCATACCTCGCTCTGGGATTATGGAATACACCAACTGCTCCTCTTCCGAGGAGTAAGATCTCCCCAAATGGGCCACCTGTTGACACTAGTTAGCAAACCATATTGCTCGAGGACGAGATCCTGATGGCTGAGTTGTCCTTGATCCGGGTACTAAATGGTCACGTGTCTTGCAACACTATTTCTGCACTTACTCGCATAGACCCTTACCAATCAATCGGCTAGACATGTCAAGCCATAGACCCTGTATAATTACGTCTATATCATATTCTTCAAATTGTTCTTATGGCAACCAGAAACCCAACATTTTCATTTAAAAAGTGCTATAAGGCCGTGGTTGAGGGTCAACCACAAATTTATTAATACTCTAGAAATTATTTCTAACAATTTATTAATACATGAAGTTAGTGAAAACTATTTCTACCAATAAAACATGAAGTTGATAAAGATCTAACATAGAAATTATTCCTACCAATTTACCAATTTATCAAAATATATGAAATTATATATACTAGCAAATATATGCACCCTCCGGGTGCAAGTATTTAAGTTTTAATGTAATAAAATATTGTATTAAATTATAAAGACTAATAAAACTAAATAAGAATACAGATAAAAAGATTTGAAACAGAGGGAGTATAATAAAGGATTTGAAACAGAGGGAGTATAATAAAAAATGGAACAACTGAAACTTACTCTTCCATCACTCTCGTCTTTCATTGTTATTTTTTCTAATTTAAGTATTTAGTTATAAGAGGAAGTAAAGAATTAAATGACAGTTATTTTTTCTTGTTAATGGATTTCATTTAAGATTCAGTGAAGAGATTTTTGCTTATATTCATTGAAATAAAACCAAACAGTTTGAAATCAATAATACTAAGCACATATTTATTAAATTTGATTTTTTAATATTAATATGCAAATTAGCCTTCCCGTTCACACTGTAAACCGCTATTTTGTTGTATATATAAATATAATTGCATGTTGTCAGTATGTAAACATAGTTAACAGTATTAATTATGTAAGACAATTTTATTAATAATTGAGGTTTAGATAAAAATAAAATCATGGAGAATGTGATGTCAATAACTAAGAGAATTGTGACTTGAGTAGGAATATAGTTTCGGTTACAGACAGAAAAACACACAATCTCCATTATAATAAGATATATATATATATATATATATATATATATATATATATAAATAAAGATTTGGCCAGATTTTTTGACGCTTAAGACGTGACACGAGCTGTGTGCAAACATGAGTTTTTTTATTCTTTTTATAAAATCTGAAGATAACGGTCGGTGAGTGTGCAACATAGTCACCGATGACTTCTATGTCAGTGATGGATAATCGTCGCATTGGGAGGGGAAAACCCCCCAAAACGTAACTACTCTTAAGCGTTACACCTAGCCCACTGAAATAGATGTTGAACTTTGTTAATTCGTCTTTCTTCCGGCTGATGACTTCTTAATAACTTATCTATTCACTCTCTAGTACTATTTGCTTACAACGTTACATTTCACATTCAGAGCCTCACTCGGTTTGAAAAAGCAGGATTTTCCGATATAAGGTGTATTTGTTAGATTGACAGGAAAAATAGTTGTTTAATAAGCTTAGCTTGGTTGTGGAACACGGTCAAAACTATGGGGCACCCAGTGAGACTCTCACCCTATCAACTGGGGCTGTAGAATACACCGACTGCACCTCTGTAATGGGGTAAGAACCCCCAAATGGGACCACCTGTTGGTCGTGGGTGGAGACCCGTGATGCTTAAGGACGGTATCCTGGTGGATGAGCAGTCCATGACATGCAACACTTTACTTTGGCCCTTAATTAGGCTCAACGGTCCCCTCCGATCTAGGGCTGATCACGTCAAACCCTAATACCTATATGATTGTCCCAACCTTATTGCCCTTATGGCAAACCCCAACCCATTTTATCATATATGTCCTAGAAAGCTGTGGCTGAGGGTCGTCATGCCCTGGGAATGATGTTAAATTCTATCTGATGGCGAGGTTCCAGTTCTGGAGGTCTGGGGAATGTGGAGCACTTCTTCATCACCATTCCTTCCTTTGTGGTAGTACCGGTAAGGGTTCTATCTATGGGTTAAATAGAAATACTGAGTATCCATATGGAGTGAATTTATTTCAAGACTGTCGGCATTGAATGACCCACCGAGGTTGATATGCCGTAAAACGAAACAAACCAAATCCAGTGAGACTCGAAAACACTAGTAATGGTTTGCTAGTCTAGCTTGTTAACCATTACACTACAAGAGGCACCCTGACCAGAAAAATACCTGATCAAGAACTTCATAGATATTTTAAAACCAGTTAGATTGATTGATTGATTTTAACGGCATGTTGACCCGTGTAGAGTTATTTTATGCCTAGATGTTAGGTAATCGCGCACATTCTACATTTATATTTGCATTTTTTGTATAATTGTTTCTTAAGAGTGTTTTTTTCGCACATAATTATATGATATCAAGTTTTCCAACCTAATACATATATTTCATACACAATTATACGGTTCCAAACAACTATCTATATAACGCTTGTTCCTAAATCTTCCGTCCGTTATCATCCTGCAACACCCTCTGGTTAAAAATGAGCCCGTCCAAATCCTCCAAGATACAATGCAAAATATGCATTACGATTATCTAGTGTCGCTTACTCGCATATTTCTTATTTGTCCCATTTTATTTCACCCAATTTTGAAAATGAAACATTCCAAATGATCTTGTGTCGCTTAAATGCCCAACGTAAAATTAAAACGAATTGAAAAAAAAGAGGTTACATATTTGTTTTATTTTGTTGAAATTATGAATTAAGGGAGATTTTTTTCTTGATTTTGGTTTCGTTTTGTGGAAATTCCACGGGTCCCGCTAGTTTCTATTTAATAATGATATTTGTTTACACACAGTGATATGGTTTTAAGTAACTAATAATAATAAATCCTTTGTAAACTATTACAACTTCATGTAACTATTTCTAATGCTAGGTTGAGTCAAAGGTTTTGCAATAATCTTGAACGTTCTTGTTAGCGGCGCGTACACCACATCACCGTTCAAGCCATGACAAGTACCCGCTGTGGTTGGTAGCATCGTGGTAGTTGGTGCGCTGACACATTGCTTCTTTACGTGTGTAATTTGAAAGCCAGAAAGATGAACATCCAAAGTAGTCGAATTCAAGAACTTATGCTTTACGAGTTCGAACACGGTCATAACGCCGTGGAAGGAACCAAAAACATTTTTTCTCCGAAAGGTGGAGGTACAGTTAATAGCAGTACAGTAACAAGATGGTTCAACAAATTTCATTTGCGTTGCAAGAATCTTCACGATCAGACTAGGTTAGGTAGGCCTAAAACCGTAGATTCCGAGGCTGTGCCCCAAGCCATAGAAGCAAATCCGATGAGTAGCACACGGAGAGTATCGGGTGAGCTCTGCATATTATAGTCCAGTGTGGTTCGTCACTATCCTGACCTCGACAAAAGCGCCCGGAACAACCAAATTGCGCATTACGTTACCAAAATATTGCAAAATCTTTTGACTCATCGCATTACAAATAAGTGATAAATGGGGAGGGGAGCTCCGTTTCATAGTGGCTAATGTTCTGAAATGCAACATCGGAGTGAGTGAGTTCGAATACCAGTCGCGTTATTA
>CM042148.1:34667611-34677611 GCA_023376005.1 Doryteuthis pealeii | reverse complement strand
GACAGAGGAACATAACCACAACCCGTACACGTTGTATAGTATGTACACGTAGAATCATTTATATTGCTGGTTGGTTGGTTTTTATGGCATGTCAACACTTACTGGGTTATTTAATGAAGACATTTTCCCTCCATTTTGGCAAGCAATCATTTGGCTTTAAGTAAATAATAATTACAAACAACTATCATAATCACCATCAGTAGAACAATTCACATACTTAGGTAATAATATCTCATCCACAAAGAACGATGTTAATACACGAATAGCAAAGGCATGGTCGGCCACAAACAAATTATCAGTCATATGGAAGTCCAAATCTCACTGACAGGCTAAAACGACAATTCTTCCAGGCTGTGGTTATATCAGTGCTGTTGTATGGCTGCACCACTTGGACCCTAACGAAATGCCTTGAGAATAAGCTAGATGGGAGCTGCACAAGAATGCTGCGTGCAGTCTTGAACAAGTCGTGGAAACAGCTACCACAAGGAAGCAGCTATACGGCCACCTGCTCCCCCATCTCACAAACCATCCGGGTGAGACGGACAAGGCATGCAGGACACTGCTGGAGAAGCAAGGACGAGCTCATAAGCGACGTTCTCCTGTGGAAGCCAACATGGACATGCAAAAGTGGGTCGCCCAACAAGGACCTACATTGGCCAACCATGCGTGGATACTGGTTGCTGTGCAGAAAACCTTCCAGGGGCTGTGAATCATAGGGAAAGTTGGCGAGAGATTGTCATGGATATCTGTGCTACATGCACGACATGATGATGATCATCATAATCACTAACGTCATCGTCAAGGCGTGTTTACAGCACGGATTCTTTTGATTCTCCCACGCCATCCGCCCCAGTGGTCTGGTGGTGAGATTTCAATTCTGACCCGGGATGGTAGTACCTGTTAGGGCTCCATCTATGGGTTGAATAGATAAAAAAAAATAGTTTTAAAAAATTTGAGTACCCAACAAGGAATAAAAACAAAAGCGTCTTCGGCTTAAAATAACACAAGGGTTGACATGTAAAATCTAACCAAAAATTGGCCATCGTTATTAGTAAGTCCTGTAGATGGCATCAAGTGTCCGCATATAGCTGGTGAATTAAAGTGGCCGTACAGCTGCTGTTTTATAGAATGATTATAGGGTTTCATGTATTCGTATCTAATAATAATAGTTTATACACACTCATACGGTTTCAAGTATGTCTTCCTAGCCTTGTAATAAATAAATAGTAAAGTCGTTGGGGTGGCCTAAAGTCGGTATCAGCCAATCAGCGAAAGAGTCTATTCCCTTTTCATTAGCGCTAGACCAAGGAGATTGTTTTTGCGTCTCAGTTGGAGCGCCACACCTACCACCAGCTCCTTACTTTACCGCACAGATCCTTGTGCTACTCATACGCTGAGTTGGCGAGGGCCGGTATCGAACTAGGAACCTTGTGGCTTCTAGCCAAACGCTCTACCGACTGAGCTTGTACTAAACTGAACTAATTATACTAAATCACTAGATTAATCACCTCGTTGCTAGGACATTCGATTCTCACTAGGCACCCCATACTCCAGGCCTTGTACCAAACTAAGCTAAGTAAATGACAACAATCCCACTTGACCATGAGCAGACCATTGTTAGATAGTTTGATTCTCACTAGGTAGCCATACTACTGATCTTATGCAAGAATAAGCGGTTAAATCCTACTTAACGGACATAAATTCACCATCGTATTCCACCCCGCCGAAAGAAAACAATTCTAAAAATCAAGGAATTAACCGAATTTAATGAAAATATCAGTGTTGATACATTAATGAATAAATTGAACCACGTATCTTTGAGGCGTAACACAGATTCACAAACAAACGTGGTTCAAAGTTAACTGACCTGAAAAAATGTAAGAGTTTTCAAATTAAATAACTAATGCATAATATAGTTTATTTATTAATCTATCAACACTGAAAATTTCATTAAATTCGGTTAATTCCTTGATTTTTAGTATTTTTTTTTCTTTCAGCGAGGTGACATACGAGGGTGGAATTTATGTCCGTTAAGTAGGATTTAACCGAATAAGCTATTACGGTCAAGTCACGCAGAAAGTAGCGGTTCCCGTTAGATCACCGAAGTTAAGCAGCGATGAGTCAGTTCAGTACTTAGGTGGGTGACCATTTAAGCAACAGCAGGTACTATAAGCAACCTGAATCCTATGTTTATCAAAATGTCTTGATTCGGCATTAAATGACCCGAAAAGGGTTGATAAGCCGGAAAACAAAACAACTAAACTAAGCTAGACTAAGCTAAGCTTAGTAAATGCCGACTTGGATATGCAGTTAAAATCCGATTCCTTCTATTGTCAAATTTTAGTACTTTGAGTTTGTAAGAAGATGAATTCTGATAATGATTTAAAATTTCTAATTGTGAATCGGAAACGGCTGCCTTTCTTTGAAAATATATGAGACAAACAGCAAAAAAAAGTATTATATATATATATATATATATATATATAATATTTTTTTTGCTGTTTGTCTCATATATTTTCATATATATATATGAAAAGTAAATGGAAGTGAATCCGACAGTATGATATATTTAGAAAAAAAACTTTTTTTTCTAAAATTTCTAAAAATATTTATTTCATATATATATATATATATATATATATATATATATATATATAATTAATTACTGAAGGAAAAAACTTTAAATTTGCTTCATTATAATAATTTATTTCAACCGCATTACTGCAGCATCTTCAGATGTTTGCAAATACATGTATGTTACTGAGAATTCCCCCCCCAAACAGCATTTCTTAATCAATAATTTTTTTTGGGGGGGGCAGGAAAGGGTGTCTTAGTTTGAGATGGTAATGTGGGCGGGGCTAGTTTATTTTAATGTGGTGGTGGGAATTATTCTATGGATGGGGTGTGTTTTAGATCGGGGAAAATTTCTTGGGAAATTAGTTGTAAATGTGTACATACAAAATGAGTAAAAGTAAGAAATGAAAAATAAAAAATAAAAAAATGAAAATAAAGAATGAAAGAACACAAATGATAAGTAATAAAGATTAGAACATAAAATATAAAAAATAAGGGGGTATATATATATATATATATATATATATATATATATATATATATATATATTGGAGTAAAATATAGAAATAAATTCCACGGCATGTGTTGAAAAGATATCCATCACTGTTCAGACAACACTTTTTCCATCCTAATATCATGATGAAAAATTCATAAAAACAAAAAAGTTTTAACGTTGACTTTACCATCTAGAAGAAATTAATCTTTTTGGGAACACTTTGTTTATATATATATATATATATAATATATATATATATATGGTGTGTCATAAAAGTATCGAGATTGAAGCTGTATTTATATAGAAGGAATTAATCTGTTTTGGAATACTTTGTTTACACACACACCACACACACACACACACACACACACACACACACACACACATATATATATATATATATTATATATATATATATATATATATATAAACCCAGAACACTTCATTTAATAAATTCACTACAATTCAAAATAAACAAACGAAATGGATGTACAATTTACACCCGTACAAACACAGACTTTATTTAGATATAAAACTACAATATTTTCTTAAAGAGATACTAACTTCTTTTTCTGAGCTACAATATTTCCAGACAATATACACATCACAGAGCAGCACAATTCTCATTATGAAAAAGGAAACGAAATGGTTACATCTTGGATACACATTGACAGCTCAGATATCACCAAAGTTACAAAGGTAACATTGACACATCAAATCCGGTTGAAGACAATGCGACAGCTTCATTTCAATTTTATTTTCTTCGCCAGGGAACGAATAACATTATCCTGAAATATAGCAGTAAAACCATTTTTTCTCATGCTTCGTTCTAGATGGCCTTTAATTGTAAGTATATTTAATTTTTACAACATATTCTTTTATTCATATAAGTTAAATATATACGCCATACGATTTCAGTAATTAAGATCTCTCCTTTTTATTATGGTTTCATGACTATAAGTTTAATGTATCTTTTATAGAATAGAATAGAATACACAATGATCAGATACAACTTTATTTCAGTAAAGTTTCTTTTTATATTCATTCTTGAGAGAGAACTACATTTCTTCAATTAATTTTTCTTCTGCAAAGATGGTATCCCCGATATCGAACTCAGCCCAAAAATATTGTAGTGAGTAACGTGCTGGACTGTAACATCGTAATAAGCAAGTTCGAACTCCAGACGTACTCTTGCGTTCAATTTCGGATTAATACCTTTGGGTTAAATATTACTACTGCTGTTCTTTAACATGGATGTCTTTGGCATTAAATAACCCACGAAGGTTAATATGCCATTAAAAAGAAATGAAACCCTCTTTATTTTAACTCAGTTACCCTGTTGTTATGATTGAGAATGTAACGTTCATTATAAAGATTCCTATTGGATGAGAAATATCAGTTTTATGAATTCATATTTCATCTTTCTGTTATTGCAAGTTCTATCCAACTCTTATGTAGGTATTTACTGAACCCGTTCGCCACGGGTAAGATGTGACACAAGTTCAAAAGGTCGCAAGCGAGGATCGAACTCTCTATTCAGTAGTATTGGATCTGCAAGACTAGCTTGCTAACCATTACACCACGATGGGACGTCCTAGGTATTTAGTCAACCCGTTAACTACGGGCATGATGTGACACAAGGTCGTAACTATGGAGAATCCATCGAGAATCGAACTCCCTATTCAGTAGTAATGGATCTGTGAGACTAGTTTGCTATACATTAGACGATATGATGCCCGAAGTAAGCATTTACCCCACCCGTTAGCCAAGGGTAGGATGTGACACAAGGTCGCAAGTATGGGGCATCCAGCGAGGATCAACATCACTATTCAGTATTAATGTATTTGCGAGAAATCCAACTCTTATATATTATAGATTTCTGAAGTTCGTCAGTGGTTGTTAGAAAGCAGGTTAATTATTCATTTATTGTGTCTATTTGATGTTCATTTTGTAATCGAAAATAGAAAGAATTCTAATATAGAAATCTATTGTTGTCTACGGATTCATTCATTCGTTTTTATTTTGATAAATCTTTAATCAAAAGTCAGTCAACCTAAACTATTCTTTTTTCTTCGCCACTTAAAAAACAAAAAAAAAGGAACAACAACAAGAAATGGTAATCTTTTACAAAGATTTCAAGATGACTTACTAGAGACCTATATTTTTTCAATCCCCCCATTTTATAGACAACAGAAAATGTCCCTACAATATACTAAAGAAATAATGGGACCTGTTCAATCTCAAGTGGACATAAGTGAAACTAAATACATACGGGCGGTTTGATTCCCTATTTCTACATTGCCATTATATTTGATGTAGATTATATTTATATATAGATTAATAAATTAATATATATATAAGTAAGTAAGTAAGTCGTTACGGCGGCCTAAAGTCGGTATCAGCCAATCAGCGAGGGAGTATATCCCCTTTTCAATATAGCGCTAGACCAAGGAGATTATTTTAGCGTCAGCTCCTTACTTTACCGCACAGATCACTGTGCTACTCATACGCTGAGTTGGCGAGGACCGGTATTGAACTAGGAACCTTGTGGTTTCTAATTCTTTTTCTATAAATTTGTCTTATCTTTTATTCTTTATATATTTTTGTTTTGAAGCTGTTTATTCTTAATGTTCTTCTTGTTTGTATTTGTTGTTTTATTTGCTTTTTATTATCTATCTTTTATTCATACTAGCAAATATAAGCACCCTCCGGGTGCAAGTATTTAAGTTTTAATGTAATAAAATATTGTATTAAATTAGAAAGGCTAATGAAACTAAATAAGAATACAGATAAAAAGATTTGAAACAGAGGGAGTATAATAAAAAATGGAACAACTGAAACTTACACTTCCATCACTCTCGTCTTTCATTGTTATTTTTTCTAATTTAAGTATTTAGTTATAAGAGGAAGTGAAGAATAAAATGACAGTTATTTTATCTTGTTAATGGATTTCATTTAAGATTCATTTAAGAGATTTTTGCTTATATTCATTAAAATAAAACCAAACAGATAGAAATCAATAATACTAAGCACATATTTATTAAATTCGATTTTTTAATATTGATATGCTAATTAGCCTTCCCGTTCACATTGTAAACCGCTATTTTGTTGTATATATAAATATAATTGCATGTTGTCAGTATGTAGACATAGTTAACAGTATTAATAATGTAAGACAATTTTATTAATAATTGAGGTTTAGATAAAAATAAAATCATGGAGAATATGACGTCAATAACTAAGAGAATTGTGACTTGAGTAGTAATATAGTTTCGGTTACAGACAGAAAAACACACAATCTCCATTATAATAAGATGTTTTATTTCTTAAACATTTTTCGATTAATTCTTTAATATATCATTAATTTATACCCTTATCATATTTTTATTTAGCTTTTCTTATGGAAAATGAAGGGTAACATTTTTTAACCGCTTCTTAGACAACAATAGGGTGTGGATTCTATTGAACTTTGGGTTTTCCTGGTCTCTATCAATTTTTCATTTTTAAAAGGACCTACGCTCGGTCGTTGTACACACAAACATACAGACATACAGAATCTTTCTTTTGTATATTGATTATCATTATTATTATTTTCATTGTGACATACATTAGTTTCGCGAAGCAATGGATCTGTGCCTGGATTTCGGTACAGTATTCATAGACCTAATAAATGTACCCGTTTACCAGACATAATCAATCTGACCCACCACAAAAAAAAAAAAATTTTCTAAAATGTTTGATTTGTTTTTACCCTTTAACAATTACAACATATTATTAGAAACTCTGTCACGGAGTCACCGACGACTGCTATGTCGATGATAGGAAATGGAAACAAAAAAAACAAAAACAAAAAATAACTCGTCAATTTATTGTCTCTGAGGCTGTGAACAATGGACAACGGACTCAAAGTGCGGGGTAGTTTCTTCGTTCAGTTTGAATTGGCCCTTCCCGTATCTTTAAATCGTACCTCATTCTCCATTCACGCGAACGCTTATCTTTTTGTCTTTTATTGGAGTTCATAGAACACACCAACCCACACTTCCATCTTACGTGGGCGACATCGTTGGACCAGCCTCCTCTACCACTTAAATGACAGATCGAGTCTAGTGACCACTGCTGTTTTCAGTCTGGAGAGCTAGATTAAGCATATATTCTTATACCTAGCTCATCAGATAAGACCTTAAATTTATAAATTCGTTTTTCTTCCGGCTGCTGGCTTTTATATAACTTGTCTATTCGCACCTCGGTACCATTCGCTTCCAATATTATTCTACCAAACATTTGTACTGTGCTGTCATAACTACACAGTATACATTGTACTTTTCTATAATAAAGGTGTACTGTGTGGTTATGACACCTTAGTACAAAGGGTAAGATGAAGCTAGAATTCTTACGAGCTGTAGCCGTATCAGTGCTATTGTATGGCTGTACTATTTGGATTCTAACAAAACGATATGGAAAAAAGAGGTAGATGGGAGCATTTCAAGGATGCTGCATGATGTCTAGAGTAAAACCTGGAAACAGCACCCCACATAAAATAGCTGTACAGCCTCTTACCTCCTATCACATAAACCATCCGGGTAAGATGAATAAGAAAAGCTGGCCACTGCTGGAGAAGAAAGGACGAATTCATAAGTGACGTTCTTATGTGGGAACCTACTCATGGACTCACCAGTGTTAGTTGGTCGGCAAAAACCTACATCGATCAACCATACGTGTATACTGTATGCTGTGCAAAGGACTCTCCCAAGAACGAGGGTTGATAGGGACGCGTGGCGGGGAAGATTCATGGAAATCCATGCTGTCTACTTGTCATGATTATATCGTATACAAAATGACGACGAAAATAAAACCAGTCATCATCTAAATGTTTGAAGGTTGTCAAAATACAGTGCAGATTGCATAGTTTATGTGAACAGACAGTTTTATGTCGAATATGAAAATATTGCTGTCCAAATATTTTCCATAAAAAGTTGTTATACTGAGAGGTGTGTATGATTGCATTAATAATAAAAAAGATATATGCAATATAAACTTATAAAAGTATAGTGGCAATGAGTCATTCATTTATACACGCATTGCATTGGTCTACAGATAATCGTATATATATATATATATATATATATATATATATATATATATATATATCCTCCGTCTACTAAAGACGATGGTATAGATTCCACTTTTTTCTTTTTTATTATACTTTTATAACCTACAACTGCGCGAGTGGCTGAACTGACCAATTTTTGAATGGCAATCTCTGGTGCATGATAGCCAACAAACGGTGATGCTTGCTGGAAATGCTGTTGTCTCTTCTTCCTTATGGCTCTCTTTTCTGTGGCGGCTTCTTTCCTCTCTTTTTCACTCCTTTTCGTTCCTTGTTTGACGAGGAGGCGCCAGTCGCACGGTCTTCTGCATAAGCCTCCCATGTGTTGATGTCGATGTAGCATGACTTTATGTCCCTCTTGCAGACATTTTAAAGCGCAGGTGGCAGGCAGGTGCCCTCTACTAACTCACCGTACAGTAGGTCTTTGGGGATGCGGTCTTTGTCCATACTCCTGACGTGGCCTAGCCAACGCAGGCGTCGCTCACAGATGATGGCGGGCATGCTGTTTATGTTTGCTCGTTCCAGCACGTCTGTGTTGGGCACTTTTTTCTGCCAGCGAATGCGTAGAATGCGACGCAAGCATCTAAGGTGGGAATTGTCCAGTTTCCTCACGGGGCGTGAGTATGTGTCCAGGCTTCGCTACTGAGAACACACGCTCTGTAGACGCGCAGTTTGGTTCTCTTAGTAAGGCTAGCATTGTCCTATGCTATTTGGCTCAATTTGGCCATGACTGCCGCCGCTCTTGCGATTCTGCTGTTGACTTCACCGTCAATGGAGACTGAATTGGTAATAGTGGACCCAAGGTACTTGAAGTTCTCCACTGCTTCCAGGCTGTGCCCGTTGATGACAATGTTTGTAGGGGTGTCTACACCTTGTGGCATGACCTTTATCTTATTTAAACTTATGGTAAGGCCGAACTCCTTAAAAGCCTGTGTGAATCGCCTGACAAGTTGTTGCAGGCCATGCTCAGTGTGTGACGTTAAGGCTGCATCATCAGCGAATAGCATTTCCCGAATGAGGACCTGCTTTGGTCTTAGCTCCAATAAAAAAATATGCAGTATAAACTTATATATGTATAGAGGCAATGAGTCTTTCCTTTATACAGCATTGCATAGGTCTACAGATAATCATATATATATATATATTATATATATATATATATAAGGTGTGTAAAAATTATAGAAATTTTTTGAACTTTTTGACACACCTTATATTCTGAAAAAATTAACTTCTAGAAAAATGTAATTGTTCATTTTTATCTTGGTAAATACGACTTCAATCTCGATACTTTTATGACACACACACACACACACACACACACACACACACACATATATATATATATGTGTGTGTGTGTGTGTGTGTGTGTATAAATGAATAAATAAAAGGTTTAGCTTATTGTTATTATCATTGGAACAATTTTGCTACCGTTTCGTTTCTTGCTCTGCGGAAGTTACTTGTTTACGTGATTGCGTGTGTAATGTCGGATGCGTCTGTTCTGTTCGTACGTGTTCGTAGACCACCGCAGAGCAAGAAACCAAATGGTAGAAAAATTGTTCTAATGATAAAAAAAATAAGCTAAACCTTTTATTCCTTCATTTGTTTATCTGTTAACACTCTATCACAGATATTGAGTACTCTTCTAATAACACTGTACGTTGGATTACTACCGCTTCTTCAAGTATAACACTGAAGCGACGTGATACGTCGAAATACGGTGTCTGTGGATGACTATATATATATATATATATATATATATATATATATAATATATATATATATATATCAATGTGTATGGTTGGCACGTGATACGTCGAAATACG
>CM042148.1:34652611-34662611 GCA_023376005.1 Doryteuthis pealeii | reverse complement strand
ATCTGCAGTATTTTTTGTAACAGCTTGAACAGTCTTAATATTCAGCGCATGCGCATGTGTCGTCACAACAAAAATATCTGTTACCATAAAATCGTGTTACAAATCTCAGTCTTTTCTTTCTTTCTTTCTTTCTTTTTTATTATTTATTTATTTTTAATCTTTTTCTTTCTTTTTTCTTTTCTTTCTTTCTTTCTTTCTTTCTTTCTTTCTTTCTTTCTGTCTCGACTTTTTCTTTCTTTCTTTCTTTCTATCTCGGACTTTTTCTTTCTTTTTTTTTTTTTTCTTTCTATCTCAGTTTTTTCTTTCTTTCTTTCTTTCTTTCTTTCTTTCTTTCTTTCTTTCTTAGTCTTTTACTTTCTTTCTTTCTTTTTTTCTCACTCTTTTTACTCAAAAGGCTCATAAGTTTATTCCTTTTTTAAAATCCATTTTAAGTTAGGAAAATTGTGTTATGAGCAACCCTTAGTGGAACGATTATCGTTATAGAATATGGAATTGGTGACCCAAGTGTAAATCCTACACAAGCTCCTAAGCTGCTTTTTTATGTGGAGGACAGCTGGTTTTAATTCACTCCTTTTTCACACACACACACACACACACACACACACACACACACACACACACACAACATACATATATATATATATTACAATATATATTACAACATAGGTACAAGTGATAACCTACTCGAGTTTCACCATAAGGATCTTTAGGGTTAAATCCGCTGAATTAATCAAAATATTGATTAATTGCAGTCGATTACACGTGTGTGTCTTTCGCGATAAACGAAATTTTGCATCATCTAACCATCGTGACCATATTCACCGGTAAGTCACCTTTTCCATTATATATATATATATATATATATATATATATATATATATATATATTATCAAGGTGTAATAAGATTTTTGCCTGCCAAAGGCAAAGATCTAATCCGAAATTTACCGTGATTTTCTTGTTGTATCCGACAAACTTGTAACGAAGATGAAAAAGGTATCGATCTGTTATAGTACATTGACTGAGTTGTTATAAGAATCTACAGGCCGACCACAGTTTTAGGCGTCCACGTTCATCAACAACAGAAGTCAACATTACGCGAGTTGAAGCTTTGGTGACAGACGGAACAAACTTTGTAGAATTCGATCTTCCGATGTTAGTGGTCCATGAAATCACCCACATTATGAAAAAGTGTCCTTCATTGGGTCCGAAAGCAATTGACTGCAGAAAACAAGTTATAGCATAAGTTGTGGTTTTCTACCTATTTTTGTTTGTATATATATATATATATATATATAATATATATATATATATATATATATATATACTAGAAATTGTGTTGTGTCACCCATTGTGATCAGAAATGAAGTGAATTTGCAAAGTGAATTAATTAGAAAAAAGAAAAAAAGAAAAAAAGAAATAAGACCAGAGAATTTAAAAAAAATCATTGAAATAATTTTGTTAGACTTTTAAGAAAGGGAAAGTTTGACCAAATTTAAATTTAAATGGGCCTGATTCTTGAAATTCTATTAATTAAGGATACCTATTTTTCATTTTTAAAACGAATTAAAATTAATTAAATCGATTATTTAAGGTCAAATTTTTGTCTAAGTCGAAAAGTAGTAACAGTAAAAAAATAAAAAAAATATTACCCATGTAATTCATTTTTAATACATTTAAAACGATTTTTTCGGTTAGTTTTGATCAAATATGGCCGCAAGAGTTGTCGTAAAACCCGTGTTTACAAAATTTAACACTTTCAATTGAAAGAAATTTACCAAAAATAATTATCCGATTGTAATGAAATTTTCAGCATTGATTTATCAATGAATGAATTTTATAATGCATTAGTTATTTTATTTCAAAACTTTCTGATTTAATTAGGTATTTCTGCTATGATAAATTAATATATAAAATTCATTTAAAATATGAGTATCATGATGTGAAGTTTAAAATGTCATAATATTAGATTCTAAAAACATTTTTTTAATAACTACTTTACTTTAGTATCAATCTCTAATATTTTTTTGTCGAAAAGTCTATTGAAAATTTAGTGCCCCCCTTTTAAACAGAACAAATATTGATGTACAATTTTTTTTTATAAGATAATAGCCAATTAAATAATTATCCAAATGAGTAAAAAAAAAAAAAATCTCCAAAAATTATTTTTTTTAGTTTTTATTTTCATTTTATTTTCCAATTTTCGCTACTTATTTTCTACCAGCATATTATCCTTAAATTTTCTTTTTCTTCTATTCACACCTTCAGTCTTTTTATTTATGCAGAAATTAGTGTCAGTCATATATAACCCCGCCGATATTTTGCACCCCCAAAATAAGGGAGGGGTAAAAGTTAAGTGACCTGGAAAAAATCAGAAAGTTTTTGAATAAATGTACACACCAATATTGACCGACTGCAAAAATTTTACATTCATAAGCTCTGTATGGACACTGGACGCTGTCTAGATGATTACCAAGTGCGACGTAATATATATATATATATATATATATATATATATATATATATATATATATAAAAGAAGAGAGATAAAACCAAGTTAAAAATATTTTTACTTAGCAAGTTGTCGGGTTGCAATGGTTAGTGCGTTACTTATTAAATATGTTAAGTATATTGGTGTCGTTGTTAAATGCTATTTTAATTTCTGTTAGTTTTTTTAATGAATTGCTCTAGAATGTGTAGGCGTTTTTTTAATGCAAATTGCTTCTAGAATGTGTAGGCGTTTTTTTTGTAGTTATTTTTTTTATAGAGGATTTTAGTATTGCTGGTGAGGATTTTCCGTATATCGGAGGATATATATTTGTCAGTGTTTTGTAGTTAGAACTTGTTTTATGGCGCTAGAATCTGAAACACACACACACACACACACACAACACACACACACACACACACACACACACACAGAAACACGTGTGCGCGCGCACACACACATATACGGGCACGTGTAAGTATTTATCCAAGGTATGCCATAAATGTTTCGAGATTGACAAACTGTTTTATCAGTACAAATAAACAATTAATGAAAGGTTTTTTTTCAGAATACAAGGTGTGTCAAAGAGTACAAAAAATCTCGATACTTTTTTGACGCACATTGTATGTCTGTGGTTTGTGTGTATCTTTGTCCATGTATATGTGCATGCGTATGCGTGTCTGTGTTTGCATGTGTGCCTGCTGTGCTGGTGTGGTGTGTTAACAGAATATAGACGAGTTGAGGTATGAATATTATTATATTTCATTAGCTTGAATCATTTCACTGCAATTCTTAAATAAATAAGGGAAAAATTTAGACGCTGTTTTAGAATGGTGTAAACCTTCACTATAGAACCAAACAACTTATTTTAATTGACAGTATATGAATGTCAAACAACATGAATGAATGCAAAAGAAGAAGTGCGGGTTGTATAATATAACGGATTTTTAGTTCTTGTTTTACACTGTTTTGACTTCCATTTTTACGCTTCTCTTTCAAGATGAAGAAAAATAGAGCGGAGCTTAGTTCTCAGACAATTTGGGACGTTTTTCTTTTTATCGACTGTGACGGTTTGGCTCAATCACAACCGTTAATCTGGCATATCGCAAAATGAATTTAAACTTTCGGGGTCGATAAAACGGGGGAAAAACATTACCAAAGCACGTCAACATTTTGTGTATGGCCAAATAGATAAGACAGAATTAACCTCGATAAGATTGTGAATCACTCCATTACCTTGCCATCGGTGATTTCTTTGCATATAAGGGGAACATTTTTAAGCTCTTTGGCACTTAGATTCGTTACTGTTCGTATCAGCGATTTATATTTTTAAGGATTTTAAACAGCGTATGGTTTGTCTATTTAAGACACTTCTCAAACCCAAATGATGATTAGGACAGAACCGTGATACTCATTGTTTATTGTTTTAGTAAGTAAAGACGGCGAGGTCGACATCAGCCAGACATAAGCACAATATGTTTGGGACAATCATATAGGTGCTAGGCTTGACAAGACCAGCCGATTGATCAGGTCCTCTCCAACCGTCCATGTAGCCTAAGTAAGGACAAAATTGACTGTTGTATGCCATGTACTGCTTAAGCCCAGAATTAGTGCTTAAGCATTACGAGTCTGAACATGGTTGTCTCATTGTGGTGATTTGACACTTGCAGAGGTGCAGTCGGTGTATCCCACAGCCAGCGACAGGGACATACAAAAGAATAGAAAATACTAAGAATACATACGGTGTATCGCAAAAGGGATTCAGTTAATTGATAGTAAAACAGACTAAGATATAATAAACTGGGAAGAAGAAGAAAGGAAGAAAGAAAGAAAACAGACAGATATATATATATATATATATACTATATTATATATATATAATATTATATATATATATAGATAGATAGATAGATAGAAACAGACTGAGATAGTTGAAAAAGATGGATATATAGATGGTAGACTAGATACTAGTGTTAGACCATAGATATTGAAATTTTGCGTCAGAGGTGGAGCGCCACACCTACACCAGCCTCCTTTCCGACAGATCCAAGTTGTAGATACTCGTGTACTGAGTTGGTGAGGGGCGGTTATCGAACCGGACCTTGTGGTTCATAGGCTCTAACCTAATGAGCTCCGTTTTTTGTGCTAACATACCTCAGTCAACCCTCGTGGTTACCTGGCTTACAAATTTAATTCGTTCGGTTCATAACTAAATTTCTCGATAATCAAATTAACTTTCCCCAAATAAACTGAAAATGCCATTGATATGTTCCACTCCAAAAGCACTCTGATTTTGTTACGTCTTTTTTAATAAGAAAAAAATAGAATAGTTATGTATAAAATATATAAACAGAATGCAATGAATTATGTGCCTGTAATGTTTTAATTTAATTTTTATAATAACTAGCAAATATATGCACTCCGGGTGCAAGTATTTAAGTTTTTTAATGTAATGAAATATCATATTAATTAGAAAGTCTAATAAGAATGCAGATAAGAAAGATTTGAAACAGAGTGGGGTATAATTAGAAAATAGAAATGAAACTTTCTTCTATCACTGTCGTCTTTCAATGCTAATTTTACTTATTTAACTATTTAGTTAAAATAGGAAATAACGAATATAAATGACAGTTATTTGTTCTTGTTAATGGATTTCATTTAAGATTCATTGAGAGATTTTTGCTTATATTCATTAAATAAAACCAAACAGTTGAAATCAATTATACTAGCACTATTTAATAATCACATTTTTTAATATCAATATGCAAATTAACCTTCTCGTTCACACTGCAAACTACTATTTTTTGTATTATTAAATACAAGTAGATGTTATTTTGTTTAGATATGGCAAACCTAATAAAAAGGTGAGCAATTTTATTAATAAATTGAGGTTTAAATATAAATAAAATCATGAAGAATGTGAATGAATAACTATGTTAATTGTGACTCGATTAGTAATTTAGTTTCGTTACAGACAGAAAAACACACAATCTCCATTATAATAGATATTTCCTTTGGCGAAATAAAATTGGAAACTTAAATGTTTTTAGTAGACTTATTAACATAACGTATCTGAAGCTCGCTTGTATTTCATTTTAGCTATACACTAATAAAAATCAACCAAGCGACAGCTAGTAACTTGAAAAACTCGTAAGTGAGCTCGTTAGTCAAGGAACCACTGTATTTTCTCTGATGACTTGGGAAAAATTATACCATCATTTAAATATTTGATATAGTTTCTTTAAGGAATATTCTATGCAACATAATGTTCAGCTATTAAAGAAATATGTTGGATCTTATCTTGCTTATTTATAAAAAAACCCCCAAAAACAAGATGAAAATCATCCAAGTGTGCTAATTTCATAATTTTACACAGAGGTAATAAATGGTACAAAAACTGATCTTCATATCATTTTTAAACCGGTAATATAAATTGTTAATTTACAAAATCAATGTTTTAAGAGCCAATGTATTATAGTTCCAATCATTTTAAGCGGATAGAAACTTTCATACGTAGTTGCAATATCAATGTTTATAGCCAATGTATTAATACAGTTCACAGTCATATTTCAACAAGTTCATGCTTAGCTTCAAATCAATATTTCAAGACTAATGTATTAATAAAGTTATAATAATTTTAATCAGGTGAAAACTGCAGACTGTTGCATATCAATGATTTAATGAGCCAATGTATCATAACGTTCAAATATTTTAAACAAGTAATCACTTCTTAGTTACAATGCTTAATCTAAGTTCAAAATTATTTCACATTTGATCCAAAGATGGAATTAACAGGTACTGAAACACGCTGAGAGTAAACTGGTGATTTCACACTCATAACAGAGGTACAGACTGCAGCTCACACCGGGTACCGTTTACATTTCATATGCAGTAGACGTATTTTTATATGTCGTCTAACTTGGCACGATGCCCAGAAGTATGGAGGTATCCAAGAATGAGAACAAATGATTAATTCAATTCCCCAACTCAAACAATGACTGCTAATGTAGCTGCTATTATACCGCTTAGTCTTCAGGTTATATATTTTTATTGTTTAATTGATAGCGTTCGTATGTGTGGTCAAAGAGATTAATGAACAGGTGAAGTGTCGACTTTGAATCGAGATTGAATAGGTGGACATACAAATTTCTACAGGGAAACACATGATTTTCCTAACCTTATCAGCAAATTAATCACAGGAATGTTATATGCATATCATGTCAGTAAAGTTCTCATGATATTATTGAGCTAATGGATTGACACCTCTTTCTGTCTATTGGTTGAAATGATGGTATCCATTGTGTGGGCGATTAAATAAGAGGAGCATCGGTCCACTGAATCCTTTCAAATCATTGAGGGTTTAGTTTGGTTTCTTTGGTTTTGTCATATAATACCTAAATAAAAGAATGAAATCTTCTATTTTTATTTTAAATAATGTTGACGAAAACCTGGGTCTTATTAAATTCAATAGCAAATGCTAAATTACTCTGTTCCCTTGTATCTTTACTTAGGTTGTGATGTTAGTCTGCCAACAGTAAAAAGAGTCAATCGAGATGGGGTAAAATAAGCAAGTGTATTTACAATTAATGGTACATGTACGACTAGCTTGTCGTTAACGGGAACAGTTCTCCTTTCCACTCGGTGTTCACTATTTATAGTGAGAACCGGTGCATGTTCTCCACTGTAGGAACGGCCGGTACCAACATTAGTAAACCTTTCTTCTACTTTGATATTCGTCGTGGTTTTTTTATTATTTCTATGTTAAATCTTATCGCAGTTATAAGAGTTTTAATGCATATCACCTTCTTGGGCTATTTAATGCCAACCCATCCTTGTAAAAGACAATAGGAGCACTATTTAACCCGTAGTTGTAGAGACAGGGTGGTCAATTTTTATAAGGGTATATGGTATCAAGGTCTGTATTAGCGCGACTGGAGTTCGAAATTGCCTTATATACGATGTTACAGACCAGCCGTTAGCCTACCTTACAGCCAAAGGATTCCTTGAATCCTCGAGTAAACGACGAAAAGCAATGAAGAAAGAAAGCAGCGAAGAAGAAGCGAATCACGATGATTTACTGATTTTTGAGCTGATCCTAGTTTGGCAAGACCAGAAATATGGGGCACTTTGTAAGAACAACATTTTCAAGACTAGGCTAGCTAACCATTGCCAGTGGGGGTACTATTTCGAAAATTGAAGTATAGTCACCATAGTGGGAGAAGGAAAGGACAAAGAAAAGGTAAAGAAAGAAAAGAAGGAAACAGAAGAAAGAGCAAGAGAATATATTGAATTTCCGAGCAAAGAGAAGAAAGAAAGAAAGAAGGAATGAGAGGAGGAAAAGAAGAAAGAGCAAATAGGATATATAATTAATAATTAAGAGAAGAAGAAAGAAAGAAAAAAAGAAAGAACGAGAGAAGGAAAAAGAAGAACGCAAGAGATATATTAAATTTTCAAGTAGAAAAAAATGAAAAAAAAAAAAAAAAAAGAAAGAGAGAAAGAAAAAGAAGGGAGAGAAAGAGATATACCTGAATTTCCGAGTAAAAAGAATGTAAAAGAAGAAGAATCCCAACAAATACTTTGAAAGGAATGGAATGGAAGGGGAGAAACGACATCAACTATATAGAGAAGAGAGAATGATGAAGAATAAAAAGTTAGAGTGAGAAAGAAGAAAAGAGAAGTGTATATATATAATTATATATTAAAGAGAAGAGAGGAGAGAGAGAAGAGAGAGAGAGAGAGAGAGAGAGAGAGAGGAGAGAGAGGGGGGGTGTTTAATAAATTGTTTACCCATATAATCCGTGAAATTTTTTCGAGTAAATAATAGAAAGAAAGGAAGCACTCCGACTAACAAGTTGAAAAGGAAAAAAATTGTAAAGGAAAGAAAAGAATATCAAAAAAACATAGTGTGTGGAGGGACGGAGACAGTGAGAGAGAGAGAGAGAGGGGGAGAGAAGAGAGAGGTGAGAGAGGAAAGACAAGAGGGAGATGAAATGAAAAGGAATAAGAGAGAGAGAGGGGAGAAAAAGGAAGGAAATAAAGAGAGAGAGAGAGAGAGAGAGAGAGAGAGAGAGGGGAGGGGAGGAGAGAGAGAGGGAGGGGAGAGAGAGAGAGGGGGGATAAATACATTGAATTCAAGTATGCAATTTACCTAATTATTTTCCGTTGAAAATATATATACAAATTTTCGAGTAAAACTGAAGAAAGAAAGCAAGAAAATAAAACATCTAGATAAAATAATCTGGAAGAAAGAAAAAATAAAAACAAATTCAAGAAGACAGTGCGTGAAGCAATACAGAGAAATGAACATGTTAAAAATAAGAGGTTGGTATCTATTATTTGAAAGGTAGCGCAGGTAATTTAACCGTTTGTCCCAAGGGAAACCATTGGTATAAAATAGGTGTGATTGACAGGTCAAGGTCAGTTGAAAGCTTGGCGTCAGGTGACTAAAATCTTCGAAGCTACAAGCTAGATTTGTAAATTTTATTCAGCTCCATATCTTCAGGCTTCGTCAAGGTCTCTAAGATTACACCTGCAATCTGATCATGAAGTGTTGTTAGGGGGTTTCATAGTAAGCAAAGACGTGTGTCATGTTTCCATATATATATATTATATATATATATATATATATATATATATATATAAGCTGAGTGAATCAGTGATTGCTGAAGATTTTTTCTATTTAATTTAATGACTAAAAATACATAAAAATATTCGTTAGTTTTTGATTAAGTTATGTTTGAAAAAAGTTCCATTTTATTTGGTTCTAATTAGTGTTAATTTGCAATTAATTTCAAAAATTGACCCGTTCTTTCTTCACATTCTGACTGTCACTTTCCGCTCTATATATATCTTAATTAACTACTCCTTATATATGTTAGTTTTCTCAGTGAAATTAAGAGAGAGATTGGAGAGGTAAGCAGTAGATTAAACTTCTCTTTTATTCGTAAGTTAATTTTCAGCAGCTAACGACTAGCTTATATATAAGCAGGTTGTTTTTGACTTAATTACATTTTAGCTAATGATTTTAATGTTTTTTTTAATTCTCCGGTCTTTTTATTTTTTTAATTAATTAATTTTGCAAACTAACTTTTTTTCTGATCAAATTTATCTACAAGAGCTCAATAGGTGACCCAATGGGAGTTGTTTTTAGTATATATATAATAATATATATAATATTATATTATTATATATATATATATTTATATTTGTGTGTGTTGTGTGTGTGGTGTGTGTGTGTGTTTTTAAAATAAATGATACCTTAGTTCAAATATGATTTATTTGGTATTTATTTCGTATTTTATTTTCTAAACGCGGGTTAGTCAGTCGTAGAGGTTCGCTAGAAACCACTAGGTTTGGTTCGATACAGCCCTGCCTGCGATGAAGTAGTTTGGGCTGTGCGGTAAGTGAGGAGCTGATAATGAGATGAGGGCGATCACCTAGATGCTAAATAATTCCCTTGGTTTGCGCGTGAAGGTGATAGACTCCCTCGCTGTCTGGCTGTACAAATTAGGCTGC
>CM042148.1:34643173-34652511 GCA_023376005.1 Doryteuthis pealeii | reverse complement strand
ACCACAAAGGAGAAGGAGATGTCGCCCCGCGTTTTTTCAAATCCCCTGGACGTGGGTAATTGCCATTTCACCTAGCGCTAATACCCCTGGGAAAAGGTATGAAATCCTACTCTCCTCCAGCAAATGGGGTAAAAAAATAGTAGGGCAGACCCGGGCTCTTTAACTAGGGAGGGGGGGGGGGGGGGTGGTTTTAGACAACCGGTGCTAAGAAGAAGGGAAAACTCCTGATTCAAAACCTGTTAAAACTCCGCTTAAGAAATTGACTTGGTGTCGCATGCCTGCTCGTGCGGAGGGGTTGGGTAAATATATATAACATAAATTCTCTGCTATATGGCATTATTGATAAATATGACGGAGGAAGAACGTCACGCTATCACAAAGGTGTTTCTTCTGTAAATACCAAACAAAGAATCCGAAACTGATGTTGTCAAAGATTGCAAACATGCCTAATGTTCAAGAACAAGGCTAAGGTTTTTTGTACGTAGCTCACAACACTGGTGGATACTCCGTTATGTAACGGTTATGCGTCGTCAGGAAATGAAGTCGTTAAACAGAGTTCAAATTATTA
The DNA here is from genome assembly GCA_023376005.1 of Doryteuthis pealeii. Classification (NCBI taxonomy): domain Eukaryota; kingdom Metazoa; phylum Mollusca; class Cephalopoda; order Myopsida; family Loliginidae; genus Doryteuthis; species Doryteuthis pealeii. The sequence continues at coordinate 34,651,943 of CM042148.1, read as the reverse complement.
TGATAGAGTCCTTTAAAACAGGTAAACGTTTTTTTCGGCGCTTCGAGAAAGCACGTCATATTTCATTGAATTCGAAAAGCACAAATTCATAATATATGTATTTACGCAACCCCTCCACACGAGTAGGATGCAACACATGGTCAATTGCTTATGCAGAGTTTAATAGGTTTGAATTCAGAGTTTTCCTTCTCCTATACTTAAAGAGCCCAGACCGCCCTACTATTTACCCATAGATGGAGGGAGAATAGTTGGATGCTGAACATTAGCGCTATTAGCAAACAGTCAATTTAGCGCCACAATCTGGCCGTTTATCAGGAACAAGCCCAAAGTCTTTGGTATTGGCTCATCAATAAAAAAAAATAAAATTAGTGCAGCATGGGTTTCTAAAAAAATCACACAAAGCCAAATAAGTACCAATGTGGTGTGTGGAAAATTATATGAAATTAACATTACTATGTTATTTACAAAGATACGTTCAGAAATTAGGATAGGAAGATTGTGTTGCGCAAATTTTCAAAGCGGTGAGTTGTCTAACTGCCATTACTAATCAGTTTTAGAATCTTTTTTCTTTTGCATAAAACATATTACTGTCTTAAACGGCTCGTCTCTGTCTCTGCTGTCTGTTCCTCTTTCTCCATATCTCATGATCTCCCTCTCTATCTCTGTGTGTCCTGTGTGTTGTGTGTGGGTGTGTGTCTCTCTCTCTCTCTCTCTCTGCTCCTCTCTCTTTCTCCCTCTCGCTCTCTCTTCGCTGCTCCGTCGTCATCTCTCTGCTCTGCTATATATAAGTATAATATATATATATATATATATATATTAAAGAAATTTGAAAAAACAAGTGTTCCAAAAATAAAATGAATTTATTTATCGACGCTTAAACGTTTCGGTTTGCATTAAACTTCATACAGGGATGTTATTATAGGGTGAAAGAAATTGATGATGTTTTTTAGATAACAGGAGACCTAAAAAATCTTTATAATTTTTTTTTTGTAGTGTAACTGTATTTTGTTCAAGCGTTATATTTTTGAAGACGAGTGCGGGCGAATGCGCGCTGATAATATATAGATATAATATATATAAAAGTCGAGTTTGTGGTTGTATGTACGTGTCGCTTATCATACTATGTTGTAATAATTGAAATTGTTAGAAGAAACGTGAATAAATCTATACTAAGTAGTAAAATAATTAGATTAAATGTGAAAAAATAATGTTGTGGAGCATGATTTTCAAATATCAATAAACCATCTTACAACGCTTATTTTTCGCTAGTATTTTAAAAAAATGAATTTTTTACGCCTAGTAGTATGAAAATTCAAAGCAGAATTGTAAGGAAAGGCGAGTTTAAGAAGGTCGGGAAAGTCAGTCGGTGATTTTGCAACCGACCGACAACTCATCAACGTAGGAAAGGATGCACCTAAGGCATAATAGTTTTCTTCGGCACGTGCGTCAGCATTTTAAACGAGCGAGTTGTATGAATTGCCTTCCCAGCAAAAACGCTTCTCAGCTTCAGCGGTGCCAATTATAAGAGAGAGAAGAGTGGGGGGGGGAGTTCGTAAAGGCAAGAGTACAAGATTGGGTAACAAATCGACTAGAACTAAAAGACAGTGAGAAATCTGTAAAGTCATAGCAGCAAGTGGGGGTGGGGGATCTGCAGTATTTTTTGTAACAGCTTGAACAGTCTTAATATTCAGCGCATGCGCATGTGTCGTCACAACAAAAATATCTGTTACCATAAAATCGTGTTACAAATCTCAGTCTTTTTTTCTTCTTTCTTTCTTTCTTCTTTATTTTATTTATTTATTTAATTTCTCTCTCAATCTTTTCTTTCTTTCTTTCTTTCTTTTCTTTCTTTCTTTCTGTCTCGGACTTTTTCTTTCTTTCTTTCTATCTCGGACTTTTCTTTCTTTTTTTCTTTCTTTCTTTCTATCTCAGTTTTTTTCTTTCTTTCTTTCTTTCTTTTTTCTTTCCTTTCTTTCTTTTTTCTTTCTTTCTTTCTATCTATCTTAGTCTTTTTACTTTCTTTCTTTCTTTCTTTCTTTCTTTTTTTTCTCACTCTTTTTTAATCAAAAGGCTCATTAAGTTATTCCTTTTCTAAAAATCCATTTTAAGTTCGGAATTTGTGTTATGGGCAACCCTTAGTGGAACGATTATCGTTATAGAATATGGAATTGGTGACTCAAGTGTAAATCCTACACAAGCTCCTAAGCTGCTATTTTTATGTGGAGGACAGTGGTTTTAATTCACTCCTTTTCACACACACACACACACACACACACACACACACACACACACACACACACAACATATATATATATATATATTACAATTATATTAAGCACATAGGTACAAGTGATAACCTACTCGAGTTTCACCATAAGGATCTTTTTAGGGTTAAATCCGCTGAATTAATCAAAATATTGATTAATTGCAGTCGAATTACACGTGTGAGTCTTTCGCGATAAACGAATTTTGCATCATCTAACCATCGTGACCATATTCACCGGTAAGTCACCTTTTCCATTATATATATATTATATATATATATATATATATATATATATATATATAATTATCAAGGTGTAATAAGATTTTTTGCCTGCCAAAGGCGGCAAAGATCTAATCGAAATTTTACCGTGATTTTCTTGTTGGTATCCGACAAACTTGTACGAAGATGAAAGGTATCGATCTGTTATATACATTGACTGAGTTGTTATAAGAATCTACAGGCCGACCACAGTTTTAGGCGTCCCACGTTCATCAACAACAGAAGTCAACATTAACGGAGTTGAAGCTTTGGTGACAGACGGAACAAACTTTGTAGAATTCGATCTCCGATGTTAGTGGTCCATGAATCACCCACATTATGAAAAAGTGTCCTTCATTGGGTCCGAAAGCAATTGACTGCAGAAAACAAGTTATAGCATAATTGTGGTTTTCTACCTATTTTTGTTTGTATATATATATATAATATTATATATATATATATATATAATATATATATATATATATATATATATACTAGAAATTGTGTTGTGTCACCCATTGTGATCAGAAAAGAAGTGAATTTGCAAAGTGAATTAATTAGAAAAAAGAAAAAAGAAAAAAAGAATAAGACCAGAGAATTTAAAAAAAAATCATTGAAATAATTTTGTTAGACTTTTAAGAAAGGAAAGTTTGACCAAATTTAATTTAAATGGCCTGATTCTTGAAATTCTATTAATTAGGGATACCTATTTTTCATTTTTAAAACGAATTAAAATTAATTAAATCGATTATTTAAGGTCAAATTTTTGTCTAAGTCGAAAAGTAGTAACAGTAAAAAAATAAAAAAAATATTACCCATGTAATTCATTTTAATACATTTAAAACGATTTTTTCGGTTAGTTTTGATCAAATATGGCCGCAAGAGTTGTCGTAAAACCGCGTTGTTTACAAAATTAACACTTTCAATTGAAAGAAATTTACCAAAATAATTATCCGATTGTAATGAAAATTTTCAGCATTGATTTATCAATGAATGAATTTTATAATGCATTAGTTTATTTTATTTCAAAACTTTCTGATTTAATTAGGTATTTCTGCTATAATAACATTAATATATAAAAATTCATTTAAAATATGAGTATCATGATGTGAAGTTTAAAATGTCATAATATTAGATTCTAAAAAGCATTTTTTTTAATAACTACTTTACTTTAGTATCAATCTCTAATATATTTTTTGTCGAAAAAGTCTATTGAAAATTTAGTGCCCCCTTTTAAACCAGAACAAATATTGATGTACAATTTTTTTTTCTTTTATAAGATAATAGCCAATTAAATAATTATCCAATGAGTAAAAAAAAAAAAATCCTCAAAAAAAATTATTTTTTTAGTTTTTATTTTCATTTTATTTTCCAATTTTCGCTACTTTTTTTCCTACCAGCATATTAATCCTTAAATTTTCTTTTCTTCTATTCACACCTTCAGTCTTTTTATTTTATGCAGAAATTAGTGTCAGTCATATATAACCCCGCCGATATTTTGCACCCCCAAAATAAGGGAGGGGTAAAAAGTTAAGTGGACCTGAAAAAAAAATCAGAAAGTTTTTTGAATAAAATGTACACACCAATATGGACCGATCTGCAAAAATTTACATTCATAAGCTCTGTATGGACACTGGACGCTGTCTAGATGACTTTACCAAGTGGCGCGACGGTATATATATATTATATATAATTATATATATATATATATATGTATATTATAAAAGAAAGAGAGAGATAAAACTAAGTTAAATATTTTTTACTTGCAAGGTTGTCGGTTGCAATGGTTAGGTGGCGTTACTTATTAAACATGTTAAAGTATATTTGTGTCGTTGTTTAATATGGACTAATTTTAAATTTCTGTTAGGTGTTTTTTTAAATGCAAAATTGGCTTCTAGAAATGTGTAAAGGCGTTTTTTTTTGTAGTTATTTTTTTATAGAGGCTTTTTAGTAGTTGCTGTGGGATGTTTCCGGTATAGTGCGGAGGATATATATTTGGTTCAGTGTTTTTGTAGTTAGAAACTTGTTTTTATGGCGCTAGAGATCTGAAAACACACACACACACATCACACTCCACACAACACACACACACACACACACAACAGCATCACATACACACAGAAACCGACGTGTGCGCGGCGGCAGCCACACCACATATAACGGGCACGTGTAAAGTATTGTATCCAAGGTATGCCGATAAATGTTTCAAGATTAGAAACTGTGTTTACTCAGAATAACAAATAAACAATGAATGGAAAAGTTTTTTTTTTTCAGAAATACAAGGTGTGTCTAAAGAGTACAAAAAAAATCTCGATACTTATTTTTTGACGGGCACATTGTATGTCTGTGTGTTGTTGTGTTATCTTTGATCCTGTAAATGATGTGCATGGCGTATGCGTGTCTGTGTTATGCATGGTGTGCGCTGGACTGTGCTGGTGTGGTGTTTTAAGAACAGAATATTAGACGAGTTGAGTGTATGAAAATAAGTTATTATATTTCATTAAGCTGAAAATATTTCCGTCAATTCTTAAACCAAAATAGGGAAAAAATTTAGACGCTGCTTTTAAAATTGTAACGCTTCCCACTATAACCAAACAATTATTTTATTGACAGTATATGAATGTCAAACAACATGAATGAATGCAAAAGAAAGAAGTGCGGGTTTGTAAATATAGATTTTTTTCTTCGTTTTTACACTGTTTTGCTTCCATTTTTACGCTTCTCCCTTTCCAAGATGACAAAAATAGAGCGGAGCTTATCTCAGACAATTTGGACGTTTTCTATCGACTGTGAACGGTTGGCTCAATCACAAAACCCGTTATCTGGCATTCGCAAACAATTAAACTTTCGGGTCGATAAAACGGGGGAAAAACATTTACCCCAAAGGCACGTCAACATTTCGTGAATGGCCAAATAGATAGACAGAACCTTAACCTCGAAAGAATGTTGAATCACCTCCAATTACCTGCCATCGGTGTTGCTTTGTATATAAGGAACATTTTAAAGATCTTTGGCACTTAGATTCGTTACTGTTCGTCATCGCGATTTATATTTTACGGCATTTTAAAACAGCGTATGGTTGTCTATTAAAGACACTTCTCAAACCCAAACAATGATTAGGACAGAACCGTGATACTCATTGTTTATTGTTTTAGTAAGTAAAGACGGCGAGAGTCGACATCAGCCAGACATAAGCACAACAATGTTTGGGACAATCATATAGGTGCTAGGGCTTGACAAGACCAGCCGATTGATCAGGTCCTCTCCAACCGTCCATGTAGCCTAAGTAAGGACCAAAATTGACTGTTGCATGCCATGTACTGCTAAGCCACCAGAATTACGTGCTTAAGCATTACCAGTCTGAACCCATGTTGTCTCATTGGGGTGATTTGACCACTCTGCAGAGGTGCAGTCGGTGTATCCCACAGCCCCAGCCGACAGGGACATACAAAACAGAATAGAAAATACAAAGAATACATACGTGTATCGCAAAAAGGGATTCAGTTAAATTGATAGATAAACAGACTAAGATATAAATAAACTGGGAAAGAAAGAAAGGAAGAAAGAAAGAAAGACAGACAGATATATAGATAGATAGATAGGATAGATAGATAGAAACAGACTGAGATAGATAAAAAGATGGATATATAGATGGATAGATAGATACTAGTGTTAGACCAGAGATATTGATTTTGCGTCAGAGGTGGAGCGCCACACCTACAACCAGCCCCTCCTTTACCGCACATATCCAAGTTGTGATACTCGTGCACTGAGTTGGTGAGGGCCGGTATCGAACCCGGAACCTTGTGGTTCATAGGCTCTACCTAATGAGCTAAACAGGTCTTTTTGTACCAAATACAGTGGTACCTTGGCTTACAAATTTAATTCGTTCCGTTCATAACTAAATTTCCTCGAATATCAAATTAACTTTCCCCCAAATAAACTGAAATGCCATTGATATGTTCCCCCACCTCCAAAACACTCTGATTTTGTTACGTCTTTTTTAATAAGAAAAAATAGAATAGTATTGTATAAAAATATAATAAAACAGAATGCAATGAATTATGTGCTGTAATGTTTTAATTTAATTTTTTTTATAAATAATATTTCCTTTGGCGAAATAAAATTGGAAATTTAAATGTTTTTAGTAGACTTATTAACATAAACGTATCTGAAGCTCGCTTGTATTTCAAATTTTAGCTCTCAACACTAATAAAAAAACAACCAAGCGACAGCTAGTAACTTGAAAAACTCGTAAGTAGAGACTCGTTATGTCAAGACACCACTGTATTTTCCTCTGCATGACTTGGAAAAATTATACCATCAATTTAAATAATTTGATATAGTTTCTTTAAGGAATATTCTATGCAACCATAATGTTCAGCTATTAAAGAAATATGTTTTGGATCTTATCTGCTATTTATAAAAAAACCCAAAAAACAAGATGAAAATCATCCAAGTGTGCTAATTTCATAATTTTACACCAGAGGTAATAAATGGTACAAAAATGCATCTTCATAATCATTTTAAACCGGTAAATAAGAAATTGTTATTTACAAAATCAATGTTTTAAGAGCCAATGTATTAATAATGTTCACAATCATTTTAAGCAGGTAGAAATTTCATACGTAGTTGCAATATCAATGTTTTATAGCCAATGTATTAATACAGTTCACAGTCATTTTCAACAAGTTCATGCTTAGCTTCAAAATCAATATTTCAAGACCTAATGTATTAATAAAGTTCATAATAATTTTAATCAGGTAAAAACTGCAGACGTAGTTGCAATATCAATGATTTATGAGCCAATGTATCAATAACGTTCAAAATCATTTTAAACAAGTAATCACTTCTTAGTTACAATGCATTAATCTATTTCAAAATTATTTCAAACATTTGATCCAAAGATGGGACCTTAACAGGTACTGAAACACCGGCTGAGAGTAAACCTGGTGATTTCACACTCAACAGAGGTACAGAACTGCAGCCTCACCACCGGGTACAGTTTAATTTCATATCCAGTAGACGTATTTTTATAGTCAGTTCCTAATCTTGGCACGATGCCAGAAGTATGGAGTATCCAATGAGAACCAAACTCACCAACAATGACCTGCTAATGTAGCTCGCTATTACACCGCACTAGGTATTCAGGTTAATCATATTTTATTGTCAAATTGATAGCGTCTCGTATGTGTGGTCAAAGAGATTAATGAACAGTGAAGTGTCGACTTTGAATTCGAGATTGAAATAGTGACATACAAATTCTACAGGGAAACACATGATTTATCCTAACCTTTCAGCCAAATTAATCACAGGAATGTTATATCATATCATGTCAGTAAAGTTCTCATGATAAATTATTGGCTAATGGATTGACACCTCTTTCTGTCTATTGGTTAGAAATGATGGTATCCATTGTGTGGGCGAGTTAAATAAGAAGGAGCATCGGTCCACTGAATCCCTTTCAAATCACTTGAGGGTTTAGTTTGGTTTCTTTGGTTTTGTCATATAATACCTAAATAATAAGAATGAAATCTTCTATTTTTATTTTAAATAATGTCTGACGAAACCTCGGGTCTTATTAATTCAACCTAGCAAATGCTAATTACTCTGTTTCCCTTGTATCTTTACTTAGTGTTGTGATGTTAGTCCCAACAGTAAAAAGAAGTCAAGTCGAGATGGGGTAAAATAAGACAAGTGTATTTACAATTAATGGTACATGTACGACTAGCTTGTCGTTAACGGGAACAGTTCTCCCTTTCCACTCGGTGTCTCACTATTTATAGTGAGAACCGGTGCATGTTCTCCACTGTAGGAACGGCCGGTACAACACTTAGTAAACCTTTTCTTCTACCTTTGATATTCGTCGTGTTTCTTTCTATTATTTCTATGTTAAATCTTATACGCAGTTATAACAGTTTTAATGACATATCAACCTTCTTGGGCTATTTAATGCCAACGCCATCCTTGTAAAAGACAAATAGGAGTACTATTTAACCCGTAGTTGTAGAGACGAGGGTGGTCATATCTTTCCTAAGGGTATTGATCCAAAAGGGTCTGTATTAGCGCGACTGGAGTTCGAACTTGCTTATTACGATGTTACAGACCAGCACGTTAGCCTACACCACAAGGATTCCCCTTGAAATCCCTCGAGTAAACAGACGAAAAGCAAGAATGAAAGAAAGAAAGCACAGAACGAAGAAAGCGAATCACGAATGATTTACTGATTATTGAGCTGATCCTAGT
>CM042148.1:34633173-34638173 GCA_023376005.1 Doryteuthis pealeii | reverse complement strand
GTTTTCTAATGTACTGCTGTATCAATTTCGCGATTTGCTTTTTTTTTACCTTACTTTTATGCGTTTGATTTGCTACTTTATTTTTTCTTTACTGGCGTTTAATTTATTTTGTTGTTTTTGTTTCATTCACACACACACACACACACCACACACACACACACACACACACACACATATATATATATATATATATATATATATATATATTCAAATACTGGACGAGGCTGTTTGTATTTAACATAGTGCTAACACCATTGGGAAAAGTATGAATCCAAATATTCTCCATCCAAGCTATTGGTAAATTGTAGGGCAGACTGGCTGTTTCAATTTAGTTAGGCGACCAGTCTAGGAGAAAAAAAATCTCTGAATTTAAACCTGTTAAAACTTCGCCCCAAGTAATTAACATTTTGTTACATCCGGCTCGTGCGGAGTGTTTAGTATATATATATATATATATATATATATATATATTATATATAATAATGTCTATAGATTTATGAATAGTCTCTTATATTTGGAACAAGTTCAGTTTGTTATGATTTTATGATTCCTATTTACAAGACTTAATAGAATTAAGCCTTCAAGTTCACCAGTTCAATATTGTTAACGTTTATCTTCCCTATAAATAGAACTATTGACTGCAAAATCCTATAATCGTTTTGTTTTCTTTTACGCAATTATTTCTATTGTTTTGTGTACATATTGAACATGATGAGTTATTGCTACAAACATTTATTTTACACTGCCGGGAATCGATACGAAATCTTTTAGCATTTAGATTAATATTTTCACCAATACCTTAGTTCCTCTACCTTACTATAAACGGTTCTTGCAACATTTCCATTGTTGCGAAAGTACATTTATCCAATTGTCAGAGGTTATCTTGCTACTTGTCCCTTTTATGACAGCCTTAAATCTTTCCGGTATGGATTTCCCTAATTCAAAGTAATATTCTTTATCAAAGTAATTCCAACTTTTCCGAATGGCAATTAATAGATTTTCTTTTTAGTTTGCCTCCATGTGTTGAGTCTATGAAATTGGTTTCTATCTTTAATGACGTTTCAAGCTTCATGGGTTATTTAATGCCGAAATATCTTTTTAGAAGAACAGTAGTGGTATTATTTATAACCTATAGTTAGGATCTTGTTTAGTGGATAGAAACTTTTCATGGACTATTTAAAAAAAGATTCAGCATCAATTTTCAATTGGATTTTGGTCCGGACTGTTAACAAGCCACGTCACTGATTTTATATGCTTTTCATGCCAATAATAATAATAAAAACCCAGTGTGAACACCCTCTGTTCTATTTCCATAATGTTTGCCAGCGGTGATACCAGTTTTACTCAGTGCCCTAGGAATGGCCCCAAAATGCTTTGAAAAATGACTGTAGAGACTGGAGACCAGGAGAAGAATCGAGACCATCCAGACCATAACACTGGAGTGAAATAATAATAATAATAATAATAATAATAATAATAATAATAATAATAATAATAATGAAACCATCCAGAATACTGCACTGCTACAATCGGCTAGAATACTCAGAAGAGTCCTGGAGACTCGAGGAGACTTGTCACTCAGCCTACAGTGAAATACCATCAGCTAACGCTGATGTGATAAACTCAAAAGGAATAATAATAATAATAATAATAATAATAATAATAATAATAATAATAATAATAATAATAATATTGAAACCATCCAGAATACTGCACTGCTACAATCGGCTAGAATACTCAGAAGAGTCCTGGAGATTCGAGGAGACATGTCACTCAGCCTGCAGTGAAATACCATCAGCTAACGCTGATGTGATAAACTCAAAAGGAATAATAATAATATAATAATAATAATAATAATAATAATAATAATAATAATAATAATTGAAACCATCCAGAATACTGCACTGCTACAATCGGCTAGAATACTCAGAAGAGTCCTGGAGACTCGAGGAGACTTGTCACTCAGCCTGCAGTGAAATACCATCAGCTAACGCTGATGTGATAAACTCAAAAGGAATCAAAATAATAATAATAATAATAATAATAATAATAATAATAATAATAATAATAATAATAAAGAGACCAGACCTAGTATTGATTAACAAGAAGATAAACTGTCATCTTGTGGATTTTGCCGTTCCGGCCGACCACCGAATGAAAGTGAAAGAAAGCCAAAAGATAGACAAACACTTGGACATTGCCAGAGAACTGAGAAAAGTGTGGAAAATGAAGGTGAAGGTCGTACCGATTGTATTTGGTGCCTTTAGAAAAGGTCCTCAAAGGTTTATGAAAGAATTTGTGTGAATTGGAAATCAGAGGAAGAATCGAGACCATCCAAACTACAGCACCGTTAAAATCGGCTAGAATACTCAGATGAGTCCTGGAGACCCGAAGAGACTTTGCTGTCACTCAGCCTCCAGTGAACCGCCAACTTAGGTGGATGTAAAAGACTTTCATAGAGTTAAATAATCTATATATTAATCTTCCAACAGTTATCATCTTGCAACACTCTATGGTTAAAATTCAAGATGAAATGCAAAAAGGTATATCCTGATTATCTGGTGTTGATTATCCGCCGAATTCTTATTTCTTATGAGTGTCGTCACTTCAGCTAAATAATGGACTATTCCATTTGTATCATAAAGGAAGGGAAGAAAAAGGACTTGCTACACAGAAAAATATGAGAAAGAAACATAGTAGGGGTAAGATAGATGGTGCTTATCTGTTTCAATCGAACATAATGAAAATATGAAAAAAAGGAAAGAAAGAAAAAAGAGAAAGAGAGTTAAATCAAGATTATTATAATTTTTATACATTGAACTATTTTCATTAGCTCTTAAGTAAACATATCAAACGTTGTAATACTTAAATTATCATACTGTGGTATATCCACAGGTCCTTATTCCAGCAAGAAGACCAGACCTAGTGTTGATTAACAAAAAAAAAAAAAAAGAACTTGTCAACTGGTGGATTTTGCAGTTCCAGCAGATCACAGGGTGAAGCTAAAGGAAAATGAAAAAATGGACAAATACTTGGACCTTGCCAGAGAACTGAAAAAGTTATGGAATATGAAAGTCAAAGTGATACAAATTGTAGTTGGTGCACTTGGAACGGTCCCAAAATGATTGGAAAAGGGTTTGGAAAGTCTGAAAATCAGAGGAAGGATTGATACCATCCAGAACACTGCACTGCTGCAATCTGCCAGAATACTCAGAAGAGTCCTGGAGACCTGAGGAGACTTGTTGTCACTCAGACTCCAGTGAAAAACGATCAGCTAACGCTGATGTGAAAACTCAAAAGGAGTAAATAATAATGCGTAAAGCTGGACGAATACTTGGACCTTGCCAGAGAGCTGAAAAAAGCTGTGGAACAGGAAAGTGACATTAATAGAAATAGTCGGGACCCTTGGAACAGTCCATAAGATCCTGGAAAAGTGACTCGATGAAATGAAGATTTGAACAAGAATTGAAAGCATCCAGATTATAGCTGGGCTCAGATAAATTTGGGAATGTATTAAAATAGGCAACTTCTCTCATTCCTGGGAGAAGGTAATTTACTATGTCAATATTTTCTAAATGTATTTTATATATTAATGTTAATAACATTTTTGGCGCCGCAAAAGTAATAAAAAAGAAGGAAATAATGCATAACTGTGTACTAATCTCATATTTTTTCCTGGGATCCTCCTCCTCTTCCTCCTCTTCCTCTCCTCCTCCTCCTCCTCCTCCTCATCATCATCAAGTCGTATTAATAGCACTGATTTCCTTGACTATCACGACATCCGTCCCTATCAGACATCGCACTTAGCGTCAGCACAGAGATGATGAATATTTTTTAATAAGTTTTTGCTGATAGGCTAAAACTGATGTGTCCATGTGTATGCCTTTACCACCCCTTCCGCCACAAGAAAGAAGGGACACACGGCCAAGTTTCTAAAGCAGCTTATCTGGTTTGAATTGAAATTTTTTCTTGGCATACCAATGTTAAAGAGCCCTGTCTATCCTACTATTCATCGATAACTGGAGGGAGAATAGATGTATTCACACCTTTCCCGTATTAGCGGAAAATGCAAGCAGCCTCAACCAGGATTTGAACTCGCTTTGCCGTGTCCATTTGCGTACGTCGATAATCATTACAGTATGAGCGTCTCCACGTGTAGGCTTTCAAAGAATAACGTCACTTATGAGTTCGTCCTTACCCCACCCCAACAGGGCCAAGTATGTTTTGTTCGTCTTACCTGGTTGTTTTGTGAGATGGGAGTAAACGAACATATAGTTGCAGCTTTGTGCTGCTTCCCCCCCCCAAAAAAAAAAAAAATGGCAATCGCATGCTATAATAAAACAAACAAAAAAAAAACTATTAAATCAAAAGTCCGAAATCTTTGGAAAATGCATGCATAAGCGCACATGACAATTGATCAACTGAAATTTAAAAAAAAATGTTTAAATCTTAAATATAAACAGATTTATTTTAACGCAAACGTCTTTATGATGAAACTCGAGTAGGTTATTTCAATACTAAAACTAAATCCGCTCTACTAACGTATTAAGCACTTTATATTTGTTATAACACTGACTTATCCGGTTAATACTTGTATCAACCATCATTATTGTGATTAACTCACTATTTTTCACGGTAAGTCATTCCCTTTATCATATATATATATATATATATATATATATATATATGGCACATTCCTGCTTTCAGGTAAGCTATACGCCGTAATAAAACAATTTGAATACGAGTATATATATATATATATATATATATATATATATATTCATTAAAAAAAGTTTTTATACAGAGGTTTTTACTTCATCTATCTATCTATCTATCTATCTATATATATATATATATATATATATATATATATATATATATATATAATTTCAGTCAGTTATTTATTCCATACGGAGTAATCCACAGAAAAACGTCGTTTATGCGTTCGTCCTTACTGGTCCAGCATGTTTTATTCGTCTTACTTGTTTGATTTGTGAGAT
>CM042148.1:34608173-34628173 GCA_023376005.1 Doryteuthis pealeii | reverse complement strand
AATCCTGGACGAGGCTGTTTGCGTTTTATTTCATGATAATGCTCTTGGGAAAGATATGAATACTAGTAGGTATTTAACTCACCTGTTCAGCACAGGTAAGAAGTAACAAAAGGTTGCAGTAAGTATCAAACTCGCTAATCAATAGGAATAGATCTGTGAGACAAGCTTGCTAACCATTACACTACGATGAGACGTCGAAGATATGAATACAAGTATCCTCTCTCCAGCTATAGGTAAATAGTAGCACTGACTGGGATCTTTAGGTTTGGGTAAGGCAACCAGTCTAGGAGAATGAAAACCCAGAATTCAAACCAACTATACCCTGCTTAACTAATTGGTTTTGTGTATACATCTTGTTGGGGGAATACATACATAATGTAACGGTTATCATCGTAGATAAATAACCTCGGTGCGTTAAGTTCAAATCTTGGACGAGGCTGTTTGCGTTACACTTCGCACTTTAGAAAAATTACCCCCACCACCCAATCCCAACATCCAAACAAATAAATACAAAACAAAAGCGAATAAACATAAAAGGAAACAAAACAAAACAAAACAATTCAAAACAAAGAAAGATATAAGTAGGGCAGACTGGGCTTTGTAATCTTTCGGTAGCTTTACGAAGTGCTCGAAGAAAAAGCCAGATGGGAACTACATAAAGATGCTGCATACTTTCTTGAACACATACAGAAAGAAACGATCCACAAAATAGCAGCTGCATAGCCACTTACCTCATTATTTTATCTATCTATCTATCTATCTATCTATGAAGAAAAATGGATATAAAATCCGACAATCTAATTAAGTATAAAGGTTTTGAAAAACAAAACAAAACAAAACAAAAATAAACAAGAAAATAAATAAAAGATCGACTTACAGAAAACCGACGCTATAGCGTTTCTGTTTTAATTAAACCATCAACGGGGCTCAACTCTATTGTACACTTTATTATTATATTATAATTATTACATAACAGGGCTCAACATATTTATAATTATTAACCAGGTTGAGCCCCGTTGATGTTTTAATTAAAACCGAAACACTCTAGTGTAGGCTTTCTGTAAGTCAACCTTTGGCTTATTTTTTTGTTTTTTTCAAAAACTTTATACTATCTATCTATCTATCTATCTATCTATCTGTCTGTCTATCTCTATCTATCTATCCGTATTGTTCTCGTTTTCTTATCTATCGATCTACCTATCTATTCTTTTTGTACGTGGCTCCTTATCTATCTATCTATCTATCTATCTATCTATTATCTTCATTGTTCTCATTTTCTTATCAATCTATCCACATTGTCCTCAGTTTATCAATCTATCTATGTATCTATTTCTCCTCTATGTTATAGGTTACTCATCTATGTATTTATCTATCAGATTCTACGACTATGTATGTAAGCAGAAAGCACATGTTTGTGAGGGAATTGATATAGCTATTGGAATAATCTTCTTTTTTTCCAGAGTGGTCCATGGATTGTTAAGTAGCATGTGTTTCGTCCCTTCTACTGAACCTTGTCTGCTCTTAACATGAACCTGCTTTCCTCAAAATCAATACACAGAAGCAATCGCATAAGGTTTGCACGCTTATCGGAATATATCATATATTTGGCATAATTTCTAAAATTTCCATCGTTTATACTCATCTTACCTCATCGTAAATAAAAACTGGGAAATAGCTTTGCCCTTGTACAATTGGTAAGTCATGTGAGTGCTCTTGTCTACCGTGATCAGTTTTTGAAGTACATTAGTACCAGAAATATGTCAGCTCAGTACATGATACTTAATATTGTACAGTGTCGTTATGTAATACTATATTGTATTAGCTTAAAAGCTGCTCTGTCGGGCGACAATTAAGTTAGGTCATGTGAAAGGCTCTTGATTGGGCATTCAGTAAAACAATAACCCTTCGTGCGTTGAATACATATTCAATTTTATTAAACTTGAACAATAATATTCAAAAAATAAATAGATATGATTTGTCTATTTCGACCTTATTGCAAAGCATCCAGCATAAACAACAATTTTGTTTGTTTGTTTGGTTTTACGGCATATCAACCTCGGTGGGTCATTTAATACCGGCAAAGATGTAACACATAGATGGGACGCTAACGAGTACTACCACTCCGGATCACAGTGGTCCTGCGAACAATGGTGATGAAGGGGTGCTCCACATTCCCTAGACCCCCAGAACTGGAACCTCACCATCAGATAGAATTTAACGTCATACCCAGGACATGAAGACCCTCAGCCACCGCCTTCTAGCACATATATGTTAAAAAGGGCTGGGGTTTGTCATAAGAGCAATAGAATTGGGGCAATCATATGGGTGCTAGGGTTTGACGTGACCAGCCGATTGATTGGAAGGGTCCTCTCCGACAGACCGTCTAGCCTAAGTAAGGACCAAAGAAGAGTGTTGTATGTCATAGTCTGCCCAGCCACCAAGACTCCATCCTTAAGCATCACGGGTCACCACCCACGGCCAACAGGTGGTCCCATTGGGGGGTCTTACCCCTCTGCAGAGGTGCAGTCGGTGTTATAGTCAAGTTATAAAAAATCGTCATGAAAAATCATTCATTAACAATCGCAATAATTAAAACTTGTGAAACCAAAATTTCAGGATTGCGAATCCGGATTCGACTCGGAATACTATGAATTTGTTTACAGAGTCAGCATGATTTCCAAATGGTATGATATGATGGTCAAAAGCCTCTAGGAGTAAAGTTAAAAAATGTGACTCTGACATTCGTATTTCTCACTAGAGAAGAGTGAATGTTTCTAGCATTTTAAAATATACAAAAACCCTTTTTCTACTGCGTAATCGGTCTTTCGTTTTGGTTATCTTGTTTTACGGCATATAAACCCTTTCGGGTCATTTAATGCCGAAGTCATTTTGATAAACGAAGGACGCGGGTTGCTTACAGTACCTGCTATTGATTAAGTGGTCACTCAATTAAGTACTGAACTGGCTCATTGTTTCTTGTATGCATTCACCAACCCCTCTACACAAACAGGATGCGACACATGGTCAATTTCTTGACGGAGTTTAACAGGTTTGAATTAGAGTTTTCCTTCTGCTAGACTGGATGCCTAACCAAGGTGAAAGAGCCCATTCCAGCCTGCTATCTTCCCATAGCTAGAGGTTGATTCATATATTTTCCAAGGGTATTAGCGCTATGTGAAATGCAAACAGGATTTGAACTCGTATCACCGAATCTATTTCCTTCGACGATAACCATTAGATGATGCGCCTCCCCGTAGAAGAACAATAGTGATACTATTTAACCCACAGCTAGGGATAGTATTTCGTAGCAGAAAGATTTCCCTATTCAACGGCGTTATTGTGATACCTGTATTCGTTCTCGTTTCCATGGAAATAAATAAGAAGCAATTCATCCGGAGCACCTTACCTATCTTAAATTGTTGGATCTGGAAGTAAATTACATTATGAGTAACATCATTTTCCTTCCCCGTTTCTTATATTTCGCTAAGTACCCGCAGAATAGTTGACCCCAGTGTTTCCTTAACCTCTTTTTCATGTCCCTCCCGCTGCGAGGAACTCTCTTTTCGCATGCGTACCGGAAGTAGGCTTCACGGGAATTGTGGACAGACGGAAGTGGAAGCATTTACCTGGGATCCATCTATTCGTTCTCTTATGTGAGCTACTTTTATATAACGGACATGCGTTCATCTGTTCCATACATGCGGAAATTTGCCCGGAGGTCTTTTATTTTCTCCCGCTTTTAATATTTCTAACCTACCATTTTATTGGTTTATTTTACACATTTTCTTTATTGTGAATTATTTTCTATCTTCTTTCTTCATTGAGGGAGGTGTTGTTGCAGCTTTCCTTCCCCGGCAATAAATATGCCGACTCCATTGCAGTCTACAGAATCATTATTAGATAATACTATATAACCCAGTGACCTGCTGGGTCAACCTTTGAGAGAAGAAGTAGTGCGTTTTAATGTGACTAGAATGAACTGCTTTATTTGAAAGAAAGTTTGCATGTTATTTCCATCCAAGGAAATGTTAACATAGCAACAAGTTTGAATTTCTTAAAACGACCTTATTATTCACGATTTTATAAATTATAAGTTTCCGCATTGACAGCAATGAAGATATAAAACAGTAATATCTATCTATCTATCTATGTATCTCTGTATCTATCTTTCTTTCTTTCTTTTTCTTTCTTTCTTTTTTTCTTTCTTTCTTTCTGTTCTATCTATCTATCTATCTATCTATCTATCTATCTATCTGGCTCTCCTTCCTCTCATTTTCCTTTTTTCTTCATTAAAATTGTGAATATGTTTCCTTTAAAATAAAAGCAGTTTTCTATCACATTAAAACGCAACCCCCTAAACTTCTTCTCTCTAAGGTGACCCAGCAGGTCACCGGGGTTATATAGTTATTTATCTAATAATGATCTTGTAGACTGCAATGGATCGGCATTATTTATTGCCGGGGAATGGAAAGCTGCAAACAACACCTCCCTCAATGAAAGAAAGACGATAGAAAATAATTCACAATAAAAAGAAAATGTGTTAAAATAACCAATAAGAATGGTAGGTTAGAAATATTAAAAGCGGGAGAAATAAAAGACCTCCGGGCAAATTTCCGCATGTATGGACAGATGAACGCATGTCCGTTAATAAAAGTAGCTAACATAAGAGAACGAATAGAGGATCCAGGTAAATGCTTCCCACTTCGTCTGTCCACAATTCCGTGAGCCACTTTCCGGTACGCATGCGAAAAGAGAGTCCTCGCAGCGGAGGGACATGAAAAAGAGGTTTTAAGGAAACACTGGGGTAACTTTCTGCGGTACTTAGCGAAATATAAGAAACGGGGAAGGAAAATATGTTACTTCATAATTAATTACTTCCAGATCCAACAATTTAAGATAGGTAAGGGCTCCGGATGAATTGCTTCTTATTTTTATTTCCATGGAACAGAGAACGAAATACAGGTATCACAATAACGCCGTTGAATAGGGAAATCTTTCTGCTACGAAATACTATCCCTAGTGTGGTTAATAGTATCACTATTGTTCTTCTACGGGGAGGCGGCATCATCTAATGTTATCGTGAAGGATAGATCTCGGTATAACGAGTTCAAATCTGTTGCATTTCACATAGCGCTAATACCCTTGGAAAAATATATGAATCACCTCTAAGCTATGGGGAAGATAGCAGGCGGAATGGGCTCTTTCACTTGGTTAGGCATCCGTCTAGCAAGAAGGAAAACTCTAATTCAAACTGTTTTAAACCGTCAAAAAATTGACCATGTGTCGCATCCTGTTGTGATAGAGGGGTTGGTGAATGCATACAGAAACAATGAAGCCAGTTCAGTATTAATTGAGTGACCACTTAATCAAATAGCAGGTACTGTAAGGCAACCCGCGTCCTTCGTTTATCAAAGACTTCGGCATTAAATGACCCGAAAGGGTTCATATGCCGTAAAAACAGATAACCAAACGAAAGACCGATTACGCAGTAGAAAAGGGTTTGTATCATTTTAAAATGCTAGAAACATTCACTCTTCTTAGTGAGAATACGAATGTCAGACCACATTTTTTAACTTTACTCCTAGAGGCTTTTGACCATCATATCATACCAATTTTGGAAATCATGCTGACTTCTGTAAACAAATTCATAGTATTCGAAGTGAATCCGGATTCGCAATCCTGAAATTTTGTTTCCACAAGTTTTAATTATTGCGATGTTAATGAATGATTTTCATGACGATTTTTATAACTTGACTATAAACCGACTGCACCTCTCAGAGGGGTAGACCCCCCAATGGGACCACCTGTTGGCCGTGGGTGGTGACCCGTGATGCTAAGGATGGAGTCTTGGTGGCTGGCAGACTTGACATACAACACTCTTTTTGGTCCTTACTTAGGCTAGACGGTCTGTTCGGAGAGGACCCTTCCAATCAATCGGCTGGTCACGTCACCCTAGCAACCCATATGAATTGCCCAGATTCTATTGCTCTATACAAACCCAAGCCCTTTTTAAAATATTATGTGCTAGAAGGCGGTGGCTGAGGTCTTCATGTCCTGGTATGACGTTAAATTCTAATCTGATGGTGAGGTTCCAGTTCTGGGGTCTAGGAATGTGGAGCACCCCTTCATCACCATTGTTGCAGACCACTGTGACCGGAGGTGGTAGTACTCGTTAGCGCCCAGCTATGTGTTAATCTTTGCCGGTTTAATGACCCACGAGTTGATATGCCGTAAAACCAAACAAACAAACAAAATTGTTTGTTTATGCTGGTGCTTTGCAATAAGGTCGAATAGACAAATCATATTATTTATTTTTTGAAATATTATTGTTCAAGTTTAATAAAGATTGAATATGTATTCAACGCACGAAGGGTTATTGTTTTACTGTGCCCAATCAAGAGCCTTTTCACATTGACCTAACTTAATTGTCGCCCGACAGAGCAGCTTTTAAGCTAATACAATATAGTATTACATAACGACACTGTACAATATTAAGTATCATGTACTGAGCTGACATATTTCTGGTACTAATGTACTTTCAAACTGATCAGGTAGACAAGAGCACTCACATGACTTACCAATTGTACAAGGGCAAAGCTTATTTCCCAGTTTTTATTTACGATGAGGTAAGATGAGTATAAACGATGGAAATTTAGAAATTTGCAAATATATGATATATTCCGATAAGCGTGCAAACCTTATGCGATTGCTTCTGTGTATTGATTTTGAGGAAAGAAGGTTCATGTTAAGAGCAGACAAGGTTCAGTAGAAGGGACGAAACACATGCTACTTAAACAATCCATGGACCACTCTGGAAAAAAAGAAGATTATTCCAATAGCTATATCAACCCTCACAAACATGTGCTTTCTGCTTACATACATAGTCGTAGAATCTGATAGATAAATACATAGATGAGTAACCTATAACATAGAGGAGAAATAGATACATAGATAGATTGAATAAACTGAGGACAAATGTGGATAGATTGAAAGAAAATGAAACAATGAAGATAATAGATAGAATAGATAGATAGGATAGATAGATAAGGAGCCACGTACAAAAAGAATAGATAGGTAGATCGATAGATAAGAAAACGAGAACAATACGGATAGATAGATAGAGATAGACGACAGATAGATAGATAGATAGATAGATAGATAGTATAAAGTTTTTGAAAAACAAAAAAATAAGCCAAAGGTTGACTTACAGAAAGCCTACACCTAGAGTGTTTCGGTTTTAATTAAAAACATCACGGGGCTCAACCTGGTTTAATAATTATAAATATGTTGAGCCCTGTTATGTAATAATTATAATATAATAATAAAGTGTACAATAGAGTTGAGCCCCGTTTGATGGTTTAATTAAACAGAAACGCTATAGCGTCGGTTTTTCTGTAAGTCGATCTTTTATTTATTTTCTTGTTTATTTTGTTTGTTTTGTTTTGTTTTTCAAAACCTTTATACTTAATTAGATTGTCGGATTTTATATCATTTTCTTCATAGATAGATAGATAGATAGATGATAAAATTAATGAGGTAGAGTGGCTATGCAGCTGCTTATTTTGTGGATCGTTTTCTTTCTGTATGTGTTCAAGAAAGTATGCCAGCTCTTTATGTAGTTTCCCATCTGCTTTTTCTTCGAGCACTCGTAAGCTACCGAAAGATCAAACCCAGTCTGCCCTACTTATATCTTTCTTTGTTTTGAATTGTTTTGTTTTTGTTTTGTTTCCTTTTATGTTTATTCGCTTGTTTTGTATTTATTTGTTTGGATGTTGGATTGGGTGGTGGGGGTAATTTTTCTAAAGTGCGAAGTGTAACGCAAACAGCGTCCAAGATTTGAACTTAACGCACCGAGGTTATTTATCTACGATGAAACCGTTACATTATTGTATGTATTCCCCACAAGATGTATACACAAAACCAATTAGTTAAGCAGGGTATAGTTGGTTTTGAATTCTGGGTTTCATTCTCCTAGACTGGTTGCCTTACCCAAACCTAAGATCCCAGTCAGTGCTACTATTTACCTATAGCTGGAGAGAGGATACTTGTATTCTAATCTTCGACGTCTCATCGTAGTGTAATGGTTAGCAAAGCTTGTCTCAGCAGATCTATTCCTATTGATTAGCGAGTTTGATACTTACTGCAACCTTTTGTTACTTCTTACCTGTGCTGAACAGGTGAGTTAAATACCTACTAGTATTCATATCTTTCCCAAGAGCATTATCATGAAATAAAACGCAAACAGCCTCGTCCAGGATTTGAACACGGATTGCCGATTCCTTTTCTGCGACGCTAAAGCGGCATCCTCCTAAATTACGCTAACTTTGGTATTGTATACATCACAAAAAATTCAGGATAAAGCTCTAACCGCATCAGCGTAGATATGGAAATTCCACAGTGTGACAACAAACCAACAAAAGTCTGGTGTATCGTGAGATACTGCAGTGACGCTCTTGTTAGTGGTAATGATGCTTCTGTCCCGAAACCATGCCTGAACCCAGAGATATCATCTGATGGAGGCTTTGTGGGATGCAATGCTACTGTTTAAACGCAGTCGTTGTATGAAGTTATTGTATGTTTCCTTCGTCCTTCTACGAATGCCTCTGTATCTATGTTGAAATACGCGCGGGTCAATGCGTAGGTGCGAGTCACATAAAGATAATCACTCGTACATTGTTTGCATCACATGAATATGTACTTTGCTGGGATTCATTTGATTACCAAACCCTTTTTAATCAATAATCGATTAATCTGAGTGCACTTATTAAGTAAAGCAACGATAACCATTGAAATGTTTGGGACAAAGCCATTCGAACAGGATCCTTACTTAGCAGATTGAATACTGTTTCTCCATTAACTTCATTATATGTATCCGTGTCGCTGGTTGTTTGGCGCATGCGTAAATGCCCCAGCGAGGGCGTGTGTTTGCATTAAGCTTCTATGGACTGGGATTTTCCATCAGAAATTAAGAAAGAAAAGGCAGATTTGGTAACTTTTTTAAATATTATTGTTTCAATTTCTTAGATTTATGTTTTCTCTCTATTTAACTATCTATCTATCTATCTATCTATCTCTATGTCTCTCTCTCTCTCTCTATATATATTATATATATATATATAATATATACTTTCACGCCTATCTATCTATTTACAACTAAAATAAATCAAAATAACCTATCTCTAATCTGTTCCTGTCACTGTCGGTCAGTCTATGCGATTTTCAAAACGCAACCGATTGGTTTTAAAATCGCATTGCCGAGAAACTTCAGTTACCACGCGCCGTTCATGAGCACACATTCTCTCTCTCTCTCTCACACACACACACACACACACACGTATATATAATATATATAATATATATAATATATATATATATATATATATATATTGAAATAAATCCAGATAAGCACAATTGAAAAAATCGGTTTATTTTCCCAAGTACATTAATATGCACATAAAACTGACGCACGTTTTGAACATGGGTTAGAAAGGTAGTCTTATAGTGAATACGATTCTAACCGAGTGTTCTTCCTGAATATTCTATCTTATGGTAGTCTTACATAAAATCGGGACAGAATACAATAAGCAAACTGATATGAATGAGGGAAGCGAAATTAAGTAAATGCGCCATGTAAGGTTGAAAAGAAAACGAAAAAAAACAATGACGGTGCCCCGCCCCCTCAGCCTACCCTCCCTGGTTTGACATTTACCCATTATCAATAAAACTCTTGTTAAACGCTAAAGTCGAAGCACTCTGAAAACTGCTGGGTGGAAATAGACAAACGAACGAGCGTCACATGTCATCCAGCCAGGCGGGTTGGCCTCGAGAGGAGACATCAAATTTACACAACGATTCATCGTGTACACAACTACGCCACATACGCCGGTCTCCAGGAAGAGACACATCAAAGAAACTACAAATCTTGAAATACACACAAATATTATATATATTATATATATAATATATATAAATATATATATATATAGGCAACACGCACACACAAATCACGTGCAAACACAGACCCAGACCCAACCTCCACACATACACAAACTTACAAAAAACTGTTGTTGTGCACATATAAATGCATAATTGGTGATGTAAATATCTTTTAATATGCAATGACACATCTCGTGAGTTTTATAAATATTGGCATTTAAAAAAGTCGATATTTTCAGCGTATATTTCAAAAACACAGACACATGCAAACTATATATATATATATATTATATATATATAGCAGTGTCAGGAATCGATGGGATTTTTTTTTTAGTACTAAACTTAACATTTTTAATACGCTATCTCTGAATGTTAACATATATACAATTCTTGGAGGCGCGTGGTTAGAGTCGTAGGAAATGGACTCGTCGACCCGAGTTCAATTCTTGGACGAAGCTGATTGCATTTCACATGACGATAATACCCTTGAGAAAGGTATGAACCCAATTCTCTCCAGCTAAGGGTAATAAGCAGGACAGACTGGGTTTTTAACCATGGCTAGGTAACTAGTCTAGAAGACAGAAAACTCTGAATTCATACTTGTTAAACTTGGCTTAAAAATTGACCTTTGGTCGCATCCTGCTCGTACGGAGGGGTTGGAATATATAAACAGTTCTTTCATTCTTAAGAAATAGATTTTGGAAATAGAAATCACATTTTGGATGTGATGTTGCTACTCGCAGATCTGTCAACATTTTTTTTTAGGGAATGCGAAATAGTTTCATCATAAGAGTTCATGCTGAATTATATATAATATATATATATATATATATATATATATATATATATATATATTGTGTGTGTGTGTGTTGTTTTGTGTGTGTGTGTTTTGTGTGTGTGTGTGTGTGTGTGTGTGGCCTATTTTTCATAAAACCACAGTCCTTAGATTATCTGCTTAGAAATCACAAGGTTCCGTGTTCGATACCAACCCTCGACAATTTAGTTTGAACCTGTGCGGTAAAACGGACGGCTGGTGGTAGGTGTGGCGCTCCACCCCAGAAGCAAAAGAACAATCTATCTGGTCTAGCGCAAGTGGAAAGGGGATAGACTCCCCACGCTTGTCCGGCAGATACAGACAATACACAACTCCACCGACTTTACTTACTATATGCCATAAGATAAAGTGACGAGAAATAAATTATTTCTAGAGAGAGATGCCTGATGATCGCGAAACATGAAACTGGCAGTTGCGATCAACATGGTTGTATTTTAATAGTTATATATATATATATATATAATAATATATATATATAATATATATATAATATATATATATATTGCATATACGTATACATATATATATATGCTGTGATATTTAATAGATAAGCCTTATATATATATATATATATATATATATATATATAATATATATATAAGCATCCACATCCACACACCAACATATATATATATATATAATTATGATTAGATATATTTATTTATATATATATATATATAATATATAATATATAATATATATAATATATATTACACAATTTATTTTTTTTGAATTTAAACAATGCACCGGTCGAAAGGCCCTTTAGTCTCCTTTTTTCTTTTTTCTTTTTGTTTTCTTTAACTTCCTCTTTTACGTTTAATAGTTGATCGTAGCTGATAAAGTATATTCAAGAGAGAGAGGGGAGAGAGAGAGAGAGGAGAGATTTGTTGTGTGTCTGTGTTTGTCAATGGATCATGAATATAAATATATATATGGTGTGTGTGTGTGGAGAGTGTGTGTCTGTGTGTGTGTGGTGGTGTGTGTGTGACTCATTTACGTATAGTATCCAAAGTATACTCGTGCGTGCAACAGCCTTATATTTTTCCACGTTTACACGTTGGCTAAAAGGAAATCAGTAGAGAAGCAAGAACAAAATAAACTGTATGATAAGATTCACAAATTATAGATCCGACATTACGGACCCACTGGTATGCTCCAATGTTTGTATTCTAGCGTCAGATGTATTAAAGAGAGACACAACCTTTTATCACTTTTTTTCCAATTTGCAGAATGTCCGGGTGTTTTTAAATAAACTCCAAATGAGTGTGGAGCCTGTAACTGATAGCCTAGTACCATGAACATGTCTTTGATCCTCAGCTGAGATATTCTAGCGCTTTCTCGAATTGACGTTTTTCGAGTGCAGTTCGTCCGGTTCGAAACCAGAACATTAACGGCATCAGCAAAGCACTTACACTCTCGGGCTGACTACACGTGAAACGGAGACTCGCCGTCTGAAATGGAACAGGTAACTAATTCCGGTTTTGTGTAAATAAAATAAATAAAAAAAACTGATTTCTTGAAAGTTCGTACCAACTACGTTAAACTTTTAACTGAACAGCAGATGTGTGTTTTACTTACCTCTCATCTCACAACACCATCCCAGTAAGACAAACAAGACATGTTGGGGAATTGCTAGAGAATTAAGAGAACTCCATAAGTGACGTTCTTCTGTGGTTTACTACACATAGAGTAAATAACAAAGGAAAATTATATATAATATATATATAGTCATCCACAGACACGTGTTCGACTTATCAAGTCCTCTTCAGTGTGGCTAGACTTTTTGTGAGCTACCTACAAACCGGGAAAGAACTTCGATCGCTTCAGCAGAGTCATAGTCACCCCAGAGTGCCGAAAGAGGTTTTTAACTGTTTTAATACACACATCTGTTGTATGTAAAGGCTTGGCATAGAGTGCTCCATCCCTTTTATAGGAGACGTTGCGTTTACGCTTTAGTTTTGGTGGTCATGCAGCGAAATCTCCACCAAAGTGCACAACACCAGGGTGATGGGAGCATATATAGTCATCCAGACAGCGTGTTCGACTTAATCAACTCTCTCTCTCCTCTTCTATATATATAATATATATATATAATAGAGAGAGAGAGAGAGGAGATAGATAGATAGGATAGATAAATAGATGATAGATAGATAGATAGATGGAAAGATTTGTAATATTTCAGAGTTGAAATAAAAGAAATTCAAGTGCTCAATTACGAATTTAAGAGCTGTATTTATTAAAATAAGTTTTTAACTACAGAGTTTAGAAAACATTTACTTAGGTTTCTGGTTAATGCCATCATCAAGAATGTTATACCTCTCGTGTTGGTAAACAAACCCGAGCTTTGTTTACCAACACGAGAGATATAAGACGCGTGAACGCAGATTAAATGTATATCTGTTTCAAAACATGACTCCATATTAAATCCTGGAAGCAGCACTCACAAAACACCAATATATGTTTCGCTTACCCCCCCCCCCCCCGCCATCTCACAAATCAACCAAGTAAGACGAATAAAACATGCTGGGCACTGCTGGACCAGTAAGGACGAACGCATAAAGGGACGGTTTCTGTGGATTATCCCGTATGGATAAAATAACTGACTGAAATTATAATTTAAATATATATATATATATATATTTATATATATATAATAATAATAGGATAGATAGAAATAAGATAGATGAAAAAACCTCTGTATAAAAACTTTTAATGAATAATATATATGATATATATATATATATATAATATATCGTATTCAAATTGTTTTATTACGGCGTATAGCTTACCTGAAAGCAGGAATGTGCCTATATTACATATATATATATTATATATATATATGATAAAGGGAATGACTTACCGTGAAAAATAGTGAGTTAATCACAATATGATGGTTGATACAAGTATTAACCGAATAAGTCAGTGTTATAACAAATATATAAGTGCTTAATACGTTAGTAGAGCGGATTTAGTTTTAGTATTGAAATAACCTACTCGAGTTTCATCATAAAGACGTTTGCGTTAAAATAAATCTGTTTATATTTTAAGATTTAACATTTTTTTTAAATTTCAGTTGATCAATTGTCATGTGCGCTTTATGCCTGCATTTTCCAAAAGAATTTCGGACTTTTGATTAATAGTTTTTTTTTTGTTTTGTTTATTATAGCATGCGATTGCATTTTTTTTTTTTTTGGGGGGGGGAAGCAGCACAAAGCTGCAACTATATGTTCGTTTACTCCCATCTCACAAAACAACCAGGTAAGACGAAAAAACATACTTGCCCTGTTGGGGGTGGGTAAGGACGAACTCATTAAGTGACGTTATTTCTTGAAAGCCTACACGTGGAGACGCTCATACTGTAATGATATCGAACGTACGCAAATGGACACGGCAAAGCGAGTTCAAAATCCTGGTTGAGGCCCTGCTTGCATTTTCCGCTAATACGGGAAATGGTGCGGAATACATCTATTCTCCCTCCAGTTATCGATGAGTAGGATAACAGGGCTCCTTTTAACATGGTATGCCAAGAAAAAATTTCAATTCAAACCAGATAAGCTGCTTTAGAAACTTGGCCGTGTGTCCCTTCTTTCTTGTGGCGGAAGGGGTGGTAAAAGGCATACACAATGGACTACATCATTTTTAGCCTATCAGCGAAAAATCTTATTAAAAAAATATTCATCATCTCTGTGCTGACGCTAAGTGCGATGTCTGATAGGGACGGATGTCGTGATAGTCAAAGGAATCAGTGCTATTTAATACGACTTGATGATGATGAAGAGGAGGACAGGGGAGGTGGAGAGAAGAGGAGGAGGAAGAGGAGGAGGATCGCCAGGAAAAAATATGAGATTAGTACACAGTTTATGCATTATTTCTTCTTTTTTATTACTTTTGCGCGCCTCAAAAATGTTATTAACATTAATATATAAAATACATTTAGAAAATATTGACATAGTAAATTACCTTCTCCCAAGGAATGAGAGAAGTTGCCTATTTTAATACATTCCCAAATTTATCTTGAGCCCAGCTATAATCTGGATGCTTTCAATTCTTGTTCAAATCTTCATTTCATCGAGTCACTTTTCCAGGATCTTATGGACTGTTCCAGGGTCCCGACTATTTCTTATTAATGTCACTTTCCTGTTCCACAGCTTTTTTTCAGTCTCTGGCAGTCAAGTATTCGTCCAGCTTTTACGCTTATTATATTTAGCCTTTTGATTTTTTCACATCAGCGTTCGGCTGACGTTTCACTGGAGTCTGAGTGACAACAAGTCTCCTCAGGTCCAGGACTCTTCTGAGTATTCTGGCAGATGCAGCAGTGCAGTGTTCTGGATGGTATCAATCCTCTCTTATTTTCAGACTTTCCAAACCCTTTTCCAATCATTTTGGGACCGTTCCAAGTGCACCAACTACAATTTGTATCACTTTGACTTTCATATTCCATAACTTTTTCAGTTCTCTGGCAAGGTCCAAGTATTGTCCATTTTTTTCATTTTCCTTTAGCTTCAACCCTGTGATCTGCGTGGAACTGGCAAAATCCACCAGTTGACAAGTTCTTTTTTTTTTTTTTTGTTAATCAACACTAAGGTCTGGTCTTCTTTGCTGGAATAAGGACTGTGGATATACCACAGTATGATAATTTAAAGTATTCACAACGTTTGATATGTTTACTTAAGAGCTAATGAAAATAGTTCAATGTATAAAAATTAATATAATCTTGATTTAACTCTCTTTCTCTTTTTTCTTTCTTTCCTTTTTTTTCAATATTTTCATTATTTCGATTGAAACAGATAAAGCACCATCTATCCTTACCCCTATATGTTTTCTTTCTCATATTTTTCCTGTGTAGCAAGTCCCTTTTTCTTCCCTTCCTTTTATGATACAAATGGAATAGTCCTTAATTTAGCTGAAGTGGACGCACTCATAAGAAAGTAGAATTCGGCGGATAATCAATCACCAGTAATCAGGATATACCTTTTTGCATTTCATCTTGAATTTTAACCTATAGGTGTTGCAAGATGATAACTGTTGGAAGATTATATATTATAGATTATTTAACTCTATAAAGTCTTTACATCCACCTAAGTTGGCGGTTCACTGTTGAGGGGGAGCTGAGTGACAGCAAAGTCTCTTCGGGTCTCCAGGACCTCTGAGTATGCTAGCCGATTTTAACGGTGCTGTAGTTTGGATGGTCTCGATTCTTCCTCTGAATTTCCAATTCACACAAATTCTTCATACCTTTGAGGACCTTTTCTAAAGGCACCAAATACAATCGGTACGACCTTCACCTTCATTTTCCACACTTTTGCTCAAGTTCTCTGGCAATGTCCAAGTGTTTGTCTATCTTTTGGCTTTCTTTCACTTTCATTCGGTGGTCGGCCGGAACGGCAAAAATCCACAAGATGACAGTTTTATCTTCTTGTTAATCAATACTAGGTCTGGTCCTTTTATATTATTATTATTATTATTATTATTATTATTATATTTTATTATTATTATTTGGATTCCTTTTTGAGTTTTATCACATCAGCGTTAGCTGATGGTATTTCACTGCAGCTGAGTGACAAGTCTCCTCGAGTCTCCAGAACCTCTTCTGAGTATTCTAGCCGATTGTAGCAGTGCAGTTATTCTGGATGGTTTCCAAATAT
Organism: Doryteuthis pealeii; assembly: GCA_023376005.1. Classification (NCBI taxonomy): domain Eukaryota; kingdom Metazoa; phylum Mollusca; class Cephalopoda; order Myopsida; family Loliginidae; genus Doryteuthis; species Doryteuthis pealeii. Next base: position 34,611,757 of record CM042148.1, on the reverse strand, counting down.
ATTATTATTATTATTTATTATTATTAAATTATTATTTTATATTATTTATCATTATCCTTTTGAGTTTATCACATCAGGTTAGCTGTGGTATTTCACTGCAGGCTGAGTGACATGTCTCTCGAATCTCCAGGACTCTTCTGAGTATTCTAGCCCGATTGTAGCAGTGCAGTATTCTGGATGGTTTCAAAATATTAATTATTATATTATTTATTATTATTATTATTATTATTAATTATTTAATTGATTATTATTGCCTTTTGAGTTTTACACATCAGCGTTAGCTGATTGGTATTTCACGTTAGGCTGAGTGACAAGTCTCCCTCGAGAGTCTCCGGACTCTTCTGATATTCTAGCCGATTGTAGCAGTCGAGTATTCTGGTATGGTTTCAATTATTATTATTATTATTATTATTATTATATATAATTTATATATTATTTTCACTCCAGTGTTATGGTCTGTGGTCTCGATTCTTTCTCTGGTCTCCAGTCTACAGTCATTTTTCAAAGCATTTTGGGGCCATTCCTAGGGCACTGAGTAAAACTGGTATCACCGCTGGCAAACATTATGGAAAAAGAACAGAGGGTGTTCACACTGGTTTTTATTATTATTATGGCATGAAAAGATATAAAATCAGTGACGTGGCCTTGTTACCAGTCCGGAACCAAAACCATTGAAAATTGATGCTGAATCTTTTTTTAAAATAGTCCATGAAAAGTTTTCTATCCACTAAACAAGATCAACTATAGGTTATAAATAAATACCACTACTGTTCTTCTAAAATATATTTCGGCATTAAGATAACCCATGAACGCTTGAACGTCATTAAAGATAGAAACCAATTTCTAGATCAACACATGGATGGCAAACTAAAAAAAGAAATCTATTAATTGTGCCATTCGGAAAAAGTTGGAATTACCTTTGAAAACGAATATTACTTTGAATTAGGAAAATCCTACCGGAAAATTTAGCTTCATAAAAGGGACAGTAGCAAGATAACCTCGTGACAATTGGATAAAGTGTATTTCGCAATCAATGGTAAATGTTTGCAAGAAAACCGTTTAATAGTAAGGTAGAGGAACTAAGTATTTGTAAAAATTTAATCTAAATGCTAAAAGATTTCGTATCGATCGCACGTGTAAAAATAAATGTTTGTAGCAAATATACTCATCGAAATGTTCAATATGTAACACAAACAATAGAAATAAATTTGCGTTAAAAGAACAAAAGATTTAGGATTTTGCAGTCAATAGTTCTAATTATAGGAAGATAAACGTTACAATTTGTGAACTGTGAATCTTGAAAGCTTAATTCTATTAGTCTTGTAAATAGGAATCAAGAAATCATAACAAACTGAACTTGTTCCATAAAGACTATTTCATAAATCTTAGAATTAATATAATATATATATATATAATATAATATATATAGTATATATATATACCAACCTCCGCACAGCCCGGATGTAAAAAATGTTAATTACTTGGTGCGAAGTTTTAAACAGTTTTTAAATTCAGAGATTTTTTTTCTCCTAGACTGGTCCGCCTAACTAGAATTTGATAACCAGCCTCTGCCCTACAGATTTACCAGTAGCTGGTGGAAAATATTTTGATTCATACTTTTCCCAATGGGTTTAGCACTATGTAATACAAACAGCCTCGTCCAGTATGTTGAATTATAATATATATATACATAATATATATAATAGTGTGTTGTGTGTGTTTGTGTGGTGGTGTGTTGGTGTGTGTGAATGAAACAAAACTAACAAATATAATTAGAACGCAGTAAGATAAAATAAAGGAGCATCAAACGAATAAAAGTAAAGGTAAAGAAAAGCAAATCGCGAATTGATACAGCAGTGACATTAGGAAAACATTCCTAAGATACAGTAAAGCCAACATTCCCACCATGCCCCGTAACTAAATTAGAATCAAGTGGTTTTACCTTACCAATGATTCATGCCACCACAACAGCATACTAAGGAAAAAATAGAATTCACTTTGAAAACAACATGAGGTTGAGAGAACTGTTGGTTATAAGCGCTGTTGATTTTAATGAACTATGTCGCTTACCTAACTGGATATATATATATATATATATATTATAATATATAATCAACCAAAGTTTGCAAATGTGAAATTGGTCGAGATCTACTTAGGGGGTGACAGGTCGAAACCTTAAGATTCAAACTAATGTGACTCTTTAAGATCCATTATTTGAATCCCACATGCATCATAAAATCATCATGATGGAAAGTGGTTCTAATTGTAAATCTATATATAATGAACTAGAATTAATTGTTGTATTCTTTGAAATTGGTGCTGATTGCCAAACATAATTTAAAATCTCTCAGATATTGTGTTTTGAGGCTTATTCATCAATTGTAGTGAATCAAAAGATGCTCCAGGCTTTGACAGAGATGACTTACAGTATGGTGCACTGTCCAGCATGGTGTAGCTATGATTTCAAAGTGATATTATCAATATATGAATAATATAATTAGTATATATATAATATATTATACTAGTTTTGAATTAGATGTTTGCAGTTTTTGATTCATTTTCCTACAGCTTACTTAACTGACTTGGGTAATCAGTACTGGCACCCATCAGAATAAAAGTTATGAATCCACACGTGAGATCTAACTACAAGATCGGAGAATCAGCACACAGACAATAGAAAGAGTAGCCAAATTACAGAATCAGACATGTAAGATATAAAACTACGACGTGACACCAATTTAACCCATCACAGTGAAAGACATATAGCTAGACTCGGTCAAAATACAAGAGAGTCGAATTCCGGATCGTAAAACATCCTCCCCAGTACAGTATAATAGAATTAGCTATGCTCACGGACATAGGATACTGATATTGAAACTACAGTATCATGAACATCGACTTAGTACTGAAAAGCAAAATTAACGCTCATGAGTCGATGCGAGAGCTAGAACTTACAGGATGTAAGAACATCCAGTCCCAGTACATAATTTGTATTCGTCGTTAAGCAGACACCTAATTGTTTCGAAGGATAGAAGATACAATCTTCAACACATCCAGCTCAGTACAGTTAAGCGAGTCGACCAAGAGGTTAAGCTACAGATCGTGGAACATCTAGCCCAGTAGCAGTAAGGGAATCATAAAGCTTACATGTCATATCACAATTGATGTGAACTACACAGATCGTGGCATTGGTACAGTACAGTTATAGGAGAAGAAGCTAACTCACATGTCCAGACATAGAATCGAACCACACGATGCGCGTTCACACCCAGTTCCAGTGGGCGAAATTCAGTAATAGACAATAAAAGCCAGCTTTCAGAGCGCATGCTGCCTCTTCCTGCTCTATGAAAGTGTGGCAGAAAAGAAGCGGACAAATTCCTGACCATGTTTTGGATATCTGCGTCAAAGATGGTCCGACTGGAGAAAAGCGGTAGTCAGCGGCAAAGACGCAAAAGCGGCGGGAAAGTAGGTGAGAGGGTGTGGAGCCACTAATCGACCTGGTTCAAAAGGAGAAATAGCGTTGGCAACGAGGTGGAGCAGCAATGTCCGACAATGTCAAGGGAAACAAGCATTGCAAAGTTGTA
>CM042148.1:34594730-34608073 GCA_023376005.1 Doryteuthis pealeii | reverse complement strand
AGAGAGTAATACTGCTCGTGCGGAGGGTTGGTATAATATATATATATATAATATATATATAATGTAATAAAATCCAACAAGGACGACTTGATGATGATGATGTAATTAACATATGTGAGGTATAAGATTTTATTGGGGAGATTTATTTTAGAGGTGCTGGTGTGTAATAGATATCAATGGAGACATGGACATGACAACAATTCTAATCCGGAATATGTTTGTGTTTTCTCGTGAGCTAATAGCTTCGGAAAGGTATGAATCCGGCTATTTCTCCAGTAGGGAAACAGATGGAGAATGGCTTCCTTTAACTTGGTATGATAACCGGCTTTAGGAGAGAAAAAACTGATATTCAACCTGCTTACTTCGCTTCAAATTGACCTTGTATTATGCATCCTGTTCATGCAGATGGGGTTGGTAAATCTATTAATTATGGTGAATGTAAAAGAAATTGATGGTCATTGGTTACGAACTTGAAAGCAATCAAATGGTTAAATGACAAGTAATTTATCTGAAGTGTGGTTAAGTTAGAATAATTACGTATCTAGTATTCAAACAGATGATATAAACAATACCGAACAAATATTTGAATCAATGTATATCTAAAATGTTGGATACAATTAAGTGGTACTTGCTTAGAATACCCCATTTCGAGTATTTCACGTCAGAAGCTGGTACTCATGTTAATTTTGCTGTGAAGTTTAGAATAAAATTGAGGTATGACACTTCAGATGACTGTATGTTATAAATTTATAAAATCTTAAGTTCCCAGATTTTAAGAACGGAATTTTATTTACAAAAGATAACTATAAAATACATTGCAGACATATTCATTGCCTTTCACTTTATTAGTTTATATAAAACAACACGTACTATTTTTCTATTTGAAAAAAAAAAACGTAATAAGATAGAGTGTTCTTTTGGCGTAGGCTTGGTGGAGACTGATATGTTCGTTTAAGTAACTGGGGTAAATTGATTTCATACAAAAATTGAGTTACGAGCGGAAGATTAACTCGTGAGTCAAGGTTGTCTGTATTTAGGCATGTTACCAAAAAAAAATGGAGCTTAACATAATGAGAAAGTACGGAAAGCATACGTAGATAAAAGATCTGAGAACGAAATTTTATCAATTTTTTTTTACCAGTGTACTAACTAATTAATGGTGTTCTTAAACTGCATATATTGATTATCCGTGTAAAGTTGAATCATGAAGATGATAATTATAGGAAATATTCGGCTTTTCGACATGAGTAAATAACTTTTGTTGTTGCTTTTTACGACATATAACCCTTTCGGGTATTTAAATTCCGCAATCAGTATTTTGAGGAAGAAAATTTTGGCCGTATAACATTTATGGAAAAAAGATAAGTAAAACAGTAGCCAATCACATACGGTTTCTAAATGTGTATTTCGGATTCTATTTTGGGTTATTTTATTTTACGGCATAATGTAACTTTTTGCGGGTCATTTAATCTGAAGCCTTTTTATAAGCGAAGCGATTCAGGCTTGTTACAGTAACTGTGTTTGCTTAAGTCTTCACAACAAAGTATTGAAAAAGGATCATTTCGTGCTTAATTTTGGTGATCTAGGGGGCACCAGTTCTTCGTGTGCTTAACATAATAATTTTTTGTAAAGAGTTAATGGCAATATAATGAAAGAACTAAACAATAATGCGGTTTTAAAAAAATTAATTCCATAAATTGTACGATTTATGACTAAAACACGGTCGACTTATACCATGAGTAATATCTTTTAGGGCACATTAAACAAAGGGAGAGCCAGGAAAAACATCGGATTACAAACTAATTCAATAAATTAATGATTTTTTTCACATATATATAACAAAGGGTCGACCTTATTTTGAGTAATAATTTTTGTAAGGGGGAAATTCAAACATGAGAAATCTAGAATACAAATATTACAGCTTAAAAAAGTTAGATTCCAGAATTTAATTGATTTTATGAATTATAAGAAAGTCGAACTATACATGAGTAATACTGTAAGGGGAAATTCGAATCATGATGGAAAAGTCATAGAAAGGAAAATCGGCTTTAAATGAATTCATATAATTAATGATTTTTGACATAAAAATTAACGGTCGACATATATTTTAACAAACACTTAGCAGCAAGTAAAGTGGGAGGCGTGATGTTACAGATGACAGATCGAAAGTTCATCGCGCTATTGAAGCAAACCTGATATGAGGATGTTCGAAGATTATGTAGTTGCTGTTCCAGTAGAACTTAAGAGGGACGAAGGAGGTAAATCTTGGTAATTATTGAACTATTATTCCAAATTCCTCGCATAAAATTGTGCGTGCGACATTATCTTCTTACAAATTTGCTTGTATAGTTAATTCTATAGATTTTCTTAACCAATTGAAAGAATAAAAATCATTTCATTCATATCGACACATTTTGTTGTTTTTTGAGAGTACATTTTTTTATTTCTCATAACAAAAATGTGTTGATAGACAGTGCACAACAAAATATCATAAAATGTATTCTTAATAACAATTAAGTTCTTTCAGATAATGCCCGCACAATTTTATGCTAGGAATTTGGCCAACTAAAGTTCTAAATTACTACTTTTTTAGGGTATTTACCGCGAATGCCACATATGTTGGTGTGAACAAGGTATTTTAAAGTGGGACACCACCCGGAGCCGAGGCTCATGGATGTTAGGGAAAAATGTGTAGATCTGTCGGAATTCCCTCAAGTGGGTGCCTCAGGCACTGGGCAATAAAACACAGTCATGCGTCATAAATCAAGGGGCAGGATATTGCCCTGGGGATGGTCCCTGGATCACACCATTAATTTAACCCTAAGACTCAATAGCCGAAGCCACGACTCGAACCAGAAGGCGGGTTATAAGTTTTTAGCAGACCGCTTTGAAAGAGCTGTAAAAAGCAAACAGTTTTTCTTTCCCGGAAGACGGTTTGAAACCCATCATGATGGCCAGCCTGATTTTCAATCCATTAATAAACCTGGAACGAATGATAAAACTGTATCTTTGTCCACTTTTTTCATCAACTGGGGTCAAGTGACAACCTTTTAAATCCCCCCCAATCTGTATATATATTACACAATCTCTGAACAAACAGGATGGGGAGATTGAATTCAGTGCTTTTCTTCTCTTGGGTGGGATTGCCATAATGTTAAAGTTAACATGCCTACCATTTAACCATTGCTGGAGATAACAAGAATCATTGCTTTCCTAATGGTATTGCGCATGTGAAATGCAAACAGCCTCATTCAGGATTTGAAAATTCGAGTCACGTAAATTGCCTAAGGTGATAACTTACAATACGAACGCATTTCTAAATCTCCCATATAACAGTTAGATCATGGGCAGTCACGTGGTGTAGTTGCACTAGATTCGCAGATCATTGTTAATAGAGTTGATGCCTCATTGGGCACCCCATTCTTCTGGTCTTGTGCATTTAAGCTAACAATGTTAAAGAACAAGTCAGCTTGCTATTTGACTCATAGCTGAAAGGAGAATAATTTGATGCTACATTTCCGTGGTATTAGCACTATGTGAAATGCAAATAGCCTTGGTCCAGGATTTGAACTCGATAACCTTTTTGAGGTTTTCCTTCTCTTAAAGGCTGGTTACCTAGCCAAGGCTAAAGAGCCAGTCCTGCCCTAACTATTTTACCAAGCTGGAGGAGAGTAGTTGGATCATACAATTTCCAAGAGTATTAGGCTATGTGAAATGAAACAGCCCCCTTCCGGGATTGAACTCGGGTCGATGAAATTATTTCTGTACTCTAATAATTACACACGCACTTCACTCACACTTATATAGCACCACCACACACCACAACCACCCACACACTACACACAACACACACACAGCAACATATATAATAGATTAATATTATAATTTATTTGCAGATCGATTCTACGATTGTGAGTTCGATTTAGTGGGGTACCCACAATATAATAAATTCACTCCCCCGCACGGGTAGGATGTGCAACAAATCATTTTTAAGCGGAGTTAACGGTTTGAATTAGAGTTTTCCTTCTCTAGACTGGTTACCATAGCCTGGCTAAAGAGCCAGTCTGCCACTATCTCTACCATAGTGGAGGGGAATAGTTGGATTCATTACCTCCCAAGGGTATTAGCGCTATGTGAATCAAATTACAGTTCTCAGGATTGAAACTCGGTTGACGAGTCCATTTCCTAAGATCTAAAATTAACACCACGCCTCCATATACCCATATATATAATATTAAGTCATGCGTATATTTAAAGAATTTGGGGGTCAATGAAGAAAGAAAACTACAATAATGAATGCTGCATTTCAACCATTAAGCAGCAATGTAGTCCTCTTTTCGTAATTTGAAGAACAAAGATTAATTTCTTATATTAGTTCGGACAAGAATGTTTAAGTGGCTGTTGATTAGGCAAACAGAGTGGAAAAATTGGAGAGGATAGTGAGATTGTTCTGGCCACATTACAGACAACAAATTATTCAGATAAAATTGGTGAGACAGACCTTTTGATTTTGGTTTTGTTTTTGCGAATGAGAAACGCATGCTATACCAATTCTTTCTTTTTCCAAGAAATAAATCATTAGAATGCAAAGCAAAAGTGAACTTTTAAAATGCGCTGTTGCAATGGAAATATATACAAAAAGAACAAAAATTGTTACATTAAAAGATGGTACAATGTGTTCTTTTTGTAATTGTTTTCATCGAAAACAACAATCATGAAACGAACACTTAGTTATCTGACCTTCTTTCTAAGGAAATGGTAACTGTTTATATTCTTTTTACATCGTGAAAATAAGTAGCACTTTGTTTTTGAAGAATCAGTGTTTATTTTAAGAAAATTATAAGTCAGTCCAACTTTTGAACAAATTTTTCATTATTTTCTTTCTGTCTTTGTGCTTTCTAACTATCACCCACCGACATCAGTATTCCTTTTTTTTTTTTCTTTCTTTTCTTAACTAAAGAAACACCCCACTTTCTTTCTCTCTTCCTCCATTAAACGTTATCCTTATTTTTCTTTTTCTTTTTTTTTCTTCTTGTCCTCTTTATCTTTTGCTTTCCTTTCTTCTTTTAATGTTAACTTTCTTTTCTTTCTTACCTTTTGTTTCGTCTTTCTACAATTATCACATTCCTTCTTCTTTACTTCTTTTTATAATATATACAACCACCACACACACAACCCACACAACAAACCATATAATATAATATAATAATATATATATATTAATATATGATACAAGGCTAAAAGAAGCCATGATGGTATGTAGTGGTAATTCTATTTACGATATCCATATCTCGTAAATCACAATAATGCTCAATTTTATGCCAACGGATAGATAATATAGCAATGATTTTTTGTCAATCCAACGAGGCTCAATATAATAATAAAAATATTAATAATATATAGAGCTGTGTCTAGCCAAGTACGGCAGCTGATGTTGTTTTTCAACTAGCGCTAGAACAAGGAATTTATTTGGCATCTGAGGTGGAAGTGCAACTACCGTCAGCTTCCTTATTTCCGCACAGATCCCCCATGCTTATCATTACGCTTAGTTAGCGAGGCCGGTTGAACTGGGAACCATTGTGGTTTAGCCGAACGCTCTACCGACTGATGCTAACCCATCGAGGATAATTTAATGACACAATAAGCTAGAAATGGCAATAAAGAAAAAATGCATATTAAAGTATTGAAGTAGCGTGGGTTAAAATAAATGTATCAAATTAAGTGCTCTTAACATCCGTTACTTTAAGGTTCATAGGGGCCCCCGATCAACAGATTGTAATATGAAAATGATTTGCTGATATCCTGATTTATGGTGTAAACAAATGTAGTGGCGAGATGTTTGTCACTGAAGCACAGGAAATTTTATTTCTATTGATTTTAAAATCAAGCCCCGCCACTCTCCTAAAAAGAGAAAATAATTTGCGTCTGTGTTAATATAATGTCTTTAATTTTACCCATTGATTTGATAGCGTCGCGTTTGGAGAGGAATTGTTAAGAGCATCATTGAAACGTCGCTTGGTATTGTATTGAACATTAAAAATAAATCTGAATAATTGTATTGAACATTAAGCGTTGTCATGGACTAATAATAAAAAATCTAACATAATATAAAGGGGTAGTTGTGTGTGTTATCCGGAGAACTAAGAAAATAAAACAATTTAACAAAAGTAAATATATATATATATAATATACTAATATATATACTTTCTATCAAGGTCTAGCTTTATGTGAGCAAAAGTATGAAGATTTGATTATATCGTGAAAAAATAAAAAATAAATTAAATAAATAAAGCTCTAAAGTAAGTAAGTCTGAGGTATGGAATCTTTGGTAAGAATAAGTATATCCTGCGTATACAGTCTGGTTGGAAATCCTTGTCTCGTCCACGAAGAGTTAAGTAGTTATTCTGTGTGCCAGTTTAGTATTGTATTAACAGCAAGTACTGCAGTGATTAGCCAACAGCTTGATCAATGTTCATCAAGGCGAGTCTAATAAGAGGAGCGAGGCATCAGGCACACATCTTATAAGAGAAAATTTCTCAACAGTATTACTTTCTTTTCTGATTGTTGAGGCATTTTTTTTTTCTGACACAAGATCTTATGCATGAGATTTTAATGGGTAACTGTGAGATCCAACTCTGATCAGTCATACGGATTGTTAGACTAACTTATTGCAACTCCCTACTCAGTGATGCCCGGTACCGCTCCTAGTTGATTAGATGGTTATGCTTATGATTTAATTAACATATAATTCTTTGTTAATATTGAGACTGAGCATAAAGAGGAAAAGAAAAGATGAAAAGAATGTTGTAAAACTGAAATATTTAAATGAATTAAAGTTCACTCAAAATGTTTTCGATTTTAAATAAATGATATTTTCTATGGCGCAATATTTTGGAAACGTAGTGTTTTTGGAAGCTTATCACTAAAGTATCTGAAGCCTCGCTCGTACCTCAAATTTTGTTCACAAACATAAAATTAGCCAGTGACATGCTCGTAATCGAAAAATCAGAAAATTTGGACCTCGTAAAACAAGTTCACTATAACATACATGCAATTAATATTATCTATATATATTTATATTATATATATATAATTTGTTATTATTCGTTTTTCCCTTCCAATTGCATCATCAGAAAATTGTGTAATCGCAACGAAAGGATGGAGATCTAGTTAGAATTTATTATGGAAATAACCTAGGCGTCTCAAATATCGTATCCGCATGGAGTTAGCTGAACGATTTATTTCCAAACACCGTAGACTATTATTGAAGAAGCAGTCAGGGGACTTGGGTTTGTCTTTTGAATGGGGTTATTTACTGCAGTCCTAAACAAAGAAAATTTCGTATGTTACATAAAGCGTTGGTGTATATAGTATGCGAGAAAATGGATGAATGGAAAAGTGAAGGGGGGGGTTTGCTGCTTTTGCGATTTCTGTTTACTTAAGGTAATATAACGCAACATGCAGACTATCACACACACACACAACACACACACACGTTACAGACACAAACTGAAAAACACAACCAACACACACACACACATATATATTATATGAGTGAGTTTATATTAAACTCGACGTAGACTATTCTTTCTCTTTTCTCTCTTTACAGACACTCCCACAACACACACACACCCACCCCACACCCAAACATATTACTCTATAATATATATAATATATATATACTATATATATGTGATCACAATATTTATAGCTGTAAATAAATGAAGCAGTATATTTTAAGAGCGTCGGCTACATCCATAAATCTGCATAATTGTCTGATATAAACCCCACGACCATACATACATAATATATTATTGTATTTTACGTTTATATTGCTAGATTTCTCTCATCTCTCTCTTCTCTCATCTTTCTATATATTATTATATTAAAATATATGATGCACACATTACTATTTGTAATGTTTATATAGACAGACACAGACAAAACACATACCCCCCAGCATATATATATATATATATTATACACAAATCGAAACATGACTGAAACGCATCTTTCAACACACATATATTGATTTTTTGCTTATTACATTTATAGAATATGCTATTATAATGCACACCACATACAGAACCTCCCCAAACATATTACATTAATCTATATTATATTTACACACCACACACACAACACACTCAACAACACATCATATTATATTATTATAATCATAAATATAATGTATATAGTTATATAACCTCCAGGTAGTTGAGTTAATATAGGTGATAGTGAAACTTACTACAAATTTTAAGAGCGAGACATGAGTTTGGGAGTAGCAGATGAAGGAAAATAATCAAACATTGTTAACGATCATGTATGCAATACTGTTAATTTTGCATGAAATTGCACTTTTTGAATCAATTCTCCTAGGGCATCTAAGTATTATTGCATTTATATATTGATGCGTACCTTTGTTTTTGTTGCTGTACTATCATATGAAGTGGTTCGTGTGTCATGTTATCGTTAAAATGGAGGTGACCCAAGATTTCTTTCTTAATTTGCATGTTTGCATTTCGCGTAAATGCTAAGTCCAATTAGAATAGTATGTATCCAACTATCGCTTATAAGTAAAGGTAGTGGGCGGAGGTTATTGCGGTATCAGTCGACAGCGAGGAGTCCTATTCTCTTTTGTGAGCGTTAACCCCCCAGGGAGATTGTTTTGGCAGAATAGAGCGTCACATTAACCATATTTCTTCCATAACGCCAGATCAGATTCAGGTCGTGCTACTCATAACGGTGAGGATGGTATTCACCAGAAGTTGTGATTCCTGACAAATCCTAAATGGATAAGACTTGATAGGTTCTTTAAACCCATTATGTAGAGTAAAATAGTCGTGTTACTTTCTGTACCTAGGGGAATTCTATACAGTACTAATGATGTCAAATCATATATTTTACATATATCTAATCATTTTTAATTAAAATAAACTTAAAAGTTTAAAAAAGCACGCACACACCAGGAGAGAACCATATAATTGTCAAGTGTGTGGATAAATGTCTTATTCCATGGTTCAAGTTTTAAAAAAGGTAAAGTAATAAAGGAGAGAAACAATTTATATAGGTCAGATGTGTGGTACAGCATTTTCTCAAAATGAACCACCCTCACCGACACTAAGTTGCTATTTTATCTAATGTGGCATCCGAATAGAACCAATATCACTGAACAAAACAGCCCTATAAGAATTTCAATTAATCACACAATAATATTCTATGATAGCATGACTGTATAAAAGACACAAATATTGAAGCCATGATTTATTTAAAAATTAGATACCAAACATAACTAATTACTTTCAGTTTAGGAGCTGCAATACTTAAATTGATCTGACATATATATTACCAACACTCTGCCCGAGCAGGATGTGACACAGGTCAATTTCTTAAGCTTATTAGGTTTAAATTAGAAATTCTTCTCTAGACGGGTTACTTGCCAATGTTAAAGAGCCAGTTGTCCTACAATTCCCGTAGGACAGTAGTTGGATTCATACCTTCTAAGGGTTTAGTGCTATGAGAATGCGAACAGCTCGTCCGGGATTCGAAATTGGGTGACGAGTCCATTTCCCGATCTAATCATTACACGACGCACCACTGGATCTGACATAGGAGCATACTTCTACAGCCTCGATGATTCATTGTTACAATTCTAATCTGTGATTTCCAAACATTCAAACCACCACCAACATCTGTACTTTAAAATGAATCAAATTCATGTGATGAATGCTCCCATTTAGGATATTCAATAATCATAGAAACACTTAATAATTTATCCTACTCAAATCCTCGACAAAGGTCGAAATTACATGTACGGATTACAGCATAAAAATTCGATAATAAGTAAACAGCTTTCACCTCAGTTGTGAAGCCAGGTTCGCTCAACCTGAAACTAATACAAAACTCAACTCAATATCCTTGTGTCATCTTTAAAAATAAGCCCACTAGAAAATATGCTGTCTTAATAAGCCACACACACACACACACACACAACACCAACAACACTATATAATATATTTATTATTATATATATATATATATAGTTAGGTAAGTTTCCAAGTAAGACTGGTCATATCATTGATAGAGCATAGTTAGGACAGCAAAACCTAAATGTCAACGGTGCTTGGTATGTCCATTTTTCGAATATTTAAATTTCTAAGAATTTGTTTTGGTCTTTGGAGTTGTTTGGATTTCAGGAGGCTTATAAATATGCCACATACATGTAAACAGTCTCAACGCCTCCCATCATGCACATAAATAAGTCAGCTTTCCCATCATACCCAAAACTTAATCACCCTTCCATGATGCATACAAAACAGTATAATAATATGTGTGTGTGTGTGTGTGTGTGGTTCGTGTGTGTGTGTGTGGTAGGAAACATCAACCCACAAGAAAAAGGAGACATAAAATCAACGGTGATTGGTAACTCTGCTTCTCGATTTTTTAACCAAATGAATTATCTGCATTTGCATTTTTCATCATATATTGTTGTGTAGTGCATCATGGGAAGGGTGGTTAAGTGTTGGGGTATGATGGGAAACAAAACGATTGGTCATTAAAACAATAATGAAAACAGTTATTCCTTTTCAATCTTATTTTCTCTAATAACCTACATTCTTTCTTAAACCAAGTTAAATAGTACAACTACATTTCTTCTGATAAGCATATCTTTGGAATAAAATAACACAGGAATGTTGATATGCCACTAAATAAAGAAACGCAATCAAACATCGTCTAGGAAAGACTCCCCCTCAAAGTTCTGAAATTATTCATAAACACATAAACACACATTCATAAATACATAGACACATTCATTATAACGATAATGCTAATGTCAAAATTACGGTCAATCTAATCCTTGGCATTAATAATTATTTTGGTATAATATATAAAAAACATTTGATATTGAAATCAAATTTTCTTGTGCATAATGCACATTCTTTCAAATATTTCTCATTTGTTAAAAAATACACATGAAATTTCCAGAGATATCGCAACTGACGAAGGCTGTATATAATTATCAGAAAACCACACGACACACAGACACAGACACAACACACACACACACACACACACACACACATATATATATATTATATAATATATATTATCTTATATATATGTTATATATTATATATTTCGCGTGTTTTGGAATAGTAATAGAATTGCAAATTAAAAGTTCTCGTTCTCTGTGAGTTGATAATATGCAATGATAAGAATTTTTACGAATATAAAAATATCAGCAAAATACTTGATTAGTAGGAAAATTTGTAAATTTCATATAATAGTGAAAATGACAGACAAGTGTTTAGTTTTTTTTTCAGCTTTTTTGTGGGCAAACGAGATGTCAATTGTGAGATTATAGGCAGTTTAAATACCGAGGCCTCTGTTAATGTATTCCGAGTAAATTCTTGAAATGCACAATCATGAAATAAATTTTAAAAACAAAGAAAGAATGAAAGAAGAAATTAACAAATTCATCGTATTTACAATTCATCCAACGAGCAAGATGCGATACAAGTTCAATTTATTTAAACCGGTTTGAATTCAGGGTTTTCCTTACCCAGACGTTGCTAACCAAGATTTAAGAGCCCGGTCTATCCTTCTATTTGTCCATAAGCTGTAAGAAGAGTAGTTGAATCATAACCTTCCCCAGCGTATTAGTATATATGTTTATTTTCATTCTAAATCTACAAAAATAAATGCATAAAAAAGCATCATTTTATGAACATTCTTAGCTCAGATAGCTCTAAAGATATCTGAATTAATGAGTGAATATCAATTTTATACAGAAGTAGCAAACTCAAGTTAATAACGTTTTTTTTGTGAAATAGGAATGGTATATGTGTTTCTAGTCTAAAGACTTAAAAATACAGATGAAATGCAAAAATTAAAGTAACTCGCATGAAATCGAAATATTAAATCCTCAAGGAAATTAATGATTGGTTTGGTTTATTTGTTTATTGACATATCAACTTCGTGGCTATTTAATGCGAAAGCATTCTTATTGAACAGTTGAGGTGCTGTTTAAACCATAACTGGAAGGATGAGTTAGTAATAGTGCGACTGGGATTCGAACTCGCTTACAAAAATATCGTAGTGCTGCACGTTGCCATTTCGTCACAAGGACCCTCCTCTATTCAAACTGGAATATTCTTTGATTGCCACTAATTTGAATAACTCAAAGCGAATATTTTTGCGAGATGAAAATAATTTTGACTATAAACAATTCCAAACAATGCTGAGTTTACATCTATGAAAAAAATTGTATATATTATTATATATATATATATATATAATATATACTTTTTTTATTTTTAATAATTATATATATATTATATATATATATATATATAATATATATATATATTTGGGAACGGTTTAAATCAACTTAGATTTATATGGGCCCCATTTCGTCAGAAATAAATTTATTATGGGATCACTGTATTGAGTTCTTTCTTCATTTTTTTGATAATATTGCTCTGTATATACTCTAAAAGGTTATTTTACATTTGAGCTCTCTCAGTGATTTAGATCTCGCTGTATTTATACCATACTGGATTATCATATTTGTACAGTGGATCTTAGAAATCACATATAGAATCATCCTTATACCAAGTATAGTAACCAACTTAGAAATTGTTTGAAGCCGGACTAATCGCATGTTGGTTCCTGCCAATAAATTAAGAGATTCCAGGTTCCGTCGCACCAGGCAGCACCTTCCCCTCGTCTAAAATAGCAAGGCTTCGGTTTATTGCCTGAATGGCGCGGTTCCTCGCAAATGGGACTGCTATGGAAACCAAGAAATGTTTAGCACTGGTCTTGTACGTTATTCATGTGGAAGAGAGTATCTACCTAAAAATTGACCTTGGGACCCATAGCGAGGGTTAGGTAAATACTGAAGATGGAAGAAGCGATTGATTTGACGATCCAATTGTATAAAGGACCCAAATCCGTACAAACAAAGATTAATAATCAACAAAATTTTATATATGCATATAGTAATGAAATAATCTGAACTTTGCTCTTCTGTCGGTATCTTCGAGATGGAACTGTAGTATCTGGACGCCCTTGCTTAGGCTGAATATGTAGCAACCTCGACATTTCCGATCAGGAAATAGTGTAGTATCTGTAACTCTGGAAATCTACTTAAATATATTTTATGAGAATTATATATATATATATAAATATATATATATATATATATATATATATATATATATATACAGATGAAATTGCAGACATCACTGAGTTATTGCAGATTTTTATACAATGGCCATTCTGTTTAAAGTACCGCTCATAACGTGAAAGGATTTGAAGTGGAAACATCACAAATCGCTTCT
>CM042148.1:34584730-34589730 GCA_023376005.1 Doryteuthis pealeii | reverse complement strand
AGGCCTGTAGTTTTACGGCTTTTGATTGTTTTCTGGGCTTCGCTAAGTTCATCCTCCGTAAAGTCTCCTAGCTTTATGTCTAGTAGGCTATTAATGATTTCTTGGGTATTTCATGTAATTTCAGAGTATTTCCAAGCAGATTCTTGAAGTGTTCTTTCCACTTCAGAAGTCCGTCTTCTTGGTGAGCAGCTTTTAGCTTTGATCTCAAGGTGCTTTCCCTATCATTAACTTCATTTATTGCCTGCAAAGCTAATTGTAATTGTTTATCTTCTATAGAAAATCTGATTTTATTTATTTGGCCTTGGATTTATTCTAGTTCTTTTTGTATGTTTTAGTTACTTCTAATTGAGCTTTGTTGGGTTTGTTTTATTACGTAGGGGTGCTTTTTTATGTTATCTCGTTTTTGTCTAATTGCTTTTGTCTCCCTGCGTGATGCATATTTGGCTCTTTGTTTGGTTGGTATGTCTTCGGTGCTGCGACTAAGTGAGCGGTGACAACATTTTCATATTGAAGAGTGTTTTTCAAGTGTCTCTTGAAGTGTATTAAAATTATTTTTACTTTTACCGCATGTTAGCGAGGGATGACCAGTAATATTGTATAGATTTACCGGTTTGCTTCCTATTTTTGTGCAATCGGAGGCGTATCATTACTGAGACGATTCTGTTATCGGTGGAGACTTCTTCCAAAGAGGAGTATGCCTCACAGATCATAGATCTGTCTATCCACTTCTTGTTCATTAATATGTAATCTAGCTGAGCTTTTGTGTTATTTGGGTAAGTATATGTTCACAGTTTACTCTTTCGGACCATATGACCTTTAGGCACCCCTTTTGCGATCTCGATTCGTGGTGACATGTTTTCCATTTACACCGTCAAAAACCGGTTAATTGTTAACAGACGATTTTTAGAGTTTTTTTTAAATTATAAAACTAACCCCTAAGCCTAACCCTAACCCCTAACAAACCAACGGATTTTGACGGTGTAAATGGAAAACATGTCCCCACGATATTTGGTATTTAGGCATGCACGCCATTTTCAAGAGAAAACTCAGCTAGATGATCACCATTTCTGTCTGAGGAGTTGTGAAGAAACATTATTATTTTCATATTTGACTATTTAAGCAATGATAAGTACGTTTAGGAATTTGTCGGACAAGGGAAGATAATTCATTGTAAAATGTGGTGATATCCGCTTCATCACTGACATTAATGGAGCTGTAGCACGAGATGATGGTTGTGCAGGGGTTGCCATTGTGTGTGGTACACATCATTCTTGGTTTGATTTTCTCTATGATACTAAGTAATTTTGAAGAACGAGGTCTGAGAAGCATTCCTTCACACCATATGACGGTATTGACAGTTTTCCCCATGTATATGCCGACACAAATTTCCTTTACCTGTTTCATGATATTCTAACTTTAGTTCGATTTGGTAATATCTACGTTCTTGTACGCATATGTCTATATTATTATCGGCTGCAGACGCTGATACGTCGGATTATTGTAGAAAATCAAAAATAATGAATCAAAAGATAAATATACAGTTTCAAAAGTTTATAAAAAGTAATATACTATTTCAAAAATCTTTATAAAAGGAATATACAGTTTCAAAAATTCATATAAAAATAAACAGTTTCAAAAATTTATACAAGAAATATACTGCTTCAAAAATTCATATAAAATAAATACACAGTTTCAGTAATATATATATAAGAGAAATATACAGTTTCAAAAAATTATATAGTACCTATTAGGGTTCAATCTAAGGGACCAATAGATCTGTTTAAAAATTATGCGTATTCAATAAAACTGTGCAAAGCAAGTCTCTTAACAACTACATAAAATGTAAATATGAAGGTACAATGAACGCGATTTTCTAACTTCCACGCATGAAATAACTCTAGACGGATTGATATGCTATTAAAAACAATCCATCAATCAACCGACAGAAAAATTGGTGAATTCCGGTCAAGTGGTCAAGGGACCAATAGATTCCGCGAGGAAACAATAGGGAGTGAAAGAATGAACTGTAGCAGAGGATGGAGTCTGTTGTGAGGAGGGCTGGAAGGCATGTGTGCTGTCCACCTTTATGAGCATATGAATATCATTTTCCCCTTTTCCTGCGACGAACACTTTACAAGTAGGTAGATAAGTAAGTATCACTGTAGTTCTATATAAAATATTCTATTATTATGATATTCATAATATTCTCTTTTTCTTCTCAGACATCATCACCACCACCACCACCACCACCACCGAAAACAGAGGTATGAATGACAGCCTGTACTTTAACTGGAACCGGATTTTTCTATCTTCTACTTTTGCCACTGCTCTTATTCCCTTCATTCCTCCCTTCCTTTCTCTTTCTTTCTTGTTTCTTTTTCTTCTTCCCTTTCCCGCCTTATCGTATCTTTTTAAATGCCAGAATTGATGATCGAGATATAAGTCGACGATTTGACATTTGCATTTTCTATACTGGAGTGAATTTCTTGGCATTTAGTCTTGTAAATAATTAAGACGAGGCAAAAAATACAATTTCTCCATCGGAAACATTGCCTGAAAGAAACAGAAGAAACAATGGAAAAGCCTGAGTTACGCTTAAAGCGAGGACGTCGAAGTTGGGTATATTCGCAGACTTCCGTCCCGGCCTTCTGCCTCAAAAACCGCTAGCCGGTGGCTGCTGAAAAAAAACCCAGCTACGATTGAAGTCCGTACCCGGAGCGGTGTCACTTTAAAAAATAGGGTTAGGGTTTAGGGTTAGGGTTGGTGTTGGGGTTGGGGTTAGTTTGATGGGAAAATAAATAAATAATTTATAATAAAGAACCCACACATTTTGTAATAAAACTGTTAATTTTAACTAGGGGTGTTTAGGGTTAGAGTTTGGGTTAGGGTTGGGGTTGGGTTTTCGGGAAAAACGCCCCAAGTTGGTTGTTTTTTTTTTCAAGTGACACCGCTTCGGCTACGGACTTCAATCGCAACTGGTGTTTCTTTTTCAGCAGCCAGCGGCTAGCGGTTTTTGAGGCAGGAGGCCGGGACGGAACTCTGTGAATATTACCTCGAAGTTAAGCAGTAATGAGTATGCACAGATGGGTGACTATTTAGGAACACTAAGCAATGTAAACAACTTAAAGGCTATGTGCCTAATTAAACAAAATTTAGAAATTTTTAAGCCATACTTAATGTACCGGTCCTCGCGAGGACGTCGAAGTTAAGCTGTAATAGGTATGCATAGTATGAGTGACCGTTTAGGAACACTAGGTACTTTAAGCCGCCTAAAGCCTATGCGCTTGACTTAAGAAAGCTTAGCAACTTTTAAGCCGTGATTAACTCACCGGTTCTCGCAAAATCGAAGTTAAGCAGTAATGAGTATACACAGTATTTAGATGGGTGACTACTTGAAAACAATAGGTTATGTAACCAACCTGCAGACTGTGTACAGTCATGCTTAAAGAACCGGTCCTTGCAGTCTTGTCGAAGTTAAGCTGTAAAGAATAGGCACAGTATTTAGATGGGTAACTATTGAATACCAATTCTCACGAGATCGTCGAAGTCAAGAAATAATGAGTATTTACTGTATTTAGATGGATAACTACTGAGTGACAGCAGGTACTTTAAGCCGCCTAAAGCCTTTGTGCTTGACTTAAGAAAGCTTAGCAACTTTTAAGTCGTGCTTAAAGCACTGGTACTCGCGAGATCGTCGAAGTTAAGCAGTAATGAGTATACACAGTATTTAGATGGGTGACTACTTGGAAACAATAGGTACTGTAAGCCACCCGAAGACTGTGTACAAGACTAAACAGATAATTTTAAGTCGTGCTTAAAGCACCGGTTCTCGCGAGATCGTCGAAGTTAAGATGTAATGAATATTCACAGTATTTAGATGAGTAACTGCTGAGGGAAAGCAGATACTTTAAGCCGCCTAAAGCCTATGAGTAGTACAGGGATCTGTGCGGTAAAGTAAGGAGTTGATGGTAGGTGTGGTGCCCCACCTTAGATGCCAAAAACAATCTCTTTGGTCTAGCGCTATTGAAAAGGGGATACACTTACTCGCTGACTGGCTGATACCGACTTTAGGCCGCCCCAATGACATTACTTACTTTAAAGCCTATATGCTTGACTTAATAAAGCTTGGCAACATTCAAGCCACTCTAAAAGCATCGGTTCTTGCGAGTTCGTTGACGTTAAGCAGTAATTAGTACGCATAGTATTTAGATGGGTAACTACTCACGGACAATAGGTACTGTATGGGGTTAATTTAAAGGTTGTTTGGTGCTGGTATTTTAGCCCCATATAAAGGCGCATGGTCTAATAGTTAGAGTAATAGGAAATGAACTCGTCAACTCGAGTTCAATTCCTGGACAAAGCTGTTTGAATTTTATATAGCACTAATACTCTTGGGAAAGGTATGAATCAAATTCTCCCTCAGCTATGGGTAAATAGCAGGGCAGACTGGGCTCTTTAACCTTGGCTAGGTAACCAGTCTAGGAGAAGGAAAACTCTGAATTCAAACCTGTTAAACCCCGCTTAAGAAATTGACCTTGTGTCGCATCCTGCTCGTGTGGAGGGGTTGGTAAATATATATATATAAAAACTTGGTTCTTATTCGTAGGAAATGCACCGAGTTCAAATCCTGGTCGAAGTTGTTTGTATTTCACATATCGCTAATACTCCTGGGAGGGAGAATAGTTAGCTATTCTCCCTTCTGTTATTGGTAAATAGTTAGGCAGGCTGGGTTCTTTAAACTTGGTATGGCTTCAGGGAGAATAGTTGGATTCATACCTCTCCCAGAGATATTAGCGCTATGTGAAATGCAAACAGCTTCTGCCATGATTTAAACTTGGCTCACCGTGTCCATTTCCTACGTTGATAACCATTACACCATGATCGCCTCCACTGTGCATTCAAATCAAAGTAGCCACATTAATAAATAATAATAATATAAAACGTACATATAAAGATTTGCGTATCTATTTTTACAAATATTAAGTAAATAAATATATGAA
>CM042148.1:34554730-34579730 GCA_023376005.1 Doryteuthis pealeii | reverse complement strand
TGAGTAGCACAGGGATCTGTGCGGTAAAGTGAGATGTTAGGTGTGGCGCTCCACCTCAGACATTAAAATAATCTCCTTGGTCTAGCGCTAGTGAAAAGGGGATAGACTCCTCCGCTGTCTGGTTAATACCGACATTAGGCCGCCCCGATGACATTACTTTTACTTTTACATTTATTTCAATGGGGAAAATTGATTTGATGAAGGAGGAAATTGAGTATATTTCTGTTGATTTACATTTAATTAATAGAAAAAAACGCCGTTATACTAGTGGTTCCAATACTCGAGTTATGGGCTTCTTAAATGTTCACTATGGAGGGGGGCTTAACTCCCATTATGGTGTCTTAATACTATTGAAATTTGCTGAAATTTGGCGAATAGGTATCGATTCTTGTCATTTACAAATTATTTAGATTTCATATAAATCGAAGCGAAAAATAATTTCAGTGGGGGTTTGTGTCCCACAGGGTCACCTTTGATCAAAATGCAATATACTTATCTAAGTACCCTGGGTAATGTAATTTCAGAATATGTATTTTTATGGTGGTCTATCCCCAAAACCCTAGTAGGAGTTTGTGAACAAACAAATCAACAGTACAATTATATATATAATATATATATATAATATATATATATATATATATATATATATATATATATATATATATATTGTGGACAACAATCTTACCTGTCTTTAAGCATACTTGATATTATGCAAAGAGTGAGTAAATCAATCTAACCCCTAAACTTTTATTATTATTATATTATTATTATTATTATTATTATTATGTTCACTCCTGTGAGTTTTTCAAACCACCGTTAGCTGGAGTCTGAGAGACAACAAGTCCCCCCAGGTCTCCAGGGCTCTTCTGATAATTCTAACAGATTGCAGCAATGCAGTTGTCTTGATGGTCTCAATTCCTCCTCTGATTTCCAGGTCCTCCAGTTTTTTTTTCAAGCTTTTTGGGGACTGTTCCTAGTGCACCAACTACAATTGGTATGACTTTCACCCTCATATTTCTCAGCTTTTTCAATTCTCTGGCAAGGTCGAGGTATTTGTATATCTTTTCATTTTCTTTCATCTTTACCCAGTGATCTACTCGAATTTTTGAACAGTAATTATGAGTGAACCGGTTTCTCTCTTGAGCTTTACTCTACATAAACTTGTCCTGGTCTTTTCATGTGCAACCTCCCCAATTTGAAGTTTCCATAAAATTGTTTTTCTTCCCATTTCTAATTTTTTTTTTTTTTTTTTGCTTATCCATATGTTGCAGCTGCTGTTATTGGCTGCCATGTTATCTTTCTTTGCTCTTTATTATTATTATTATTATTATTATTATTATTATTATTATTATTATTATTATTATTATTATTATTATATAATAAACGAGTAAAGTAAAAGTTGAGAAACCGAAGGAAATTGTAAGCCAATTCTTTTTAAGGATTTACCGAGTCTTTTGGTTTTCAACCGATTTAATTCCTGTTGTTTATTCCATGTCGGCCAGTGACTCAGCGACGCCGTCCAGTCACCAACCAACACTGCCCTGAAGCCAAAGTTCTTTGACATAAACGTATTGCTTTCTTTTCCCAAAACCGAATTCAAGGTTAACTGTAAAGTGTTAACATTGTTCATTGTTTGCCTCTAATGTGACACAACAGTTTAATCAGTTATTTCGAAACATTTCCTCATCCAGTTTCATTCTCCCACGTTTTTGGGGTGCTGTCTCGTTTTGTCTTATGACTTTGTGTGTGTGGTCTTTTTCAAGACTAATCATGTCCCTTGCGATATAATTTTATTTTAATAACTTGTATATTGCTTGGTGTTGGCTGATGGTTGTAGGCATGTCAACTCTTATTGATGAAGTAAGTCTCTTTTTTACAAGCAAATATAGCATTTCATTTTATTTTATTCTTATTAGAAAAGAATCTTATTATTAAAAAAAAAATAAATATAAAAAAATATAAAAATTAGATTTAATTTATTTGAAAATAGGTTTGAATATTTTTTAAATGGATCTTAATATTTTGGAAAAAATAGAACAATCTGTTTATTATTCTATTTTTGTTTAGAAATGGATCTGATAATTTTTGAAAAAGACGACCAATGAAAGAATTGGATTTATTCTCTAGAAATGGATGTTAATTTGGAATGCTATAAATGATTTCAAGTAACTATTCATATTTACAGTCCATAGTACCATAGAGAACGTTTTTTAAGACAATGGTTCGATATTATTAAACTTGAATATAGCTTAAACCTGTGGAGGGAGAGGAAATATGTTTTATGTGTAAAATGAAGACGTCAACGAGCTATATTTAATAATATAATAGGTTTAAACTAGAAGTAAAATCTTACTGAATAAAATACAAATAGGCCTCAATGGTGTCGTGGAATGTATATAATAATCATTTATTTGCTCAAGTATTCTGTCTTATAGAAATATTTTACCCACAAATCTATTTGACACATAGATGGGAGCCTAACAGGTAGTACCATTACGGCTCTTTCTTTTGCAAGCAAATATATATATATATATATATATAATATATATATATATATATATATATTATATGAAATAAAAAATTTAGAAAAAAAAACACATGATGTTTATATAACATCATGTGTTTGTTTTTTTCTAAAAAATATTTATTTCATACTGTCGATTTATTTCCATTCACTTTTTTCACACACACACACACACACACACACACCACACACACACACACACACACATATATATATATATATATATATATATATATATATATATATATATATATGTAGTCAAAGGTGCTTGGAACCTGCAATTTTTCGCCTATGCAATTTTAAAAACATCTTCATGTTTTTAAATGACACTTGGTAAATGACAGTTTCTTGTCTATGCGACTTCAAACCCTGGTTACCAAGCGCCGTTGACTTCGTGCCTTCGTTACGCTAACTTAGATATATACATACTTTATCAATGATATTGAGCACTCTTTACTTATGAATGTACCAATCTATATCATCAACACACACACACGCACATACACACGCACGCGTGCACGCACACAGACACATAAACACAGACACACGTATATATATATATATATATATATATATAGTTGAAGAAAAAAAGTTTTTCTCTCTACCATGGTTTCGGTGATCAAGACACACCTTCCTCAGGAGAACAAGAAAATTATAAGTATCTACATTTATATACACTTCTCTGGTTTAGAATTATTTTTCTTTTTCTCTTTGTCTTTTAATTAGTATGAACTTTAGTTTTTATATTTAAACTATTTCCCTTTGAAATTAAATATTAGTTTTCCATACGCTTATCAGCAAAAACAGATTCTTCGATTATTTCATTCAAAACGCTATAATAAATCAGGAATAAAAAAACACCCCTTGTGTAGAAAAAAACATTCTAAAGTCACCCTAAACTAAACTAAGCTTAACTCATCCACCCTTTAACAAAGTCGCGATAAATATTCGGTCTGTTTGGAGGAGGCCATTCAAGAGTACCCCAAACATTTTAGCACTATCATCTTAAATGGCTCCGTTTAAACTCTACGGAATCCGATATTGGTTCTTTTGGAGTGAAAAGTCTGATGTCTTAAAATTGAGAACCTTGTTCCGTTTTTTTCCTTTTCTTTCCTCACAATTATAACGATATGGTCCATTATTTATTTGAGGTGATGACAGGACATAACATTTGAACAAATGCATTCATATCTTACGAATCAAAACGGAATAGTTCAGTATTTATTCGAGGCGATGACAGGGTGTGACACACGTAGGTAGGTACCAGTGTATTAATATATATATATATATATAGATACTGCTGTCATAAAATATATATTATAAGAATATGGCCAAACGAAATAAGCCCTTTTTTCTATTTAATCCAGAGATGGGACCCAAACAGATACTACCACACCGGGCCATAGTGGACCTGGGAGTAATGGCAATTAAAGGGTACTCCACACTTCCCAGAACTCCAAGACTGGAACTCCACAATTAGATGCAGTTTAACGTCATACTCAGAACACTAATACCTTCATCCACCGCCTACTAGCACATATATGATAAAAAGAGTTGGGTGAGTTGCCATTATTCAAGGGTAATACAAATATTTTCGTAGGAGTGAGGGGGAATGAAAGAACAGACTCCGCTGCTAAATCGGCTCTAGATTTGATCCCCGACAAGTTCAAGATACCATATACTGATTTGAAACCTAAAATTAATAGATTCCTTCATACAAAATGGCAAAAACACTGAAATAACAACAACATCCACAATAAACTCTTCCTTATCAAACCCACTTTGGGAGGCTGGAGACCAACTTTAAGGAAGTCTAGAAAGGAACAAGTCATTGTGTCCCGATTACGTATTGGTCATACAAGACTAACGCACTCCTATATACTCAAACAAGAACAACCACAATGTGGAACATGTCAAACACCTTTGACAGTTAAACACTTATTCATG
This sequence comes from Doryteuthis pealeii, assembly GCA_023376005.1. Classification (NCBI taxonomy): domain Eukaryota; kingdom Metazoa; phylum Mollusca; class Cephalopoda; order Myopsida; family Loliginidae; genus Doryteuthis; species Doryteuthis pealeii. The sequence continues at coordinate 34,575,259 of CM042148.1, read as the reverse complement.
GAATGCAGGTTTTTTTCTCACATCAGAAACCGTTATTTTAAAACAAACAATATGAAATATCTGTTTGAAAATGTCAACATGGAGGATATTCTCTGTTTTTTTTTAGGGAAATAAAATTCTACCATAGAATATAGACATGAAACAAATCAATACCATACAACATAATCCCCAATAATGCTAACACATTGTTAAAACCAATTACTAAAAAGTATAAATATAAATACACGATATGTATAACTTCCTAACCGTTAGGCATGACATAACCCCAGACGGGTTGATATGCTATTAAAATCAATTAACAAACAAACAAACAAAACCAGGGGATAAACAAGTACGCCATTTCTCTATGCAGTCTTCTTTTTCGATGTATATAGTCCAGCGGTCCATAATTTTGCGTATTCCCTCCAAGAAGAAAGTTTTCGATTGGACGTGAAACCATTCATGTACCGCTTATAAATATAAATACACTATATGTATAACTTCCTAACCGTTAGGCATGACATAACCCCAGACGGGTTGATATGCCGTTAAAATCAATAAACAAACAAACAAACAAATATTTTCGTACCACTGTTTTGAATGACTCCGTTTCAGCTCTACGGAATCCGATATAGTCTTTTTTTGAGTAACAGTCCAATATCTTAAAATTGAGAACTGATTTCTCGATTTCTCCTTCATTATGGCTCATAAGCGGGCCATTGTTGTGTCTCCAGCATTCCGAGCGCAGATTTAGATATCGTCTGCGCATGCTCTCATTATCTGAATGCAATCAGCTCGATTACTTTGGTCAGAGCGAGACGGACATTTTGAACATTTTGATTAGAAGAGCTTTACAAATCAATCACTGGAGAGATCTGAATAATGACAACCTATATAGAGAACACTGGTGGTCATGATAGTGCAACGCTGGTCACGACAGTACAGAAAGGCGAAGAGAAAAATGACCCCTTTTTCGCATAAAATGTTATCATTGCAAACATCTATTCAACTATGTACATAATGATGTCATCGCCGCCATGTCTTTAACGTAGTTTGTCGGTTGGCTTTGTATTAGTGAACGCATGCGTGAATGTAAATGTGGTCGGTACGTGATTGAGAGTACAAATGAGTATAGACTATTGAAAAAGGACAAGAGAGAGAGAGAGAGAGAGAGAAGAGAGAGAGAGAGAGAGAGAGAGAGAGAGAGAGAGAGAGAGAGAGAGAGAGAGAGAGATGAATATATATATATATATATATATATATATCGTGTCCAAGTACGGCTTTAACGTTTCCGTTGGAATAGTACTATTTCAGTAATTTATCCAAGAGTGCAGAATACTTCATAAAAGTAGAGCTTAAATAATAATAATAATAATAATAATAATAATAATAATAATAATAATAATATATGTGTGTGTGTGTTGCGTATGTGTGTACATATACTCGTTTGAAAAAATCTTTACATTGTACATATTGGTTGATAGCTGTTAGATATAGAGACTGGCTGAAATCCCAATACACTAAGCAAACAGCGGCAAAATACACAAATACGTGACAACAGGTCGACATATTGATGATATATTCTCATAACTGATTAACACCAACAAATACAACCAACGTCTGATCAATTTGGCGGGAAGAATGCCTTGTCCGATGGTGAAGTATCAAAAGCATTGAAGTGGATGCCAGATGGTGAGAATCTAGCACTCGTGGGCACTCCTTATCACCACCCAACAAAATCATGAGCATATGCATACACATGCAGTCAATCACGAACCAGCCTTGTCGGTGGGACTTCAATTACGCGCACTATGTTCCTTGTAAGACCTCGCTCCACAAAAATGGGGTATCTTGGGTATAACATTAAATAGCATCCGATGATGAGGCTCTAGTTCTGGGGCTTAGTAGAATGTAGAGTCGTTTCTTCATTGGCATTACTTCCAGATACTTCCTGGCTCGTAGTGATGGTACCTATTGATGGGACAATATATATATATATATATATATATATATATATATATATATATATATATATATATATATATATATGTTTCATTGAATTGAACAGACAATTCCTGTTGACAAGTCTTTCGCCGATCCGTTCTAATCTTCGGGCCATCCTTCTGGTGTCAGGGTGGAACTGGTATACCAGTCCACCTAATGTTTCATCACTAGCGCTTTCGGCAATGCACTTTGCCATCCTCAGGTGGAAACGATGGAATAGTTTTCATGTCTAGTTTTTAACGAGAACGAGTAGAAGCAAGGAATTAGTAGGAGGTAATATCAATAGGTGGTGATTTTTTTGGAGGGGGGGGCACAGGTTGTGATAAGGGGGGAATAATGGAAGTAATGTAGGCAGAAAATTATAAGCATTTTAGGATATGTTGACTTACTTTAAAGTTTTATTTTGTTTAGGGTAGGTTTTTTTTTTGTTATATATAAATGTTTTATATATATATATATATATATATATATATATATATATATATATATATATTTAATATTTATTCAAACAAATTTCATTAAATAAAACAGAATCCTTATTATCTTCAAGTTTTTAATTCTTTTTTTTTCAAGCTTTCTAATTATTCTTTAGATCATACTATCTTGAAAAGCATTAATTATTTCTTCAAAAGAGCCATTTTTGGCTGACCGAGTACTTTCGGTTCGTATCCGAACCATTATCAAGGTAAAGTGTGTGTCTTTCATCATTAAAACTGTTTAAGTAATGTTAATGTAACTGTTAAACTAATTGTTTTGTTTTTATCACCAAGGTGACGCTAAGCAACAATGGCAGTTTATTTTCTTTTACTTTTTTAGTATTTTTATTAATCTGGGTAAACGTATTTAGAATAAAAATTGTTCTATTTATCTATTTTAAGCATTTTGGAATATAAATTGTCTGTTTGAAACTTATTTGTATTCGATAGGAATATTTGAAACCATACAACAACAAATGTGCAAATTATTAGTATTTGATAAGAATAATTGATACTTGATAATTATTGATATTTTACCCAACCCGTTCATCGGGATCTGGATGTGACACAAGCATTGGACACCCAGTGAGGAACAACCTCGCTTTTCAGTCGTAATTGATCTACGAGACTAGCTTAGTTTTTCACCCAACCTTTTCGCCATGGACAAAATATGAAACAAAGTGACAAGTATATGAAGCAACCAGAAAGGGTCGAATTCAGTAGTAATGGATCCACGAGACTAGCTTGCTAACCATTAAACTATGAGAGGAGTTCCTTTTTACCCAACCCGTTCACCACGGTCAGGATGTGACACAAGATTACATGCATCGGACACCCAGCGACGAACGATCTCGCTTTTCACTAGTAATAGATATACGAGGCTAGCTTGATTTTTCACCCAACATTTTGCTGCGGACAGGATGTGACATAAGGTCACAAGTTTTCAAGTGTTTAATTCAGTAGTAATACATCTACGAGACTAGCTTGGTTTCACCGTGATCTGGATGTGACACAAGCATTGGACACCCAGTGAGGAACGACCTCGCTTTTCAGTCGTAATTGATCTACGAGACTAACTTGGTTTTTCATCCAACCTGTTCGCTACGGACAGGTATAGGGTATCTAGATAGGGCCGAATTCAGTATTAATGGGTCTACAAGACTAGCTTGCTAACAATTATACCTGGTATATGCCGTACTACACCTAGCGTGCCTGTGTCCAGTGGCTTAGCCTGGACAGGTTAATTAATTAACAGAGTTGATCCCGGCGGCTGCCCCCTTGATTTAATGGAGCACGGCTGGGTCTAGGGCCCAGTGCCTGAGGTGCCCCCTTGATGGGGAATGCAGACGGGAACAATGCATTTTTTCACCTACCATCCCACGAGCTTCGGTTCGTGGGTGGTCCCAGATTAAAAAGACCTTGTGTCACACTCGTGCGGTAAATTCCTAAATACCTACTACACCTAGTGTGTATATGGTAAAAAGACTCAGTTGAATTACTTTTCCGATTTGAACTGAGTGAGCTGATTAATCTCCAGGTGAATTGCTCAGTACTAATCATAAAGATTGTTTCCAACGCAAATACTGATAACATTCTGTTGATATCTTGTTCGATCTTTCACCTATCAAACGTTGTGTTCCGTGTGTTTCTTTCGAACCATCTGGACAATGACACAAAGATATTAGCAACAATATAAAAGGAATTAAAAATAAGGAAAAGAAAAAAACAACAAGAAGACTAGATTGAAATTCAGTAATTTTACCATCGGAATCTAAGGTACTAATTACATTCTGACGCATCCAGCTGCGAAGAAAATTTCAGGAGATGATTGAAATGAAAAGAAGAAGGAAAAAAAACAGACTATAGTCAAAAGTAGGAACAGTTCAGGTTAATCAGAAAAATAAATTTAATTTCGATTCTACGAAATAAAGAAAAAAAAATGAAGATGACTTAGACAAGAACAGGCGAAGAAGTAATAAGAATGAATCGAGGAAGAAGGAAAAGAGAACGTGGATAAAAGAGAAATATAAACAGATGAGTCAGGGAAGAAGAAAAGAAAGAAAGAAAGAAAGAATAAAGATACTTTGGAAAAATGAGAAAGTAAGAAAGAAAGAAAGAAAGAAAAAAGACTGAACAAATATGCGAGAAAATAGAAATATAAAAAAATATAGAAAAGGAAGAAAATAAACAATTCTGTAAAAAAATAAAAAAACAGGAAGGAAAAAAAAGGAGAGGAAAAAAGAAGAAAGACTCAGAAAAATGTAGGAAAACAAGAAAGAAAGAAAATATAAAGAAAAGAAGAAAGAAAGAAAGAAAGAAGCAAAGAAGGAAAAAGAATGCATACACTAGAAATATGATAAAATAGGAGAAAGAAAGAAAGAAAGGAATACTGTTTGCCTTTGAAAAAAAACACAAGAAAATTAAAGAACAAACGAAAGAAATACTCTAGAAAACGCAAGGAAACCAAAGGAAAAAATATTGGAAAAAATAAAAAAAATAATATAGAATCCTCTCCAGCCCCACCCTGAAGACTGCAAAACATATTGCAAGAAAGAATAAGCAGAAATTATGGATTGGCCAGAACCTCTACTTACTCCCCAAAGAAAAACTGTTAAATTGTTAAAAAACAAAAAAAACAAAACAAAACAAATCAACGATATGGAAGAATCAAAGGTGAGAATTGGAATTGAATTGTGAAGGGAGGAAAAAGAAAATGGAGATGTCAAAAAAAAAAAAAAAAAATGAAACAAAAAAAAAATGAAGAAACGAAAGGGAGGTCCCAGTAAAAAGGAAGTGAATTCTTAAGAGAGAGAGAGAGAGAGAGAGAGAGAGAGAGAGAGAGAGAGAGAGAAGAGAGAGAGAGAAGAAGGGAGGGAAGAGTTTCATATTGAGACTAGTCAACATTGAAAGAGTTTGAGTAGAAGAGAAATGTAGGGAGTGAGAGGGAAGGAGAAAGAAAGATATGAGAGAGAACATATGAAAGAAATGTAACTTGACTTCATGAACTTTATAATGCAATTATATTTTTAAAAAAATCTTCTTTTCTTGTAGAAATTCATTTTAAGCTTAAATGTTTATTTTCATCCTTCAGAACATGTAGGCGGAAAATGATCAAAATACCAAATATTAAAAAAAAAATAAATAAAATAACCCAACAAACAAACAAAACAAAAACATATAACGCACAATTCATGTAAAAATATAACAGGATAATTAACGTATAAATTAGAATTTCTGATGAGTATCAAAGTGTAGTTTCAGTGCATTTTTACAATTATCAAAGTGTTTCTTCAGGACAAGGGAGTAGAAAGATAATGTAGCATTAATCCTTAATAAGTCCTTTCTCGTTTTCCGTGGTAACCCGCGTAAAAGGAATCGAACACCAATCGCTTTATTCGCCAGTCAGAATCAAATCTATTTCCACCGTTGAATCGTTTATAGTAGTCGGCAAAGCTGAGGGAAATAGGAAGATATAGTTATACTGTTTATGCCAATTGTGACAAAACAGAATGAAACAAAGACAGAAAACGGACGACTGTGGCCAACCGCTTGTCACCTGTTGTCATGCGTGCTGTCCAGCGAACAGTCTTTTTTTCCTTTCAGTTTTATATATTCTAAAGATTTTTAATTAACAAATCATTTTCCCTAATCGGTTTGTTCCACAAATATCAGCTGATTATTTAACTGTTTATTACTGAGCTCCGTAAGGTGTAAGCAACTATTTTATTTACATTCCTTTGATATTTCGTTTGTAAACAAAACATTGACATTCAGATTGATTTAATTCCCAAAATATTTTTCTAACATTTTTTGTTTCGAATACAAACCTCAAATTATAGATAACAAATTAGAAAAGTAATTAATTGAGATACCTAATTATTTTACAATGAGTCTAACTTGGGAATCTTTTATTCAGAATAATATAAACTTGAAGCAAATCACAATATATATATAAATAGGAATCATTATTTGTCCCTAATGGAACAAGTAAGAATAACAATACTTTTGTTGTACACATAACTTTGTTATCGACGACTTTTCTTTTAGCGACCGTACGTAAGTCGGGAGTCAGTCAGACCAAAGATGGAAATTGGACAACCAATCGCTTTGGGGTTTCTCCGTTGACTGGTGTTGATTAACAAAAAAGAAAGAACTTGTCAACTGGTGGATTTTGCAGTTCCAGCAGATCACAGGGTGAAGCTGAAGGAAAACGAAAAAATGGACAAATACCTGGACCTTGCCAAAGAACTGAAAAAGTTATGGAATATGAAGGTCAAAGTGATAACAATTGTAGTTGGTACACTTGTAACGGTCCCCAAAAAATTGGAAAATCTGGAAATCAGAGTAAGAATTGGGACCATTCAGAACACTGCACTGTTGCAATCTGCCAGAATACTCAGAAGAGTCCTGGAGACCTGAGGAGACTTGTTGTCACTCGGACTCCAGTGAAAGACCATCAGCTAACGCTGATGTGGAAAACTCAAAAGGAGTGAACAACAATAATAATAATAATAAAAACAAACACAAAAAATAGGCACCATTGCAAACCACTAACCATTCTAACAAAAGAACACTAACAAGAACTATGTAGAATCCCTAGTTGACTATTTAAAAACTCATTATGGACAAATACAGAACATAGAAAAAATCCACATACAAGAGGAGGTCTACAAGACAAAAACATAGACTTAAAACGAGAGAAAAGTAAATATCTTTAAATAGATTTTGCACACGGTCATTCGATAACAATTTAAAAGTTAAGATTTAGATTAAGACGATCTAACTTCTAAGCACCTCTTAAAAACAATTATATCTAAACGTCTAGACTACTCAGTGCCAATTAAAAAAAAATCAGTCTCGATACTTTGAATAATAATTTCTGGTAAAACACAACATGATAAAAGCGCCGTAGCTTCCATACTGGCTCCCCATCTTATCACACTGGGTGCCCCATAATCCTGTCCTTGGGCCACAGCTAAGCTAATCTTAGTAAATAACTAAACCAGGCACGCGACTACTGTTTCTTGTTTTCTAAACTGAAAATTAATCTCATTTGTATGATATGAGGACGTGGTGGACATTAAAACAAATACAAAAGCGCTGTTTCATACCATATCAAAATAAGGATTTCACAGGTCCTTCGACCAATGGACAACTCGCTGGAATCAGTGCGTTGAATTCCAAAGGCAATATTTCAGAGAAAAATAAAGTTTCATTCGTTCTTCACTTCTGCTTTGATAAATGCAGCTTCCGTCTTGACTCTTTATGAACAACACTGTATATGAAAAAAGGAGCGATTCATGCCTTTTTGAAAGTTGAATGAAGTGGGTGTTAACTGCTTCCTTTGGAGGGTCGTTGATGCCGTTTATCGTGCCAATAACCTTTACAACACTCACTTGTTGGTTCGCTTTAGTTTCTTTGTTTAATATCATATGGGTTATTTAATACCAATCTTTGTAGAAGAACAGTAGTGTTACTATTTAGTGATGGTGAGAGGGTTCATACTTTTCCAAAGGGTATTAGTCCGAAAGAAAACGTAATAATGCGACTGGAGTTGCTTGCTGCGATATCGAAGTCCAGCACATCAGCCATTACGGCATGGGGACTTCCACCACTTACTGAATCGATCAATCAATATCCACAGTGGGTACAAGAGAAATAGTTTTAAAATCTTATTTGACCAAAACTCTTTCAAATATTGACACTCATTTTACATGATTTTGTGAAGAATATCTTAAAGTTTATTACTGTATTTGACAGATGTTCGATGCGAACGTCTTTAGCCAGACGACGGATATGTAGGGGGTTGCCAGGTTTCCTTTAAAATGGTGTTTACGTTAACAGCGCTTGTTGGAAACAATATAAAAAGATGATTTAAATTCAAATCTCACCGACAGCTTCATTGTTGTTCCGATACGCATTGTCATTCGCTATTAGATTCATTATGGCTGCATTTTTTTTAAAGTAAAAAAGTAAAATCGTCGGGAAGGCCTAAAATCGGCATCAACCAGATAACGAGAGAGTCTATCCTCTTTTCACTAGCGCTAGACCAAGGAGATTGATTTTTGTGTCTGAGGTGGAGCACGACACCTACCATCAGCTCCTCACTTTACCGTACAGATCCCTGTGTTACTCATACGCTGAGGGGGTGAAGGATGGTATCGAACCAGGAATCTTGTTGTTCCTAGTCGAATACTCTACCGACTGAGCTAAACTATGCAAGATTAAAAAAACTGAATAAAATTAATAAGCAGGCACGTGGTTTAATGGCTAGCGTCGTCGAAAATGGCACACACACACACATATATATATATATATATGGGGGGGGGTAAACTATAGACACGTGTTTCGAGGTATCACCTCTCATCAGTATAGTTATACGGTTTTAGCAGCTGCCTCTGGCTGGGTTCGAAACCCGAACGAACTTACGCTCGCCCAAGCTTCTTACCCACACATCCACAGTCAGTCGCCAAGTATAGCAGGCTATTTAATTGCTTTCTCAAACTATGTAAACAAAGTGAGATTTGGCCGAGCCGAATACGGTGAATCTGCAATTATATACCTTCTAAATAGAGTGCTCAACCGAGAACGGGAAGCGTATGTATATATAAGGTGTAGTTATTTTTGGAATATTACCTATTCCAAATTTTGGTTACAGTTTTGTAATTCCGTCAATTATTATTATTCTTATTATTATTATTATTATTATTATTATTATTATTATTATTATTATTATTATTATTAGTAGTAGTAGTAGTAGTAGGAATAGTAGCTTTTTTCACATGAGCCTTAACTGAGGGCCTTTCACTAGAACCTGAACGCCATCTAGTCTCCAGGACTTCTTTGAATATTCTAGCCGATCTATTAATAATGCTGTTGTCTTGATATATATATATATATATATATATATATATATATATATATATATATATATATATAAGTTAAAGAAAGAAAATGAATCCGACAGTATGAGTATGAGCAAGATTTGAATAAGTTAATTCCTCTATATTGCCAACCCCTCAAATCTGCTACAATTAGGCGGTGACCGACAAAAAAGATATACACATTGTGGCAGGAATGCCCACATTGGGATATAATGTAACAACTTTCGTTCTCTTCTTTGCAAAATCAAGGTTTTTTGTTTTTGAACTTCATTCAACTTTTATCTCCGACCACCACCAACACGGAGTAACTGGCTCTGATGATGATTTTTGTAAAATCGAAATATTGATCAGTATCAGCTATGAATATTTTATAAATCGTTTTCTCTTTAACAGCATTGTGTGTTGTTTCATTCCATCTTGCTCATACTTATATATATATATATATATATATATATATATATATATATATATATATATACAAGAGAACATTCTATGTCAAATTCAGAACCGTTTGTCTTAGCATTGTTTTGTCTTAGCATTCATAATTCATAGTTTTGTCTTAGCGTTCATGATTTTCAAATATCCAAGGAACGCTAGTTTTTCATTCAGCATTTTAAATAGATTGACCAACAACATACTTTCACAGTCTCTGTATTATCTGTGATAAATTTATTTTTCCTCAAATAAACAAAAGCCATGAAGAAGATGTACTAAACAGATTGAAACACTGCAGCATTGGCTGAATAAATATCACTCATTTTATGAACCTGTGTTTTTTCAAAATTTTCACTATATCACACACACACACACACACACACACACACACACACACACATAATATATATAATATATATATATATATATATATATATAAGTGTGTGTGTGTGTGCACGTATGTGTAATTTTCCGGCGGAATATTGGCAAAATGATAGGCTTGTAGTTTTGATTTGCGGAGATAACATAGGTACACCTATAATTTTATCTAGATAAATTCTACATTTTAAAAATATTTATCAATTACGCAATTCAAACGTATTGATTCTCTCCGATCTCTTTTGCTGGTTTATAAATAAATATGCCAACATTATCAGGTGATATTTAAATGTTCGGATGAAGATTATACATATATATATTCAATATAGATTTAATATTCCGAACGTTTTGAAAATCGACAACAAGTTTCACATATTAATAAATCATCTTCACGACTCATGTTTTTCACATTTACTTATCTTTTTTTCATATACTGTAGGCTTCATTTCCTTTTCTTCCTAACACACACACACACACACACACACACACACACACCACACACACACACACAAACAAAAAAAAACAAAAAAAAAAAACACTTACATATATATATATATTATATATATATACATATATATATATAATATATATATATATATATATATATATATATATATAAAATGGTTGTAGCATCTTTTCATTCAAACAAATTTCAATAAAGAAAACAGAATCCTTATTAGTTTTTTTCTTTTTATATAACTTCTTCTTTATTTAACTGAACGCCAAGAAACCCATGATGGTTTGCCAAACAAACCGAAACGTTATAAAGTTGTTTACTGTATAAAAAAAGTCGTCAGAGTGGCCTAAAGTCGGTATCAGCCCGACAGCGACAGAGTCTAGCCCCTTTTCATTTGCGCTAGACCAAGAAGATTATTTTGGCATCTGGGACGGAGCGCCACATCTACCATCAGCTCCTGACATTACCGCTCAGATCCCTGTGCTACTCATACACTGAGCTGGTAATGACCGGTATCGAACCAGGAACCTTTTGTTTGCCTTGTCAGACGCTCTACCGACTGAGCTAAACCGGTCCTATACATTATGCTAATTATTTTTCTATTCAACAGTTTATACGTTACGCTTGAGATATATAATCTAAGATTGGAATAAATTTTAAACACTACATAAATAAACAACCAAGTAAGATAATGCCACGAGTAAAATATTTAAAAATTTTCGAACAATTTTGAAATGGAACGCTAACGACCACGCAACGCTAACGACCACACAACGCTAACTTCTGTCACTTTTTCTTTATATATATATATATATATATATATATATATATATAATATAATATATATATATATATATATATTATAATGGTACACAGTAATAACCTATTTGAGTTTCACCATAAGGATCTTCAGGGTTAAATCCACTGAATTAATCAAGATATTAATCTATATCTTGATTAATTCAGTGGATGTAACCCTGAAGATCCTTATGGTGAAACCTCGAGTAGGTTATTACTGTGTACCATTATAATAATAATATTTTTGCTCTACACACGTATTGAGCACTTCATATTTGTTATATCGCTGTCTTATCATTGTGAAACTTGCATCAACTAACCATTGTGGTCATTTTCACCTATAAGTCACCTTTTTCATATAAATCATATATATATATATATATATATATATATATATATATATATATATATATATATATAAACCATATATATGTATGGTTTATATATATTTTTATATATATTATTTTTATTATATATATATATATATATTTATATAAACCATAAATATATATATGGTTTATATAATATATATATATATATATATAATATATAATATATATATGTATGGTTTATATATTATATATATATATATATATATATATATATATATATATATATATATATATATATATATATATATATATATAACCGTGGGATAACGAATAATCCAATTCGTGAATTTTCTAGCGGGGTATTGCCAAAATTATAGGTTGTGGTTTTGATTTGTTGAGATAAAATTTGTGCAGCCCAACGCTACATTTCTTACGGGGCCCTTCACAGATGCTACCACACAATTACCTGTGAGGTCAGTAGATATTTCTCTGAGATCCCACATGAGATTTTCATGTCAAGACTCATACATGACCTGTTTATGAAAATTAATTATTCAATAGAAACGTAAAAGATTTACAATTCATTCTATATTTGATACTTAATGCACTAAATTCAATGCATAATTAAGTATATAATTATCATCTTCATCTTAGACAGATGTATTTCTCAAGTGTCTTTCAGTCATAACATTGATAACACAAATTCAATATCTAATCCAAGTGCAATCTATCTATGTCAGTCTATATCTATCTATAACAATCTATACATATCTATCCCTGTCACACAATTAATATCTGTCTATGTCATTCAGATAATATCTATCTGTCGCTTGTTACATATCTATGATAGTCTTTTCATAATTATCTATCTATCTATCTATCTATCTATCTATCTACATAAGTCTGTTTATTTATATCTATGTCAGGCAATTCATATCAGTATATTCACATCAATCTATCCATCTATTCTAGTGTGTTCATATCTATCTATCAATCTATACCAGTCGATTCATATCTATCTATCTATCTATCAATCTAGCTATCTATCTTTAATATATATTATATATATATATTATATATATATATATATATATATTCATATATGTTCATCAGTCTATATCAGTGTATCCATATCTAAGTCAGACTATTAATATCTAACTATTTCATTCAGTTCATATCTACCCATGTCATCTGGTACATATATATCTTATATTCTTATCTATATATGTATCTATCTATGTATCTATCTATCTAGCTACATAGCTAACTACCTAGATAGATAGCTAGATTACTCGCATAGCCCCTTCTCTCTATCCCTCTCTCTCTCTTTCTCTATTTATATCTCTATCTGTCTGTCTGTCTGTCTGTCTGTCTCTCTCTCTCTATATATATATATGTCAGTCTATTCATTAATATATATATATATATATATACATATATATTAATGAATAGACTGACATATATATATATATATATATATATATATATATATATATATATATATTTATCTATCTATCTATCAATTTCAACCTATTCATACCTATCCATCTAAGTTCGAAAAACATCAACACCTGGCCTAACCAAAATGTAATAATCCATTTATGAAGCTTGCCTCTCTTTCTCTCCATCGAAATTATACGTATCATTTCCCGTGCATATGCTGGCAGCGGTGGTAAATTGTTGCAATTGCTTGATAATAATCGATGACCTTTCCTCAATTCGACTGATCCGTATAATTTTTCCAACACTTCTCAACACACACACACACAACACACACACACACACACACACACACACATATATATATATATATATATATATATATATATATATATATATAGGCAGTATAATACAGGAGATAAAATCGCATGTACCACAATGGTTTAACTCTTTCACGTCCATCAGATATGGTGGTGTTTCATTTCGTTATTTAATTCCTCTATAATCTATCCCAGATACCGTCCACTATATATATATATATATATATATATATATACGGGTTAAAGGTTTGGCGAACGAAAGTTCATTCGGGTCTCGAACCCGGCCAGAGGTAGCTGTTACGGTATAGCCACACTGATGAAAGGTGATACCTTGAAACACGTCTCTGTGGATTACTTATTTATTATATATATACTCCCATTGACTAATGGTTGAGTTCTCTGAATAGGGACTTAATTGCAGATTCACCGTTACGGCGTATAGCTAACCCTCGCGTTTGAGGACTCTAGTGAATTTCATTTCCGCTTAGAAATGTAGCGATTATTTATTCTCCTATATTTGACAGCTGCCTTTGGCCGTACGGGTTAAAGGTTTGGCGAACGAAAGTTCATTCGGGTCTCGAACCCGGCCAGAGGTAGCTGTTACGGTATAGCCACACTGATGAAAGGTGATACCTTGAAACACGTGTCTGTGGATTACTTATTTATTATATATATATATATATATATATATATATATATATATATTAATTAAATTAACATGGCCAGAAAATTCGGCAGACACCCTGTATGACATGCAGAACACTAGACAGCTGTTTTGACTTTAGTTGGTCTCCTCAGCAGTGTATACCATGATCTCCGCCACTTGAGATCGAACCAGCGACCACAGAGTACTGAGCTGAAACTCTATCTCTGGGTCGCCCGCCCATGCTACACACCAAATGATGAAGTCATGACAATCGCGCGTAGCCGCTTAAACTTAATTTGTCTTGGAAACCATCACGTCACATTCCAGAAAGCATGGTCACCTCAAGGGATATATATATATATATATATATACACAAACACACACACCCACCCCTCTCTCTCTCTCTCTCTCTCTCTCTCTATATATATATATATATATATATATATATATATATACAATGAATAAAATATTTCAAAATACTTTTGATAAAATTATGTCACACAGTTTCAAATGAAAAGGTAACGGCTATGCAATTCTGTCTCTTTTTCATATTCAGAAGTTGCAACACACTAAAACTTACTTTTGAAGATTTTTGAAGTTGTTTTGAATTTTTTTCATATAACTGAATACAAACGATGCCCTGGTTTCTTGAACAAACTAAAATGTTATAACGTCGGCTCCTATAATAAAATATCAGGCCATTGAATACCTTGTGTTTCATTTAGATACAAACACACATCTCTCTCTTTCGCTATGTCTCTCTCTCTCTCTCTCGGTTTCTCTTTCTTTTTCTTTTCTTTCTTTCTTTCTTTCTTTCTTCTTCTTCTCTTTCTTTCTCTCTCTCTCTCTCTCTCTCTCTCTCTCTCTCTATATATATATATATATATAATATATTATATATATATATGATAAAATTAAATCATAAATTTAAATTTTAACTCTTCAATTATCAGGCAAATATTGCAGTCACGTACCTAATCGTCGACACTTATCTGACGATCAAACGATTGTTAAACTTAAAATTGTGAGTTGGACGTCTTATTATTGTACAGGCTCTATAACACACACACACACACGCACACACACACACAACACATATATATATATATATATATATATATAATATATATCTCCCTCGCTCCTATCTATCTATCTATCTATCTAAGTGTCTGAGCATGCGTATAAAAGGACATGTGCTTTGTTTCTTTTCCTTCCGCTCGATTTATTACTAAACACAAAACGTTCAGGTCAAGACATCAACTGTTTTATTACAAGAACAATGTCAACTCAGCTTTGCTAATGATACGGCGAAATAAATATCCGGTACATTTGAAGCCGACAGGAAGCTCGTGGCCACCCCAGCAATGTCGAAAGAGCATTTCGACACTTGATATTTGTAAGGTTCAAGACGCCGGCAGCTTGCGACTGTCCTAACATTCGCTGAGCGAATCAAGCCGTTGACCTTTTAGTTTAAAAAAAAAAAAGTAAAAAGAAAAGAAAGAAAGAAAATGAAAGAAAGGGAAGGCAGAGTGATTCTCACCTGATCTGCT
Organism: Doryteuthis pealeii; assembly: GCA_023376005.1. Classification (NCBI taxonomy): domain Eukaryota; kingdom Metazoa; phylum Mollusca; class Cephalopoda; order Myopsida; family Loliginidae; genus Doryteuthis; species Doryteuthis pealeii. The sequence goes on along the minus strand of CM042148.1, from coordinate 34,559,560 downwards.
GTTTACTGAGCGGGGCTTGACATACAGTAGTTTTCACGCATCAATGGAAGTCAGATTGAATGTGAAAGTGAAAGTAGGAGTAATCATCCGCATTTAGCACGGTGACCGGAAAACAAGATTCATGTGAAACATACTTGACATTTGACTTTCACGCTTGTGAGAAGTCGAAATATGCTGAAGGTAAAAGAAAGGGTTATAACACGAACCTTCTTGATCTTTTAACAACAACAACAACAACAACAACAACAACAATAATAATAATAATAATAATAATAATAATAAATAATAATATAATACTAAGCAATCAAAGCAAAGATTGAGGCTATGCAGTGATAGAGAGAAACATTACATAGTGAATACACCAAAACTAGAGCAAAGCACAAATAGAATCCAAGAACAGACACGACTGGGTGGATACGATAATAAACTGGGAGTTGTAATGAAACTGAAATGTCACGATACTAACAAATGGTATATACACAAACCAGAAGCTGCCCTTGGAAATGAAACACATCAAATTCCCTGGGAGATAAATAAAGATATATGAAATAAAATATATAAAATAAAAATATCCCATATATATATATATTATATATATATATAATATATAATATATTTGAGTATATTTTTGTATCTGTATCCGTTTTTCGGAAGTACATATATCAGGTTTGAGCATTAGTGTGAAGCATTAATGTGCTATATTATAATAATGTAGTTATCATAATATATTCACTTGAATAAATATCAGAAAAATCGGTTGATTATTTTTAGTTTCTTTTATTCAGTAGCAGTGGTCAATTTTCGGGATTATGATGAACTTCCTTCTTCAAGACAGTGGACAGTAGTAATTTCCACTGCTACTAAATAAAAGGAACTAAAAAAAAAAAAAAAAAAAAAAAACAACCGAGTTTTCTGATATTTATTCCCAGATGATATATTATGATAACTACATTATTATAAAATATCACATTAATGCATCACACTAATGCCCAAAACCTGATATATGTACCCGAAAACGGATACAGATACAAAAATATATCTCAAATATATATACTCGCTAGAAGCATACGGAGACTCCCAATCAACACTATATATATATATATATATATATATATATAATATATATATATATATATGTTTGTGTGTGTGTGTGTGTGTGTGTGTGTGTGTGTTTTATCAAGCCCTCTGCACAAGTAGAATAGCCCGAAGGTCATTTTTTCAAATAAGATTTAACATATTTGAATTCAGAAATTTTTTCTTCTCTTTGACTGTTTGCCTAACCGAGGTTAAAAAAATCTAGTTTTCCCTACTATTTACCTATAGCTGGGGGGGAGAATATTTGTATCAAACCTTTTTCAAGGGTATTATGAGCTATGTGAAATCAAACAGCGTCAACGCAGAAATTTGAACTCGGATGGCCATATCCATTTCAAAACGACTATAACCATTACACAGAGTGCCACCATAAACAAACGATGTATGGACAAACCTGAATCTCTCATTGAAAATGAAATGCATAAAATTCTCTGGGGGAATAAATTAAAATATATAATAAAAAGATCCTATGTAGGCAGAAAGAAAGAAGACTCGTTGAAAAAGAAGTTGAAAGAAAAATGAAGAAAAGTCGTTAAAGATTAATGAAAGAAAGAAGAAATATCGAAAGAATAAACAGATATGAATGAAAAAAAAGGGACAGTCACAAGAATAAACCGGCTTCTCTGATAAAATGAAGCGAAAATTCCTCCAAATCGTAGTCATGTCAGTGCTACCGTATACATTTATCCAATCCTCCGCACGGGCAGGATGTGATCCATGCTCTATTTTTAAGCGGAGTGTAACGGGTTTGAATTAGAGTTTTCCTTCTTCTAGACTCCTACAATCTTATAGGCCATCCTGTAGGCTTTAAGCAAGAGCGCTTGTCTAGTGGAATTTGATCCTGGTAAATCCTCTGATAAAGAACCTGATCAATCTCTCTGGTAAAGAATCCTGAAACTTTGGTAATCCTCTGGTAAGAATCCTGAAACTTTGGTAATTCCTGATAAGAATCCTGATCTTTGGTAATCCTCTGGTAAAAAAATCCTGGTCCTTGGTAATCCTCTGGTAAAGAATCCTGATCTTTGGTAATCCTCCTGATAAAGAATCCTGATCCCTTGGTATCCTCTTGGTAAAAAAATTCTGAGTATTGGGTAAGTCCATCATCAATGATTGCAAATAAACTGTGGCAAGTATCAGTGTTTAAGTAATGTATCACCACGCATATGGCTGGTGATTGGCGAAGGAATAAACCATATGACCTCGGCTAGCCTATAAATCCAGGTGGGAATTGTAGCACATCTTATATAAATTATTCAACAGTTTCCATATCAAGGTTAAATAGCCCTGTCTGTCCCACTATTTTTATCCATTAGCTAGAGGAGTAGTTTGGATGCATATCTTCTCCCCAAGGTATTAGTGATAGTGAAATACTACCAGGCTCGTCCAGGAATTGAATTTCCTGTCGCCGTATCTATTTCCTACGAACGATAACCAGTACACAATAGGCACCTCCACAGTACAATCGCCTTAGCTGCACCACTTGAAACTATAGTGAAACATTTCGAAGAAAATCTAGATGAAAACTGTAGAAGAATCTTCGTGGTGTCTTGAACAAATCTCGAAGCAAAACTTCTACACAAATACTTGCCATTTATCAGACAAAATCCGGGCAAGAACAAACAAAGACATTAGGGACGTGGGCACATCACATGGGCCCACTTAGTTTGGGTCAGCCAGCAAAATACAGGTCTTCTACTGGATATTGTAACAGGGTAAAAGCCCCCCCCCATCATCCCCCGGAGAGATGGCCACTTGGGAAGTAATGGCGTTGAAGAGACGGGGAGATTCTGCTGATAATAAGGCACTGAATAGAGAGTTTCATCCTCACCGAAAGCTCCAAACAAGCGACCTTGTCACATCCTGCTCGTAAATAACTATTATTACATACATATGTGCCTAGATTAAATGTTATAACTGCACTGATGAAGAGGTGATACTCGAAACACGTGGTCTGTAGCTTTCGGTGAGGAATGAAACTCTCTATTCAGTGGCTTATTATCAGCAAGAATTCCCCGCCTCGTCAACGCCATACTTCCCAAGTGGCCATCTTCTCCGGGGATGATGGGGGGGGGCTTTACCTGTACAAGTAGAAGACTGTAGTTTTTGCTGCTGACCCAAACTAAGTGGGGCCCATGTGTATGTGCCCAGTCCCCTAATGTCTTGTTGTCCTTGCCCGGATAGTTTGTCTGATAAATGGCAAGTATTTTGGTTGTAGAGTGTTGCTTCCGAGGATTTGTTCAAGACACCACGAAGCATTCTTTAGTTTTCATCTAGATTTTTTCTCGAATGTTTCACTATAGTTTCAAGTGGTGGCAGCTAATGGCGATGTACTGTGGAGGTCCTATTGTGTACTGTTATCGTCGTAGGAAATAGATACGGCGACAGAAATTAATTCTGGACGAGCCTGGTAGTATTTCACAATATCCAATAATACCTTGGGAGAAGATTGCATCCAACTACTCCTCTACTATGGATAAAATAGTGGGAACAGACAGGGCTATTAACCTTGATATGGAAACTGGTTGGAATATTTGTAATATAAGACTGTGCTACAATTCCCCACCTGGATTTAAAGGCTTAGCCGAGGTCAATATGGTTTAATTCCTTCGCCAATCACCAGCCATAATGCGTGCTGATAACAATTACTTAAACAACTGATACTTGCCACAGTTTATTTGCAAATCATTGATGATGGAACCTTACAATACTCAGAATTTTTTTACCAGAGGCATTACCAAGGTCAGGATTCTTTATCAGAGGATTACCAAAAGATCAGGAATCTTTTACTCAAGAGGATTACCAAAGGACCAGTGATTTTTTTACCAAGAAGGATTACCAAAGATCAGGATTTTATCAAGAAGAATTACCAAAGTTCAGGAATTCTTTACCGAGGATTAACCAAAGTTCAGGATTCTTTACCAGAGGATTAACCAAAGATCAGGATTCTTTATTCAAGGATTTACCGCAAGGATCAGAATTCCACTAGACAAGGCGCTCTTGCTTAAAGCCTACAGGATGCCTTAAGATTTGTAGACTAGAAGAAGGAAACTCTAAATTCAAACCCGTATACACTCCGCTAAAAATAGAGCATGGATCACATCTGCCCGTGCGGAGGGGATTGGATAATGTTTTACGGTAGCACTGACATGACTACGATTTGGAGGAATTTTCGCTTATTTTATCAAGAAGCCGGTTTATTCTTGTGACCTGGGTCCCTTTTTTTTTTCATTATATCTTTTATTCTTTCCCGATTTTGCTTCTTTCCTTTTCATTAAATCTTTAAACGACTTTTCTTCATTTTCTTTCAACTTCTTTTTTTTCCAACGAGTCTTCTTTCTTTGCCTACATAGGATCTTTTTTTATTTTATATATTTTAATTTATCCCCAAGAGATTTTATGCATTTCATTTCAATGAAGAAGATTCGGTTTGTCCATACATCGTTTGTTTTGGTGGCACTCTTGTGTAATGGTTATAGTCGTTTGAAATGGATATGGCCATTCAGTTCAAATTCTGGTTGACGCTGTTTGCATTTCACTAGCTCATAATACCTTGAAAAGGTTTGAATAAAATATTCTCCCCAGCTATAGGTAAATAGTAGGGAAAACTAGATTTTTTTAACCTCGGTTAGGCAAACAGTCAAAGAGAAGAAAATTCTGAATTCAAATATGTTAATCTTATTGAAAAAATGACCTCGGGATTATTCTACTTGTGCAGAGGGGCTGATAAACACACCA
>CM042148.1:34519747-34554630 GCA_023376005.1 Doryteuthis pealeii | reverse complement strand
TTCGTCTTTGATGTATACAATACCAAAGTTAGCGTAATTTAGGAGGATGCGCTTAGCGTCGCAGAAAAAGGAATCGGCAATCCGTGTGTTCAAATCCTGGACGAGGCTGTTTGCGTTTTATTTCATGATAATGCTCTTGGGAAAGATATGAATACTAGTAGGTTATTTAACTCACCTGTTCAGCACAGGTAAGAAGTAACAAAGGTTGCAGTAAGTATCAAAACTCGCTAATCAATAGGAATAGATCTGTGAGACAAGCTTGCTAACCATTACACTACGATGAGACGTCGAAGATATGAATACAAGTATCCTCTCTCCAGCTATAGGTAAATAGTAGCACTGACTGGGATCTTTAGGTTTGGGTAAGGCAACCAGTCTAGGAGAATGAAAACCCAGAATTCAAACCAACTATACCCTGCTTAACTAATTGGTTTTGTGTATACATCTTGTTGGGGAATACATACATAATGTAACGGTTATCATCGTAGATAAATAACCTCGGTGCGTTAAGTTCAAATCTTGGACGACTGTTTGCGTTACACTTCGCACTTTAGAAAAATTACCCCCACCACCCAATCCCAACATCCAAACAAATAAATACCAAAACAAAAGCGAATAAACATAAAAGGAAACAAAACAAAACAAAACAATTCAAAACAAAGAAGATATAAGTAGGGCAGACTGGGCTTTGTAATCTTTCGGTAGCTTTACGAAGTGCTCGAAGAAAAAGCCAGATGGGAACTACATAAAGATGCTGCATACTTTCTTGAACACATACAGAAAGAAACGATCCACAAAATAGCAGCTGCATAGCCACTTACCTCATTATTTTATCTATCTATCTATCTATCTATCTATGAAGAAAATGGATATAAAATCCGACAATCTAATTAAGTATAAAGGTTTTGAAAAACAAAACAAAACAAAAACAAAAATAAACAAGAAAATAAATAAAAGATCGACTTACAGAAAACCGACGCTATAGCGTTTCTGTTTTAATTAAACCATCAACGGGCTCAACTCTATTGTACACTTTATTATTATTTATAATTATTACATAACAGGGCTCAACATATTTATAATTATTAACCAGGTTGAGCCCCGTTGATGTTTTAATTAAAACCGAAACACTCTAGTGTAGCTTTCTGTAAGTCAACCTTTGGCTTATTTTTTTTGTTTTTCAAAAACTTTATACTATCTATCTATCTATCTATCTATCTATCTGTGTCTATCTCTATCTATCTATCCGTATTGTTCTCGTTTTCTTATCTATCGATCTATCTATCTATTCTTTTTGTACGTGGCTCCTTATCTATCTATCTATCTATCTATCTATCTATTATCTTCATTGTTCTCATTTTCTTATCAATCTATCCACATTGTCCTCAGTTTATCAATCTATCTATGTATCTATTTCTCCTCTATGTTATAGGTTACTCATCTATGTATTTCTATCAGATTCTACGACTATGTATGTAAGCAGAAAGCACATGTTTGTGAGGGAATTGATATAGCTATTGGAATAATCTTCTTTTTTTCCAGAGTGGTCCATGGATTGTTTAAGTAGCATGTGTTTCGTCCCTTCTACTGAACCTTGTCTGCTCTTAACATGAACCTGCTTTCCTCAAAATCAATACACAGAAGCAATCGCATAAGGTTTGCACGCTTATCGGAATATATCATATATTTGGCATAATTTCTAAAATTTCCATCGTTTATACTCATCTTACCTCATCGTAAATAAAAACTGGGAAATAGCTTTGCCCTTGTACAATTGGTAAGTCATGTGAGTGCTCTTGTCTACCGTGATCAGTTTTTGAAGTACATTAGTACCAGAAATATGTCAACTCAGTACATGATACTTAATATTGTACAGTGTCGTTATGTAATACTATATTGTATTAGCTTAAAAGCTGCTCTGTCGGGCGACAATTAAGTTAGGTCATGTGAAAGGCTCTTGATTGGGCATTCAGTAAAACAATAACCCTTCGTGCGTTGAATACATATTCAATTTTATTAAACTTGAACAATAATATTCAAAAAATAAATAGATATGATTTGTCTATTTCGACCTTATTGCAAAGCATCCAGCATAAACAACAATTTGTTTGTTTTTTGTTGGTTTTACGGCATATCAACCTCGGTGGGTCATTTAATACCGGCAAAGATGTAACACATAGATGGGACGCTAACGAGTACTACCACTCCGGATCACAGTGGTCCTGCGAACAATGGTGATGAAGGGGTGCTCCACATTCCCTAGACCCCCAGAACTGGAACCTCACCATCAGATAGAATTTAACGTCATACCAGGACATGAAGACCCTCAGCCACCGCCTTCTAGCACATATATGTTAAAAAGGGCTGGGGTTTGTCATAAGAGCAATAGAATTGGGGCAATCATATGGGTGCTAGGGTTTGACGTGACCAGCCGATTGATTGGAAGGGTCCTCTCCGACAGACCGTCTAGCCTAAGTAAGGACCAAAGAAGAGTGTTGTATGTCATAGTCTGCCCAGCCACCAAGACTCCATCCTTAAGCATCACGGGTCACCACCCACGGCCAACAGGTGGTCCCATTGGGGGTCTTACCCCTCTGCAGAGGTGCAGTCGGTGTTATAGTCAAGTTATAAAAAATCGTCATGAAAAATCATTCATTAACAATCGCAATAATTAAAACTTGTGAAACCAAAATTTCAGGATTGCGAATCCGGATTCGACTCGGAATACTATGAATTTGTTAACAGAGTCAGCATGATTTCCAAAAGTATGATAGATGTCTAAAGCCTCTAAAAAAAATGTGACATTCGTATTTCTTACTAGAGAAGAGTGAATGTTTCTAGCATTTTAAATTTACAAAAACCCTTTTTCTACTGCGTAATCGGTCTTTCGTTTTGGTTATCTTGTTTTACGGCATATAAACCTTTTCGGGTCATTTAATGCCGAAGTCATTTTGATAAACGAAGGACGCGGTTGCTTACAGTACCTGCTGTTGATTAAGTGGTCACCCCATTAAGTACTGAACTGGCTCATTGTTTCTTGTATGCATTCACCAACCCCTCTACACAAACAGGATGCGACACATGGTCAATTTCTTGACGGAGTTTAACAGGTTTGAATTAGAGTTTTCCTTCTGCTAGACTGGATGCCTAACCAAGGTGAAAGAGCCCATTCCAGCCTGCTATCTTCCCATAGCTAGAGGTTGATTCATATATTTTCCAAGGGTATTAGCGCTATGTGAAATGCAAACAGGATTTGAACTCGTATCACCGAATCTATTTCCTTCGACGATAACCATTAGATGATGCGCCTCCCCGTAGAAGAACAATAGTGATACTATTTAACCCACAGCTAGGGATAGTATTTCGTAGCAGAAAGATTTCCCTATTCAACGGCGTTATTGTGATACCTGTATTCGTTCTCGTTTCCATGGAAATAAATAAGAAGCAATTCATCCGGAGCACCTTACCTATCTTAAATTGTTGGATCTGGAAGTAAATTACATTATGAGTAACATCATTTTCCTTCCCCGTTTCTTATATTTCGCTAAGTACCCGCAGAATAGTTGACCCCAGTGTTTCCTTAACCTCTTTTTCATGTCCCTCCGCTGCGAGGAACTCTCTTTTCGCATGCGTACCGGAAGTAGGCTTCACGGGAATTGTGGACAGACGGAAGTGGAAGCATTTACCTGGGATCCATCTATTCGTTCTCTTATGTGAGCTACTTTTATATAACGGACATGCGTTCATCTGTTCCATACATGCGGAAATTTGCCCGGAGGTCTTTTATTTTCTCCCGCTTTTAATATTTCTAACCTACCATTTTATTGGTTTATTTTACACATTTTCTTTATTGTGAATTATTTTCTATCTTCTTTCTTTCATTGAGGGAGGTGTTGTTGCAGCTTTCCTTCCCCGGCAATAAATATGCCGACTCCATTGCAGTCTACAGAATCATTATTAGATAATACTATATAACCCAGTGACCTGCTGGGTCAACCTTTGAGAGAAGAAGTAGTGCGTTTTAATGTGACTAGAATGAACTGCTTTATTTGAAAGAAAGTTTGCATGTTATTTCCATCCAAGGAAATGTTAACATAGCAACAAGTTTGAATTTCTTAAAACGACCTTATTATTCATGATTTTATAAATTATAAGTTTCCGCATTGACAGCAATGAAGATATAAAACAGTAATATCTATCTATCTATCTATCTATGTATCTATCTATCTATCTATCTATCTTTCTTTCTTTCTTTTTCTTTCTTTCTTTCTGTTCCTATCTATCTATCTATCTATCTGGCTCTCCTTCCCTCTCATTTTCCTTTTTTTCTTTCATTAAAATTGTGAATATGTTTCTTTATATGTTTACCTGTAAGTCGTAGTCGGTGTGGCCTAAAGTCGGTATCAGCCAATCAGCGAGGCAGTTGAACCAAGTTGAATCTCCAGCTATGAGTACTATTCTTCTACAAGGATGACTTTAGCATTAAAACTACGAAGGTTGATATGTCATTAAAACAAACATAAAAAAATTTAAAAAAACAACAGCAACCCCCCAAAAAAAACAAAAACAAAAACAAAAAACAAACCCCAAACAAACAAAAAACAAAACCAATTTTACTTTTTTATTCCAGGGACCTCTGATTTTATTCAAATTTTCTTTCTCTTTGACCGGGTCTGTCCTATTTATCCATAACTGTATGTGTGTGTTTAGGGGGGTTATGGATTCATGCCTTTCACTTTGAAGTGAAAGTACTTAAATATTTAGAGTTATGACAATGAATTGAAACGTTGTAACAATCAATGAAATCTAATTTCTAATATTTTAGAAACGAAACATTTTCCATTTGTCCAGCTTTTGTGACATTCTGCTCTAGACTGACCGAGTTAAAAATGGGAAACATGTAATGAAGAAGTTAATTAATTAACAGAGTTAATTAGCTTAATTCTAAGGTATATTTTAGCAAAATACACCTCTAAGATGCTGTTAGATGTATCGTTAGTGATGTCTTTAGTTCATTGGAAGTTTCGGGTTTTTTAACATCATATTATATTTACCACGTACCCACGTGTACGGGTAAGGCACAAGGCCCTGTTAATGTGGGACCACCCACAAGCCGAGACTCATGGGTGGCCGGTGCACAAAATGCGTTGATCCAGTTGGCATTCCCCTTAAGGGGGCGTCTCAGGCACCGGGCAATAAACCCAGCCCTACCCTTTAAATCGGGGCAGGACCCGACCAAGATTGATCGTGTCACAGCTTGCATCCATATAGGTGTTTTTCCCAGCACTTCCTGTGTCGCTCCCAGCATAAGTAGCGTAAATAGTAGATGATATAAGATTATTTATACTAGTAAGAATATGCACCCTATGAGCGTAAGTGTTCAAGTTTTAATGTAAGGAAATATATTGAATTCGAAAGACTAACGAAATTAGATAAGAATGACTAGATTACGCTTATTTAATTATATTTTAATTGGATTGATTGATTTTAATACGTTTTTGACTAAAACAATAATATTAGAAATCAATAACACTAAGTAATTATTTATTAAACCCAGGTTTGTTAAAACCAGTATGCAAATTAACCACACCATATATTATGTAAACCTTGATTTCTTAGTGATTATATAAGACACATTGCAGGATTGTAAACGCACTAATAACATGGGCTGTTTTGGGGCAAATCTAACTCATGAAGACATCGCTAATAAATAAGATTTATTCTATATATTAATTTTAGTGATTTTGACTCATAAGTTAAATACTCATTGATAAATTCTCCTGAGGGTATTGTGACGTAAGTAGTGACGTAGTTTCGGTTACAGACAGACAAACACTTAATTTCCATTATAATAAGATTTACCCTAACCCATATTCTTTTTTGTCAAACATGTGTTGTCCCAAAATATACATAAAGTTGTGTCAGCTCCTGGAATAATAGCCATAACATTGACAGAAATTACTTTTCGTAAATGGAAATCTTTGACGAAGCAAAATAAGATGGCGACTAAACATTAGAAAAATAACTGGAGTTTATGCAGAAAACTACGAAAGGATATTTACAAGGAAGAAGAGAGCAAATATCATTTAGAACGACATCATTTTAATTATATTTTATTCGCGGAAATTTAAGAGCCGAATGTTTCTCGCGAATATTTTGAAAAAGTAATTAAAATAACTTGATATTTCCGGAAAGGAGTGATTTCAAGTAATCGAATTCTCATAAAAAAAAAAACAAGAAACAAGAAACAGAAACAGAAATATTAACGTAACATGGAAATAAACACAAGTAGATAAATAGCCTCTAAGGAATACAAATTCAAAAAAGAAAAAAAAAGAAAAGAAAAGAAAAAAGAAAAAGAGAGACTAAAATAATCATAACAAAATGTCCACTTATTATTTTTTGTTTTCTCTTTTTATTTAAGTGATATGTATCGTTTCTCTCACATTCCATGTTATTAACCCACAGCTAGATTATCAACAATCAAATTTAGTCAGCAATGTTCATACAATCTCGGAAACATGTTCAAATCAGAAGCTAGGGATTAAATTTATTTCTTTATCTTTTTCTTCTCTCTTGATTTTTCTTCTATTTTGTTGTGATTAGTTTTTTTTTTTTACCTAATATTCTAATATCTGATAAGAAGCGGCATAATCAATAGATTTAAAATATAACTTTGCGTGTCAGTATCACTGCTTTCTCAGTGATTTCTCTATCTAAACCAATTTTCCATTACTGTCCACTGACTTGATTCTGTATAATATAATAATGACACAACAAAATGAATTTCTTTTCTTTTTTCACTTACTCTCTCTCCCCCTCTCTCTCTCTTTTTTCTCTCTCTCTCTTTCTCTCTCTCTCTCTCTCTCTCTTCTCGCTCTTTCATATTCTAGATTTGATCAAGCCATTGATCAAGTTGAATAATTGTTGTTAAGGAATGTTGAGCTGTGTATTGAAATTTGATCAAGCCAATGAAGTTATATGTCATTACGATAACATCATTTTCAGCTCGGGGGTTGGAAGTTGATCTACTTAAGATGATAAGTTATTACAGCAAACGAATCGTAAATAAATAAAATCTGATCAGATTTTTTTTCCTGATGTCCCGGATTTGTATTGTATTCTGTTTATAATTTTTCTATGTGGTTTCAATTTCTTTTTCGACTCTCGTTAGTTCATTTAATTCGTCTCTTTTCTCATTTGCTTGTTTTATGTTTTCTTTTCTTCTTCTTTGAATTGCAGAGTAAATCAATGGCGTAAAATCTTCATTGTTTGACGCACCGGTATGGAATGTCACCATAGAAGCGATATTTGATATCCTGTTTGCAAAGAGTCCATGAAGACGGCTAACGTCGTGTGCATGTGCATACACAACATTTCGCTGCAAGCGAACGATTTAGTTGTAAAAAAAAAAATAATGACTACAGAATAAAAAAATATGTTGAAGCTTCTGAGCAGAAACTGATTTTTGAGGAGAGTGTTTTTTTTTTCTTAAATCAATATTAAAAACTGAAAATATCAAGATTGAGAAGAAAATGTCGAGAAAATATCGGAGATCGAGAAGGCATATTAACAGATTTGTGGAAAAGGCTTTTGATTAAAAAAAAAAAAAAACTAGGACCATATTACCTTTAGGCACCCCTTTTTGATCTCGATTAAGACCATTTACACCACAATATCCGGTTGTTTGTCAGGGGTTAGGTTACGGGTTAGGGTTAGGGGTTAGTTTTATAATTTAAAAAAATTTAAAATCGTCTGTTAAAACAACCGGATATTGACGGTGTAAATGAAAAACATGTCCTTTCTTAATCGAGATCAAAAAGGGGTGCCTAAAGGTCACATGGTCCATAACTAGAATCCAACTGAATTCGTTGTGGCTTACAACGTAACAGTAGATCATGATGATATTGATGCTTTTATATGCAGCGGTGGCGAGATGTCTGAAGGTTGTCTTTGTATGTTCTTTTAGTTTTGGAAACCACAATTTGTTGCTGGCATTTTTAGTTGAGATGGAACAGCCCTGGACGAGTTGGATGCGACACATGATTAAAGCTGAGTTTAACAGGTTTTCCTTCTCATAGGCTGATTACCTAACCAAGATCAAAGAAATCAGGTTGTACTACTATATTCCCATAGCTGGAGGGAGCAAAGTTGGATTCATACCTTTCCCAAGTCTATTAGCGCTATGTGAAATGCAAACAGCCTTGTTCAAGATTTGAACATTGGGCGCCAAGTCCATTTCCTTCGATGATAACCATTACACAACGCGCCTCCACACACACATTTATATGATTATATATATATATATATATATATATATATATATAGTTTATATACATATAAAATTATATATATAATTATGAATATATAATTATATATAATTATATATATAATTATATATATATATAATTATATATATCAAATTATATATATATATACTTATTACATATATATAATTATATATATCAAATACATATATATATACTTATATACATATATATAATTATATATATCAATTACGCACATATATATAAATATATATATATATATATTATATATATATATATATATATATATATATATATATATATATATATATATATAACTGTGTATGTGCATAATTAATTATGTTGACTGCAATAGATTAAATTCAAAATTGTAACGAAGTTGAAGCTATGAAAACCTATTTAATATGAAATCTAAATTCATTTTCATTTTCAAAACTGTTTATTGTAAATGCTCTGTGGTTATGTCATATTTAATTGACATCGTTCGTTCATTGGTTGTGTCGTGCAATGTTGAATTAATTCTCACAATCTAAAACAGTTTTATCATAAATGATATAAACTCGCATTAAGTTAAAGGACCCCCTCTCCCCCCTTTTATTTATATGAAAGGGTGTTTTGTTTTTCTTAAAAATCTTGTTTACGAATTTGTAAAAATTTGATATTCTTATAAATTCTGTGCAGACACGCACATGACGGTCACGTTTGCAAACTTTATTTCGCTTATCTTTCAATATCTGAGCATGCAAGGTTAAGGTCTTTTTTTATCACGTTTAGAAAGGCTATAAATATAATGATCCCAAAATTTCATGTAATCCCCGAAAATTTAATCTGACCCCCCCCCCGCAAATAAAACAACAACATTGAAATAAAACAGTTTTTGGTTTTATTTTCCAGACCTCCTACCAGGTAGGATTGACATGAAATCGTTTTAACGTGGAGGAGCTACGAGCAAAAGGATACGATGGCCAGTGTAGACTGTTGCATAAATTAACAAAGGAATGTTCCTTTGTCACCTAATAAATAGATATGTAAAACCTTTATATATTTATTTTATTATGTTATATAACAGCTCTATTTTTATATTGAACCTCTACCAATGATACTGCCTTTGGTACGCCATTCTAGCAAAAGCTGAAACAGTGACCATCTCACACTATATATATATATATATATATATATATATATATATATATATATATAACGATATGCATCATCATGAGAGTGTGAGTGAGTCAAGCAGAAAAATAATACTTGAAAGTTTGAAGTAAGCTCGCAATCGGGTACCCGGGGGCTGAAAGGACTGTCACGGGTGACGAGAAAACAACTTTGACTGAAATCATTGCCATATCCACTTGCACATGAGACAAAGCATGAGTGTTTAAAGAAGAGATTCGTCGCATTCCTATTCTGACTGACCAATTACACCAAAACAGAAGAGGAAAGCGACCCTTCTCTGATATTGGTGTTGATCATCTCTTCATCAACATTCTGGCCCGTACACATGTCATTATTACTATTATTTCATTGCTAGTTTTACTTCATCTTATTATTGTGCTTTTTAACACAACATTCTGGGTTTACACTCTTCATTACACTATTATTCATTGCTAGTTTTACTTCATCTTATTATTGTTGCTTTTGAACACAACATTCTGGGTTGTACACTCTTCATTATTACTATTATTTCATTGCTAGTTTTACTTCATCTTATTATTGTTGCTTTTGAATACAACATTCTGGGTCGTATACTCTTCATTATTACTATTATTTCATTGCTAGTTTTACTTCATCTTATTATTGTTGCTTTTTATTCCAACACTGTGAGTCAATACTCTCTTCATGATCACTCGCAATTTATTACTTGTTTTATTGATGGTAATTTCCTGTTGTTGTTTCACTAAACGTCTAATTCGAACACAACAATTATTTTTAAATCCCTCCTTTTCCTTGAAAGCCCATCCACAACACTGTGTATATTTCCTCTTACATATTTCTGTTTAGCACTAGAATGTTTGAATATATTAATAATTTTCAGAATTTCGTTTAAATTCCCAACAAATCTAATGTAGAATTCAAATGTAAAATGAACAGCAGGAGGGAAATCCCTGGTCGAATTTAACTGATGCATTGTCATCCACATTACTTTTCAGATGCAGCTGAATTGCATATTGTTCAATTGTGATGGAGAACATAAATTTGAAATCTCTGAGGAAAACCTTCATCTCCAAATGTATATTGAATTTTAAAAGAGTGTCAGAAAATTAACAATTTAAAATACAATATCGACTCTAAATAAGTAGACCTCTGTCATTTGTAAAAATGTTAATTTTCTTCTGAACTAAAAGATAGTAGGAATTTTAAAGTTTCGAAAAAGCTTCATCCAATAATGAGGCGAAATATCGACTGAATTTAACTGTCTGTTTGTTATATCCATACTTTCCTTTATTCACACACACACACACACACACACACACACACACACACACACACACATATATATATATATATATATATATATATAAGAAGTTTATTAATTTTGGAGCTACTACATACTCACATTTTGGTAATAGGGTTTGAATTCTGAAGGGATTAGCAATTAATAATATCAAATAATATCCGTTTTAATTACATAGTAATACCCCCAGAAATTATAAAATTGACATAGATACTTGTAAATTCTGCTTTTATAGTGAAAAGGTAAATGGGTGAGGGGGTGAGAGAAAGTCGAATTGGGTAGGTGTGTAGGGAATGGTACTTTTATTTTTATGGGGTCAGTCGGTTGACTTAGAAGAGAATTTGATATTTGGAGTGTGGGTCAAATGTGTTGATGTCCGATATGTATCATGGTTGGAAATGATTTCTAAAATATAAAGAATTTTAAGGATCATGCCAAAATAGGTGGGCTTCTTAAAACTGTATAATGTAATTACTATTTTACTCCTTGCGAGTTTTTTCGCACCAGTTCTAACATTTTTTTTCACTGAAGTCTGCGTGAGTTTCCAAACAGTCTCTTATAGATAAGGAGAAAGTTCTGGCGTCTAAAAGTTTTAATCGAAGCTATTAAAAATTGTCTTCTAGAATGTTGCCCCTAACACCATATCACACACTGTCTCTCACTTTCTCTCTCTCTTCTCCTCCTTTCTAACTCTCTTCATCATATATATCTTTCTCTCCATGTCTCTCTCAATGTTTTTCCTCTCTTTGCCCTCCCTCCTCTCTCTCTCTCTCTCTCTCTTCTCCTCCTTTCTAACTCTCTCTCATCATATATCTTTCTCTCCATGTCTCTCTCAATGTTTTTCCTCTCTTTGCCCTCCCTCTCTCTCTCTCTTCTCCTCCTTTCTAACTCTCTCTCATCATATATATCTTTCTCTCCATGTCTCTCTCAATGTTTTCCTCTCTTTGCCCTCCCTCTCTCTCTCTCTCTCTCTTTCTCCTCCTTTCTAACTCTCTCTCATCATATATATCTTTCTCTCCATGTCTTTCTCAATGTTTTTCCTCTCTTTCCCTCCCTCACCCTCTCTCTCTCTTCTCCTCCTTTCTAACTCTCTCTCATCATATATATCTTTCTCTCCATGTCTCTCTCAATGTTTTTCCTCTTTTTGCTCTCCCTCTCTCTCTCCCTCTTTTCCTCCTTTCTAACTCTCCATCTATCTTCATATCTCTCTCTCTCTCTCTCTCTCTCTTTCTCGCAATGTTTTCCCCCTCATTGATCCCCCTATCCCCCTCTCTCTTTCTTCTCCTTTTACTCTCTATTACTTCAGAAATTCAATATACTAAAAGTTAAAACTCAAACTATCTCATTTCTTGATTCAATCAAACTCATTTCTTAGGATTTAGTTTCTTTGTTTAATGGCATATAAATCTTCATGGGTTATTTGATGCTAAAGTCATCCTTATAGAAGAACAATAGTAGGTACTATTTAACTCATCACTAGTGTATTAGAGATTTATACATTTCCCAAAAGTATTAGTTTAAATATGAACGTAATAGCGCGACTGGAGTTCAAACACGCATACTACGATGTCGAAGTCTAACACTTTAGCCACTACGCTACGGGAACCCCTCATTTCTTACCCTACCTGTTTATTAAACTCTACCACACTTCCATAACCAGAAGTATTGATGGTGAAAGAATATTGCATCACAATGGGGCACCTAGTAAGAATTGAAATCACTATAAATCTTCCTGCTTGACTCTCTAACCTGTACCTAACAAAATGTTTGTCATTTACTTGCTTAGATTAGGAAAAATCAGAGTCTAGTCAGATGAAAAATGTGAAATATATATCATATATTAATATTTATATTTTTGCTTGAAGGCAATTACAATGCGCATATCGCATAAAATTCGATAATTATAGAAGATAATAATGACAAGTGAATTTCGCAAATAATTATTCGGTGTGTAGAACATCATACAGACTGTTTCAACTTTATTAAGTCTCATCAGCTATGTATACTAACGATTTCCCTCCGACAGAAATCGAAACCGGGACTTCAGCAGGATAGTCAGAAACTATACTTCTTCGGCCACGATACAGCACGGAAAAATTCTTGCGAAATTAACCTGTCAATGATACTGAGACGTCTCTACCATATGACGCAAGGGGACGAGTGAACAATAACAAACCCGGGCCTTATGCTCTTCGGCGAAGAGTTTTTCGCGAGTTTAACAGGTTTGAATGAAGAGTTTTTCATAGACCAGTTGCCATAGCAAGTCCTCCCTACAACTTATCCATTGTTAGAGGGAGAATAATTGGATTCAATGGATTTTCACATGGGTATTAGCACTATATGATATGCAAACAGTCTCATAGAGGATTTGAACTTGTTTTGCCGAGTCCATTTCCTTCGACGATAACCATTACACAACAAATGTGAGACGATATTATATAAAAATAGGGAACCTAGTGAGAACCGAACCCACTAACAATCTTCTTGCTTAAATCTCTAGTAAGAACACAAAAATATGCCTAAGTATTTTACTAAGCCTTGGTATGTTTGGTACAAGGCCAGAAGACAAGTGTGAAATATGGAGAGGAAAACTGCCTTTAGATTTTGGTATGTCTGGAATGATTTCGAAGAAGAGCCTTGCAGAATAATTAGAAGACTGAGAAATGCGAAGAAGTATTGGAAGCATCCAGACGACAGTATTATTAAAATCAGTAACAATACTGAAAAGATACTTTCTCCTGCTTGGTATCCAGTGAAAGCAGCTATTCAGTATGAACATTCAATAAGTACAAGATAATAACCATAGTAATGATGAGATGATGATGATGATGATGATGCTAGTAGTGAGAATATTAATGTCACAATCAAGGAAATACAGTCAAATGTTTTGAAATCGATTTTGAGAAGACAGGAACAAATCCCACACGGAATAATAACTGTTTCTGACGTTTTTTCAAGACATTTCAAAAGTCCAAGTTGTATTATTTGTCTGAATTTATCAGATGAAGCTTGATGTGTATTATTTAAATTTTTTTTTATTGCTATCCTCATTTTTAATGTGGTAGTAAAAACACAACGTTTCAGCCGCTGTATCTTTTGGCCTTCCTCGGGTGTCTCCCTGTCTATACGAGCATAAAATGATCTAGCCAGGGAAATCATTTTGAATTGTTTGACTGTTGATCAAACAAGGCGTCGAAGAACTTTCGAAGATATCTTTCAAATAATGACATCATTGTTTTGGGGCGCCTATCAATCTGAGATCAGTCTCTAGAAGCATCACAATCCACAATCATTAATATATATATATATATATATATATATATATATATATATATATATATATATGAGTACGTAAATAAACACTGCGTTTATTTGATATGGCTTTTTAGCCGACAATTTTTGGAGGATATGTGCTTAATTGAAGTCATACCTAATTTTTGAAAATTAATTAGTTAATAATTAATGAATTTAGGCGGGCATATATGTTCAAATGTAAGGCTAAACAAATCGAGAAAATGTCAATCCCTGAATGTACATTTCGACCTATTAGGTCTGATCAGCAAGGTTATAGACATGGGAGACTGCTCCGTGTGTGACTCGAAACCTCCATATATATATTATATATATATATATATATATATTTACGAGCGTTTCCTGCACAAATCGAACCGTAAAATCCAATGACATCTGTTATTTTCGGTATTGCTATTTCTAAAATAATTTACTTTAAAAACAATTTGACTTGACCTTTTCAACGATTGGTTTCCATGTTGTATTCATCTCTATACTTGGTCTACACAAATTGTACATTTGAATAATTTTCGGTATTTGTCCAGAATAGGCCGCTGATGAAACTGACGCAAAGAAAGTCCTTCAACGTCGGTCATTGTACATTACCGCAAACATTTTCTCAGCGAACTATTCTGGACAAGTAACAAATTTTCTAAAGGATTTCAAATCTTGAAAACATGTATTATTTATCTACCTATTTATTTAATTGTTTGTTTATTTAGTTTTAACTGAAACATTGCCAATTATCTTTCTTCGAGTTTTTCACACCAACACTAACTGGTATTTTTCTATGAAGTCTAAGTGACAGGTAGACTATTCAGATTTCCAGGAATCTTCTACGTATTCTACCTGGTTTTCAACAGTGCTGTGGTCTGGATGGTATCGATCCGTCCTCTGATCTCTAATTCCGCTAGTCTCTTTTCCAGGTCCTTGTACAATAAATTTAATTTGGACCATGCTACAAAATGGTATATGCACAAACCAGAATCTTTACTAGAGAATGAGACGGATAAAATCACCCAATCAGGAGACAAGACCTAATAAATTAAAAAAAAAAAGAAAAGAACTTGACATCTAGTGGTCACCAATTACGATTGGTATCAATATCTTGTTCCACAGCTTTTTCAGCTCTCAGGAAAAGTCCAGATTATTATTATTGTTTCACCCCTTGCAAATTTTTCACACCACCGTTTCCTGGAGGTCTTTCACTGAACTATGAGTGAAAGCAAGTCTTTTCTGGTCTCCATACACTTTTGAGTATTCTAGCTGATCTTAACAATGTTGTTTTACAATTCCTGCAAACTTTTTTACAAGCCATTGAGGCCCAAACCAAGGGCACCAACTACAATTGGCACGATATTCACCTTCCTGTTTCACAGTTTTTTGTTCAGTTCTCTGGCAAGGTCAATGTATTTGTCTATCTTCGTTTTCTTTTACTTTCATTCGGTAATCCTTTGGGATTAGTTTGTTGCATTCGCTTATTCATATGATTAACCGTTTCATATCTGGTTCCATATATATCCTACACTTACTATTCTGTTGCGTCTTATCTATTTTCGCTTTCATATAATTAGACCTTGTGGTAATATTTTGTGCTGCTATTTTAAGCGATTCAGTTTCTTTCCTGATGCTTCCCTTTCTTCTTCTTCTTCTTCTTCTTCTTCTTCTTCTTCTTCTTCTTCTTCTTCTTCAATAAAGATGAGGAAAACAGTCCAAAAATAACATACTTATTCATATTAAGCCTCATTTTATAAAAACACATAAAAATACGTACACAGGCTATCTATCTATCTATATATCTATCTATCTTAGTATCACCGATAAATTAGTACACCCCGAACAATTTCTTATGAGGTGTTAATTTTCTTGAAAACTAAAAATACAAGGATCTTATTATTTCTAGTGGAACATTGTATGTTTAGGACAAATATTATTATGAATTATTTATTACCAAATTCTTGCATTTAATCTGTAAACAAAAATATGAATACGTAGCACTTGTAGACTGTACTTATTAATAGAAGGAGAGCAGGAAAACTGACGATTCAGCAAGACAGTACTGGAAAATTACATAGCGTCGAATATGCTGTAGAGTTTATTAATAAAGGATACCTGCTGGTTTAGCTTAGTCGGTAGAGCTCCTACCTAGGAATCGCAAGGTTCCTCGCTCAATACCTTCTTCTTCTTCTTCTTCTTCTTCTTATTATTATATTATTATTATTTCACTCCTTGTGAGTTTTTTCCTACTAGATCAGAGTATTTTCGTTTTTAGAACCATTTACTCAAAAACTTTATTCCTATACCATTTATGACTGCGATATTATTAATATTATTACAATATATAATAAATTGTTATCAATAATATCTAGTGGTAGCTTTTTTATGATGATTTAATGTCATTTTTTAAACGGGGCTTGAAAGCCGCTGTAGTTGGACGCAGGATTTAAGAAAGGCTAAAAACATATCGGATTGTACCATAATAAAAATAATTGCTGAATAATTGGTGATGAGTTAAAGATTTGTAGAAAGGTACATACAGAGAATTTGATATGATTAAATAATCAAGATAAGCGAATGCCGCGTGCGACGTGCGGAACACTGGACAGCTGTTTCGACCTAATTATATCTCATAAGAGTCTCTGGCTCTGCGTTCTGGGTTCTCCGGTTCGATCTATATCGGGGGAGATCGAGGTATACACTGCTGATGAAACCTAATTAGAGTTAAAGATTTTTCCTGACATTTTGCCTGAGGAATTAGAGCATGTAGAAAATCTGTGCAAAAGTGGCACTGGAGAATTTCTATCTTTTCGAACGGTATTTTGGTCCCAAAAGAATTTTCCTATAACACAACTACACATTTTATTCTCTGTTCTAAATAGATATAGATATATAATCAATAATTACTTACTTGCGTCAAGCATTTGCCAATCGATTTTATAACGATTGTAAACGATTTTAAATATTGATTTTTAAAAAGTATTACAAAATCTATTTTAATTATTGACCTGCATATCTCAGACATCGAGCATTGTACATATTTGACCAAACCCTCTGAGACGATGAGGTTGGACTGGTTACCTAACCAAGGCTAAATAACCCAGTCTGTACAACTATTTGCCCATAGCTAGAAGTTAGGGGTTTGAAGAACAGATGGATTCATGCCTTTCCCAAGGGTATACGCGCGAAATAAAATGTAAACATCTTCGTCCAGGATTTGATCTGTGCTTACCAATTCCATTCTTTTTAGAATAACAAGCACTGTAGAAAAAAAAATGCCTCCGCAGACGAGTGAAATTACATTACAATGGGGCATCTAGTGAAAATCGAACTCGCTAATGATATTCCTGACTAGCTCTGTAGTCAGTACACAACACATTGTGCCTAAGTCATTTGCCAAGCCCCCGCTTAGTTTCATGCAAGGCCAGAGTTATATTTATTTTTTTTTTTACACTGAGACTATTTGCTGTTCCCAAAAGTCAAAACACAGCCTTGAAGTCAATATATACAAATTAGTGACAAATAACCTGTTAAGTTTTTAAAGGTCATAATTGACCAGTTAATTCTAGGTAAAAAGTCCTCCGATTTGGTTCCTTTGGTAATCCTCTCAGGTAGAAATTCCTAGGTTCCTTCGTCGATGATTACGAGTAGACTGAGAAAGAATCAGCGTTTAAGTAATATATCAGCCACGCAGTATGGCCAGCGATTGGCTAAGGAGCAGACCACATAATCTCACCTAGTCTATAAGTATAGGCAGGGAACTGGCACACACCCCTATATACAAAAACCCCCCCCCCCAAAAAAAAAACAAAAAAAAAAACAAAACAAAAAAGAACACGATGGCAGTGTCAGTCGTCGACTTCTAACACTTTTTTTGGGGATCGGGAACATCTTTTTCAAAGTGCGATTTTTTCAAAATTATATTTTATATAAAGTTGATTTATAATTAACAAAAAATAATTATTTTTAACAAAGATTAAACTTTATGCCACAAAGGATCTCCACTATAAAACTGCTATAACCTACATGGCCACATGAATCATAACAAAAAATAAAGTTGATTTATAATTAAGTTGATGATAATGATATTAAAAAAAGAAAGAAATTACACAATAACACTTATTATTTAACAGACTCTGTCTTCATATCAATCATATATAGAAAACATCGATTAAATAATATGAATATGCTTTCCCTTTAACAATACAGACCAGATCCATGTTCGGTCGCTTCACGTTTAAAAGTAAGAATTTATAAAGGAAGCTCGACGCTCCATTCATTGGATCGAAATAAGACGACGCCTAGTTTTCTAAAATCTGCATCGATTTAGAAACGGTAAGAGGTATCGGGTGTCTCTTCTGCAACTACCAATGTCTAGAATTCTGTCTGTGAATCGAAGACGGTGATTGGAAAACGCAGAAACCAGAGAATTGCTTAGAGCTTTCTTTTCGCCCGCGCGTCGACACCGATACCATCCATTTGCCTCCAGTCGATCGCTTTAAGTGCGGGGATACCCGAAAGTGGAATCGAATTTCGATTCTACCGGCATGGGATGTGTCTCTCTCTCTGTGCAGCAGCCCGTGAATTTTCTTCCAGGGACATAATAGCCAGATACTGTCATTCCATTCCTTAGTACGTCTGGACGACCATAGCAATTTAAGATGCAGGCATTCAGAAAAATAATAATTCCCTCTCTCTTTTGCACACACACACACACACACACACACACACACACACACACACACATATATATATATATATATATATATATATATATATATATATATCGGCTCATACATATAGATAAGAATTTTTGCAATTTACTCGTATATAGTCATGCATATGTATAAATTAGTATAATATATATATAATATATATATATATATATATATATATATATACATATACTGATATGAATGCATATATATGTGTGTGTATGTGTATATATATGTATATACGCATGTCCATATATTCATATATGTCTGCATGCATATATGCAAGTATAAATTATATAACTTTTTGAGTGTATGCAAAAATCCGTGCGAAATGGATAATGCAATATATATGCAAATACATACACGCACATACATACATACACACACAGATACACGCATTCACACAGACACACACACACACACACACACACATATATATATATATATATATATATATATATATATATATATATATATATATATATATATACAGGGTCTTCGCGAGAAATTTGACAGTTACATAAGGAAAAAGAAAAAGTGCTTAGTAACTACAAAATTTAATGGATTATAAAGAAATTAAACTGGCACGGAAATAACACTACTATCAACAAGTTTCACTCAAAATAACCGTCATTAGGGTCGATCACAGCCTCAATCCTGCTCCAGAATCTGGAGCAAGCTGATGATACAGTTTCCCTTTGAAGAGTTTCAAAAACTACCTTAATTCCGTCGAGTAACTGGGCTTTTGTAGTGCTGGCACGGCGATTGGTGGCTTTCTCAACAGCGCCACATACATAATAATCCATAGGTTCAGATCTGGGGAGTTCAAAGGCCAAACAATGGGAATAATGTAGTAAAAATTCACCGACAACCATTTTTGACTTTTCCCAGAGGTGTGGTAGGGGGCCGAATCCTGCTGCCATACTTATGGCCTACCATTGGCTACGCTTGTTATCCAGGGCTTGACTACAGTGTTTAACAACTCCACGTAGACATCTGAATTCAACCTGATACCCTCTCTGGAAAAAATGCGGAGGCATCACATCACCCTTAGAGAACACACATCCGAAAACTATCACAGTTTGGGGAAATTTAGTCTGCATGACACGAGGAGTATCCTTTGGACTGTATGCAAGCCATCTGTTATTCTGAGGGTTCTGCTTTTGATCTTGGCAAAAGTTTTTTTCGTTGGAAAAGAAATAGATTGTCTGTGGTTCAGCATGATATTTCACTTTGCTCAGAAGTTTCGTCACCTTTGTCAGACGATTTTCATGGGCCTTTCTGGTTGCAGTTGACCTCTTCGATTCTTGTATGAGTAATAGCAAAGGTCTTTATTGAGTGCAAGCTTCATGGTAGAGGCTGAAACATTCAATTCACGTGACAATGTCTGAATTCCAATGCCAGGGTCCTCCAACACTTTTTTCTGCAGATTTTCGATGAATTTTGCTGTACGGACGCAATCAAATCGTCTATTATGTTGCTTTCTTCTAGCCACAGCATCGTAGTCTCTATTGCAATGCTCCAGTCCATGCCTGATTGTTTTTTTTTACCGTGTTCAGGGAGCATTGGACAGCAACCACAATCTCCTTATTTTGATGGCCGGCGCAGATCATCATGATACAAGTTATTCTCTTCCAGGATTCAGGTGGGTTCCAGTCATCCATTCTATCTGACACCACGTATATGGATGAAGAAGGGTGCAAGCTTTTAGATGAAGCGTAGTGTGCGTCAATGCCTACGGAGAAAATAACCAAATATAAGTATGTAAAATTTATCCCGAACACCCTATCTCTCTATCTATGTATGTATCTATGTATGTATCTATCCATATATATATATATATATATATATATATATATATATATATATATATATATATATATATATATATATACTTAAGCACACACAGAGACACGTATATTCTTAACTATATGCCTAAACCATAATACACATATATAATTGGCAGTTGTGTACAGCAGAGCATAAATGCACCTGAGAGCTAATTTATGAATTCCCATGCACATATGTGCAGATGTTCATGCTTAATACCAACAGTTTGCATATAAAACAATCATTTCACGAGCGCAAACAAATTTTACTCAGTTCGTATATGTGATTTATTGTTTCTCTATCTATCTATCTGTCTATCTCTATAAGTTAAATTTATTTTTACATTTCAGATACACAAACACATAGACACTTCTACATTATGGATATATATATATATATATATATATATATATATATATATATTATATATATACAAGGTCACAAGTATGAGACATCCAACGAGGAAATAACTCGCTATTCATTCGTAATGGAACTGCGAGACTAGTTTGCTAACCATTGCATCAGGGTGGAACACCCTTTCTTTTCAGCTCTGTATTTGTTTTAAATACATTTTAAGGGAAAATTAATTTATTTCAGGCTTTTTCATTATGACATAAATGACGTTGCTGGGTGACGTAACTTTGCAGGCAATGATGTTCACCTAAAGAAAATTTAGTCGAGAAAAGTGGCGTAAAAGCGAATTTGACAGGGTCTAAATGACGTAAAGTGGGATATTACTGTATACAGTTTTTCTTGATACTTAATAAGCAAATTATATTTCTGAATTTTTTTAGATGTTACATGAGGCGGATAATTTTGATTTTTCGGACTGTTGTCCTCATCTTTATTGTTGTATGTAAAAGCACAACGTTTCGACGTCTATTTAAATGATTTCCCAGGTTGAGTCATTGCTATGTTCAGATAGACAGGGAACACCCGAAGAAGGCCGAAGAATACAGCGGCCGAAACGTTGTGTTTTACATATCACAATAAAGATAAGACAACAGTCCCAAAAATAAAAATAATAAATAATCAGTAAGTGTTTAGCCCTTGTTTACGTATGACCTAGATTTGTGCAAAATGTTCGCTTTCCCAGATACTTCGCGCATTTCCGGCATATCTCGGTTTTAATCATTTTTTGAAAGGTCAATGATAGAGGAAGTTATTTTAGTTTAGAAACGTCGATTAAAATCTTCATGTTCAATTTTAATTAAAGATTAAAAAAGAATACCATTGATAATATTTACGACGTAGTTCGTGTTAAGGAAACATTTTTAAAAAAATTCTGATAATAAAAACTAATTCTAAAGAATGTTACATGAAATAGGTTTCATCTTTTTGGTTCTGTAGAATTACAATATCTCCCTTAAATGTGTAAACCCAACACAGATTATCTATCTATTTATCTACCATAAATGTGTAAACCCTACACATACTATCTATCTATCTTATTCTGTTCATATATATTTTCTCTCTCTCTCTCTCTCTCTCTCTCTCTCTCTATATTATATATATATATATATATATATATAATATAATATAAAGATAAATCTAATGAGTCAGACGAACCTACTATTAGTTTCGCTTAATCTCTTCAGGCTAAGATCTGAGTCAGATCTTAGCCCTGAAGAGCATTAAGCGAAACTAATAGTAGGTTCGTCTGACTCATTAGATTAACTTTATTATTTGCTCTACTTAGGTATTGAGCACTTTTTACTTATTAGCTATTCACCTATTATATGAACTTATATACATATAAATTGTTTTTTTCTTTGGCCAAATACTTACCAATAGATTATTTTTTGTTGGTACGACTATCTTGTCTTTTCTTTTTTTCAAAAATTTTTTTCTCCCCGGTTGATGTTTGGTAGTATATTTTTACAATCAAACTATTTGCTGTTTTTTTTTTTTCACCGCGAGAATTTACCAACACGTTTTATATATATATATATATATATACATATATATATATACTAGTACAAAATAAAAAACGCACTCCGGGCGATGTAAAAATAGATTTCGGAAACATATTGCCTGAGCTATTGCTAGTGAAAAGGGGTTAGACTCTCTCGCTGTCTGGCTGTTACCGACTTTAGGCCACCCCGACGACTTACTTACAGATTTGATAAATATCGTTCTTTTTAATTTCTTTTTTTTTTTTTTTTATATATATTCTAATTCTAATATATGTATGCATGATTGAGGCACTGACAAATTCTCAATTAATTCAATCTCCTTTTTTTTCCTCTTCCAGTGGACACCTATTACTTTGTGAGTGATTTTCAAGTCAATGTCTGTGTCGACTATTTATGAGTAATTTCAACTCAAGTTACATCTCATTTAAATTTAGAAATAAAAGTAAAGAATCATACTGCCATTAGATTCAAATTAGCAACTCTCGTTCATTACACTTTTTTCTTTCTTTATTCAATACTGAGGTACCTGGCATTGCCCGGGATTTATAAAGTTTAAAATAA
The DNA here is from genome assembly GCA_023376005.1 of Doryteuthis pealeii. Classification (NCBI taxonomy): domain Eukaryota; kingdom Metazoa; phylum Mollusca; class Cephalopoda; order Myopsida; family Loliginidae; genus Doryteuthis; species Doryteuthis pealeii. The sequence continues at coordinate 34,531,577 of CM042148.1, read as the reverse complement.
ATCTTTTATCTAAACTAGAAAAACGAAAACACCTTCCGGGTGGTATAAAAATTAATTTTTGAAAGATATTGCCGAAGAGGGTGGGAGTTTGTTTTGTTTTATGACAGACGACAATGTTTTTTTTTTTTAAAAATACAGAACAATTTTACATAATTCTACAAAATCTTATTAAAAGTGAACGAATATTTTAATTTTAGCGTTAGAAAAAAAAATATTAAAAAAAATTAATCTCGATTATATCGAAGTCCAAAAGTATGTAAAAGGATTTTTGCCACGCTTTTTCGTAAAAAAATGTAAACCGATTTTTGAAAATTTATATTGTTTTGATAATAGACATAAGAATAGTTTTCCTGTTAAAATTCAAATAAATGTGTTTTCTTTCTAACAAAATCAAGTTTCTCACAGTTAAATTCAAATTAATTCAAACAAAGTTGTTCTTTATTCTATATTCGACGATTTTAGGTAATGTGACGTAAGCCATGACGTAATTTTGGGTACAGACAAATTGAGACCAAATCTCCAGATTTGTGTATCGATTAATAACATTTCTTATTCTATATATTTGTTTTATTATCTTTTATTCAAAGCGTGGGTGTATCAGCACGCTGTGCTCCCAAGAATTATTTGTCCTTTGTTCAGCTATGATTCCCCAATGACAACAATAGAAAGGAGAATTAACGGTTATCTTTGCAGATGGTTGGGGCTACCCAGAAGTTTGAGCAGTCCAGCGTTATACGGAACCTCAAATGCGCTACAATTCTTCTTTAAAGGCTTTGTAGTCTCACGGACTAGAGAAGCATTTCCATATAGAGAGCGTGAACAATATTTAAAATTCTTACCTGTTACCGAACGGCGTTTTATGCGGACGCGCGCTTTTCAGGATGTTAGACCCCCCACCCCCAAAAAACAAAAAAACAAAAAAATAAAAACAAAACAAAACGAAGTGTATCCGATTGTTCACGTTTTATTTCGTCACTACTGAGACGGAAGTGACGTAAGTTACTTCTCTTTATTTGAAGTGAGCACACTCATTCCAAACAAACTTTTTATTTATTTCGAAATGAGGTACATCGAGTGTGCACACGACTCGGCATATAGCCGTGACGTATGTTACTTCTCATTGGTCACTCACTGTTGATAAGATCTACAACAGTGGCAGTGGGATTTTCATTTTCTGTGTGTGCTGAAAGTTATTGAGTTAAGTTTTTTGTTGTTGCAGGAATTGTACTTTCGGTAGGGTCTTGAAAATAATTTTTAGGGTCTTTGTCACACATTTTCTGATGTCAAGATTGTAATATTTATGAAATTTTGATATTTTTCAGAATATGATGTGTCTTTTTTTTCTTGAATGTTTACTTGGATTATTTTTACAGAAAGAGTATTACAAATGCTTCAATTTGATACCCAGTTTGTTGTTCTATATCAATTGTAACAAAAGTTACAGATGAAAAACTGTCTGGCAGAAGGCAAAATTTGGCACTTTTCTACTATCGCGGGCTAATGAGGCAAAGGTTCCTGACATTTTACCTCAAAATGTTGTGATTTTCGGCTTTTCCAGGTCAAAAAGCATACAGTCTAATGTATGATGTTTAAGGACCCGAAACTCGTCATGATCCCAGTAATATCACTTATAAGGCGCACTCTGTGCGTGTATGATACAAATTCTTCTTTATATACTTGTCTTTAAGTTGTTTACCTTTATCATTATTCTTTTTTTTTGTATTGATTTTTATTCGTTTTTTATTCGCTTTTTTATTATGTTTTATTTTTTAATAATTTGTTTTATTTTTTAAATCATACTTTTTGATAATTTAAAAAAATATATCTTTGATTTATAACATTATTGTATTTTATGTAGCTTTTCTTATGGAAAATAAGGGTCACAAATTTTTTAACCCACTTCTCAGATAAAAATAGGGTGTGGATTTTATTAGATTTTGGTATTTGCAGGTTTCCGCCAATTCTCCTCTATAAAATGACGTGCGCTACGTCGTTGTACAGACAAACATAGAAAAAGACATACATACAGAATTTGTATATATATATATATTCCATATTTACTCCCATCATATATATATATATATATATATATATATAATATATATATATATATTATATATATATATATATAATATATATACTTAGTGGAATCAAATGAAGTCTGAAAGAAAGATTGTGTGCGCCAATCAACAGCATCACGGATTAGAGTTGGTTGATTGGGGTGTTTTTACGTTGGAAAACCGTCGCTCAGTTATTTGATATCAAAGCTAATTATTTTTGTGCACGCGATTATATGGTTTTAAGTAACCAATGATAATCATATATATATATATATATATATATATATATATATATATATATATATATATATATATATATATATATCGAGGTAAGGATGTGAATTTGATTAATGTAAGAGCCACAAATGTTAAAATTCGGATGTCTGTAAGTCTGCAGGACATGACCAAAATTTACACATAAGTTTTTATTGGTATATATACATTTTGTTTCAAAAGTTTTATATGAATTTTAAGAAATGCATATTAAATTCAATATTATTATTCATGAATACAGTTTTTAAAATGTTAATTTGAATTAGTTTAAGTAATATGTGACAAATATGTAAAAAGAAGTAAACCAAAAAATTAGAGATATCTTAATCTGATTTCTACCTGACAAAAGACCAGTCGTAAAATACAAACGTGGTTTTCACGACAATAACATACCAAAAGTTTACCAAAAATTATTAAATGGGACAGGTTCAAATAGCCCGTTGAACTTTAGTAAACATTTTGACGTTTTATTTTCACTGTCGACGAAAGCTGATGGTGACACAAATTAATATTTTAAAGTTGAAAACTTGCTCCAACAGTGTGTTACACAATGGGCGTGACGTGAAACAATGAGTGGTTTGAGTAATTAGTTACGGAAAAGTTTGAGTGGTGCTGTGTGTGTTGTAATGGAAAAATTTGAATGATGATTTCAGCATAGACGCGTGGCATAGCTTTGATTGGACGAGGAATGGTACGTGGCGAAGGGGAGAAAGGAAGAGTGAGATGTGAGAGTTTTGAGATTCAGCTTGGGCAGTCAAAGAGTTAAGACAAGCCATGAAGCTAGTCTTTCAGCGCGGTGAGATGGGCATAAAGATAAAATAAAAACTTGATCAAGTAACAAAAATGTCTTTTAGTTCATTTAACTAAACACAAGCAAATCCCAACAGAAGCCCTCAAGAAGAAGCAGCTAGAAGAAAACTAGACAGGAACATGGCAACTGGAAGAATAAAGATGTCAACAAGTGATAAATAAGTCCAACTCCCAACCAAGTAAGTCTCTAACCTGTCCCTCTCTAATATATATATATATCTATTATTGAAGAAATCTCTTATCTGAAAACTCTCACTCTCATACACACCATTGTATGCCCGATGTCAATGGGGATATGCAATAGTACTACAAGTGCCTTTGTGTTCCCTGTTATTTTTAATAGATTACGTGAAAATAGATATGAGGCATTACTTTCATTGGGTGCAGTTACCAACACATTCCGTCTTTTCGTCGTTAGAAAACCGGAGACCGTAGAATACGCCGACTGCACCACTGCTGGCCATGGATAGTGATCCGTAATTCTAGAAAATGGAAATCCTGGTGGTGGAAACGATCCATGACCCGGATACTAAGTGGTCAGGTGATCTGCAACACTCTACTTCGCCCCTTACTTTAGGCTAGAAAGGTTGTCGGAAAGGCCCGATCCAGTGAATCAGCTGGTCATTTCAAGCCCTAGCACCTATATGATTGTTTCGATCGTATTCAAATTGCTCTTATATATGGCAAACATAAAACTCTTTTATTCTTAAAGGTGCTAGAAGGCAGTAGCTGAGGACCAACCACCAGTTTATTAATACACATGAATTCAATTAAATTTTTAACCAAATATTAGTACGCATTATGTTAATGAAAAATCTAGGATAAAATTTATTTCAACCAAATTATTAATACAGAAGTTACTGAGAAATAATTCTGCCAGTTTATTAATATACATGAAGTTAATGAAAATTATTTCTACCAGTTTCTAAATGGGAACAACACAACGATGCTGCATACTGCCTTGAACAAATTTGGAAGCAACACCCTACAAAATATCAGTTACACGGCCTCTTACCTCCTATCACACAGACTATCCAAGTAAGACGAACGAGAACAATGGACACTGATAGAGAAGCAAGGACGAACTCATAAGCCACGTTCTCCGGGGAATATCTACACATGGATACACCAGTGTAGGCCGACCAGCAAAAATCTACATCAATCAGCACTGTACGGATTCTGGATGCCGTGCTGATGACCTGCCTGGAGCGATGGTCGATGAGAACGGGTGACGAGAGAGAGAGAGAGAGAGAGAGAGAGAGAGAGGAGAGAGAGAGACAGACAGACAGACAGACAGACAGAGACATGGGAATCTAGGATGTTTGTACAACTTGATGTTGATGATGATGATAATGATGATGATTAATATACATGAGATAATATAAAAAACAAGATTTGGCATTGAATAGAGTTGGTTTTGTTTTACGGCATATCAATTCCTTTCAGGTTATTTAATGCCGAATCAAGTCCTTTTCCTATTAGACTTCTTACAGTACCTACTGTTGCTTAAATGGTCCCCCCCATTTAAGTTTTGATTAAATTAGTTGATCTAGCGGGAACCAGTGCTTCGAACAGGACTTGACCATAAGCCACATGAGTTGATATCCCATTAAACAAAACAACCAACCAGCCAACCAGCCAACCAACCAACCAACCAACCAACCTTCCATTCTTGCAAATAAAACCTCAATATCAAGAAAAGAAAAAAGATTCCGTTATGAAGACAGATTTCAATGGCTGATTGTGGTTGTTTGTTTTGTTTTACGGCATATCAACCCATTTCGGCTGATTTAATGCCGAATCAAGTTATTTTGATAATTGGTTGCGTACAGTACCTGCTGTTGCTTAAATAGTCACCCATCTAAGTATTGAACAGGCTCATGACTGCTTGACTTCGTTAATCTGTCTGGAACTGGTACTTCCAACGTGACTTGACCGTAAGCCACATGGGTTGATATGCCATTAAACAAAATAACCAGCCAACCAACCAGCCTTTCATTCTTGTAAATAAAACCCCAATATGAAGAAAAGTAAAAAAGATTCTGTTATCAAGACGGATTTCAACTTAAATATTCTATCGTAAACAACTATTTTCATTCTTTTATTTTACTTTCTTTTTTCTCACTCCTACCAACAAGATAAAGATAGAAAATAACGCAAAAGATTTGTATTGTTTTCTTTTTAAAAACATTTTTTTCTAATGAAAATTTGATAGGACACGTGACTAAGCTAATACAGCAAGGAATGCTCCAAGGAATTAGCGGCAAAAAGATCAAAGCCGGAATTTACTTATCATTTCTCGATGTTCAGAAGAGCAGACACAAAGAAAAATGAAAATCAATTGGAATCCGTAATTCCCAGTCATCTGGGACCAAAGAGAAATATTGACTCATTTTGGACAAAAGGGAAACAAGAAAAGATGAGAGGAAAACGGAGGAAAAATATCCTTGTTATTGCTTAGTATTGTTTTTCATTTAGATTTTGAGTCGGTGTTCAGTGCAGCCATTGATCTGGTATCTTCTCAGTGAAATTGGCTCATTCAACCAACAGTTTTTTGAAGCGGGTATTTGGAATAATAAATTGATATATCTATGCAAAGATGCACTTGTACACCTGGGTGGAAATTCAGGTGTATCAAAAAATGGACGTAGAAATATTGCTAGTTATCTTAAAGGCCGCTCGATTAGGCGGCTTTTAATTTTAGAGCAGCGTAGACATATTAATCAAAATTCTCATACTTTTTTTAATACTTGTGTATATATAGTTTTTTTTAAATACTTTTTTTATACTTGTCTATATATACTTTTTATACTTGTATATATTTTTTTATATATTTGTGTTGTTTTTATTTACATCAAATTTTTTATACGGTCCTATCAAATGCGAATAATTTTTAAATAGATCTATTTGACCCATGAATGGGACTAACAGGTACATCCAATCCGGGTCAAAGTGGATGCTGGAGTGATGGCAATGGAGGCGTATTCCACTTTCTTCAGATCTTCAGTACTGGAGCCTCATTATCAGATACAGTTCAGTATCCTATCCAGGTATTACCATTCTGCAGGGGATAAAGTCAACGTATTCTAAGCCCCATCGACAGGACAGCAAAAGTAATTATCACGAAGTAAGTGTATGTATTTACCAACCCCTCCGCACGATCAGGATGTGACACAAGGTCAATTCTTAAGCGGAGTTCACCAGGTTTTAATTCAGAGTTTTCCTTCTCCTAGACCAGTTGCCGTACCAAGGTTGAACAGCCTAGTCCACTCTACTATTTATCCACAGTTGGAGGGAGAATAGTTGAATAGTTCATACCTTTCCCAAAGGTATTAGTGCCTGTTATGTGTTTTAACATACAGATAAAATTATATGGAGGATAGGAAATGATAAATGCAAAGACTATTATAAAATTAACAAGGATTTATTAAAACATAGAGTAGAAAATGCTTCTAACTTGCAGCGAACTTAACCAGTAACTCTGAATGCTCAGCGTTCAAAACATTAAAATGTAAACAAACGCTTTGTCAAATAAAAGGGAAGTAACTCTATATTTGTTTTAAGTCTATTTTGTTAGGTGTTCCTAACAGGGCAATATGAAATGTAACCAGCCGCATCTAGGATTTGAGCTCGTATTGCTGTGTCCATTTCCTTCGACGACAACCATTAGGCTACGGGCACCTCCTGTTACTTACCAAGCTTGGCTTAAATGTGGCACAAAGCCAGAAGTATGGGGCACCCAGTGACAATCGAACTCACTAACAATGGTTTACGAGTCTAGCTTGCTAACCATTACAACACGTGAGGTGCCCTAGCACAAAGTGAATGTAACCTGTTAAAAGTACATTAAAATAGATAAAACTTGCTTACACAAAACCTGCATTAGTGGACTTTTTTATATTCTTGACAATCATGAATATTTTACTAGCCTCAATCACAGACGCTAGTAAAACATTGACTTTAAATGTCTACCCGAAACATCCGATATTTTTCTAGATGCCTGTTCATCGGTCTGAAATAAAAGGATCGCGTCAAAATCAATTGTTAAAGACTTTTCTTAAACAAAGTTTTGTGAAACATCTAAAAATATTCGCCAGTGTGTGTGGTGTGTGTATGTGTGTGTGTGTGTGTGTGTTGTGTGTGTGTGTGTGTGTGTGTGTGTGTGTGTGTGTGTGTGTGTTGTGTGTGTATGTGTGTGTGTGTGAATGCTTTGATATTCATTTTAATTAGTTTTGTCTCCCTACTTCATTAAATGATATAATCTCCGTGATTCGCTTGGCACGGCCACCGACTCTCACCACCTCACACAGATTTTTAAATAAAGCACAGCCGTAGCATTAATTTCAAATTCTCATCAGACGTCTTGCGTCTAATGATATGCAAGATCAACATCAAATCACAATTCATGACAAGTTCGATATCTTTCCGGGTAAAAACAGCAAGAGAGAGAGAGAGAGAGAGAGAGAGAGAGAGAGAGAGAGAGAGAGAGGAGAGAGAGGGGAGAGGGGGGAGAAAGGGGTGGTGGTGGTGGTGGTGGTGGTGGTTGGAGAAGAATGAAAGAAAAAAACAAAATAAATAAAAATATTGAACATTCTCTCCCTTCTAGAAAAAAAAGTAAAGTAAAAAGAAAAAGCGAAAATGAAAAAAGAAGAACACGAAAGAAATAAAATATTCAAAAATCTCCCCCCTTTTCGGAAAATAAATTAAGACAAAGCGAAAAAAATATTCGAAAATCTCCCCCATCTGGAAAAAAAAGTAAAATAAAAATTAGCAAAAAAAAAAAAAAAAAAAAAAGAGACAAGGAAATAAAAGTGAAGAAAAGTTTGTCCAATGTGTTCTACTCGTTTTTATGTAATAACTAGTATAGTTCACATCATAAATAACTGTGTTATTTTCTGCAGTGATCGACACTTTCAGCTTGTTTGTGGGATGAAGTAAACAAAAGAAATAGATAAATCATGCGAAAAAAATATTGAAAAGAGAAAATAATTGGAAGCAAAGAGGAATTGAAAAAAAAAAAAAAAAAAAGAAGAGAGCACAAAGAAGGAAGACTGAAGTATAGAAGTTATAGTGAAAAAAGTAGAAAAAAGAAGAGAAGAAAATGGAGAGATAGATAGACATTGAGAAAGATAGATTATATATATATATATAATATATATATATATATATATATATATATATATATTATATATATATATTTATCAAAGGGTTACTACCATGTAACATAAGTAGTTAATCCAAAAGGGCTCAATATATCTTGTAAAATATAGAGCATTAATAGTTGTAGAAAAGTTATTTTCCTACCACGGTTTCGGTGTTCTTAGTACACCGTCTTCAGGGGAACTCTGAAGACGGTGTACTAAGAACACCGAAACCATGGTAGGGAAATGACTTTTCTACAACTATATATTATATATAATATATATATATATATATATATATATATATATACCAAGCGTGTTGGTAGATCCTTGCGGAGAGAAAAAACCCGGCAGAGAGTTTGATTGTAAAAATTACTACCAAACATCAACCAGGAAGAAAAAAAATTTTTGAAAAAGAAAAGACCAAGATATTCGTACCAACAAAAATAATCTATTGGTATAGTATTTGGCCAAAAGAAAAAACAATTTATATATATATATGTATATAAGATATATATATATTCATATAACCGCTAGGAGAAGCTAATTTGTAAAAAGTGCTCGATACCTAAGTAGAGCCAAGTATATATATATATATATCATTTAGCTATGTTTATCAAAATCCATGAAAGGAATCATAGATATATTTGACTTTCTGGAATGCTTGATGCTATACAACATAATTGCTCATTACTTAGTAATCACTTTATGTTACGTAATATTTGATTGTCATTCGTGAATTAAGCTTAAATGGCAAGGCTCTCCTATGAACGGATGTAAGCTCTCTAACGGCTGTAACATATCTACCTATGTATTTACATTAATTTCGTCATTATTTGAATGAAATCTCCGTAAGTTAATCAACGCCTTATATGCTCAACAAACAAATGATTAAAAATGATTTCCTAGGTTGAATCATTACTGTGCTCGGACAAACAAGGTACACCTGAAGAAGGTCGGAGAGTAAAACGGCCAAAACGTTGGGTTTTTATATATCACAATAAAGATGAGGACAACAGTCAAAGAAATCGAAATAAAAATATTTACCTAGAAACCATTCACTTACTTATCATATATATATAATTGGCATTAAATAACCCACGAGGATTGATATGCCATTAAACAAAATGACTAACGAGTTGTCATACGGTCACCGTACTAAAGGAGTGCCATTGAAGTGATACAAAGACACCTTTACAAAGTCTCTTAACTCCTGTGAAATCGTCCATCGACAATGCCCAGTCCAGGCTACCAACAGATAACATTGGCAGCAAACCATCGTCAAAGCCACCCCACTTTTGGAGAAAAGTTTAAATCAAGAAAAAAAGCCGTGATACAAAAACCACTGTGCTGCAACGGAACCAAGAATTATCAGTCCTTCCGGTGCAGCCGCTATGGCAGGCCCTGCCTATCTCGCATAGGCCTCAACAGTCATTAGTTTGCCTGCACCAATCGAAGAACGCCTTCGTTCGCGAAGCCAAAACCATAAAGATATATAATAAATCAGAGAAACAATAAAAAACAAAACAAAAGCTAATTATTTAGAAAGTCGAATGATGATACAGGAAAGCTAATCTTTGATAAGAAGAGAGAATGATGCTTTGTGCGCGTGAAAAATGACCAAGTTCACATTAGTCTACTGCGCATGCGTACTGTAAATATTATTGGATCACTGCTTTCTGAAGATTTTTTTCTTTTTCATTTTGGTATTTTATGAAAATAATGGAATTCAGTAACTGATACCATTGAAAACACAATAATTAGTTTATATATAGCACCTATTTTCTCATTCCATTGTATTAATATTACACAAATAATTAATTTTCAATATCATATCCTTCTTTATCAATGTTCATCCTTACTTCCCCAGACGTATCCATCATGTCTTATAACGATTGTCAGGCTGAAAGCACCGCTTCCCACTAGATCTCCGAAGTTAAGCAGCGATGAGCTTGTTTAATACTTAATTGGATGACCACAGCAGCAGGTACTGTAGGCGACCGGAGTCCTTTGTTTATCTAAATCATTAAAAGATCCAAAAGGGTTTATATGCGGTATAGCAAACCAAACAGCCAACCAGCCAATCATCGTATCTTGCTCGCCTTTCTTGATGGTTTGCGAAATGCGAGACTGTACAACTGTTAGTAAGGGCTACTTCCAGGATTTAGTCTACTAATTTCAGAGGCTTAAGCGACGTTCACCTTTTATACACAGATGCGACAGTGTTGGCTGACCAGCAAAAGCTTATATTCATCAGCTCTATGCGGAAACCGGGTGCCGTCTAGCAGACCAACCAAAAGCGACGGTTGGTAGATTGGGTTCGTTTCATTTCTTTGTTTAATAGAACTAGAACCCTCCGAGTGCAAGTATTCAAGTTTTAATGTAATAAAATATTAGATTAAATTAGAAATACCAATGAAACTAAATAAGAATGCAGATTTAAAAAGAAACAGAGGGGAGTATAATCGAAAAATAGAACAGATGAAACTTACTCTTCCATCACTCCCGTCTTTCATTACTAAATTTTCTTAATTTAACTATTTAGCTAAAATAGAAAGTCAAGAACAAAATTACAATTATTTCTTCTGTTAATACATTTCGTTTAAGATTTATACCCCGAGATTTTTAGTCATATTCTTAAGATAAAACCAAACAATTAGAAATCAATAATACTAAGCACATATTTTAAAATAACATTTTTGATGTCAATATGCAAATTAGCCTTCCCGTTAACACTGTAAACTGCTATTTTATTGTATATATAAATACAATTGCATGGTATTACTACGTAGATAAGACCAACAGTATTAACGTAAAACAATTTTATTAGTAATTGAGCTTTAGATAAAAATAAAGTCATGTGAATGTAACGTAAATTTGGACTTGAGTAGTAATATAGTTTCGGTTACAGACAGAAAAACACACAATCTCCATTATAATAAGATATTAATGTTCGTGAGTTATTTAATGCCAAAGTCATCCACGTAGAAGAACAGTAGGGGTACTATTTAAACCATAGCTGGCGTTAAATGGGTTCATACTGTTTTCTAGAGTTATCAGCTATACTAGCGCCCTCTGAGAGAATTATTTAAGTTTTAATGTAATAAAATATCATATTAAATTAGAAAGACTAACGAAACTAAATAAGAACAAACATAAAAATATTACACTTATTTTAATGTTTTTAATTGATTTCTATATAAAATTATATATAGGATTACCTTTAATACGTTTGATAGTATCAGAAATTAGTAATAACACAATTATTTATTAAACCCAGTTTTGTTAAAATCATTATGCAAATTATTCCCGCCACATACTATATAAATCTTTATTTCTTTAAATATATATCATATATTTCAGGATTTTAAACGCACATGGGCTGTTTTGCGGCAAATCTAACTGCTAGACTTTAATAATGACGTCGTTAATATATAAGATACTAATTAAAACTAAATAATGACTATTTCATAATCATTGAGAATATAACTTAAATAACTAAAAAAAATCGTGACGTCAGTGAAACCGAAACTACGTCACGTAGTT
>CM042148.1:34499747-34514747 GCA_023376005.1 Doryteuthis pealeii | reverse complement strand
AGTTACCTCCGTAGGAAATGGATACGACTAGACGATTTCAAATCCTGGACAAGGCTGGTTCCATTTCACATAGAGCTAATACCTTTGGAAAAAGTATGAATCCAACTATTCTCCCTCCCAAACTATGGGTAAATAGTAGTGCTATACTGTTTTTTTAAACCTAGATTAGGCAACCTGTCTAGGAGAAGGAAATCTCAGAATTCATACCTGTTAAACCCAACTTAAGAAATTGACCCTGTGTCACATTCTACGAAGGGGTTGGTAAATATACATATAGACTTCAAGGTCTTTTTAGCACATACGTTCAAATATACGTACATTTTATCATGATATATATACAATGTGGATGGTGTCTCTTGATATATTGGCAAGTTCTGTGTCTCCTTCGTTACTACGACTCTTGGTGACTAGACAGTGCGAGTATATCGAGGCCACGCACAGGGAGATACCAGTTATTAAAGAAACTGTCACATAATTCTACGTCAAGGGCTTATTTTACCTCTTTCTCAATCACATAATTCCATACACATAATAAGATCTAGAAAAAAGGTAGAATTACAAATAAAAATGGAGTCGAATAAGACAGAAAAGAAAGAAAAAATTCAAAAAGAAAAAGAAAAAAAAAAGCGATAAAGAAAGAAAGAAAAAAAAAGAAATAAAGAAAAAAGAAATAAGAAATAAGGAAAGAAATATGTTAAAATATACCAGAGCAATTCTCAATCATATTCCAATGTCTCCGTTGCGTTACTGAAGACATAATCGTAAGGCCGATCGATATCACTTGCAATAAGCGCTTCGGGATATGTTAATTCTCCCACAGACGATATATATATATATATATATAATATATATATATATATATATATATATATATATATATATATCTTTTATTCCCATTATCTATCCGTGCTACCACCACGACACTGATGATGATGTTGATGATGTTGATTCTCATTATTGAGATCTATCTCAATCTTTTCATATCTATCTATAGCATAGGCAATATCCTCAGCATAGGTAACATCTATCTATTTATCTATCTATCTCTTGATATATTAATATCTATAGCATAGGTAAAATCTATCTATCTATCTATCTATCTATCTATCTATCTATCTATCTATCTATCTATGATATATTAATATCTATAGCATAGGTAAAATCTATCTATCTATCTATCTATCTATCTCTTGATATATTAATATCTATAGCATAGGTTAAATCTATCTATCTATCTATCTCTTGATATATTAATATCTATAGCATAGGTAAAATCTATCTATCTATCTATCTATCTATCTCTTGATATATCAAAATCTATAGCATAGATAAAATCTATCTATCTATCTATATATATATATATATCTTGATATATTAATATCTATAGCATAGGTAAAATCTCTCTATCTCTCTCTCCCTCTCTCTCTCTCTCTCTCTCTCTCTATATATATATATATATATATATATATATATATATATATATATATATCAGTCTGTTCATATCAATCTTAATATTCTAATAGCTATATATCTATAGCATAGGCGATAACTATCTATATTATCTTAGTCTTCATATCTATCTAACTATTTCAGTCTCTTCTCTCAGAGAGAGAGAGAGAGAGAGAGAGAGAGAGAGAGAGAGAGAGAGAGAGAGAGAGAGAGAGAGAGAGATGGGGAAAAAAAGCCTTGAATAGCAGTTACGCGATTCAAAATGGGGAACTGCTCATGGGTGGTGTGAGGGAGCCACCGAACGCAAACCTCGCCTCCGGCTATCACAACATTGGAGGAAACCGTTCGGGCACTGGGATTAAATCTAATCTATTAACCTTCTCAGTACTTACCTTCTCGATATGAATCAAATCAGGTTTTCGAGTCTCTAGCCTTTCTCAATCTTTCTGTTCGATAAGCATTTGAAAAGAGACGCCACTTGCAAAGTCGATTCATGGATACTGAATGACACTGGGTCGCAAATCATTGAGCTCCAGATACACGAACATCCGAAATTTTTTCCGAAATTTCCCCCCATCCTCTCTTGCTGAAGGCTATAAATGATAAACTGGGAAATATTTTTTGAAACTACTAGTTGAATGTTTATTTGATATATTCATTAGTTTAAATACATCTGTACAAACATTAAGGGAAGTTAGTATTTTGTTCTATCGTTAGTTGCTTAGTTATATCGCAGTATAAGTAAAAGGAAAGAGCCGGTTTAGCTTAGTCGGTAGAGCGTTCGGTTAGAAACCACCAGGTTCCTGGTTCGATACCGGCCCTCGCCAACTCAGTGTATTAGTAGCATAGGGATCTGTGCGGTAAAGTAAGGAGCTGGTGGTAGGTGTGGCGCTCCACCTCAGACACACAAAAAAACAATCTCCTTGGTCTAGCGCTAGGGAAAAGGGGATAGACTCCCTCGCTGTTTGGTTGATACCGACATTAGGCCACCACGACGACTTTACTTATTTATAAGTAAGTAAAGTCGTCGGAGTGGCCTAAAGTCGATATCAGCCAGACAGCGAGGGTGTCTATCCCCTTTACACTAGCGCTAGACGAAGAAGATTGTTTTTAGCGTCTGAGATGAAGCCACACCAAAACGGCAGCTCCTGACTTTACCGCACAAATCCCTGTGCTACTCATACGCTGAGTTGGCGAGAGCTTGTATCGAAACAGGAACCTTGTGGCTCCCAGGCGAATGCTCTACCGACTGATCTCTCTCTCTTTCTCTCTCTCTCTCTCTCTCTCTCTCTATATATATATATATATATATATATATATATATATATATATATATATCAATCTCAGTTCATATTTATCTATCTATCTATCTATTTGTGGTTGGTGCAGAGAAATATATTTCCTTTATTTAGAGAAAGTTTAATATAAATGCGCGCACGGATATCCATGACTCTCTCTCTCTCTCTCTCTCTCTCTCTCCCCTTCTCTCTCCTTCTCCCCCCTCTCTCTTCAACCAACCCTTTGTTACATGATAGATAAGCTGTCCTATTTAATTTGTAAGTGTAGAATTTCAAATAACGGCTTAGAAGTGAGAACTAATACAGGAGTTTATGCCAGTATGGTAGACAAGACTTGATCCTTTATTGATCTGTTAGCAGTTCTCTCATTGCGTGGTTTACCTAGTCCCATGAGAACAGATTTAGAGTTAATCAAAGTAATCGCTCTGGGAAGTCCTTCGCTTAGCATCCAGAATACGCACAGAGCTAATTGATGTAGGTTTTTGCTGGTGGGCTTACACTGGTATGTTCATGTATAGGTGTCCACAGGAAAACGTCACTTATGAGTTATTCTTTGCTTCTCCAGCGGTATACAGCATGTCTCGTATGTTTTACTTGGATGATTTGGGGAATACGGGGAAATCTTGTAATTTAATTTAAGCTGAACACCTTTCAAAAAGTATTTATGTCCAGGTACAGCGCCCATGAACAATAATAACGGATAGGTTCTTAGGGAGATTCAAACTCACGTCTTAATAAATCCGAGTAAAACTCACCAGCTGCTCTACCAACCGAGTTACAAACAGTATTTTATTAAAAATAAAAAGTAAGTAAAATTTGAAAAAAATTATTTTGTTAAAGATGAAAAGTAATTAAAATTTAAATAAGTAGTATTTTACTAAAAATAAAATCAGCTAAAAAAAAATAGTATTTCATAAAGATAAAAAAAAGTTAGTATTTATTTGTTAGGAAGATCTAACAAAAATAGAATTGCTCCCTTTTGATCAGTAAGGGGATTGGTGGGAAACCCGGAAATGGGGTTTCCGCCATGTCACTTTTAGATTGGCTTTGGTAGTGCGTGGACGCAGCTCACCACGGTTGAACTTGTTAAGTCACTTTTAGGGTAGAAACATTCTCTACCCTGTGTTAAATAAAACCTTGTTAATCTTCCAACAATCTGGTCTTGCATTATCATTTCAGTCTTTTGTATTTCATCTGTATGTAAAAACATAACATTATTAAAAATAAAAAGTAGCTAAAATTTAAAAAAAAGTATTTTATTAAGAACAAAAAGTAACTAAAATTAAAATAAAGAAAAATACAAGTCCAAATGAATAATAGTAATGTTTGAAAATGCTTGATCTAAAAAAACAAATAAATCAATGAAACCTTTTTGAAGATAACAGACTTATAATAACATCCAATTTAATAATGCACTGTTACAATGATACTGAACTAGATAACTGTAAATACATCTTTTTTAAAAAATCAAACAAAAACACGTCTTTTAAAGAAACATTACAAAACAGACAGAAAAAAAGAAAAATATATTAATGACAAAAGATGGGAAAAAATGTAAAATAAAAGTATAAGAATTCTTCCCCCCCCCCCCAAAAAAAAAAAATTCTATAGAATAAAAAATTTCTAAAAGAAGTGGTATTTCCTTTATATGGTATGCAGAAGTCAAAACCGAACCTTTAAAATACCCCTATTTACACTAGTAATATATATATATATATATATATATATATATATATATATATATATATATATATATATATATATATATTATGACATTATTTCTTTAAACCATGACACCATTTCCTTAAACCATAATACCCTCTTAGGATTACGGTCAGTCTAGAATTTTTAATAAATATTTAAGGAAAAAAAAAGAATAAATAATAACAGCAAAAGAATGAAAAAAATAGTTAAATAAAATATATAATTGAAGCAAAACACTGCCTTTTGTAATTCAAATATTTGATTTATAATATTTAATCTATTTGAAATTTAAAAGGAGAATGGTTTGTTTTATTGTTTTGAATTTTGCATCAATCCTAATATGTAATTATTATATGATATTTTAATATATAATTAATATAATATTTAATCTATTTAAGTTTAAAAGAAAAAGAGAAAAAAGTACTCATAAAAATATTTTCTTAAAAAAAAAAAAAAAAAATTATTTATTTTTTCTATCAATACTAATACATAATTTAAGATAATCTTTTATTTACTTATTTATTATAAAAAAATAATTTAAATTAGAGAACAAAGGGGATAAAAAAGAAAAAAAGAAAAAGCAGAGAAATAACACACAAAAAAAGAAAGAATAAGAAAGGAAACGTGAAAGCGAAACAAAAGCTAAGTATGTAAATTTTTCTATTAACGGTTTTTATTTATTTGTTCATTTTTGTTTTTAAATTTTGACATGTCCACACGGTCGCAACATATTGGCAACATTTTACCGGATGTCAGCCTTATTCTCAACAAACTTTTAAAAAAGAAAAAAAAAGAGAAATAAGAAATTACAGTTATTCGCCCATTTCATTCATAAAGGAGGAGAAGAAGAAAGAGAGGAAAAAAAGGAGAGGAAAAGGAAATAAGAAGAGAAATTATAACCACACAAATAAAAAAACATAAGCACGTCATTTCTGAAAATAAACTCTGATGATGAAGCTTTAGCTTCGAAATCGATAAGACACATTTTTGTCTTTATTTTTTATACGCATTGTATTGCCTTCGAATTTGATTATTTTATAATATATATATATATATATATATATATATATATATATATATATATCAACCCTTCCACACGAGTAGAAAGTGGCACACGATTAATTTCTTAAGCGGAGTTATCTTAGCTTAGGTTTCAATTTACACACACACACACACACACACAAACACACGCACACACACACACACACACACACACACACACATATATATATTTATTAACCCAACCCCTCCACACGAGTAGGATACGGCACAAGGTCAGTTTTTAAGCAGTGATTAACATTTGAATTCAGAGTTTTCCTTCTCCTAGATTGGTAGAAGATCCCAGTCCTGCGTACTATTTTCCCAGGATAAGGAAATAGTTAGACTCATACCTTTCCCAAGGTATTAATGCGATCGATTTGAAATATAAACATGAGTAGTAATACGAGCAACTTTGTCTAGACGAATCAGTGTAATTTGATGAAAAAAACCCAGTCTCGATACTTTTTGAACGAAATGTTTTTGGTGAAGACTGTGCAAGTGAAACTTATATTCATCTCATACTCATCACATCTAGTTCCCTACGATTCTCTTTCTTTCTTAAACTGCTTAAACTGATAATTTTACCTCAAGTTTAAGTGATTTGAAGAGATATATATTAAATATATATTAAATATACTAGGAAATATATGCACCCTCTGGGTGCAAGTATTTAAGTTTTAATGTAATGAAATATCGTATTAAATTAGAAAGGCTAATGAAACTAAATAAGAATGCAGATAAAAAGATTTGAAATAGAGGGGATATGATTGAAAAATAGAACAACTGAAATTTACTCTTCCATCACTCTCGTCTTTCATTGTTATTTTTTCTAATTTAAGTATTTAGTTAAAAGAGGAAGTAAATAATAAAATTACAGTTATCTTTTCTTGTTAATGGATTTCATTTAAGATTAATTGAAGAGATTTTTGCTTATATTCATTAAAATAAAACCAAACAGTTAGAAACCAATAATACTAAGCATATATTTATTAAAATTACATTTTTAATATCAATATGCAAATTAGCCTTCCCCTTCACACTGTAAACCGCTATTTTGTTGTATATATAAATACAATTGCATGTTATTAGTATGTAGATCTGGCCAACGCCAGGGGTTCAGTGGCTTCGGCCCTGGATATTTACGAGTTAATAGCGTCGATCCCAGGGGGCTATCCCCCCAGGCAACACCTGCCCCCATGATTTAAAGGAGCAGGGCTGGGTTTATTGCCCAGTGCCTGAGGCGCCCCCTTGAGGGGGGAATGCCGACGGGATCGACGCAATTTTTCACCTGCCACCCCATGAGTCTCGGCTTGTGGGTGGTCCCACATAAATAGGGCCTTTGTGCCTGACCCGTACAAGTGGGGTACGTGGAAAATATCATGTAGATATGGTCAACAGTGGCTTCGGCCTCTGGACCATTGCTATAATTAACGGCGTCGATCCCAGGGGGCCATCCCCCCAGGCAACACATGCCCCCTCGATTTAAAGGAGCAGGGCTGGGTTTATTGTCCAGTGCCTGAGGCGCCCCCTTGAGGGGGAATGTCGACGGGATCGACGCAATTTTTCACCCGCCACCCCTTGAGTCTCGGCTTGTGGGTGGTCCCACATAAATAGGGCCTTGTGCCTGACCCGTACAAGTGGGGTACGTGGAAAATATCATGTAGATATGGTTAACAGTATAAATAATGTAAAACAATTTTATTTATAATTGAGGTTAAAATAAGGATAAATTCATGGTGAATGTGACGTCAATTACTAAGGGAATTATGACTTGAGTAGTGATTTAGTTTCGGTTACAGACAGAAAAACACTCAATCTCCATTATAATAAGATTAAAAGAAATACGATGCCATCGCTTCTCACCAAATGAAAAGTTCCTGAGATATTTGACCAGCGTAAAACCCGATGGAATGTTGAATGTCAAGGGTAATTATTTGAAGAAAATTATTGTTTCATTCTAATCTTCAAATTAATGTTCAATTCTGTCTTGGGAAATACAACTTCAGTACTGATATTTTTGAAGACACCTCGTAAAACTGTTTTAGATTTCAAATTTAGATTTCAAATTTTATGTTATGAATAACATACTAGTAATAAAAAAATCCCCTCAAAATTAGATTAAAGTCGTATTAGATTTAAGTTGAAATTCTATTGAAATTAGACCCTACTTAAAAAAAATAAGACTTTCGAAAGTTAAAGAGAATTAGTATAAATTAGATCAAGTGCTGTTTTGAACAAATCCTGGGAGCAACACCCCACAAAAATGCCTTCCATCTCATAAACCATCCAAGTAAGACGACAAAACTTGTTGGGTAAGCAAAGTTGAACTCATGTGATGTTCTCTCGTGGACTCCTACACATGGATACAGAATTGTTAGCCCACCAGCAAAAACTCACATTCATCAAGTCTGCGTTTAGAGGACCTACCAGGAGAGAGAGAGAGAGAGAGAGAGAGAGAGAGAGAGAGAGAGAGAGAGAGAGAGAGAGAGAGAGAGAGATTCAAGGGAATCCGTGCTGTCAGCACTGTTACGATTTGTGTCGCCATCCTTTAGGTTTCATGCAAGAGTGCTTGTCCAGCGGAGATCCTTTGTGCTAAGCAGAGCGCGATCCTTAGTGAAAAATCCTTTGGTTGTTCCTTTGTTCTCCTCAGTCTCGGCCAGTCCTTCGTCAATGATTGCAATTGGACGTCTCTCAGTATCAGTGATTAAGTTGTCAACCAGCCACGCATTCGGGCTGTTGATTGGCTGAGGTTTAAACCGCGTGACCTCGCTTAGTCTATAAATTTAAGTGGTGTATTGTAGCACACCTTATATAAAAAAAAACAATAGAAAGTGCGTGATATAATGGTTAAAGTCATAGGAAATGGACTCGTCACCCCGAGTTCAAATCCTGGACGTAGTAATTGCATTTCACTTAGCGCTAATACCCTTGGGAAAGGTATGAATTCTACTCTCCCTCCAGCTATGGGTAAATAGTAGGGCAGATAGGACTCTTTAACCTTGGTTAGGCAACCAGTCTAGGAGAAGAAAAACTCTTAATTCAAACCTGTTAAACTCCGCTTAAGAAATTGACCTTGTTTCATATCCTGCTCGTGCGGAGGGGTTGGTATATATATATATATATATATATATATATATATTACAAAACAATCCAACAAGGACGACTTGATGATGATGGAGTAATTAACATATGTGAGGTATAGATTTTATTGGGGAGCATTTATTTAGAGGTGCTGGTCGTGTAATAGATATCATTGGAGGAAATGGACATGACAACCGAATTCTAATCCTGGACGAATATGTTTGTGTTTTCTCGTAGAGCTAATACCCTTGGGAAAGGTATGAATCCGGCTATTCTCCCCCACCCCAGCTAAGGGTAAACAGTAGGACAGAATGCTCTCTTTAACCTTGGTATGATAACCGGCTTAGGAGAAGAAAAAACTGAATTCAAACCTGTTAAACTCCGCTTAAAATTGACCTTGTGTCGCATCCTGTTCATGCAGAGGGGTTGGGTAAATACATATTACATTTATGGTGAATGTAAAGAAATGATGGTCATTGGTTTAAGAACTTGAAAAGCAGCATCATTGGTTAAAGACAAGATATTTAATCTGAAGTGTCGGTATAGTTAGAATAATTACCACGTATTCAGTGATTCCAAACAGTTGATATAAACAATAACCGAAACAAAATTTGAATCAATGATACTAAAATGTTGATACAATACAGTGGTACCTTGACTTACGAGTACCCCAGTTTACGAGTTTTCCACGTCACGAGCTGGTACTCAGTCAATTTTTTGCTGTGAGTTTAGAACTAAAATCTGAGGTACGACCCAGCTTCAGATACACTTATGTTCATAAATTTACTAAAATCATTTAAGTTTCCAAATTTATAACGTAAAGGTAAATTATTATTTATACAAAAATAAACATTAAAATACATTGCAGCACATAATTCATTGCTTTCTACTTTATTGTATTTTATACAACACAGTACTATTTTTCTTATTTGAAAAAAAAAACGTAACAAAAGATAGAGTGTTTCTTTGGCGTAGGCTGGCTGGAACTGAATAATGGCAATTCCGTTTAATTAAATGGGGGTAAATTGATTTCCTATACAAAAAATTGAGTTACGAGCGGAACGAATTAAACTCGTGAGTCAAGGTTGTACTGTATTTAGCATGTTTCAACAAAAACAACAACAAAAATGGAAGCTTACATAATGAGAAATACGGAAAGCAATAACGTAGATAAAAGATCGAGAACGAAATATATTACTTCAATTTTTTTTACCAGTGTACTACTAAATATAAATGGTGTTCTTAAACCTGCATATATTGTATATATCCGTGTATAAGTTGAATCATGAAGATATAATTTATAGGCAAATATTCGGCTTTCGAACATGAGTAATACTTTTGTTGTTGCTTTTTACGACATATAAACCCTTTTCGGGTTATTTAATTCCGAATCAAGTATTTTGATGAACAAAGATTGCGTACAGTAATTAATAGGAGTAAAGTTAAAAACAAGTGACACCATCACATC
Organism: Doryteuthis pealeii; assembly: GCA_023376005.1. Taxonomy (NCBI): domain Eukaryota; kingdom Metazoa; phylum Mollusca; class Cephalopoda; order Myopsida; family Loliginidae; genus Doryteuthis; species Doryteuthis pealeii. The sequence continues at coordinate 34,504,706 of CM042148.1, read as the reverse complement.
GGTTTTCTACTGTGTATTCGGATTCTCATTTTGGTTATTTTATTTTACGGCATATTAACCCTTTTCGGGTCATTTAATACCGAAACCCTTTTTATAAACGAAGGACTCAGGCTGCTTACAGTACCTGCTGTTTGCTTAAGTATTCACCCAACAAAGTATTGAAAAGGATCATCGCTGCTTAATTTTGGTGATCTAGGGGGCACCAGTTCCTTCAGTGTGACTTAACCATAATAAATTTTTTTGTAAAGAGTAATGCAAATATAATGAAAAGAACTAAAAACAATAATCGGTTTTAAAAAAATTAATTCCATAAATTGTCGATTTTATGACTAAAAAACAACGGTCGACTTATACATGAGTAATAATCTTTTTAGGGTCACATTAAAACAAAGGGAAAGCCAGGAAAAACATCGGCTTTCAAAACCTAATTCAATAAATTAATGATTTTTTCACTATATAAACAACGGTCGACCTATATTTGAGTAATAATTTTGTAAGGGGGAAAATTCAAACATGATGAAAATGCCTAGAAACAAATATCAGCTTAAAAAATTAATTCCATAATTTAATGATTTTATGACTATAAGAAAAGGTCGAACTATACATGAGTAATAATCTTGTAAGGGGAAATTCGAACATGATGGAAAGTCATAGAAAGAAAAATCGGCTTTAAAATGAATTCATTAAATTAATGATTTTATGACCATAAAATTAACGGTCGACCTATATTTACACAAACACTTCAGCAGCCAAGTAAAAGTGCGGAGGCGTGATGTACAGATGACAGATCGAAGTTCATCGCTATTGAAGCAAACCTGATATGAGATGTTTCGAGATTTAGTCAGTTGCGGTTCCAGAGAACTACAGAGGGACGAGGAGGTAACATTCTTGGTAATTATGAACTTTAGTTGGCCAAATTCCTCGCATAAAATTGTGCGTGCGCATTATCTCCCTTAACAAATTTGCTTGTATAGTTTTTCTTATGAGATTTTCTTAAACAATTGAAAGAATAAAAATACATTTCATTCATATCGACACATTTTTGTTTGTTTGTTTGAGAAGTACATTTTTTATTTCTCAAACAAACAAAAATGTGTTGATAAGACAGTGCACAACAAAAATATCATAAAATGTATTCTTAATAACAATTAAGTTCATTTCAGATAATGCCCACGCACAATTTTATGCTAGGAATTTGGCCAACTAAAGTTCCTAATTACTACTTTTTTAGGGTATTTACCGCGAATGCCACATATGTGGGTGTGACACAAGGTATTTTTAAAGTGGGACACACCACCCACCCGCGAGCCGAGGCTCATTGGATGGTAGGGCAAAAATGTGTAGATCTCGTCGGAATTTCCCCTCAAGTGGGTGCCTCAGGCACTGGGCAATAAACACAGTCATGCCTCATTAAATCAAGGGGGCAGGTATTGCCCTGGGGGATGGTCCCTTGGGATCACACCATTAATTTAACCCTAAGACTCCAATAGCCGAAGCCACCGGACCTCGAACCAGAAGGCCGGGTTATTAAAGTTTTTAGCAGACCGCTTTGAAAAGAGCTTGTAAAAAGCAAACAGTTTTCTCCTTTCCCGGAAAGACGGTTTGGAAAGCCATCATGATGGCCAGCCTGATTTATCAATCCATTAATAAACCTGGGAACCGAATGATAAACGTATCTTTGTCCACTTTTTTCATCAACTGGGGTCAAGTGACAACCTTTTAAATCCCCCCCCCCAATATGTATATATTTACACAATCCCTCTGAACAAACAGGATGCGGAGATTTGAATTCAGTGCTTTTCTTCTCTTGGGTGGGTTGCCATACCAATGTTAAAAAGTCAACATGCCCTACCATTTAACCATTGCTGGAGATAAAAGAATCATTGCTTTCCTAATGGTATTAGCGCAATGTGAAATGCAAACAGCCTCATTCAGGATTTGAAATCGAGTCACCGTATCAATTGCCTAAGGTGATAACCGTTACATACGAACGCATTCTAAATCTCCCATATATAACAGTTAGATCATGGGCATCTCACGTGGTGTAGTTGGCAAACTAGATTCGCAGATCATTGTTAATGAGTTCGATCCTCATTGGGCACCCCATTCTTCTGGTCTTGTGCATCTAAGCTAACCAATGTTAAAGAACCAAGTCAGCCTTGCTATTTGACTCATAGCTGAAAGGAGAATAATTTGATGCCTACATTTCCCTGTGGTATTAGCACTATGTGAAATGCAAATAGCCTTGTCCAGGATTTGAACTCGATAACCTTTTTGAGGTTTTCCTTCTCTTAGGCTGGTTACCTAGCCAAGGCTAAAGAGCCCAGTCTGCCCTACTATTTTACCCATAGCTGGAGGGAGAGTAGTTGGATGCATACATTTCCCAAGAGTATTAGCGCTATGTGAAATGAAAACAGCCCTTCCGGGATTTGAACTCGGGTCGATGATTCAATTTCCTGCTACTCTAATAATTACACCACGCACTTCCACTCACACTTATATATGCACACACACACACACACACACACACACACACACACACACACACACACACACACATATATATATATATATATATATATATATATACTTTTGCAGATCGATTTCTACCGAGTTGTGAGTTCGATCTTCAGTGGGCACCCCACATATATATATATATTCACCCCCCCGCACGGGTAGGATGTGACACAAGATCAATTTCTTAAGCGGAGTTTAACAGGTTTGAATTCAGAGTTTTCCTTCTCCTAGACTGGTTACCTAGCCTAGGCTAAAGAGCCCAGTCTGCCCTACTATCTACCCATAGCTGGAGGGAGAATAGTTGGATTCATACCTCTCCCAAGGGTATTAGCGCTATGTGAAATCCAAACAGCTTCATCCAGGATTTGAACTCGGGTTGACGAGTCCATTTCCTAAGAATCTAACCATTAGACAACACGCCTCCATAAATACCCCATATATATAAATCTAAGTCATGCGTATATTTAAAGAAATTTGGGCGTCATATGAAGAACAGAAACTACAATATGAATGCTGCATTTCAACCATTAAGCCAGCAATGTAGTCCTCTTTTCGTATTTAAGAACCAAGATTATTGTCTCTAATTATGTTCGGAACAAAGAAGATTAACAGTGTCTGTTGATTAGGCAAAACAGAGTGAAAATGGAGAGCGATAGTGGATTGTGTCTGGCCACCATTACAGACAAACTAATTACTTCAAGATAAAAATTGGTGAGACAGACCCTTTTGATTTCTGGTTTTGGTTCTTTGCGAAATGACGACAACGCAATGCTAATACCAATTCTTTCTTTTCCAGAAATAATCATTAGAATGCCAAAGCCAAAAGTGAACTTTTAAAAATGCGCATGTGCAATGAAATTTATACAAAAAGAACAAAATGTTACCATTAAAAGTTAATGGTAACATGTTGTTCTTTTTGTATTGTTTTCATCGAAAAACAAAATCATGAAACGAACACTTAGATTTATCTGACACCTTCTTTTCTAGGAAATGTAATGTTTATTTCTTTTTACACTCGTAGAAAATAAGAGCAACTTTGTTGAGACGAATCAGTGTTTATTTTTAAAGAAAAATTATAAGTCAGTCCCAACACTTTTTGAACAAGATTTTCCATTATTTTCTTTCTTTCTTTGTGCCTTTCTAACAATATCACCCCACCCTCAGTTCCTTTTTTCTTTTTCTTTCTTTTCTTCTAACGACAACACCCCACTTTCTTTCTCTCTTCCTCCCATTAAACGTTATCACTTATTTTTCTTTCTTTCTTTCTTTCTTTCTTTCTTTCTTTCTTTCTTTCTTTCTAATGTTATCACTTTCTTTCTTTCTTCCTTTCTGTCTTTCTGTCTTTTAACATTATCACATTCCTTCCTTCTTTCTTCTTTCTTATATATATATATATATATATATATTATATATATTATATATATATGGTAAAAGTATCCAACTGACTGGTATGTAGTGGATAATTCTATTTAGGATCATCAATATCTCCCGTAAATCCACAATACATGCTCATGTTTATGCAAACGGATAGATCTATACAATGATTTTTTGTTCAAATCCCTAAGAGAGCTCAATATATAATAACAAATAAATTAATAATATACAGAGCTGTGGTCCTATGCCAGTCACGGCACTTGATCGCTTTTTCACTAGCGCTAGACCAAGGAGATTTATTTGGCATCTGAGGTGGAGTGCCACACCTACCGTCAGCTCCTTACTTTACCGCACAGATCCCCATGCTACTCATACGCTTAGTTAGCGAGGCCGGTATCGAACTAGGAACCTTGTGGTTTCTAGCCGAACGCTCTACCGACTGAGCTAACCCATCGGGTAATTTAATGACACAATAAGCTAGAAATGGCAATAAGAAAAAAATGCATTAAAAGTAATTGAAGTAGAGCTGGTCTAAAACCTAAAGTATTCAAATTAAGTGCTCTTAACATCCGTTACTTAAAGTTTCATATGGGCCACCCGATCAACAGATTGTAATATGAGAAATGATTTTGCTGATAATCCTGATTTATGGTGTAAACAAGTCGTCACGTGGCGAGATGTTTGTTCACCTGACACGCACAGGACAATTTTATTTCTTATTGATTTTAAAAATCAGAGCCCCCCCCCCACTCTCCTAAAAAAAAGAGAAAATTAATTATGCGTCTGGTAGTTAATTAATAGTCTTAATTTTACCTTGAATTGAATGCTGTCCGTGGCAGAGGAATTGGTTAAACGCATTCATTGAAACGTTCGTTTTGGTAATTGTATTGAACATTAAAAATCAATCTGAATAATTGTATTGAACATGAAGCGGTTGTCATGGACTAATAAATAAAAACATCTATACATATATAAAGGGTAGTTGTGTGTATGTATGTATATCCGGAGGAAACTACGAAAATAAAACAATTAACAACAAAGTAAATAATATATATATATATATATTAT
>CM042148.1:34482247-34497247 GCA_023376005.1 Doryteuthis pealeii | reverse complement strand
CATTAGGAATAGTATGTATCCAACTATTCGCTCTATAAGTAAAGTAGGCGGAGGGGTCTATTGTCGGTATCAGTCGGACAGCGAGGGAGTCTATTCTCTTTTCGTGAGCGTTAAACCAGGGAGATTGTTTTGCAGAAATGGAGCGTCACATCTACCACCATTTCTTCATCATACCGCACAGATCAGATTACTCAGGTCGTGCTACTCATACGGTGAGGACTGGTATCAAACCCAGAACGTTGTGATTCCTGAGCAAATGCTCTAAATGATAGACTAGGTTCTTTAAACACCATTATGTAGAGTTAAAATAGTGTGTTACTTTTCTTGTACCTAGGGGAATTTCATATCCAGTACTAATGATGGTACAAAATTCATATATTTTACATATAATTCTATAATTCCAGTTTATTAACTTTAAATAAAACTTTAAAGTTTAAAAAAGCACATGCAAATACACACAGGAGAGAAGCCATATTCTTGTCAAGTGTGTGGATAAGTATTTTCCCATGGTTCAAGTTTAAAAAAGCACGTACAAGTATATACAGGAGAGAAACAATTTTTATGTCAGATGTGTGGTACAGCATTTTCTCAAAATGACACCACCCTCACCCGAACACTAACTTGCTATTTATCTAATGATAGTGCGATCCGAATAGACACCAATATCACTGAACCACAACAGCCCTATAAGAATTTCAATTAATCACACAATAATTCTATATAGCACTGACTGTATAAAAGACACCAAATACTTGAAGCCAAGATTATTTAAAAAATTAGATACCCAACACATAACTACATTACTTTCAGTTTAGGAGCTGCAATACTTAAATTGATCTGACATATATATTTACCAACACCCCTGCACGAGCAGGATGTGACACAAGGTCAATTTCTTAAGCTTAATAGGTTTGAATTCAGAAATTTCCTTCTCCTAGACGGGTTACTTGGCCAATGTTAAAAAGCCCAGTCTGTCCTACAATTTACCCGTAGATGGAAGGACAGTAGTTGAATTCATACCTTCCCCAAGGGTATTAGTGCTATGAGAAAATGCGAACAGCCTCATCCAGGATTCGAACTTGGGTCGACGAGTCCATTTCCCACGACTCTAATCAATTACACGACGCACCACCTGGATCTGACATAGGTGCATACTTCTACAGCCTCGATGATTCATTGTTACGCAATTCTAATCTGTGATTTCCAAACATTCAAACCACCACCAACATCCTGTACTTTAAAACATGAAGTCAACTTCATGTGATGAATGCTCCCATTTAGGATATTCAATAATCATAGAAAACACCTAATAATTTATCCTACCAAATCCTCGACAAAGGTCGAAATTACATGTACTCGGATTACAGCATAAAAAATTCGGATAATAAGTAAACAGCTTTCACCCTCAGTTGTGACACCAGGCTCGCTCAAACCTGAAAAAACTAATACAAAACTCAACTCAATATCCTTGTTTGTCATCTTTAAAAAATAAGCCCACTAGAAAATATGCTGTCTTAATAAGCACACACACACACACACACACACACACACACACACACACACTATATATATATATATATATATATATATATATATATATATAGTTAGGTAAGTTTACAAGTAAAGACTGGTCCATATCATTGATAGAGCATAGTTAGGACAGCAAAAACATAACGTCAACGGTGCTTGGTAACTGTCATTTTTCGAATATTCAAATTTCTAGGAATTTGTTTTGGTCTTTGGAGTCGTTGGATTTCAGGAGGCTTAATAAATATGCCACACATAGTAAACCAGCCTCCTATCATGCACCATAAAATAAGTCAGCTTTCCCATCATACCCCAAAACTTAATCACCCTTCCCATGATGCACTACAAACCAGTATATGTGTGTGTGTGTGTGTGTGTGTGTGTGTGTGGTAGCGAAGACATCAACCCACAAGAAAAAGAAGACATAAAATCAACGGTGATTGGTAACTGTCTGCTTCTCGATTTTTTAACCAAATGAATTATCTGCATTTGCATTTTTCATCATATATTTTTTTGTAGTGCATCATGGGAAGGGTGGTTAAGTGTTGGGGTATGATGGGAAACAAAACAATTGGTCATTAAAACAATAATGAAAACAGTTATTCCTTTTCAATCTTATTTTCTCTAATAACCTACATTATTTCTTAAACCAATGTTAAATAGTACAACTACATTTCTTTTGATAAGCATGTCTTTGGCATAAAATAACGCAGGAATGTTGATATGTCACTAAATAGAGAAACGCAATCAAACCATCGTCTAGAAAGACTCCCCCCTCAAAGTTCTGAAATTATTCATAAACACATAAACACACATTCATAAACACATAAACACATATTCATAAACACATAAACACATAACGATAATGCTAATGTCAAAATTACGCGTGAATCTAATCCCTTGACATTAATAATTATTTTGGTATAATAATATAAAAAACATTTGACATTGAAATCAAATTTTCTTGTGGGCATAACTGCACATTCTTTCAAATTGTTTCCTCATTTGTTAAAAAATACACATGAAATTTCCAGAGATATCGCAACTGACGAAGGCTATATAATAATTATCAGAAAACACACACACACACACACACACACACACACACACACATATATAATATATATATATATATATATATATATATATATATATATATATATATATACGCGTGTTTTGAAATAGTAATAGAATTCCAAATTAAAAAGTTCTCAGTTCTCTGTGAGTAGAGTAATATGCAATGAATAAGAATTTTTACGAATATCAAAATTCAGCAAAATACTTGATTAGTAGGAAATATTTGTAAATTTAAATATCTAATATTGAAAATTACAGACAAGTGTTTATTTTTTTATTCAGCTTTTCTTGTAGGCAAACGAGATGTCCCAACTGTGATTATAGGCAGTTTAAAATATATCCGAGGCCCCTGTTAATGTATTCCGAGTATTCTTGAAATGCCAACAATCATGAAATAAATTTATAAAAAACAAAGAAAGAAAGAAAGAAGAAATTAACAACGTTCAAGTATTTACCCAAAGAGCAATATGCGATACAAGTTCAATTTTTTAAAACGGTTTGAATTCAGGGTTTTCCTTCTCCCAGACCGGTTGCCTAACCAAGATTTAAGAGCCCGGTCTATCCTTCTATTTGTCCATAGCTGTAAGAAGAGTAGTTGAATTCATAACCTTCCCCAGCGTATTAGTACTATATGTTTATTTTCTTTCATAATCTAACCAAAAAATAAATGCATAAAAAAGCGTCATTTTATGAACATTCTTAGCTCAGATAAGATATAAAGATATCTGAATTAATGAGTGAATAATCAAATTTTATACAGAAGTAGCAAAACTCAAGTTAATAACGTTTTTTTTGTGAAATATGGAATGGTATATGTGTTTCTATTCCAAAGACTTAAAAATACAGATGAAATGCAAAATTAAAGTAACCCGCATGAAATCGAAATATTAAATCCTCTCGAGGAACTTAATGATTGGTTTGGTTTATTTGTTTATTGACATATCAACCTTCGTGGGCTATTTAATGCGAAAGCCATTCTTATTGAACAGTCGAGGTGCTGTTTAAACCATAACTGGAAGGATGAGTTATGTAATAGTGCGACTGGAGTTCGAACTCGCTTACAAAAATATCGTAGTGCTGCACGTTAGCCATTTCGTCACAAGGACTCCCCCCCTCTATTCAAACCTGGAATATTCCCTTTGAATTGCCACTAATTTGAATAACCTCAAAGCGAATATTTTTGCGAGATTAAAATAATTTTGACTATAAAACAATTCCAAACAATGCTGAGTTTACATCTATGAAAAAAATTGTATATATATATATATATATATATATATATATATATATATATATATATATTTGGGGAGACGGTTTAAATCAACTTAGATTTATATGGGCCCCAATTTTCGTCGAAATAAATTTATTATGGGATCACTGTATTGAGTTCTTCCTTCATTTTTTGATAAATATTGCTCTGTATATAATCTAAAAGGTTATTTTACATTGAGCTCTCTTCAGTGATTTAAAGATTCGCTGTATTTATACATACTGGATTATCAATATTTGTACAGTGGATCTTAGAAATCACATATAGAATCATCCCTTACTACCAAGTATAGTAACCAACTTAGAAATTGTTTGAAGCCGGACTAATCGCATGTCTTGGTTCCTGCCAATAAATTAAGAGATTCCAGGTTCCGTCGCACCAGGCAGCACCTTCCCCCTCGTCTAAAATAGCAAGGCTTCGGTTTATTGCCTGATGGCGCGGTTCCTCGCAAATGGGACAATGCCTATGGAAACCAAGAAATGTTTAGCACTGGTCTTGTACGTTCATTCATGTGGAAGAGAGTATCTACCTAAAAATTGACCTTGGGACCCATAGCGGAGGGGTTAGGTAAATACTGAAGATGGAAGAAGCGATTGATTTGACGATCCAATTGTATAAAGGACCCAAATCCGTACAAACAAAGATTAATAATCAAACAACATTTTATATATGCATATAGATAATGAAATAATCTGACCTTTGCTCTTCTGTCGGTATCTTCGGATGGAACTGTAGTATCTGGACGCCTTGCTTAGGCTGAATATGTAGCACCTCGACATTTCCGATCAGGAACATAGTGTAGTATCTGTACTCTGGGAAATCTACTTAAATATATTTTATGAGAATATATATATATATATATATATATATATATATATATATATATATATATATATATATATATATACAGATGAAATTGCAGACATCACTGAGTTATTGCAGATTTTCATACCAATGGCCATTCTGTTTAAAGTACCGCTCATAACGTGAAAAGATTGAAGTGGAAACATCACAAATCGCTTCTATTTTGTATTTGGGTAAATTCTGTTTCAATTCAGTTAAATAGCGTCAGGTGTAATGGTTACAGTCATAGAAAATGGACTCTTCGATCAGAGTTCAAATCCTGGACGAGGCTGTTTGAATTTGAAAGGTATGCATCCAACTATTCTTCCACCAGCTATATAGGAATAGTGGGACAGACTGGACTCTTTTACATTGGTTAGGCAACCAGTCTAGGAGACGGAAAACTCTGAATTCAAATCTGCTAAACTGATTAAGAAATTGACCTTGCGTTACATTCTACTCGTTGGTAACTATGTATAAAGTTAAATGGCTCAATTAAATTTTGGTTAAAGAGTTTAAATGTTGTAGTGTTTGGTAATAAATAATACGTAATACTATCTGTTGATTGTATGATGTTCCATTATAACATTAGTTAGGCAACCACTCTAGGAGAAGGAAAACTTTGAATTCAAACCTGTTAAACGTCGTTTAAATACTGACCTCGTGTCACATCTTTCGAAGGAGTTGCTAAATATAGATATCCATTTGACTCCCCCAAATACAACAAGACATCTTCCCATAGAAAAAAAATAATAGCAAGATTTTATAGATAAATAGATATATAGATATATTTGTCTAAGTATGTATGTATGTATGTATGTATGTATGTATGTGTGTGTGTGTGTGTGTGTGTGTGTGTGTGTGTGTGTCTCTTGTAGTATCAGTTGTAACATCTGTTATTTTTGCCTTATGTTCCATTCGATCCCCGCAATAAAAAAACGAAATAAATAAATAAATAAATAAAACAAACAAACAACATAATATCTCTGGCTTCGGAGAAAATTATCTTTTTATCAAAAAGATTTAAGAGTGTACTTATCTATGGGACAACAGTTTAGATAGATAGATGGATTGATATATAGATTGATTTATAGATTTGAATGTGTGCGTATGTATCTGCCTGTCTGTGTATATATGTGTATATGTCGTGGTGGAGTATAAGTTGTAACGTCTGATATTTTTGCCTTATGTATCTTTTTTTTTCTATCTGTATTTTTGCTTAAAACATTTTAAGATAAAACGTACAATTAACAAATCAAATACTGATATCGACAGTTGCTTGAATGAACGAAATGATGAGTTACATTTAAACTTTTTTCTTCTCATGATTGATAGGCAGATTGATTAAAAGGTCCTTCGTCTAAAAACACTATCATTTAGAACGAGACAAGTTTGACGAGAAAGCAATATCAAGTAATTAATGCTTTTAATACTTTCACCAGGGAGACGCTGAAAAGTCAAAGAAGAAGAAGAAGAAAAAAAAACTAATGGAAGTCTTACGGCGAATAATTTGAATATACAAATACAGTAATTTTAACGGTGTCTCAACATGAAGCAATGGTTAGCGAGCTAGTCTCACAGCCAGAGCTATACCAAGTAAAGGTCTAGCAGCCATGCAACTGGAGTCTTCGACTGGAGGCAGGCATCTGGTGGCTTAAAAATATTTACCCAACCCGTTCACCACGGGCAGGATTTGACACAAGGTCACAAGTATGGGACAATCAGCGAGGATCAAACTCGTTTTTCAGTAGTAATGGATCTGTGAAACTGGCTTGTTAACCATTATACCACGATGGTATGCCATTTGGTCGCTTAAAATGCTTCTATTTTACAACTACTTAGAAAATATCTAGTTGAGATCATCCTCCTCCTCCTCCTCCTCCTCCTCCTCATCTCATCATCATAATCATCATCATCATCATCATCATCATCGTCAAAGTGTGCTAACAGCACGTATTCTCTTGACTCTATCTTTCGCTTAGCATGTCCCTGTCGGCCATTACTCTTGTTAAGATCTCAAGATGTTGGGTAAATACATACTTGTGGAGGCGTCTGGTGTAATGGTTATTGTCGACGGAAGTGGACTCGGCGACAAGAGTTCAAATCCTGGACTAGGCTGTTTAGCTTTCATATAGCCCTAATACCCTTGGGAAAGGTATACATCCAGTTATTATCCCTCAATCTATGTATGACTAGGCTGTTTAGCTTTCATATAGCCCTAATACCCTTGGGAAAGGTATACATCCAGTTATTATCCCTCAATCTATGTATGACTAGTAGGGCGGACTAGGGTCTTTAACCTTGTCTAGGTAACCAGTCTTGGAGAAGGAAAACTCTGAATTCAAATCTATACATTTTCCACTCTCACCCACCTCCATATATATATATATATATATATATATATATATATATATATATATATAAGAAAAATGGTTTCATATCATAATTTATATAAGGAAACATACCACTTAAAACTAAAATCTGCCCGTCAAGAGGAAAGACTTCAGAAGTGGAAAGAAAATTTCAAGAATCTGTTTGGAAACCCTCCTAAAATCACAGATAACCTAACTGAAGAATACATACATTATCCACTAGTTATCAAACATTAAAAACCTCACGAAGGATGAACCGGACTCATTTCTGAAAACAATTAAAAGCAGAAAAACTGCAATACCTCCTGAAGATGAGAGAGAAGTAGATTCATGTATATTTTACAGACATTTTGTGTGAATTGAATGTAAACAGCATTGGTCAGAATTTGAATTTGATCAGGACTAAAATGTTGTTGACTGATTCTAACCGTGGCATTGTGGCTAGCGTGCAACATCGTAGTAATCGAGTTTGGGTTTTAGTCATGCTATTACGTTAACTTTTGGACTAATACCCCCGTACAAACACCCTCATCTTCTAAACATAATAGTTCAACTGGAGTTCGAAATCGCTTACTATGATGGCACAGTTCAGCATATTAGCAGCCACCATACCACGAGAAATCACCCCCTGCAAATTTGACTTAATTCAAAAACTAATTTCTGCAGTTGAATATTTCCTAATAAAAAGAATTACCCCAAAGGAGTGTTTTTAATCATCCAAATTCTTTATATAGCGGAAAGAACTACGAAATACTAATCAGAATCCTTAACCCTCTTTGCCTAAATAGAAACTGTGATTACAACGGGAATCCAACAAGCTAACGGGTCGTCTAGTCTAATTTACATAGTCGACCAAGGAAAGATAATTTCTGTTGTTAAAAACCAACGAAGACCCTAGCCGTTAAAATTTACTTTAAACAATATCTTTTTAGATCTCAAGAGACTTGTACTAAATAAGAACAGAGTTCATGAGGAAGAAGACTGATTATGTTATTGACCCTTGGGAGTATAACACTTTAGATATTACTATTTTTAGTGACTAATAATGCGTATATATGTTTACTAAGCTTAACTTGGTACGTAAATAAGCAACAGAGAATGAACCGACAGGAAGAAAAACATAAGATATCAACAAAAGAAATATATATAGTTTCAAAAATCTGTATGAAAGAATCATCATCATCATCATCATCATCATCATCATCATGTTGCACTTTAAATCACGGTTTTTTCTACGACTCTTTCTTTCTCACTCTCACTCACACACACACACACACACACACTCTCTCTCTCTCAAATCTCTCTCTCTCTCTCTCTCTCTGTGTCAGTCTCTGTCTGCCTGTCTCTCTCTCTCTCTCTCTCTCTCTCTCTCTCTCTCACACTCGTTTCTACAGGTCATCGCTTCTGACAAGTCCAGTATCAGTGTAACCTTTTGCTTATCGGCCTAATCTGGGGGTGTTCATGTGTAGGTGTCCACATCCCTTATGAGTTCCTCCTTACTTCTTCAGCGTGTCTTGTTCGTCTTACTTCTATAGTTTGTGTGATAGCAGGCAAGTGGCCGTACAGTTGTTTTCTTGAAGGGTGCTGCTTCCAAGATTTATTCAAGATAATACACAGAATCCTTGTGTAATTCCCATCTATCTTTTTTCCAAGCGTTTTGTTAGAGTCCAAGTGGTGCTGCCATACGGTAGCACCGACACCACTACAGCTTGGAATAATTATCACTTTATCAGATACATCAGATTTCCATATGATCGATAATATTTCTATAGTTGTCCATGCCTTTCATATGCGTATATTGATATCGCTTTCTGTAGATGAGATATTACTACCTAGGTATGTGAACTGGTCTACTAATTTCAGAGGCTTGCAATCCACAGTGGAAATGTCACCATTTTGTTTAATATACATGAACACCTGAGTTCACATAAAAGCTAATGCCTCTTACCTTCTCTAGTGCCAGTGTATTTGCGAGAAGGGCTAGATCATTTGCGTAATCAGCATTTGAGATAGTTTCTGCGAGACACCATCTGTTTTTGGTCTTTTTCTTGCGTGAAGCCTTTTCCGTGCATTAGATCTGTTGGTTCGTAGTACATAGTCAAGTAACATTATATATTGAAATTGTGCTAATTTATCTCCTTGTATAACACTAGTGACAATGTCAAAAAAATCTGTGTCCCCAATCACGTGAACGAACCATTACTTTCGTGTCTTTGTAGAGTATTATTATGGTGGTAACAGTTTTTTGAGTAGACCAAACATTTCCCCTAACGAAAAATACCAACACACTTTATTTTATTAAGACACAAAAAATGTTTTAACAATGATCGCTAAGATTATTTTAAAAACAAATAAATCACTAATATAAATATACGTATTCATTAATTTAATAAACAAATTTAATTATATATTAACAACATAAACTCAACTTTCTACTTCAACTTTCTTGCACAAGTCAATAATATTATTTACGAACATTAAAATTCCCCTTTTTTCAAATGTCACTCTTCATCGAATATTCTTTATTCTTAAACCGTAATTTACTCCATCTTTTCTCTGTGTCTGGAGTCAAATGCCTTGGAGAAATCTACAAACTGTACTGTTCCCTCGAATATTTTTGCTTGAAACCTCTTTTACAATTCGATGAATAGTCAGGATCTGAGAAGTTTTGGATCGATTTCTCCGTAACCCATTCGACTTTTTCCTAAAATTTTTCTTTACTTCGGGTTTGACGCGATTGAGAAGGTCATTATAAACAGCAGATATGGCAGCAAGAGTTCTGTAGTTCTTAGTGATTCCGAGGTCACTTTTCTTGAGAAATGGGCGGAGGCAACCTTTCGTCTATTTCTCCACGGTATTTTATTTATACACTGCACAGTATAATCAAAGAAGTATGTCATCAAATTTTCACACTTTATGAGGTATTTCATCGAGGCCTGTAGTTTTACTGCTTTTGATTGTTTTCTGGACTTCGCTAAGTTCACCCTCCGTAAAGTGTCCTAGCTTCATGTCTAGTAGGCTATTAATGATTTCTTGTGTATTTTATGTAATTTCAGAGGATTTCCAAGTAGATTCTCGAAGTGTTTTTTCCACTTCAGAAGTCCATCCTCTTGGTGAGCAGCTTTTTTCTTTGATCTCAAGGTGCTTTCCCTATCATTAAGTTCATTTACTGCCTGCAAAGCTAATTGTAATTGTCTATCTTCTATAGAAAATCTGATTTTATTCATTTGGCCTTGGATTTATTCTAGTTCTTTTTGTATGTTTTAGTTACTTCTTTTCTGCACGTTGGTGTTTGTTGGGTTTGTTTTATTACGTAGGGGTGCTTTTTTATGTTATCTCGTTTTTCTCTAATTGCTTTTGTCTCCCTGCGTGATGCATATTTGGCTCTTTGTTTGGTTGGTATGTCTTTGGTGCTGCGTCTAAATGAGCGGTGACAACATTTTCATATTCATCATTTGAAGAGTGTTTTCCAAGTGTATCTTGAAGTGTATTAAAGTTATTTCTATTTGTACCACACAGTGATTGCATATATCATTGTTAGCGAGGGATGACCAGTAATATCGTATAGATTTACCGGTTTGCTTCCTATTTTTGTGCAATCGCAGGCGTATCTTTACTGAAACGATTCTGTGATCGGTAGATACTTCTTCCAAAGAGGAGTATGCCTCACAGATCATAGATCTGTCAATCCACTTCTTGCTCATTAATATGTAATCTAGCTGAGTTTTTGTGTTATTTGGGTAAGTATATGTTCACAGTTTACCCTTTCGGACCCCTTTTGCGATCTCGATTCGTGGGGACATTTTTCCATTTACACCGTCAAAATCCGGTTAATTGTTAACAGACGATTTTTAGAGTTAAAAAAAAATTATAAGCCTAACCCCTAAGCCTAACCCCTAAGCCTAAGCCCTAACAAACAAACGGATTTTGACTGTGTAAATGAGAAAAGTGTTCCCACGAATCGAGATCGCAAAAGGGATGCCTAAAGATCATATGGTCCACCCTTTCTTTTCTGATATTTGGTATTTAGGCATACACGCCTTTTTTAAGAGAAAACTCAGCTAGATCACCATTTCTGTCTGGGGAGTTGTGAAGAAAATTTATTATTTTCATATTTGACTATTCAAGCAATGAAAAGTACGTTTAGGAATGTGTCGGACAAGGGAAGATAATTCATTGTAAAATGTGGTGATATCCGCTTCATAACTGACATTAATGGAGCTGTAGCACGAGATGATGGTTGCGCAGGGGTTGCCATTGTATGTGGTACACATCATTCTTGGTTTGATTTTCCCTATGATGCTTAGTAATTTTGAAGCACGAGGTCTGAGAAGCATTCCTATTCGATATTGACAGTTTTCCCCATGCAGATGCCGACACAAATTTCCTTTACCTGTTTCATGATATTCTAACTTTAGTTCGATTTGGTAATACCTACCTTCTTGTACGCATATGTCTATATTCTTATCGGCTGCAGACGCTGATACCTCGGGTTATTGTAGAACATAAAAAATAATGAATCAAAAGAGAAATATACAGTTTCAAAAGTTTATAAAAAGTAATATGCTATTTCAAAAATCTTTATAAAAGGAATATACAGTTTCAAAAATTTATACAAGAAATATACTGTTTCAAAAATTCATATAAAATACTCAGTTTCAGTAATATATATAAGAGAAATATACAGTTTCAAAAAATTATATAGAACCTATTAGGGTTCCATCTAAGTGGTTTAAAAATTATGCGTATTCAATAAAACTGTGCAAAGCAAGTCTCTTAACAACTATATAAAATGTAAATATGAAGGTACAATGAACGCGATTCTCTAACTTCCAAGCATAAAATAACCCTAGACGGATTGACATGCTATTAAAAACAATCCATCAATCAACGGACAGAAAAATTGGTGAATTCCAGTCAAAACGTCGAGGGACCAATAGATTCCGCGAGGAAACAGTAGGGAGTGAAAGAATGAACTGTTGCAGAGGATGGAGTCTGTTGTGAGGAGGGCTGGAAGGCATGTGTGCTGTCCACCTTTATGAGCATATGAATATCATTTTCCCCTTTTCCTGCGACGAACACTTTACAAGTAGGTAGATAGGTAAGTATCACTGTAGTACTATATAAAATATTCTATTATTATGATATTCATAATATTCTCTTTTCTTCTCAGACATCATCATCACCACCACCCACCACCACCACCACCACCACACCACATCACCACCATCATCACCACCACTACCACCACCACCACCAAAAATAGAGGTATGAATGACAGCCTGTACTTTAACTGGAACCGGATTTTTCTATCTTCCCCTACTTTTGCCACTGCTCTTATTCCCTTCATTCCTCCCTTCCTTTCTCTTTCTTTCTTGTTTCTTTTTCTTCTTCCCTTTCCCGCCTTATCGTATCTTTTTAAATGCCAGAATTGATGATCGAGATATAAGTCGACGATTTGACATTTGCATTTTCTATACTGGAGTGAATTTCTTGGCATTTAGTCTTGTAAATAATTAAGAACGAGGCAAAAATACAATTCCCCAATCGGAAACATTGCCTGAAAGAAACAGAAGAAACAATGGAAAAGCTTAAAGCGAGGACGTCGAAGTTGGGTACATTCGCAGAGTTCCGTCCCGGCCTTCTGCCTCAAAAACCGCTAGCCGGTGGCTGCTGAAAAAAAAACCCAGCTACGATTGAAGTCCGTAGACGGAGCGGTGTCACTTGAAAAAAATAGGGTTAGGGTTTAGGGTTAGGGTTGGGGTTTAGGGTTAGTTTAATGGGAAAATAAATAAATCATTTGGGCCCTGTTAAGCTGTAATGGGTATGCACAGTATGAGTGACCGCTTAGGAACACTAGGTACTGTAAGCCGCCTAAACCCAATGTGCTTAATTAAACAAAACTTTTAAGCCATGATTAACTCACCGGTTCTCGCAAGTTCGTCGAAGTTAAGCAGTAATGAGTATACACAGTATTTAGATGGGTGACTACTTGGAAACAATAGGCTATGTAACCAGCCTGAAGACTGTGTATAGTCATGCTTAAAGAACCGGTCCTTGTGGTGTCGTCGAAGTTAAGTTGTAAAGAATATGCACAGTATTCAGATGGGTAACTACTGAGTAACAATTCTCGCGAGATCGTCAAAGTAAAGAAATAATGAGTATTTACTGTATTTAGATGGATAACTACTGAGTGACAGCAGGTACTTTAAGCCGCCTAAAGCCTATGTGCTTGGTTTAAGAAAGCTTAGCAACTTTTAAGTCATGCTTAAAGCACCGGTTCTCGCGAGGTCGTCGAAGTTAAGCAGTAATGAGTATACACAGTATTTAGATGGGTGACTACTTGGAAACAATAGGCACTGTAAGCCACCTGAAGACTGTGTACAAGACTAAACATAGATAATTTTAAGTCGTGCTTAAAGCACCGGTTCTCGCGAGATCGTCGAAGTTAAGCAGTAATGAGTATACACAGTATTTAGATGAGTAACTACTGAGGGAAACAGATACTTTAAGCCGCCTAAAGCCTATGAGTAGCACAGAGATTTGTGCGGTAAAGTAAGGAGCTGATGGTAGGTGTGGCACCCCACCTTAGACGCCAAAAACAATCTCTTTGGTCTAGCGCTATTGAAAAGGGGATAGACTCCCACGCTGACTGGCTGATACCGACTTTAGGCCGCCCTGATGACTTTACTTACTTTAAAGCCTATGTGCTTGACTTAATAAAGCTTGAGTTCAATTCCTGGACGAGGCTGTTTGAATTTCACATAGCGCTAATACCCTTGGGAAAGGTATGGATCCAGTTCTCCCTCCAGCTATGGGTAAATAGCAGGGCAGACTGGGCTCTTTAACCTTGGCTAGGTAACCAGTCTAGGAGAAGGAAAACTCTGAATTCAAACCTGTTAAACACCGCTTAAGAAATTGACCTTGTGTCGCATCCTGCTCGTGTGGAGGGGTTGGTAAATATATATAAAAGCTGGGTTCTTATTCGTAGGAAATGCACCGAGTTCAAATCCTGGTCGAAGTGGTTTGTATTTCACATATCGCTAATACCCCTGGGAAATGTATGAATCTAACTATTCTCCCTCCTGTTATTGGTAAATAGTTGGGCATGCTGGGTTCTTTAAACTTGGTATGGCTTCAGGGAGAATAGTTGGATTCATACCTCTCCCAGAGGTATTAGCGCTATGTGAAATGCAAACAGCTTCTGCCATGATTTAAACTTGGGTCACCGTGTCCATTTCCTACGTTGATAACCATTACACCATGATCGCCTCCACTGTGCATTATATAATCTTCAAATCAAAGTAGCCACATTAATAAATAATAATAATATAAAACGTACATATAAATATTTGCGTATCTATTTTTACAAATATTAAGTAAATAGATATATAAGTACCTTAGGTTATCAGATATAAATCTATTTCCGCACTTTTGTCTCTTCAAGTCAAAACGGACGATGATTTCATATCAGGTCTACTGGATATGATTTTTCCGTCTCACTGATTTTGTATCTTTAAATTGCTTTCTGCCGACTCTCGCAAATTTTTTTTTTATAGATTGCGCATGTTCACATTCGTGATGTTGAGGTCTTCAAATCTAATTTTTTTACTTGTGAATGTGCATTTTCTAACCTTATGTATTGTATCTTCCGATCGTCTAGGTTTTGTATACATATATATGGATACGTAAATGTTTAATGGTAGTTGTTTCTTCATAAATTCAAAGTTATTTGTATGTTTAGATTTGAATATGATTTCATTTCTTTAGTTCAATAGTTTCTTCTGGTTTTTGACTTTTATTATTGCTATCTTTTCTTCCAGATAAAGATGACATTTATTTTTAATCTTGTCAATGTTGTTTTGATATTTGCTATCTTATTTGTGGGTTTTGATTTTTATTTTATTTCAA
>CM042148.1:34459747-34477247 GCA_023376005.1 Doryteuthis pealeii | reverse complement strand
TCGGTTAGGAATCGGTGAATGAGTAGCACAGGGATCTGTGCGGTAAAGTGAGATGTTAGGTGTGGCGCTCCACCTCAGACATTAAAATAATCTCCTTGGTCTAGCGCTAGTGAAAAGGGGATAGACTCCTCCGCTGTCTGGTTAATACCGACATTAGGCCGCCCCGACGACTTTACTTTTACTTTTACATTTATTTCAATGGGGAAAATTGATTTGATGAAGGAAGAAATTGAGAATATTTTTGTTGATTTACGTTTAACTAATAAAAAAAAACGCCGTTATAATAGTGGTTCCAATACTCAAGTTATGGGCTTCCTAAAGTTTTACTATAGAGGGAGGCTTAACTCCCATTATGGTGTCTTAATATTATTGAAATTTGCTGAAATTTTGCGAATATGCATCGATTCTTATCATTTAAAAATTGTTTAGATTTCATATAAATCGAAGCGAAAAATAATTTCAGTGGTGGTTTGTGTCCCACACGGTCCCCTTTGATCAAGATGCAATATACTTATCCAAGTACCCTGGGTAATGTATTTTCAAAATATGCATTTTTATGGTTGTCTATCTACAAAACCGTAGTTGGAGTTTGTGAACAAACAAATCAACACACAGGAAGTACGATTTATATATATATATATATATATATTATTATATATTATATATATAATATTACATTTGTGGGACAACAATCTTACTTGTCTTTAAGCATACTGATATTATGCAAAGAGTGAGTAAATCAATCTAACCCCTAAACTTTTTATTATTATTATTATTATTATTATTATTATTATTATTATTATTATTATGTTCACTCCTGTGAGTTTTTCAAACCACCGTTAGCTGGAGTCTGAGAGACAACAAATCCCCCCAGGTCTCCAGGGCTCTTTTGATTATTCTAACGGATTGCAGCAATGCAGTTGTCTTGATGGTCTCAATTCCTCCTCTGATTTCCAGGTCCTCCAGTTTTTTTTTCAAGCTTTTTGGGGACTGTTCCTACTGCACCAACTACAATTGGTATGACTTCACCCTCATATTTCTCAGCTTTTTCAATTCTCTGGCAAGGTCGAGGTATTTGTATATCTTTTCATTTTCTTTCATCTTTACCCAGTGATCTGCTCGAATTTTTGAGCAGCAATTATGAGTGACCCGGTTTCTCTCTTGAGGTTTCCTCTACTTAACCATGTCCAGGTCTTTTCATGTGCAACCTCCCTAATTTGTCGTTTGAAGTTTCCATAAAATTGTTTTTCTTCTCATTTCTGTTTTCTTGTTTTTCTTGTTTTTTGCTTATCCATATGTTTCAGCTGCTGATATTGGCTGCGATAAGTTATCTTTCTTTGCTCTCTATTATTATTATTATTATTATTATTATTATTATTATTATTATAAACAAGTAAACTAAAAGTTGAGAAACCGAAGGGAAACTGTAAGCCAATCCTTTTTAAGGATTTACTGGGTCTTTTAGTTTTCAACCGATTTAATTCCTGTTGTTTATTCCATGTCGGCCAGTGACTCAGCGACGCCGTCCAGTCACCAACCAACACTGCCCTGAAGCCAAAGTTCTTTGACATAAACCTATTGCTTTCTTTTCCCAAAACCGAATTCAAGGTTAACTGTAAAGTGTTAACATTGTTCATTGTTTGCCTCTAATGTGACACAACAGTTTAATCAGTTATTTCGAACATTTCCTCATCCAGTTTCATTCTCCCACGTTTTTGGGGTGCTGTCTCGTTTTGTCTTATGATTTTGTGTGTGTGGTCTTTTTCAAGACTAATCATGTCCCTTGGGATATAATTTTATTTTAATAACTTGTATATTGCGTGGTTGGTTGGCTGATTGGTTGTAGGGCATGTCAACTCTTGTTGATGAAGTGAGTCTCTTTTTTACAAGCATTTCATTGTATTTCATTCTTATTAGAAAAGAATCTGATTATTTAAAAATAAATAAATATAAAAAAATATTTAAAAATTCGATTTAATTTATTTGAAAATAGGTTTGAATATTTTTTAAATGGATCTTTATATTTTGGAAAAATGGAACAATCTGTTTATTTTCTATTTTTGTTTTAGATAACGAAAAAAGACTGAAAGGAATTGGATTTTCTTTTCTTAGAAATGGAATTTAATTGGTTTTGCTATAAAATGATTTCAAGTAACTATTCATATTTACAGTCCATAGTACCATAGAGAAACGTTTTTTAAGACAATGGTTCGATATTATTAAACTTGAATATAACTTAAACCTGTGGAGGGAGAGGAAAAATGTTTTATGTGCAAAATGAAAACGAGCTATATAAATTATATAAAATTTTAAACTAAAAGTAAAATCTTACTGAGTAAAATACAATGTAGGCTCAATGGTTGAATTGTTTATAATAATCATTTATTTGCTCAAGTATTCCTGTCTTATAGAAACCCACAAATCTATTTGACACATATGGGAGCCTAACAGGTAGTACCATTACGGCTCTTTCTTTTGCAAGCAAATATATATATATATATATATATATATATATATATATATATATATATATATATATATTAATTTTATAAATAGAGGAATTACATTAATAATTGATATCATATATCAATATATCAATATATAATATATATATATATAACTAAGGAAATTTGAAAAAAACAAGTATTCCGAAATTGGGATGAAATTTAATAATCGATGTTTAAAATTTCGGTTACATTGAACCTTCATCAGGATGTCTCTTGTGGTGAAGAAAATGATGGATGTTTTTTTATATGTGACAGGAGATGAAAATCTTTTTAGTTATGTAACTGTATTTGATCAGCGTTTTAATTTTGAAAGGCAAGTCGCGATCTACTCACGCGAAGGTGTCATGACGCGTGACGCCACTCGAAGAAATGCCAAAAGACGAGAAAAAGTATTAATGGACTGATTATTTTTAAGAGAACATAGGGAAAACAAAGTGGGAATGATAACTAAATAAATAATTAAATGAAGCCTGGTATTTAGTAATTATTTAAACACTATTAACTAGAAACGGAGATATAATAAATAATACATGTCGGTTATTAAGGGAACAAAGTGGGAATGATAACTAAATAAATAATTAAATGAAGCCTGGTATTTTGTAATTGTTTAACACTATTTTAGCTAAAAACGGAGATATATTGAAAAAACCATGTCGATTATTAAGAGAGGGCAAATGCGAAATTGCACAGGCTTCAAAAATCTGTCGTAGTCTTTTGTTGTGAATATGGGCTAATATTGTGGCATCATTGAAATTGAAGTTATGATTAGTTTCAGACATATGTTGGAGGAGGGTGTTCTGAAAATTGCCCAATTTAATATCGCGTTTGTGCTCATATAAACGCTTCTTGAGAGTTCTTGCTGTTTCCCCAATGTCCATTAATACTTTTTCTCGTCTTTTGCATTTCTTCGAGTGGCGTCACGCGTCATGACACCTTCGCGTGAGTAGATCGCGACTTGCCTTTCAAAATTAAAACGCTGATCAAATACAGTTACATAACTAAAAAGATTTTCATCTCCTGTCACATATAAAAACATCCATCATTTTCTTCACCACAAGAGACATCCTGATGAAGGTTCAATGTAACCGAAATGTTTTAAACATCGATTATTAAATTCATCCCAATTTCGGAATACTTGTTTTTTCAAATTTTCTTTATATTGTCGGATTTCATTTCCATATTTACTCCCATATATATATATATATATATATATATATATATATATATATATATATATATATGAAGTCAAAGGCGCTTGGTAACTGTCAATTTCTCACCTATGCAATTTTAAAACATCTTCATGTTTTCAACGACACTTGGTAAATGACAGTTTCTTGTCTATGCGATTACAAACCCTGGTTACGCTAACTTAGATACATACATGCTTTATCAATGATATTGAGCACTCTTTACTTATGAATGTAGCAATCTATATCATCAACACACACACACACACACATCCACCCACACGCGCGCGCACACACACATATACACACACATAAACACACACACACACACATATATATATATTTATAGTTGAAGAAAAAAGTTTTTCTCTCTACCATGGTTTCGGTGATCAAGGCACACCTTCCTCAGGAGAACAAGAAAATTATAAGTATCTACATTTTATATACACTTCTCTGGTTTAGAATTATTTTTCTTTTTCTCTTTGTCTTTTAATTAGTATGAACTTTAGTTTTTATATTTAAACTATTTCCCTTTGAAATTAAATATTAGTTTTCCATACGCTTATCAGGCAAAAACAGATGCTTCGATTATTTCATTCAAAACGCTATAATAAATCAGGAATAAAAAAAAACACCCTTGTGTAGAAAAAAACATTCTAAAGTCACCCTAAACTAAACTAAGCTTAACTCATCCACCCTTTAACAAAGTCGCGATAAATATTCGGGCTGTTTGGAGGAGACAATTCAACCACAATGTGGAACATGTCAAACACCTTTGACAGTTAAACACTTATTCATGGAATGCAGTTTTTTTTTCTCACATCAGAAACCGTTATTTTAAAGCAAACAATATGAAAGATCTGTTTGAAAATGTCAACATGGAGGATATTCTCTCTTTTTTTAGGGAAATAAAATTATACCATAGAATATAGACATGAAACAAATCAATACCATACAACATAATCCCCAATAATGCTAACACATTGTTAAAACCAATTACTAAAAAGTATAAATATAAATACACGATATGTATAACTTCCTAACCGTTAGGCATGGCATAACCCCAGACGGGTTGATATGCTATTAAAATCAATTAACAAACAAACAAACAAAACCAGGGGATAAACAAGTACGCCATTTCTCTATGCAGTCTTCTTTTTCGATGTATATAGTCCAGCGGTCCATAATTTTGCGTATTCCCTCCAAGAAGAAAGTTTTCGATTGGACGTGAAACCATTCATGTACCGCTTATAAATATAAATACACGATATGTATAACTTCCTAACCGTTAGGCATGACATAACCCCAGACGTGTTGATATGCCGTTAAAATCAATAAACAAACAAACAAACAAATATTTTCGTACCACTGTTTTGAATGACTCCGTTTCAGCTCTACGGAATCCGATATAGTCTTTTTTTTGAGTGAACAGTCCAATATCTTAAAATTGAGAACTGATTTCTCGATTTCTCCTTCATTATGGCTCATAAGCGGCCATTGTTGTGTCTCCAGCATTCCGAGCGCAGATTTAGATATCGTCTGCGCATGCTCTCATTATCTGAATGCAATCAGCTCGATTACTTTGGTCAGAGCGAGACGGACATTTTGAACATTTTGATTAGAAGAGCTTTACAAATCAATCACTGGAGAGATCTGAATAATGACAACCTATATAGAGAACACTGGTGGTCATGATAGTGCAACGCTGGTCACGACAGTACAGAAAGGCGAAGAGAAAAATGACCCCTTTTTCGCATAAAATGTTATCATTGCAAACATCTATTCAACTATGTACATAATGATGTCATCGCCGCCATGTCTTTAACGTAGTTTGTCGGTTGGCTTTGTATTAGTGAACGCATGCGTGAATGTAAATGTGGTCGGTACGTGATTGAGAGTACAAATGAGTATAGACTATTGAAGGAGAGAGAGAGAGAGAGAGAGAGAGAGAGAGAGAGAGAGAGAGAGAGAGAGAGAGAGAGAGAGAGAGAGAGAGAGTCAATATATATATACATCGTGTCCAAGTACGGCTTTAACGTATCCGTTGGAATAGTACTATTTCAGTAATTTATCCAAGAGTGCAGAATACTTCATAAAAATAGAGCTTAAATAATAATAATAATAATAATAATAATAATAATAATAATAATAATAATAATAATATATGTGTGTGTGTGTGTGCGTATGTGTACATATACTCGTTTGAAAAAATCTTTACATTGTACATATTGGTTGATAGCTGTTAGATATAGAGACTGGCTGAAATCCCAATACACTAAGCAAACAGCGGCAAAATACACAAATACGTGACAACAGGTCGACATATTGATGATATATTCTCATAACTGATTAACACCAACAAATACAACCAACGTCTGATCAATTTGGCGGGAAGAATGCCTTGTCCGATGGTGAAGTATCAAAATCATTGAAGTGGATGCCAGATGGTGAGAATCTAGCACTCGTGGGCACTCCTTATCACCACCCAACAAAATCATGAGCATATGCATACACATGCAGTCAATCACGAACCAGCCTTGTCGGTGGGACTTCAATTACGCGCACTATGTTCCTTGTAAGACCTCGCTCCACAAAAATGGGGTATCTTGGGTATAACATTAAATAGCATCCGATGATGAGGCTCTAGTTCTGGGGCTTAGTAGAATGTAGAGTCGTTTCTTCATTGGCATTACTTCCAGATACTTCCTGGCACGTAGTGATGGTACCTATTGATGGGACAATATATATATATATATATATATATATATATATGTTTTCATTGAATTGAACAGACAATTCCTGTCTGACAAGTCTTTCGCCGATCCGTTCTAATCTTCGGGCCATCCTTCTGGTGTCAGGGTGGAACTGGTATACCAGTCCACCGAATGTTTCATCACTAGCGCTTTCGGCAATGCACTTTGCCATCCTCAGGTGGAAACGATGGAATAGTTTTCATGTCTAGTTTTTAACGAGAACGAGTAGAAGCAAGGAATTAGTAGGAGGTAATATCAATAGGTGGTGATTTTTTGGAGGGGGGGGGGCACAGGTTGTGATAAGGGGGGGAATAATGGAAGTAATGTAGGCAGAAAATTATAAGCATTTTAGGATATGTTGACTTACTTTAAAGTTTATTTTGTTTAGGGTAGGTTTTTTTTGTTTTATATATAAATGTTTTATATATATATATATATATATATATATATATATATATATATATATATATATATATATATAAATATATATATTATAATATTTATATTTAATATTTATTCAAACAAATTTCATTAAATAAAAAGAATCCTTATTATCTTCAAGTTTTTAATTCTTTTTTTTTCAAGCTTTCTAATTATTCTTTAGATCATACTATCTTGAAAAACATTAATTATTTCTTCAAAAGAGCCATTTTTGGCTGACCGAGTACTTTCGGTTCGTATCCGAACCATTATCAAGGTAAAGTGTGTGTCTTTCATCATTAAAACTGTTTAAGTAATGTTAATGTAACTGTTAAACTAATTGTTTTTGTTTTTATCACCAAGGTGACGCTAAGCAACAATGGCAGTTTATTTTCTTTTACTTTTTTAGTATTTTTATTAATCTGGGTAAACGTATTTAGAATAAAAATTGTTCTATTTATCTATTTTAAGCATTTTGGAATATAAATTGTCTGTTTGAAACTTATTTGTATTCGATAGGAATATTTGAAACCATACAACAACAAATGTGCAAATTATTAGTATTTGATAAGAATAATTGATACTTGATAATTATTGATATTTTACCCAACCCGTTCATCGGGATCTGGATGTGACACAAGCATTGGACACCCAGTGAGGAACGACCTCGCTTTTCAGTCGTAATTGATCTACGAGACTAGCTTAGTTTTTCACCCAACCTTTTCGCCATGGACAGAATATGATACAAGGTCACAAGTATATGAAGCAACCAGAAAGGATCGAATTCAGTAGTAATGGATCCACGAGACTAGCTTGCTAACCATTAAACTATGAGAGGAGTTCCTTTTTACCCAACCCGTTCACCACGGTCAGGATGTGACACAAGATTTCATGCATCGGACACCCAGCGACGAACGATCTCGCTTTTCACTAGTAATAGATATACAAGGCTAGCTTGATTTTTCACCCAACATTTTGCTACGGACAGGATGTGACACAAGGTCGCAGTTTTCAAGTGTTTAATTCAGTAGTAATAGATCTACGAGACTAGCTTGGTTTCACCGTGATCTGGATGTGACACAAGCATTGGACACCAGTGAGGAACGACCTCGCTTTTCAGTCGTAATTGATCTACGAGACTAACTTGGTTTTTCATCCAACCTGTTCGCTACGGGCAGGTATAGGGGTATCTAGATAGGGCCGAATTCAGTATTAATGGTCTACAAGACTAGCTTGCTAACAATTATACCTGGTATGCCGTACTACACCTAGCGTGCCTGTGTCCAGTGGCTTAGCCTGGACAGGTTAATTAATTAACAGAGTTGATCCCGGCGGCTGCCCCCTTGATTTAATGGAGCACGGCTGGGTCTATGGCCCAGTGCCTGAGGTGCCCCCTTGATGGGGAATGCAGACGGGAACAATGCATTTTTTCACCTACCATCCCACGAGCTTCGGTTCGTGGGTGGTCCCAGATTAAAAAGACCTTGTGTCACACTCGTGCGGTAAATTCCTAAATACCTACTACACCTAGTGTGTATATGGTAAAAAGACTCAGTTGAATTACTTTTCCGATTTGAACTGAGTGAGCTGATTAATCTCCAGGTGAATTGCTCAGTACTAATCATAAAGATTGTTTCCAACGCAAATACTGATAACATTCTGTTGATATCTTGTTCGATCTTTCACCTATCAAACGTTGTGTTCCGTGTGTTTCTTTCGAACCATCTGGACAATGACACAAAGATATTAGCAACAATATAAAAGGAATTAAAAATAAGGGAAAAAAAACAAAACAAGAAGACTAGATTGAAATTCAGTAATTTTACCATCGGAATCTAAGGTACTAATTACATTCTGACGCATCCAGCTGCGAAGAAAATTTCAGGAGATGATTGAAATGAAAAGAAGAAGGAAAAAAAACAGACTATAGTCAAAAGTAGGAACAGTTCAGGTTAATCAGAAAAATAAATTTAATTTCGATTCTACGAAATAAAGAAAAAAAATGAAGATGACTTAGACAAGAACAGGCGAAGAAGTAATAAGAATGAATCGAGGAAGAAGGAAAAGAGAACGTGGATAAAAGAGAAATATAAACAGATGAGTCAGGGAAGAAGAAAAGAAAGAAAGAAAGAAAGAATAAAGATACTTTGGAAAAATGAGAAAGTAAGAAAGAAAGAAAGAAAGAAAAAAGACTGAACAAATATGCGAGAAAATAGAAATATAAAAAAATATAGAAAAGGAAGAAAATAAACAATTCTGTAAAAAAATAAAAAACAGGAAGGAAAAAAAGGAGAGGAAAAAAGAAGAAAGACTCAGAAAAATGTGGGAAAATAAGAAAGAAAGAAAGAAGCAAAGAAGGAAAAAGAATGCATACACTAGAAATATGATAAAACAGGAGAAAGAAAGAAAGAAAGGAATACTGTTTGCCTTTGAAAAAAAACACAAGAAAATTAAAGAACAAACGAAAGAAATACTCTAGAAAACGCAAGGAAACCAAAGGAAAAAATATTGGAAAAAAATAAAAAAAATAATATAGAATCCTCTCCAGCCCCACCCTGAAGACTGCAAACATATTGCAAGAAAGAATAAGCAGAAATTATGGATTGGCCAGAACCTCTACTTACTCCCCAAAGAAAAACTGTTAAATTGTTAAAAAAAAAAAAAAGAAAACAAAACAAAATCAACGATATGGAAGAATCAAGGTGAGAATTGGAATTGAATTGTGAAGGGAGGAAAAAGAAAATGGAGATGTCAAAAAAAAAAAAAAAAATGAAACAAAAAAAAAATGAAGAAATGAAAGGGAGGTCCCAGTAAAAAGGAAGTGAATTCTTAAGAGAGAGAGAGAGAGAGAGAGAGAGAGAGAGAGAGAGAGAGAGAGAGAGGAGAAGGAGGAAGAGTTTCATATTGAGACTAGTCAACATTGAAAAGAGTTTGAGTAGAAGAGAAATGTAGGGGAGTGAGAGGGAAGGAGAAAGAAAGATATGAGAGAGAACATATGAAAGAAATGTAACTTGACTTCATGAACTTTATAATGCAATTATATTTTTAAAAAATCTTCTTTTTTTGTAGAATTCATTTTAAGCTTAAATGTTTATTTTCATCCTTCAGAACATGTAGGCGGAAAATGATCAAAATACCAAATATAAAAAAAAAATAAATAAAATAACCCAACAAACAAACAAAACAAAAACATATAACGCACAATTCATGTAAAAATATAACAGGATAATTAACGTATAAATTAGAATTTCTGATGAGTATCAAAGTGTAGTTTCAGTGCATTTTTACTATTATCAAAGTGTTTCTTCAGGACAAGGGCGTAGAAAGATAATGTAGCATTAATCCTTAATAAGTCCTTTCTCGTTTTCCGTGGTAACCCGCGTAAAAGGAATCGAACACCAATCGCTTTATTCGCCAGTCAGAATCAAATCTATTTTCACCGTTGAATCGTTTATAGTAGTCGGCAAAGCTGAGGGAAATAGGAAGATATAGTTATACTGTTTATGCCAATTGTGACAAAACAGAATGAAACAAAGACAGAAAACGGACGACTGTGGCCAACCGCTTGTCACCTGTTGTCATGCATACTGTCCAGCGAACAGTCTTTTTTCCTTTCAGTTTTATATATTCTAAAGATTTTTAATTAACAAATCATTTTCCCTAATCGGCTTGTTCCACAAATATCAGCTGATTATTTAACTGTTTATTACTGAGCTCCGTAAGGTGTAAGAAACTATTTTATTTACATTCCTTTGATATTTCGTTTGTAAACAAAACATTGACATTCAGATTGATTTAATTCCCAAAATATTTTTCTAACATTTTTTGTTTCGAATACAAACCTCAAATTATAGATAACAAATTAGAAAAGTAATTAATTGAGATACCTAATTATTTTACAATGAGTCTGACTTGGGAATCTTTTATTCAGAATATATAAAACTTGAAGCAAATCACAATATATATATAAAATAGGTATCATTATTTGTCCCTAATGGAACAAGTAAGAATAACAATACTTTTGTTGTACACATAACTTTGTTATCGACGACTTTTCTTTTAGCGACCGTACGTAAGTCGGGAGTCAGTCAGACCAAAGATGGAAATTGGACAACCAATCGCTTTGGGGTTTCTCCGTTGACTGGTGTTGATTAACAAAAAAGAAAGAACTTGTCAACTGGTGGATTTTGCAGTTCCAGCAGATCACAGGGTGAAGCTGAAGGAAAACGAAAAAATGGACAAATACCTGGACCTTGCCAAAGAACTGAAAAAGTTATGGAATATGAAGGTCAAAGTGATAACAATTGTAGTTGGTACACTTGTAACGGTCCCCAAAAATTGGAAAATCTGGAAATCAGAGTAAGAATTGGACCATTCAGAACACTGCACTGTTGCAATCTGCCAGAATACTCAGAAGAGTCCTGGAGACCTGAGGAGACTTGTTGTCACTCGGACTCCAGTGAAAGACCATCAGCTAACGCTGATGTGAAAAACTCAAAAGGAGTGAACAACAATAATAATAATAATAAAAACAAACACAAAAAATAGGCACCATTGCAAACCACTAACCATTCTAACAAAAGAACACTAACAAGAACTATGTAGAATCCCTAGTTGACTATTTAAAAACTCATTATGGACAAATACAGAACATAGAAAAAATCCACATACAAGAGGAGGTCTACAAGACAAAAAACATAGACTTAAAACGAGAGAAAAGTAAATATCTTTAAATAGATTTTGCACACGGTCATTTCGATAACAATTTAAAAGTTAAGATTTAGATTAAGACGATCTAACTTCTAAGCACCTCTTAAAAACAATTATATCTAAACGTCTAGACTACTCAGTGCCAATTAAAAAAAAATCAGTCTCGATACTTTGATTAATAATTTCTGGTAAAACACAACATGATAAAAGCGCCGTAGCTTCCATACTGGCTCCCCATCTTATCACACTGGGTGCCCCATAATCCTGTCCTTGGGCCACAGCTAAGCTAATCTTAGTAAATAACTAAACCAGGCACGCGACTACTGTTTGTTGTTTTCTAAACTTGAAATTAATCTCATTTGTATGATATGAGGACGTGGTGGACATTAAAACAAATACAAAAGCGCTGTTTCATACCATATCAAAATAAGGATTTCACAGGTCCTTCGACCAATGGACAACTCGCTGGAATCAGTGCGTTGAATTCCAAAGGCAATATTTCAGAGAAAAATAAAGTTTCATTCGTTCTTCACTTCTGCTTTGATAAATGCAGCTTCAGTCTTGACTCTTTATGAACAACACTGTATCTGAAAAAAGGAGCGATTCATGCCTTTTTGAAAATTGAATGAAGTGGGTGTTAACTGCTTCCTTTGGAGTTCGAACTCGGGTCATTGATGCCGTTTATCGTGCCAATAACCTTTACAACACTCACTTGTTGGTTCGCTTTAGTTTCTTTGTTTAATATCATATGGGTTATTTAATACCAATATTTGTAGAAGAACAGTAGTGTTACTATTTAACCCATAGCTGGGAAGGTGAGAGGGTTCATACTTTTCCAAAGGGTATTAGTCCGAAAGAAAACGTAATAATGCGACTGGAGTTGCTTGCTGCGATATCGAAGTCCAGCACATCAGCCATTACGGCATGGGGACTTCCACCACTTACTGAATCGATCAATCAATATCCACAGTGGGTACAAGAGAAATAGTTTTAAAATCTTATTTGACCAAAACTCTTTCAAATATTGACACTCATTTTACATGATTTTGTGAAGAATATCTTAAAGTTTATTACTGTATTTGACAGATGTTCGATGCGAACGTCTTTAGCCAGACGACGGATATGTAGGGGGTTGCCAGGTTTCCTTTAAAATGGTGTTTACGTTAACAGCGCTTGTTGGAAACAATATAAAAAGATGATTTAAATTCAAATCTCACCGACAGCTTCATTGTTGTTCCGATACGCATTGTCATTCGCTATTAGATTCATTATGGCTGCATTTTTTTTAAAGTAAAAAAGTAAAATCGTCGGGAAGGCCTAAAATCGGCATCAACCAGATAACGAGAGAGTCTATCCTCTTTTCACTAGCGCTAGACCAAGGAGATTGATTTTTGTGTCTGAGGTGGAGCATGACACCTACCATCAGCTCCTCACTTTACCGTACAGATCCCTGTGTTACTCATACGCTGAGGGGGTGAAGGATGGTATCGAACCAGAAATCTTGTTGTTCCTAGTCGAATACTCTACCGACTGAGCTAAACTATGCAAGATTAAAAAAAACTGAATAAAATTAATAAGCAGGCACGTGGTTTAATGGCTAGCGTCGTCGAAAATGGCACACACACACACACACACACACACACATATATATATATATATATATATATTATATATATTATATATATATGTATATATAAGGTGTAGTTATTTTTGGAATATTACCTATTCCAAATTTTGGTTACAGTTTTGTAATTGCGTCAATTATTATTATTCTTATAATTATTATTATTATTATTATTATTATTATTATTATTATTATTATTATTATTAGTAGTAGTAGTAGTAGTAGTAGTAGTAGGAATAGTAGCTTTTTTCACATGAGCCTTAACTGAGGGCCTTTCACTAGAACCTGAACGCCATCTAGTCTCCAGGACTTCTTTGAATATTCTAGCCGATCTATTAACAATGCTGTTGTCTTGATATATATATATATATATATATATATATATATATATATATATATATATATATATATATATATATATATAAGTTAAAAGAAAGGAAATGAATCCGACAGTATGAGTATGAGCAAGATTTGAATAAGTTAGTTCCTCTATGTTGCCAACCCCTCAAAATCTGCTACAATTAGGCGGTGACCGACAAAAAAGATATACACATTGTGGCAGGAATGCCCACATTGGGATATAATGTAACAACTTTCGTTCTCTTCTTTGCAAAATCAAGGTTTTTTGTTTTTGAACTTCATTCAACTTTTATCTCCGACCACCACCAACACGGAGTAACTGGCTCTGATGATGATTTTTGTAAAATCGAAATATTGATCAGTATCAGCTATGAATATTTTATAAATCGTTTTCTCTTTAACAGCATTGTGTGTTGTTTTCATTCCATCTTGCTCATACTCATATATATATATATATATATATATATATATATATATATATATATATATATATATACAAGAGAACGTTCTATGTCAAATTCAGAACCGTTTGTCTTAGCATTCATAATTCACAGTTTTGTCTTAGCATTCATAATTCATAGTTTTGTCTTAGCGTTCATGATTTTCAAATATCCAAGGAACGCTAGTTTTTCATTCAGCATTTTAAATAGATTGACCAACAACATACTTTCACAGTCTCTGTATTATCTGTGATAAATTTATTTTTCCTCAAATAAACAAAAGCCATGAAAAAGATCTACTAAACAGATTGAAACACTGCAGCATTGGCTGAATAAATATCACTCATTTTATGAACCTGTGTTTTTTCAAAATTTTCACTATATCACACACACACACACACACACACACACACACACACACACACACAGAGACACACACACACACACACACACACACACACACATATATATATATATATATATATATATATATATATAAGTATGTGTGTGTGTGCACGTATGTGTAATTTTCCGGCGGAATATTAGCAAAATGATAGGCTTGTAGTTTTGATTTGCGGAGATAACATAGGTACACCTATAATTTTATCTAGATAAATTCTACATTTTAAAAATATTTATCAATTACGCAATTCAAACGTATTGATTCTCTCCGATCTCTTTTGCTGGTTTATAAATAAATATGCCAACATTATCAGGTGATATTTAAATGTTCGGATGAAGATTATACATATATATATTCAATATAGATTTAATATTCCGAACGTTTTGAAAATCGACAACAAGTTTCACATATTAATAAATCATCTTCACGACTCTTGTTTTTCACATTTACTTATTACTTTTTCCATATACTGTAGGCTTCATTTCCTTTTCTTCCTAACACACATACACACACACACAAAAAAAACACTTATATATATATATATATATATATATATATATATATATATATATTATATATATATATATATATATAATGGTTGTAGCATCTT
This sequence comes from Doryteuthis pealeii, assembly GCA_023376005.1. Lineage (NCBI taxonomy): Eukaryota > Metazoa > Mollusca > Cephalopoda > Myopsida > Loliginidae > Doryteuthis > Doryteuthis pealeii. The sequence goes on along the minus strand of CM042148.1, from coordinate 34,462,233 downwards.
TTCATTCAAACAAATTTCAATAAAGAAAACAGAATCCTTATTAGTTTTTTTCTTTTTTATATAACTTCTTCTTTATTTAACTGAACGCCAAGAAACCCATGATGGTTTGCCAAACAAACCGAAACGTTATAAAGTTGTCTACTGTATATAAAAAAAAGTCGTCAGAGTGGCCTAAAGTCGGTATCAGCCCGACAGCGACAGAGTCTAGCCCCTTTTCACTTGCGCTAGACCAAGAAGATTATGTTGGCATCTGGGACGGAGCGCCACATCTACCATCAGCTTCTGACATTACCGCTCAGATCCCTGTGCTACTCATACACTGAGTTGGTAATGACCGGTATCGAACCAGGAACCTTTTCGTTGCCTAGCCGGACGCTCTACCGACTGAGCTAAACCGGTCCTATACATTATGCTAATTATTTTTCTATTCAACAGTTTATACGTTACGCTTGAGATATATAATCTAAGATTGGAATAAATTTTAAACACTACATAAATAAATAACCAAGTAAGATAATGCCACGAGTAAAATATTTAAAAATAATTTCGAACAAATTTTGAAATGGAACGCTAACGACCACGCAACGCTAACGACCACACAACGCTAACTTCTGTCACTTTTTCTTTATATATATATATATATATATATATATATATATATATATATATTATAATGGTACACAGTAATAACCTATTCGAGTTTCACCATAAGGATCTTCAGGGTTAAATCCACTGAATTAATCAAGATATTAATCTATATCTTGATTAATTCAGTGGATGTAACCCTGAAGATCCTTATGGTGAAACCTCGAGTAGGTTATTACTGTGTACCATTATAATAATATATTTGCTCTACACACGTATTGAGCACTTCATATTTGTTATATCGCTGTCTTATCATTGTGAAACTTGCATCAACTAACCATTGTGGTCATTTTCACCTATAAGTCACCTTTTTCATATAAGTCATATATATATATATATATATTATATATATATATATATATATATATATATATATAAACCATATATATGTATGGTTTATATATATTATTTATATATATTATTTTTATTATATATATATATATATATTTATATAAACCATAAATATATATATGTATGGTTTATATATATATATATATATATATATATATATATATATATATATATTATATATATATATATATATATATATAAGCCGTGGGATAACGAATAATCCAATTCATGAATTTTCTGGCGGGGTATTGCCAAAATTATAGGTTTGTGGTTTTGATTTGTTGAGATAAAATTTGTGCAGCCCAACGCTACATTTCTTACGGGGCCCTTCACAGATGCTACCACACAATTACCTGTGAGGTCAGTAGATATTTCTCTGAGATCCCACATGAGATTTTCATGTCAAGACTCATACATGACCTGTTTATGAAAATTAATTATTCAATAGGAAAGTAAAAGATTTACAATTCATTCTATATTTGATTCTTAATGCACTAAATTCAATGCATAATTAAGTATATAATTATCATCTTCATCTTAGACAGATGTATTTCTCAAGTGTCTTTCAGTCATAACATTGATAACACAAATTCAATATCTAATCCAAGTGCAATCTATCTATGTCAGTCTATATCTATATATATCAGTCTATACATATCTATCCCTGTCAAACAATTAATATCTGACTATGTCATTCAGATAATATCTATCTTTCGCTTGTTACATATCTATGTTAGTCTTTTCATAATTATCTATCTATCTATCTATCTATCTATTTACATGAGTCTATTTATTTATATCTATGTCAGGCATTTCATATCTTTATATCAATCTATGTCAGTATATTAATATCAAACTATCCATCAATTCTAGTGTGTTCATATATATCTAACAATCTATACCAGTCGATTCATATCTATCTATCTATCTATCTATCTATCTATCTATCTTTAAATATATATATATATATATATATATTATATATATATATATATATATATATATATATATATATATATATATATACAATTATATTATTATATTCATATATATTCATCAGTCTATATCAATATATCCATATCCATATCTATGTCAGGCTATTAATATCTAACTATTTCATTATATCTACCCATGTCATCTGGTACATATCTATGTTAGTTTATTCTTAACTATATATGTATCTATGTATCTATCTATATACCTATCTATCTAGCTTCATAGCTAGCTACCTAGATAGATAGCTAGATTACTCGCATAGCCGCGTCTCTCACTCTCTGTCTGTCTGTCTCTCTCTATATATATATGTCAGTCTATTCATATCTATCTATCTCTCTCTCTCCTCTCTCTCTCTCTCTCTATATATATATATATATATATATATTATATATATTTGTGTGTGTGTGTCAATATATCTATTTATCTATCTATCTATCTATAAATTTCAACCTATTCATACCTATCCATCTAAGTTCGAAAAAACATCAACACCT
>CM042148.1:34444747-34452247 GCA_023376005.1 Doryteuthis pealeii | reverse complement strand
ATTTATGTATTTTGTTTCTTTCCTTGTTCACCGTCTCGGTTAACGCTCGGACGAAAATCTGTACTGGCGGCATATCAGTTGGCACGCATGCGCATTAGGGATTAGATTAGAACCAGGAGTTATCTTCATCAAGCCCAAATCAATCATTCCGATCGTTGCTCGATGAAGGAAATTAAATGATCCCTTACACACACACACACACACACACACAACCACCACACACACACACATATATATATATATATATATAGTTACATGCATCCACTTAGTCACAAACTCACATACGTATATATACACATATATAGATAGATTAACATATCTAAGTACTGATGTAACTATCCATTCTTGTATATACAAAATGCTGTTTTTTCGTGTATAGAATGCCCGCAAAAATGCACGCAAACATATTCTTCTGTGTTGTTTTTTTTTTTGTTTCATTCATATATCATAGAGAAATATATTTATACCAATAACAAAGCAAAATCTACTGCCTAAATCCACACACACACACACACACACACAACACAGTATATATATATATAATATATATATATATATATATATATATATATATATATTTTTCTTAAATTTTGTACAGGTGTGGACTAAGTTAAAGTTAAACAATCTCTTCCAATTTTAAAAATTGGCGTAGTTATGTCGATTTTTAGCTCTCAAAATTTAATGGGGGTCACGAAAAATGGCGACTTTTTGTAATCTATTTTTGTCTGTAAAATGAGTTCTAGTGCTTCCCGACACCTAAAATTTGGTTTATAAGACCATTTTTGCCCGAGGAATTGAAAAATGCTCTAAATAGTCTTAAAATCAACCAATTGTAAGTTATTGATGATTTCTGATATTTTCATAGCAAAATCAATATCCCGATGTGGCACTTTCTCTATGACAAAGATTTTTTCTATTATTATTTCATATCTTTTGAACATTATTTGTACCAAAAAGATAGTTTGGAGTTTGCTCAGAAGTGAAGCTAAAAAATTTTGTTAAAATTTGTTAAAGTTTCTCACTTCAATTCTTCTAAAATTTTGTCCAGTTAATTGACTATCGTAAAGTTCGACGATCCCCAAAATTTGAGCTTCCAATTTCAAAAATTGGCGGAGTTATGTCGATTTTTAACTCTCCAAATTTGGGTAGTCGGTCGCAAAAAATGGCGACTTTTTTGTAATCGATTTTTGTCTGTAAAATGAGTTCTAGAGCTTCCCTACTCCTAAAAATTAGTTTATAGAAGTATTTTTGTTCAAGAATCCAAAAATGCTATCAAAAAGTTTGAAAATTAACCGGTTTTAATTTATTAATGATTTCCGATTTGCAAAACTTTAACTGATGTGCTAGCTCCGGTTCTGGCCAAACACCAAACTATCTTTATATATATATATATATATATATATGGGAATAAAAGGCCTTAAATACCATGGGCATCGTGGTTATGGACCATTTCCACTATATATATATATATATATATATATATATATATATTATATATATAAAACTAGACATGTGGACATTCCTCTAGAAGGAACCACGAACACATAAGCGACGTTCTCCTCTTGACACATATACATGGACACACCAATGTAAGCCAACTAGCAAAAACCTATATCAATTAGCTCTGTGCGGATGCTGATTTGCCTGGGGGCGATGTCCGATAGAAACGGTTGGATAGATAGATAGATAGATAGATAGAGATTCATTTATATCCGTGCTGCCAGCGTGACCTGATGAAATTCTGCTTAAAAATGGACCCTGTTACATTCCATTTTCATCAATTATGACTGAAATGATGTGCTAATTATTCAGTTTATGTGTTTTGTTTTCATTACTTAAACAATTATTGTCTGACGCATATATTAGACTGTTGTGTTGGTTGATTACTTAGGTATTTACGTCATATGAACCTCTCCTCATCACGACAGGGCGGTGTAAACGTGGTAGTATCAGACCTATGCCGTCGGAAACTTGTTCCAGGTAGGGCGACCCAACGTGGACAGTTCTGGCACCCAATGGTATTTGGGCCACAACCCGGCCAATAAGGCGTTAGTGAATATTCCAAGAGGCGTCTGCACCGGAAATCGGCTTACTTTTACTCTATGACAAACTAGAGTTTTTGCATGTGGGGTTTTGGGGGACAGCTTGCGTATTTCCTATTCACATGATACTCCATCTTTATAGATAGAGTCGGGTCAATCCACCCCGGGTGAATGCTGTCACAAGACAAGGCTAGAAGACATGTCGACATTTTAATCATTTTATACCGAAGACGTTTATTTTATTCATTCTTCTTAGATTTTCAGATTTTTTAAAAACCTATTATTTTAAAACATTTTAATCTCATTTTTATATATTTAACCCATAGATAGGACCTCAATAGCAACTACAACTCCGGGTAAGAGTGGACATGGGAGTAATGGCAATGAAGGGGTACTTCACAGCTCCAAAACTGTAACCTCATTACTAAATGCAGTTTAACGTTACACAGGACAGTTCAGCCCCCGCCTTCTAGCACCTATATGACAAAAAGGGTTGGGGGCTTCCCATAAGAGCAATACGATCAGGACAATCATATAAGTGCTAGGGCTTGACGTGACTAGCCGATTGATCAGAGAGGGCCTCTCCGACCGCCCGTCTAGCCTAAGTAAGGGTCAATCGGGAAATTAAATTATGTAATTCCTACTAGACTGCCTTAACTTTTACAAGTATGGAAATCGCAACTGTAATAATACTTAATTGACCAAAGTGGAGAAAACCACCTACTTCGGCGTGCTCAGTGCGTGATCTGCCGAAGGAAAAGTGTAAATCTTTGTTATTCATCAGCCACCATACTTAAAGAATAGCCTTGAATATGGCAATTTTCATACGGTCGCAACCAATCGTAAATAAAAGCCGTTGATTTTTGAACAGCTGATAGTGGAAGTTTTGGCTTTGGAGAAAATAATAAGTCACTCTGTGTGGAATGGAATAAAAAGTTTTGACTCGATTATTTATATACTGTTCGTATACTGTTGACTTAGGATTATGGTTAAAACACGCTGTAAGCACGGGTTCCTGCAAGATCATCGAGGTTAAGCAGCAATGCTCATGTTCAATGCATAATTGGCTGACTAGGTGTGTCAAAAAAGTATTGAGATTGGAGCTGTATTTACCAAGATAGGAATGAACAATAAATGTAACGTTAATTTTTTTCAGAATACAAGTTGTTTCAAATAGCACAGATTCTAAAGCTGTATTTACCAAGATAGAAATGATGAATGAATGGAATGTTACTTTTTCAGAATACAAGGTGTGTCAAAAATATTTTTTTTACATACCTTATATATATATATGCGCGTGTGTGTATGTGTTTGTGTATGTGTGTGTGTTTGTTTGTGTGTGTGTGTTTGTTTGTGTGTGGTTCTCATATTTGTGTGACTCTTTTATAGATATTGTTCTGAATGAATTCTCTTCGCAATAATAATTGGCTTCTTTCAGAGATTGGTAAATCAATCAATCAAGATTATAATTTATTTCTCTCTCTCTCTCTCTCTCTCTCTCTCTCTCTCTCTCTCTCTCTCTCTCTCTCTCAATACGTTAAAGGTCATGCTAAAAGCACTGGTTCCCACAAGATCACCGAAGTTAAGCAGCGATGATCCTGTTCAATACTTAATTGGGAGACCAGTTAAGCCGCAGCAGATACTGTAATCAAACCGAGTCCTTTGATTATCAAAAATGACTTGATTCGGCATCAAATGAAACGAAAAGTGTTGGTATATCGTAAAATAAAACAAGGAACTTCACAATGGATTTGTAATTCTTGATTTTTTACTAGTTTCTGTTTTTCCGTTTTGGATTTATAACCGTGGATTTGTTAACCATATTGTTGGCACACTTGTTGAGACACAATTTATTACTATTTGAACCTTATGTTTGATGATTATAAACTCCTAAACTGTACATGGGTGGCAACCTGTGGTGCTTAATGATGGAATCCTGGTGGCTGAGCAACATATGACATAAAACACTTCACTTTGGCCCTTATTTTTGGCTAGACAGGCGGTAAGAGAGCATCCCCTTCAAACCAGTTGGCTGGTCATGCAAAGCCCTAGCACCTACCTGCTTATTCTGACCGTATTGCTGTTATGGCAACCCTAACACTTTTTGTCATATATGGCTGAGGGTTTTACAGTCCTGGGCATCATGTTAAATCGCATTTAGTTGTAAAATTTCAATTCTGGAGCTCTGACGAGTATGGAGTACTATTTTATCGCCATTACTCCCAGGTTCACTCTGAGCCGGAGTTATAGTGCCTCTTAGGGTCACATCTATGGGTTAAATAGATATGAAATGAGTTCTACAATAATACATCTGCAAAGCAAAATTGATTACCAACTATTGTTTTGCACTCAAACAATTTGTTTTAAAACGAACTATTCCCATACAAATCATATATACAAAAAAGATTTGGCATTAAATAACCCACAATGTTGATATGCCATTAAACCAAACCAAACCAAACTAAACCAAACCTAAACTATATGTCTTCTGAATTAAACTAAAAAAGGGGGAAATTATTAGGGTTCCAGATGAGTTTGCCAGGTTCGAGGTTTTCGTTAGCGTTGGTGTTGTTTCTTTTTTTTAACTCCCTATACAATTTTTTCTTTGTCCCGGTTGTATTCACTGAAACACGATAAAACAAAGAGAAACATGGAAACAAGTAAACCTACTAAGACTTAAATTTATTATTCAGGCTGCAATTAGATTTTGAGGAACATCTGTACCCGTCAAGAACTAGTTGCTTTTGACTTCAAATCCGTCTAACTTCCTTGTTAATATTAATAATTATATGGTATCAGGTAATTAGTTCTATCTAATAACATTTGTTTGCACACCTTTGTGTGTTTTCAATTAACTAATAATATTCCTTAGTAAACAATTATAGGTTCAAGTAACTATTCTTAGTAAGTTAAAGTTATATGGCATTATGTATTCATATCTGTTAGGGCCGGGTTAGTTCAGTCGGTAGAAAGTTTGGCTAGAAACCACAAAGTTCCTAGTTCGATACCGGCCCCCGCTAATTTAGCGTATGAGTAACACAGGGATCTATGCGGTAAAGTAAGGAGCTGATGGTAGCTATGGAGCTCCACCTCATACACAAAAACAATCTCCTTGGTCTAGGGCTAGTGAAAAGGGAATATACTCCCTCGCTGATTGGCTGATACCGACTTTAGGCCAACCCGTCGATTTACTTTTTTTTATATTCCTATCTATAAAAATTTTGAAAAAAAGATCTATCTACTCCAAAGGGCATTAGCTCAAAGTGAAATGCAAAGAACCGCGTTCAGAATTTGAACTCTAGTCGTCGAATCCATTTCCTAAGACGATAACCATTACGCTACGAGTGTCTTCTTTACTTTTGAAGTATATAGAAACTAGTCGGCAACCTTGTTAATACGTAGAGGGAAACATGTTCCGACATCCCTAAGATTGTGATGTTTTCTCTGCTGTACACTCACAGATCTATGATAGATACACTTATCTAAAGGCATGCTAATCACACCATTACAGACGCATGCGCAGTCTCTTCTTAGTATCACATGATCCCCTATACAGTTACATTGACGCATGCGTGTACGCGTTCGTCATTATTCATTATTTCGCACGCATGACGTTAGCTCATGTGATTTTCTCAATCATGCATGAAGACAGATACAAAGGCGAATAATAGTAATCCAATTGTTTGGCCTCTTTGTTTGAATGTAAGTTACTTAAAGGGGGGGGGAGAAGATGGCGATACCACGAGGGAGAGGAAAAAGGAGGGGGATCAAGAGAGAAAGTGGGAGACAATGAAGAGCAGATGTTGGGGGAAGGTGGATGATGGTTCTAGAAACAATAAAAACAAAAACAAAACGAGATTATGTTATGCCACCGAAATACGAAACCTCAATCCGTCTCAGCAAAGAAAACAATCATCTTAAAGGATCAGACGAGTAGTGGGGAATCACCCTTTCATTGCCATTACTCTCAGGTCCACTCTAACTCAGACCACCCTGTCGATCTGTCTGGGGGAGGATACGCTGTCTGAAACCCTGTAGAAAGGGGAGGCATCGAAAAAATGTCATGTCCTGAATATGACTATTAACTGTCTCTGATGGTGAGGCCCCAGTCCTGGAGAATAGTGTAGTGTTGAGTACCCATTAATTGCTATTACCCCCAGGTCTATTCTAACCCAGACACTCCCTGGTCCATTCTATACCAAATTGATTTGCTTAAAGATATTAGTATTGGATAAACATACGTGAAATTATATAACTGGTTATTAAATAGAAATAATTACTTAAAACTATATAATTCTGTATAAATTATCAGTATTAGTTCGGAATACTTGAAACCGTACAACTGTGAAAATTATTTGTATTATATAGGAATACTTGAAATCATTTAACTGTGTGCAAAATACTTTTATAAAAGAACTACATAAATGACGTACAATGGACGTGATTCCCTAAAATCTAAAACTAATCAATTAATCAGATTCGAAGAGGTATCATCTGTTACGGCCCAGTCTAAATCGATCAATTTAAACATTATTTGTAAGTAAAGTAAAGTCGTCGGGGTGGCCTAAAGTCGGTATCAGCCAATCAGCAAGGAAGTCTATACCCTTTTCCTAAACGCTAGACCAAGGAGATTATTTTAGCGTCTGAGGTGGAGCGCCACACCTACCATCAGCTCTTAAACTTTACCGCACAGATCCCTGTGCTACTCAAACGCTGAGTTGGCGGGGGCCGGCATCGATCTATAAACCTTGTGGTTTCTAGCCGAACGATCTACCGACAGAGCTAAGCAACCCTAAATTATTATACATTATTTGTAGTACATAGTAATACTTGAAACCATGTAACTGTGTTCAAATCATTAGTATTAGATGGGAATACTTGAAACCATATAACAGCGTGTGCAAATTATTCAGGTGTTTCTTGTCGAACTCGGAAAATTCTACTCGAACTTCATGTCGTAATCGGGAGCCTTCACGGAAATTTGAACCGAATCCGTTATTCAATCCACCGAGGTTGACCGTTCTCACTCCGATAACCATAACCCGGTACAAGTGTTAAGCTATGATAAGTATTCTATGTTATTATCGCCCGTGGTTAGGATGGAACCTGCAACCTACAAATGATTGTCACTTAGAACAGTATCAACTCAACCCTTATACCAGATGCGAAGGATGTAAGGTCTGAAATGCAAACAGTCCTGTTTAGGATTTGAACACGAGTTGCCGAGTCTACCTTCTATTACTATAACCGTTACATCACAAGAGCCGCGTAGAGGGGTTGACATACCGTTAAAATCAACCAACCAATCAAGAAACAAGCAATCGTTTAAAAAATATATATCTATTAATAATGGAGATTGGCTTCCGGTTTTTCTCTGTAACAAAAACTACGTCACTGCTTACGTGCCTAAAATCATCATAAATAGAATAAACTCAAAATTTGAGCATGCAATGTTAGA
>CM042148.1:34422247-34439747 GCA_023376005.1 Doryteuthis pealeii | reverse complement strand
CAGGGTATCAGCCAGAGAGAGAGAGAGAGAGAGAGAGAGAGTCTATCTCCTTTTAGCACTAGACCCAGCTTTGGGCGTCTGAGGTGGAGCGCCACACATACCATCAGCTCCTCACTTTACGGCACATATCCCCGTGTTACTCCGACTAGGAACCACAAGATTCCCGTTTCAATACCGGCCCTCGCCAATTGTTATATATATATATATATATATATATATATATATATATATATGTGTGTGTGTGTGTGTGTGTGTGTGTTTGTGTGTGTGTGTGTGTGTGTGTGCTGAAAGGATAAATAAATAAAGAAAAGAAAATGTTGAATGGATAAAATTGATTTAATTTGAGTTACCAACACGTGTTATGGCCAGGAGTTTGTTCATATACACATGTATTCTATTTATTATTAATTTGAATATAAAATAAGATAATAATAATAGAAAATAATATAATATAATATTTAAAATAATGATAAATAGAATACAATGTGTACATGAACAAACTCCTGGCTGAAACACATGTTGGTAACACAAATTAAATCAATTATATCCATTCAACATTTTCTTTCCTTTATTTATTTCTCCTTTCAACACACACACACACACACACACACACACACACACACACACACATATATATATATATATATATATATATATATATATACACACATACACACACACATATATATATATATATATATATATATACACACATACACACACACATACAAGACTAATTTTCTCTCCACACTATATATATATATATATATATATATATATATATAGTGTGGAGAGAAAAGTAGTCAGACATTTTCAATCTATCTACTCGGATGAGTTAAAATATGTTCGTAACGTGAAGCAAAATTCAGTAGTTCTGAATGCTTTTGCCGATGTCGGTGAAGGTGACAAAGCACACTGGACTGTGAGATGCCGATCTCATCTGATACTCTCTGAGAGATACTCATCGGATTTGGTCTGTATGACTTGGAGCGCTAATGTTCAATGATTCAGCATATCAATTAGTACGATACTACCAACCATAGTTGGTACCTACAACGATTCCTGCCTCAGTCATCTATGCGTCTCAAATTAGCACGTGTAAAAAATTTTGACTCGCCCTAGTAATATGAATCATTGCTCATGAATAAGTAAAAATAAGTAAAAATCTATTCATATTGTTCTAGATAACAAGTTAAATTCCTTCTAAATAAAAATATTAGGATTTTATTATTCTTATCATTTTTTTAATTTATTCTTCTTCTAGAAAATATATGATGAAAAGGGTTGGAGTTTGCCATAATGGCATAGGGTCGGGACAATCATATAGGTACTAGGGTTTGATGTGACCAGCCGATTAATCGGAAGGGGTCTCTCGACCGCCCGTCTAGCCCAAGAGCAAAAGTGGAGTGTTAGATGTAAAGGACTGCTCAGCCACTAGGATTTTCTCCTTAAGGATCTTGCCCCAAGTGAGGGACCAGCATTTGGAAAATATAATCTTTCAAATAATGTGATGACAATAATAAGACAAAATGGTAAATATTGAAATGAAATTTTGAATAGAATCCATGTTTGCTTTCTTAAATATTCTTATTTATGTTACCAACTTAAAGCATCATTCTGATAGATCACTTTAAAAAAAATCAAATTATCCATCTATGCAAAAGTTGTGTGTTAGTATACTGAATACTGATACCAAAAATTAGATCTTTTACTTGTACCATTGTTTGAGGGAATAGCATCAAAGATTGTCTACTAAAATGGACTAAAATCTTAGTTTTTGCAAAATTTAGCCTTTAGAAAATGGGGATTTTAGTAGCATTTCTAGATTTTTAGACGATCTTTGGTATCAGTATTCAGTATACTAACACATAACTTTCACATAGATGAACAATTTGATATTTTTAAAAAGTGAAAAATCGACCTACCCTAGTGTACAATCATAACAGATATGAGCTAAGAAGGTGCTCAGTTATTTACTAAAGTTAGGTTAGTCGTGCTATAAATCCAAATATATGGGCACTCAGTGTGAATCAAACTCGAGTTATTATTTACAAACCTAGCTCACTAACCATTATAATATGTGAGATTCTTAGTTATTAACTAAGGTTAGTATAATTTTGGAACAGTACCATATGTATGAAGCACTAAGCACTAAGTATCTAACTCACGTGTTTTTATTTGTTAGCCTAGTTCGCTAACTATTACAGCACGCAAAGTTCTCAGTTATTTCCTAAGGTTAGCTTAATTGGGGCACAAGGCAAAAAGAATTGAGCACTTTGCGAACATTTGGAAAAAAACAAAGAAGAAAAATACCAAGCTAGTCATGATAATTTTTGAATAGCACATTTTGGCGATACACAATAACTTCCCAGACGTAAATCCCAGCGAATTTTTCTGAAAATTCATCACATGGGTCAGAGTTTGAGAGGTTGAGAGACATTAAAAGAAATACGACGACGCAGTTTCATACCATATCAAATGGGGTGGGTAAGGACTCAACAACACCAAGTTAAATGCGTGGAAATTATTTCATTTTAACTAAACCATCTCCAAGGAATTTAGATGTGTAAGTGTTTTTGTGAAGATGTACTGAAAACCATCAAAAGATATTTAACATGCTGTCAAAGTTCCCGAGGTTAGGATAAAAATATCGAATATTTACAAGTATAAAAGGGAATTAAAAATATCTATCTATCTATCTATCTATCTTAGTCGATCCATATCTATTCATATATCTATCTCAGTCGATTCAATTCTATATCGGTTAATACTTTTATATATATTTACCTATCTATCTCTGCATATTAATATCTATCTATCTATCTATCTATCTATCTATCTATCATATTAATCCTTAAAGCAAACCAGTCCTCTTCAGTCTGCCTCTTTTTCTCTTTATTTTTCTATTGTCTTTCTCTCCCTTGCTCTCTCCTGTATGTATATCTGTCTATATCTGTCTCTGTCTGTATGCCTGTCTCTCTTTCTCTCTCTCTATATATATATATTAAATATTAATCATTCAGGAATTTGGCTCCATCGACTCTTTTTCTCTCTCCCTCTGAGTATCTGCCTGTTTTTTTTTCTTTCTTTATCTTAATCGATTCCTATCTATCTATCCATCTATCTATCTATCTCGATTGATATCTATCTCACGCAATTTACATCTATCCGTCTCAATCAATTGAAATGTATCTCAGTCGATTCACATCTCTATCTATCTATCTATCTATCTATCTATCTCGATTGATATCTATCTCACGCGATTTACATCTATCTGTCTCAGTCAATTAAAATGTATCTTAGTCGATTCACATCTATCTATCTATCTATCTATCTATCAATAATGCTCTAATTAATGCATTATTGTAGGGACACGGGACCCTTCTTTTCACGGTTCTAATAAGCTTCACGCCAGCTCATTTGTTCAAGCAATCAACTTCCAACGACCATTATGGCTGCTTGTTTATCGTTATTCATGTTAAGAATCGCGAATTTCAAACCGACCACAGATAGTGATTGCCTTCTTTTATTCACTCAATGTTGATTTCACTGAGAGTTAACTTTACGCATGCGTAGTCATTACAACGGAAGAAACCATTCGTTGCTTGATAAAAGTATGTTTTATTATAGCCATTACATTTTCCATTCCGTGTACTATTCAAGTCGATTTGATCGTTGATACATCAACCTTCGCCAAGTAGTATGGATGCGTCAACATGGCGGTTTTGTTCACGAGAATTGCGATTGGGATTAAATATTGTTTATGTTAATTGAATGACAATATTCTCGTTTGTCTGTTCAGAACACATCGTACCCGAGAAACACTTTAAAGCGTTTAAATGTGTTCATCAATAAAGTATCCATTGGTATCTACGAAGACCCCCTCCCCCGCCCTCAATTCATTTTCTCGCCTCGTAAGAAAATATTAAACTATTGGTGGATGCGGAGACCGAATCAACTGTTGATCTACAGTTGTTCAAGGGAAAGGAAATCGCTGATGAATCTTGGAAATAGTGACATAGTAGGTGTTATCAAACAAGGTTGGGTTGAGAGTTTTCTTTAGAGACTCCAGATTCCGGCTTTGAATGAAAACATCCTTCTTCTAGACTGATTGTCAACCAAGGTTATATTGGCTCATCTGCCATACTATTTTACTCCGTCATCACCAGTAAGGTAGTCCATTAATATGAACGTTGGCGACAACATAGCGCTGCTTCCGAGGTTCCAGTTCCTTGCTTTGAATGAAGACGTTCTTCTAGACTGGTTGCCAGCCAAGGCAAAAATTTTCGTTTGTTCGATCATTTTACAAATACCTACGGGTAAAGAAAGAACGGAGACGCCCGTGTTGTAATGTTTATCATTGTTGGAAATGGATACGACAACATGGGTTCAAATCCCGGACAAGACTGTTTGCATTTCACATAGCTCTAATACCGTTGGGAAAGGTATGAATCTTACTATTGTCTTTCCAGCTATAGGGAATAGTAGGATAGACTGGCCCTTTAACTAGTGTAGGCAACTGGTCCAGGAAAAGGAAAACTCTGAATTCAAACCTTCGCTTAAGAATTGACCTAGTGTCCCATCCTATTCGTGTGGGGAGCTTGGAAAGACCTACGAGTAGAAGAGATAAATCCATATCTCTCATAAGGGCAGATTTGGTTCTCTAGCCTCGGATTGAAAACTAGTTTAGGAGAAGGAAATACTGAATTCAAAACTTCAATCCACAATGTTGGCAAGCCCCCATTTGCCTTCTCTTCTTGATACATTAGTCTGTGTATTTCATCTCTCAGGTGTAATGCATTGTTGTCAAATTTCTTTGTCTTTTGGTTTATCAGACGGAGTTCCTCCCTTGTTCATTCAAAAATGGTCTAGAGTATATTATTACAGGCACCGCACCGGTGTTTCTTCCCTTGCCAATATCTTTGCTGTAGAGCTTGGTTCCTAGATGTTTTCTACACTTCTAGGGCATTCCTTTCTCAGTTTTCTTTCATCACTTTTTGATTGTTTCTGATTCCAAAATTCCTAAGAACTTGCAGTTCTCATATTTTCATGATTTGGTAGTTATGTTCCCTCTGCTGTTTATTTTCCCCTTTTTCATCCGAGCATTGTGCACTTTTTGATGGCGAGTTCCATTCCTATATACTGGCTATATATTTCTATAGTTTGTACTAGATTTTCCAGTTATTTTAAATTTTTGGTAAAAATCTTGATACCATCCAAATATATAAGGGGATTTATTTTTTCCAGTGGTTTCGTAAATTTCTAGCCCTCTATACATTTCCTAAGTATACAGTTGAGTGGCATCATTACTATAACAAATATCAGTGGTGATAGTGTCTCCGTGGAAGATGCCTCTTTAGATTTTTACCTCTGTTAAGGTCTGTCTTCCTGCTGTTAATTTTACTTTCCAATTATTAATGAATTTTGTGATAAAATTTATGACCTTGTTGGATATCCTGCACATTTTTAGAAATAGTTACTTGAAATCATATAAATTACCCATAAGAGGTTGATATGCCATATTTAGGGCCGGATTAGCTCAGTCGGTAGAGCGTTCGACTAGAAGCCACAAGGTTCCTAGTTCGATACCGGCCCTCGCCAACTCAGCATAGAGTAGCACAGGGGTCTGTGCGGTAAAGTAAGGAGTTGATGGTAAATGTGGCGCTCCACTTCAGACGCAAAAACAATCTCCTTCGTCTAGCACTAGTGAAAAGGGGATAGACTTCCTCGATGAATGGATGATACCGACTTTAGGCCACCCCGACGACTTTACTTACTTTTACTTATGCCATTAAACTAATAAACTAATGTTAATTGCTCGCACCTTTAATCGTATGTATAATTGCATCTAGAGATGAGTCATTTTGTGATTTTGATAGCAACGGAATTTTTAAAAGATGACGATTGTTGCCGTATATTTCTCAGTCAAATGGTATTTGACATTTTCCTTTTCCTGGGATGTGAAATGACTCACAAAGAAGACAGGCTTGAGAAGACTCAGTGGAATCCTGATCTAATAGAGTAAACGTGATTTGGTCACATAGCTCAGTTGAGGCAAGCGTCGCCTAATATTTTATGTTATCTGCTCTGTTTAAACTGCCATCACGACAGCAAGTCAAAATTGAACCATCGTCAATCATCTTTAGAAAGAGATAAATGGTAAATGACTGCAAAACAGGGAGAAGGGATGCGTGCATCAGTGTCGAGCTGCATTGAATGGACCCTTAATCAAACATCTTCTTCCAAGATGGTGGAGCGTGGAAAGTGGAGGTTGGCTGGTTTAAATTGTGACTCAGACGATTTCATTATACCGTTTGTGTGTGTGTATGAGAGAGAGAGAGAGAGAGAGAGAGAGAGAGAGAGAGAGAGAGAGAGAGAGAGAGAGAGAGAGAGAGAGAGAGAGAGAGGGGGCATGTAAACGGAAACGAGGGCGATTGGCGGCCTTGTAGAAAGAGGTGGAGAGTAAGGAGGATGGCTTAAAAGGATAGATTCGTAGATTCGTCGAGGCAAAAGATCGAAGGCTGCAGATTTGAAAGGAGGAAACGAGAAAATAGTGCACAAATTGGAACAGGAAGAACCAGTGAAAAAGGTTATTAAAAAGAAATCAAGATTAAATGATGTCTGTTGGATATGTCCTTTACATTTCATTGCATGAAAAATACTATATATATAACTATTATATGTATATATATATATATATAATAGTGATATATATATTATTTTTTCATGCAATGAAATGTAAAGGACATATCCAACAGACATCATTATATATATATATATACTATATCCTTCCTTGCATGTTTTTCACAGCAGATTTAATTGATGGTCTTTCACTGGAATCCGAGTGTCGGCAAGTGTCCCCAGGTTTCCAGGGTACTTCTGAGTATTCGTGTCAATCCTAACAATGGCATGGCCTGGACGGTCTAAGTTCTTCTTCTGATTTTGAATTCCCCCAAACCATCGGGGAGCGTTCCAAGGGCACCAACTATAATTAGTATCGGCATCACCCTCACATTCCAAATGTTTTTAGTTCTTTGGAAAGGTACAAGTATTTGACTATCTTTTCACTCTTTTATTAAAATTTCACTTCTGTGAGTTTTTCACACCAGCGAGTGTGAATGACAACAATTCCCCCAGGTCTCCAGGAATCTGCTGAGTATTTTAGCCGATTTCAACAATGCTATTGTTTGGATGGTCTCAATTTTTCCTCTTATTTCCAGTTTCATAGTCCCTCTCCTCTCTCTCTCTCTCTCTCTCTCTATATATATATATATATATATATATATATATATATATAATGCAAACTCCGTCGTCCAAAATTTCATGTCCATTTCCTACAACAATAGCCATTATATGACGAGCCCCCATAGTCTACTTTACAATATTATCAAATAAATAAATTGAAAGTTAAAAAATGTAACACTTTAAAACATCTGCTATACTAATAATTGGAGTCCTATATATGATCAAGAAAGGTAAAAGACAAGCACATTAACATGATCCCTTGTAGCTCCTGTTTACAAGAGTTTTAAAAATCATACAATGTGGAATTGTTCATTTACCCGAGAGAATGTTATCAGTGTAAAGAAAATATAAACAATATGCATATTAAGTATCACTTAACATCTGCATTTGTGCAAACAGGATGCATATATTTATTACAGTCTCTTCATTTAAGTTTCGAGTAATTACGCAATAAGGGATTGTACTAAACAGAAAGTGAATAATAATAATAATAATAATAATAATAATAATAATAATAATAAGAAGAAGAAGAAGAAGAAAGACAAAACTGTTAATCACATAATAACCGAATGCAGCAAACTAGCAAAAATGGAGCGCACGACTGGAAAATGTGTTCCACTGAGAATTGTGCGAGGAATTAAATTTTGACCATGCTACTAATGATATATGCACAACCGGAATCTATTCTAGAGAACGGGACGCATAAAAATCTTCCTGAAGTATAAGATAGAGACGGATCCCCTAATCTCGGCTAGGAGACCGGACCCAGTGTTAATTAATTAAAAAAAAGGAGAACAAGTCATCACGTGGATTTTGCCGTCCTGTTGGATCACTGAGTGAAAATGAAAGAAAACCAAAAGATAGACAAATACTTGGACCTGGCTTGAGAACTGAAAAACTTGTTGCAATTGTAACAGAATTCTAACAGCTCCTGGTCAAAGTGGATGGGGAAGTGATGGCAATGAAGGTGTGTTCCGCACTCTCCAGAACTAGAAAAAACAGATGCAGTTTAGTATCATACCAAAACTCAGGTTTTTTTTTTGGTGCAGAGGGATTCTTACCCTGTGGAACAGATTCCGGTTGTGCATATATCATTTTTAGCATGGTTAAAATTTAATTCCTTGCACAATTCTCAGTGGATCATATTTTCCAATCAGCTATGCCAGGTCGTGTGCTTCCTTTTTTCCTTCCTAGTTTGCTGCATTCGCTTATTAATTAACTGTTTTCTTCTTCTTCTTCTTCTTCTTTTTCTTCTTCTTGCTCTTACCCCATCATCATGTATTTTAATCATCAGCAGGGCCAGGGAGGTAGACGAATGAATGTGGTTAATACGATGAGGACCACCTTTACAAAGGCAAATTTAAAAGAAAAGTATTGGTCACAAGGAGTTGGTGTTGAGGTGTTTGGGGATTTCGGTGGCTTTCTTTGATGGTTGGTTGGCTGGATTTTACGGCATGTCAACCCTCGTTGGGCTATTTTATGCCGAAGACATTTTGTTTTATTCATTCTTGTTGGGTATTCAATTTTTAAAAACACATTATTTAACTCATCTTTTTAAACTATTTAACCCATAGATGGGACCCTAACAGATACTAACACCCCGGTTCATAGTGAACCTAGGAGTAATGGCAATGAAGGGGTACTCCACACTCCCCAGAGATCCAAAATTGGAAGTTCATCACTAGATGCAGTTTAATATCATATCCTGGACACTAAGACCCTCAGCCACCGCCTTCGAGCACATATATCATAACAGGGTTGGGGTTCACATAAGGGCAATCGGGTTGGGGCAATCATATAGGTACTAGGGCTAGACGTGACCAGCCGATTGATCGGGGGCAGTCACCCCGACAGACAATCTAGCTAAAGTAAGAACCAAAATGGAGTGTTACATGTCATGGGACTCCTCGGCTAACAAGATTCCGTCCTTAAGTATCAGGGGTCGCCATCCACGGCCAATAGGTGGCCTCATTGAGTGAGATTTTACCCCTCTGCAGTCGGTGATTACTACAGCCCAATCGAGACAAGTAATGGTCACAAGGGGCCGGTGTTGGGGTGCTGGGATGTTGGGGGTCTTCGTCGTCGTCGTCCTCATCGTTCAAATGTTTGCAGGAAGCGGGTAATATCAAGTAGCAACATAAACTAAAAGTGATATCGATTCGACGCAAAATCGATCGGGCGTATTGAAAGCAGCGGCGACTTTGATCTTTATTTTGATGTCTCGGAAAAGGTCATTTTGCAGATAAGTAAATTAGTATCGACCAAAGAATTTGTCGGCGAGGTATAGAATAATCTGACTGCATCTTCAGCAGAAGGTTATGATTCTCTACATCCAAAAAGGGATGTTTTGGGTATGACACTAAACATTCATTGTTGAGGCTCCAGTTCAAGAGATCTTTTGCCATTACTCCCAGTTCCACTATGACACGAACTGGTTGTTGGTTTGTTTGTTGTTTGTGTTGTTTTACGGCATTTTCGGGCATTCAATACCAAATCAAGTAATTTTGATAAAATAAAGGACTTAGGTTGGTTACATTACATGCTGTTGCTTAAGTGGTCACCCATTTGAACAAGTCCATCGCTGCTTAACTTATGAGATCTTGCAGGAACCGTTACTTACAGCGTGATTTGACCGTATCGGATTGGTACTACTTGTTAGGGTCTCGTATATTGATTAAATACCACGCCTAGCAAAAATTGTGGAATTAGCATCTTTAGAGGAAGTTTACTTTCTTTTTCATTGTTATCAGTAAAACTAATAACAGATAAAACGCTCTGCTAATCTAGCTTGATAAACTTTACACCACGCTACGCGCTATCGTATTTACCTGAGCCGTTCGCCACGGGAAGGATGTGACACAAGGCCACAAGTATGGGGCATCCAGGGTCAAACTCGCTATTCAGTAGTAATGGTTCTGCGAGACTAGGTTGTTAACCATTACACCATAGAACGCAAACATTGTTTGTTTTACAAACTGCCAGTTTGTACAGTGTCCAACAGGAACCACGAGGTTCCTGGTTCGATACCGGCCTTCGCCAACACAATGTATGTTTAGCAGAGGGATCTATGCGGTAAAGTAGGGAGCTGAAGTAGCAGTTTCACCCATACGCAAAACAATCGCCTTAGTCTAGCATAGAGAAAAGGGGATAGACTCCCTCGCTGTCTGGCTGATACCGACTTTAGGCCACCCCGACGACTTTACTTACTTTATTTACACAAACCATCAACCACGGGTAGGATGTAACACAAGGTTGCAAGCATGGGGCATTCAGTGAGGAACGAACTTGCCAAGTAATCATGGATCTGCAAGACTAGGTTGCTATCCATTACAACATGAGGTGTCCAAATTGTTTTTACTAACAGCACAAGTATTCTTGTAGGTATTTACGTGAAGGAAGTGACACGGGATGGAGGGGGCATTCAGCGGGGGATCGAACTTACTATTCAGTAATAATGGACATGCTTGCTAACCATTAAACCACGATGGGACGCCCGGAGAAGGTAAGAGCATATATGTGTATATAAGATATGTGCGTGTGTGTAGGTGTGTGTAGAAAGAGAGAGAGAGAGAGAGAAGAGAGAGGAGAGAGGAGAGGAGAGAGAGAGAGAGAGAAGGAAAGACAGAGAGGAGAGAGAGAGAGAGGAGAGAGAGAGAGAGAGAGAGAGAGGAGAGAGAGAGAGAGAGAGAGAGAGAGAGAGAGAGAGAGAGAGAGAGAGAGAGAGAGAGTAGTTCCCAAATAAGTAAATTGTAAAGGGTGTGGAAATTAGTTCGAGGAAAGGAAGAGTTTTAAAATTTTCGTAAAATTAACAAAGAATAGATGAGGGCGAGAAGGGTGGAAAAAGGGGGGAGGGGCAAAAATGGAGTACACACGTTCAGCGCCCGTAACTCGATGCACGGCCAATTAAAGAGTCTCCGCCCGGTTTGAGTTACAAGATGAAAGTAAAAAGAAACACTTGAAATCGACAACTCAGACGGGAGAGCTCGCATTCTCCCTCCCACTCTCTCTCTCTCTCTCCCAACATGTGCATGAATTCTCTCTTTCCCCCAACATGTGCATGCAGCCCCGCCAACCACTTATACGCATACTTTCGAAAGAATTCACGCATACATCCACTTGTGTACTGTCACGCATGTGCAATTATACGATCATTATGATTGGAAATATTCTAATCAATGCCATGATAATCCTTATGGCTCGTTGCTTCGATGCAAATATTTTGGTAATTTTCACTTTTAGTTGGCTAAATTCCTAGCATAAAATTGTGCGTGCGCATTATCTGAAATGAACTTAATTGTTATTAAGAACACATTTTATGATATTTTTGTGTTAAAGCATGCAGTTGTATTGTTTTCGAAAAAGCTTCTAAGATTTGTTTATTTCGCACGGAGACTTTCAAAATAGCTACCGGCTTATTTCAAAGTGAAAGTCAAGGGAGGTTACTCTAATTGCCTTATTTGCTAGGAATTTAGCCAACTAAAGGTGAAAATGATCAATATTTTCACCCCGATAATGTCTCTATTTCTTAGGAATTCCGTCGGCTCTTTATTTGGCTCGATCGTATCTGTCACCACTTTATGGCTCAAATATTTCGGGCTTAAACAAACCCGACACAAACCTCATTCTTCAGATCTGGCTCTTACCATTATTGAATTGGGAAGTATTTAAATTCATTCAGATAATAAATAAAGTATTGCATGTCGGATTAAGAATGCATGTGACAGTAGTAGCTGAAAATACTGTTACTTAATGAATCGTCGGGGTGGCCTAACGTCGGTATCAGCCAGACAGCGAGGGAGTCTATCTCCTTTTCACTAGCGATAGACCAAGGAGATTGTTTGGGCGTCTGAGGCAGAGCGACACTCCTACCATCATCTCCTCACTTTACCACACATATCCATGTGCTACTCATACGCTGAGATGGCGAGGGCCGGAATCGAACCAGGGACCTCGAGGTTCCCAGCCGGACACTTTCTGTTACATAATGAATAGACATAGCCTATTATCTTATTAAAAGAAGATTATCTGTATGTCTGTCGGTAACCGAAACAACACAGAATAAAATTGACCTTATTACATTTTTCGTGCAGATACTTTGTACTCCAGAGAGTTTTTCATCGGTCGAAGCACTTCAAAGTTGCTCATACGACTCACAGTATAATATTGATTTTGTCACGTTCTGCATACTATACTTACATACTCCAGAGAGTTTCCCTTAAGTCGAAACACTTCTTAGTTACTCGTACGACTCACAGCAAAAATGTTTTTTTCACATTTTTTATGTTGATACTTGGAACTCCAGAGAGTTTTTCATTGGTTGTTCCTTAGCTGTTCGTTCGACTTATAGCATAAATTTATATGGTTACGTTTTTCGTTCAGATACTTTCCATTGGTCTAAGCACGAACAATTCACAGCATAGAATTAAACTTGTCACGTTTTTCGTGCAGATACTTGCATACTCCAGTGGGTTTTCTATTGGTCGAAACTCTTCTAAGTGGTTCATAAGAATTACAGCATAAAATTGATCTTGTCACATTTTTCGTGCCGATACTTGCATACCTAAACGCCACGTTAAGCAAGTTGAAAAATATTTTTAGTTACTCGAAATATTTCTAAAAACCTAGCAAGATCAATATTATTTCTCTAATTGCCGCTTAAAACACTTGACATTTTAGAATTTTAAAAATGTGAAGATGAGAATTCCCCGCTGTGAGACAATTTGCTTTCCAGAACCCCCCTTCCACACATAAGATAGGTAGCAATTATGTAAATTGTTGCAATTTTAAAAATGGGGCCTATTATTGTGGTGGTTAGTACGTTCATTTCAAACCAATTTCTGAGTGTAAGGAGTTCGTTCATCATTGAGTATTGTTCGTACTCTATTTACGAAGATAGAAATGAACAATGAAGTTTTTTTCCTTGGCATTTAACATACCTACTCCAAGGGCCTCACACTTTTAATGACTATTTCCTAAGTATGCATGGGAACATCTGAACTCCCTGTCAGCAGAAGCAATAGAATACTCTGACTGCACCTCTGCAGTAGAATAGGACAACCAATTGAGCCACCTGTAGGTGGCAACCCGTGATTCTTAATGACGGATCATTTGGTAAGTATGCATCGTACGAATTTATGGCCACCTTGTCGACTGAGGCTGTAGAAAACGCTTAATGCACCTCTGCAGTGGGATAGGACCCCCAATGAGGCCACCTGTTGGCTGTGGGTGGCAACCCGTGATACTTAAGGACGGAATCCTGGCAGCTGAACTGTCCATGACATGCAACACTCTAATTTAGCCCGTACTTTCCCTTCTTTAATGGTAGGTCTTCTAGACGGCATTCAGTGTCCGCTCAAAGCTGATGAATGTAATTTTTTACTGGCCCGCAAAGATTGGTGTGTCCATGTGAAAGATTCACAGAAGTTTATGAGTTCATCCCTGTTTCTCCAGCAGTGCCCAGTATGTTTTGTTTGAACGATTTGCGAGGAGGGATGTAATTGGTCGTAAATCTGTTGTTTTGTGGGATGTTGCCTCCAGAATTTGTTCAAAACACAACGATCCTTGTGTAGTTCCCATCCAGCTTTTTCTCTAAGCGTTTCGTTAAATTCCAGGTAGTGCAACCATACTATAGTCCTGACACGGCAAGAGCCTTCAAGAGTTCCCGTTTTATTTCATCAGAGATTTTCGATAACCTGTCAACCGCGGTTCATGTGTATCATATGCGTATTTTGACATCTCTTTCCGTAGGTTTCAAAGGTTTGAGGAGGAGGATGTGACACAAGATTAGAGAGCACAGTCTGTTCTACTGTTTACCCATAGCTGGCGGGAGAATGGTAAGATGCATACCTTTCCCAGGGGTATTAATTCTATGTAAAATGCAAACAGCGTCATCCAGGATTTGATCTCGGGTCACCGAATCCCTGACCAATGACGATAACCACTACACCACAGAGGCTTGTCATTTAGTGTGGTGATGGTGCCAATTTGTTTAAGACACATGTACTCTGTTTAATCTGAGTTCAAGTAGAGGTCAACACCAATTTATATCAGTGTATTAAAAAAGAAAACAGTATGAATAAAGGATACAAATGCAGAATGGCACGCAAGAGATAATATCATTAGAATCGCATTTTACGTATAAATAGTATTAGATTACGGAAACTCCCGAGGTAACTAACCTTAACCTTAATCCTAACACTGACCCTAACACAAACTAACACTAACCCTAACCCTAACCCTAAAACTAACCTAACCCTTATCCTAACCCTAATTCTAGCGTTTCAAAGGTTTCGAGTATTTTCCGTGAAATGCAATGCTTTTTATACGTAATCTATGATATTATCTTTGCGTGCTATTCTGCATTATTACCGAATAAAATAGACCTGATTTTTCATAATTTAAGTATCCAATCGTTTGGACAAATAAAAATACAACAGTAATACACTAGCAAGTAACCATAATGAACTAAGTTGCTGTTCATACAAGAAGTAAAATTCATTTCAGTAATGGAGGAGATCGGCAGCGAAGAAAATAACAATAAAACTACGAAGGAGACGCTCCATTTAGTTTTCTTAGCATTTATATGTAAAAGATTACAGCTCTGTTAGGGACGATGCCAATTTTTGAACCGAGAGTGGGGAGCCTTGGATGCTTCCCAAACCGGAACTCTACTTTTTCCTAAAGTATCTTAATACCTCCTCTTCCCCATTGTTCCCTGTGAGTTGTTAGGGACTATATCATTTTTTTATGTATCGCTCAAACGCTTAAGCTCTATCATTAGTGGTAGTTTACTGAATCGAGAAGAAAAAAAAAGAATAAAAAAGAAAAAAAAGAAAAAGAACAATAAAAGAAAAAAAATGAGACACACTTACACTCATCAACATAAAGTTTTATATTATATATGATGGTTTCTTTGTTTAAGAATATATCAATCTTTAAGTGTTAATAAATGCGAAAGCCATCCTTGTAGTAGAACAGTAGTGATACAATTTAACCCATAGCTAAGGGATAAGAGTATTCAGACTCTATCGAGAGAGGAGACTTAACTCGTGGAGCAAAGTGGGTGCCAACGTGTCTTGCTTAAAAGATGAGTAGAGGTGAGGGAAAAGGATACATGAATCGCCACTGTAACTTAAAGAAGCACGATCTCGAAGCCAGGAGATTTGGCGAGAATAGATATGCACGTATACATTTTTCTTTCGCTCAAAGACCAATATGTGATGATAGTGAATGTTTATATATATTTACTTTATCGTTTTATTTTCATAGTTTCCTCCGGACATACATACCAACTACCCTTTATAGATAGATAGATAGATAGATAGATAGATAGATGTAACAGTAACATTAATGAGAGAGGAATTTCGAGTCACAAAATGTTCTCTGTTTTCTCTCTGCTGCCGTCGAGATGACAACCTTCGAGACCCACACAAATGTAACAAAATGACATTCAGCGCGAATGCAGACCCCACAGAATTATCATTTAATATTTGCTTAATTCTGTAATTCTTAACATTTTAAGTGTTGTGCTTTGATAAAAATCTCGCTATGACGTGCCGTTTTTTTCTTTCTTGCTGGATAGCAGTTTCAGATATACAAAGATAATGAATTTATTTTTATTTTTTGGTAAAATAAAGTCTTTTACTTTATCTCATGTTATTCAATTACTTTGTTCCCAACTGAAACAAAACAAAGATCATTATCAGTTTTACGGTTTTGTTTCATGGACATGTTGTTTTTAAAATGCTGAAATATAATTTAAAATATGCTGAGATCTTGAAAAAATTAAGTCAGTCAAAATGAAGAAATGAGATAGGCCCCCGAATTTACACACATCACACCCTAGTTCATACTGAAATATCTATCTATCTATCTATCTATCTATCTATCTATCTATCTATTTCGTTCATATCTATCTTCATCTATCTATCTTGTTCTATCCATATCTATCTATCTATCTATCTATCTATTTCGTTTCGGTCATATCTATCTTCATTTATTTTGTTCTGTTCATCTCTCTCTCTCTCTCTCTCTCTCTCTCTCTCTATATATATATATATATATATATATATATATATATATATATATATATATATATATATATATATATATCCAGTCACAGTTTTCATAAAGATCTTTCTCGTTGAAACCTGGGCAGGTGCTCAATGCTAAAATAGAAAACCAGATTTAAAATTCACAAATAAAATATTATGGTACTAATTTTCCCTTAATATAGTTTCAAGGGTATAATGTAATCCTCAGACGGTTAAATATTTATTATTTAATATTATCTAACCGTCTGAGGATATATATATATATATATATATAATACAGATATGCATTTCTGTGTGAAATGTGGGCTACCAGGAGGAATAAAGGCTGGTTACGAGAAATAGAGATAGGTAGATGAATATATCATTATATACAACATTCCTTACACACACACACACACACACACACACACACACACACACACACACACATACATACACACACACACACACACACACACACATATATATATATATATATACATATATGTTTTAGGGAAAGTGTATATAATGAAATATCTATCTATCTATCTATCTACTTTGTGAACATTGAGTTCCTCTGTTTCCTTAACACAGATGTATAAAAGGCTATATAATTTAAGATATGCAGAACA
Organism: Doryteuthis pealeii; assembly: GCA_023376005.1. Classification (NCBI taxonomy): domain Eukaryota; kingdom Metazoa; phylum Mollusca; class Cephalopoda; order Myopsida; family Loliginidae; genus Doryteuthis; species Doryteuthis pealeii. The sequence goes on along the minus strand of CM042148.1, from coordinate 34,422,838 downwards.
TATTCATGGGTACTATTTCGTTTAGAATGGATTTAAGAGATCAAGTCTGGCTACCAGATCGTTTTCCAGTCGTCTTTCTCTTTTGTTTCTCTGACTCTTTCTTTTCTTTCTTTTTCTCCTCTCATTTCATAAAATCTGGCTAAAAGAGAGACGGGTGATATTTCTAACAACCACAAAACTTTTATGATTCCCTTCGCACCAAATCTGGGAATTTTGCGATGCAGAGATTTAGCATAATGCTGTTTTAAATGTCTGATGCCGTTTTGTGGCCGGCGTCCGTCCAAATTTGGAAAAATTTAAGTCGATTTCAGCAAATTTAAACATTTGCCCGGCACTGATATCTGATTTTGAACGGGGGACACGGTGTGGGGTATTACGGAATCAGGAGTTGTGAGCATCTGCTCACCATTTATATATATATATATATATATATATATATATATATATATATATATATAGAGAGAGAGAGAGAGAGAGAGGAGAGAAAGAGAGAGAGAGATGGTATGTATTATATGCATCTATGCGTATATATATATGCATAGATGCATATCATAAACATCACTGTCTGTCTGTCTGTCTGTCTCTCTCTCT
>CM042148.1:34402247-34414747 GCA_023376005.1 Doryteuthis pealeii | reverse complement strand
ATCTCCTCCGGCTTCTCCAGCGACGAGGTGCATCTGATCCTAGAAAAGGAAATAAAAAAAAAACATGGAGGAAAGTAAACAGAAATAGGAAATTATTCTTTTTAGAGTTTGGGGGGATTTTTGACATTTTCTTCTTCTTTTTCATATTTTATTGCTTTACCGTTTTCTGCTCGTCCAGGACATTTTTTTTTTAGATAATCTCTCACGTCAATTTGTTTCGTATTTTTTTATTTATTGTAATTCTTTATTTTTTCCATTATATCTTTTTTTTGTTTTAGATATTTCTTCTTCTTCTTTCCAACTATCTTCTTATATCAATTCTGTCTATTAGGAACGGACTGAGCAGTCTGTCAATCAGGCAGAGTCTGAGGGTCCGAGACTAAAAGGCCCAATTAGCAATAGTCATGTTTTTGAAGTTACTTCAAATAATACTATCTCTCTACTTGCGGGCCGTTGGATACGCTGACTAAATCACTGTAAAGGAGTAAGAATCCCACAAAAAGGGTGTCTTGTGTAAGACACCAAACTGCATCTGAAGTTTAGTTTCCAGGATGGAAATGCGTGATCTGGTAAACGATTAATATTTCCATTTACGCACGGAAAGAACGTATTCCTATATATATATATATATATATATATATATATATATATATTATATACATATATATTATATGTGTGTGGTGTGTTGTGTGTGTATGTGTGTGTGTGTGTGTGTGAGAAAATGGGATTGGAATGAATCCGACAGAATGAGGTAAAATAAGAATGAAAGAACAAAACTCAGACAAAAATGTGTAGCATATTTCGCTGGAATATTAAATACCGCTTCCTCAGCCTTTATGATCAGTCATGATCCTAATGATTCAATAAAGGCTGAGGAAGCGGAATTTAACGTTCCAACGAAATATACTACGTATTTTTGTCTGAGTTTTGTTCTTTCATTTTATATATATAATATATATATATATATATATATAAAAGTTAAGTTAGTTTGTACATGCAGTCAACACGTATTCCTATATAAAGAACTACACACACACACACACACACACACACACATTATATATATATTCAGTTAATGTGGACATTGAGTCAACCCCTGGTTTCTGACAGTTTCTGGCCTATGTGATCTTCACCCAAAACATTTTGGTCTGAAGATCCATAGGCGAGAAACTGTCAGTAACCCGGTGTTGACTCAATGTCTACGCTACGTTAACTCTAATATAAACGCTCTATCAATGATTTTGAACACTATCTGTTAGAAATATACCATCCATACTATCCACAATATATATATATATATTATATATATATAAATATATATATATACACACACACACACGTAGATAATTATATAATATATATATATCAATGTGTATGGTTGGCACCAGTATACTAGAAAAAGTAATAGTAATCCAACGTACAGTTATTAGAAGAGTGCTCAATATCTGTGATAGAGCGTTGATAGTTCAATGAAGTAACAAATAAAAGTTTTTGCTTTTATTTATTTATTTCGGAACGGTATTACAACCAGCGGTTTTTGCTGAAAGCATTCATCAGGTAAGACGAAACGGTCCTTTGAAAATGACAGAAATGGTGTAAATGGTCAAATTTGTGCGTTTATGTATATATATATATATATATATATATATATATATATATTATATATTGTTATTAAACTATCAATCAATAAATTCTTTTATTACTTTTTAGATTTTCTTATCAGATAATAAAAATGTCAGTGTGTCAATGTGTTACATTTTTCAACTTTACTTCTAGAGGCAGTAGCCTAACATATACTATTTTGGAATTAATTCGATCCCGTGAACATATTTAAAACTTTCCTAGCCAAATCTGGACCCACATCACTGAAATTTAGGATTCACAATTATTTTTTTTTTGGGGGGGGGGGGATTGCAAAATTTTATTTTATGTACGATACCTTTTTTTATAACTTGGAAATACATTTGGGAATAACTCGCTTAACTGCCACCAGATAGGGTGGCTTTTAAGCTAGATTTACTTATTTTTCTTATTATCTTCTTTATTATTTATCTATCCCTTTTTTTTGTTTCGTTTCTCTATCCTCATTCGGAATTTTCTGTCAGATTTCTCTCGTTGTCTCCTCATCGTCTATTCATATCTTTTCTCCTCTCTCTTTTGTACGTCCGCTATTTCTGTTCTTCAAGTCTCCTTCGCACTTCGTGTGTCTCTTTGATTAATATTTCTATCAGTGTTTCCTCTTCTCGACTTCCGTTGCAAAAATCTGGTGATCAGCTTAACCTGATTCGAATTATTTCTCCGACAAAGCATGTTTACCAATCTATTTCATCCCGTTTTGTCGAGACCCACGCCCCCGCTACTGCTGCAAACACCGAACGAGCAACGGAGGAACGAGAACGGGAAAATCCTCGCTTAGTTCGTTGGCCCAGCGCCACGGAAATGTATCTGGCTTGAGTTCAAGTCTTGCCCTTGGAGGTAGAATGTTGTTGGGTTAGGGGGTAGGGGGTCTGTGAGTGAACAAATAAAACGGACAAGAAGTGCGAATCCAAATAACCATGCTGTATTCGGGTGGAACATGCAAAAGCTAATAAAACAGCCGACACGTCAGACAAGGACCAATGCAACACATGCTATTCATTGCTACTGATGTTAATCTAAAGTAGATGCTCAACCCATGTCCCGTTTCCGTCAATTTTAATGCAGTAGTACTTTATTATCCGCGGAATCATAAAAAAGCAGTTTCATTCATCCGCGGTCAAACCAATCAGCCCCATCCGCCAAAAATCCCAATCAAAAAGAAAAAAACAAAAACAAACAAAAAACAAAACAAAATAAAACTTTTCTATCCAAGAATTTAATTAATTAATTAATTATATTGTTATTCACACACACACACACACACTCTCTCTCTCTCTCTCTATCTCTCTCTCACACACACACACACGCGCGCGCCGGTATGCACACACAAACTCACACTCTTACACACACACGCACACACAGACACAGTGAGCGCAAAAAATATTCGTTAACTTTTGAAAATGTGCATGTTCCAACTTAACACGGGTGAAGCACTCTTATATTTACATAATTCCTGTGTAACAGCATAATCTTAACTATTATGTAAAAAACGGTAATGAAATGCAATTTTATTGGACATATAGCCTCGTGGACAAAGGAGTTAGGTTAAGACAGTTCTAAGTGACAGTTATCTCTAGACTGCAGGTTCAATCCTGGTCAGGGGCAGCAGTAACATAGAATAATAATTAACACAGCTTAACACCTGTACCCCAGTTATGGTTAGCGGAATGAGAACAGGATAATCCCGTGGAATGAATAAAGGGTTAGGTTCAAAGTTCCGTGATGGCTCCCGATTACGACAAGAAGGTTCCCGATTACGACAAGAAGGTTCTCGAGTTCGAAAAGAAAGTTTCCGTGTCCGAGATGTTTTCCGAGTCCGAGAAGGTTCCCGAGTCCGACAAGAAATACCTGAAGAAGGCCGGAGGGCACATCGGCCGAAACTTTGTAAAGATAACAATGAAGATGCGGACAATATTCCGAATAATACAAATAATACTAATCATCAAGCCTCATCTCATAAATTCAGATAAAAAGTTTATTTCAATTATCAAAAGAATAATGAAAAAAGATGTGAACAAAATTTTCTTTCAAAATCATAAATCAATTGATTCTATTAATGTTCTTCTATTAAGTGCGACAGAAATACCTGCCATATTTGAAACTGTCACTTGTGGTGTGCAAATTAACTAAGGTAAGTGACAATGGTAGCTCTATCTAGTTAGCATTTTACCATTCTTTATACAATCAGGTACATATTTGATACTTCACCGGTCCAGTGGCCTAAGCTACTGGACACATGGTTCCGAAGAACCGGTGCGCAAACTAAGGTTTTCCAGGATGCTTTCTTTTGATCGATCAACTTGTGGTTTTGAAATATTCAACCCATAGCAGTATCGATTGTAAAAAAAAAACAACCAAAACAGCATCATTCCGCGTTACATCAAATGAGTGCAAAAAGCTCTCTGTGTAGCATTTACAGATTTAGTCTCAGAAAAACGTTTCAACGGCAAACACACGGTGTGTGCACCGGTCCAAGCCATGATTGTAACTGATCTGATAGGGAAAAATGGTTAGAAATTAGCTAGATGGAGCTACCATTACCACTTGCCTAAGTTCACTTGCACCACACAGGTGACATTTTAAAATGTTGAAGATATTTCTATTGTAGTCTGATGCGTCATGATAGTTCCTCTATACATCTATGGGTTACATAGACCTTTTTAAAAATGATATTGCAGGTGGAAGTGATGATAATTTGCAGTAATTACGGATTAAATTAAATGCATCACATTACTTATGAAATGTAAACTGAATTTTTCGAGTGTTTTTATTTCTAACTATTAACCTTACCTTTCCAAAGAAAATTAAAAAAATTCGAAAAAGTTTATACCAGTCTGAATTATATAATAATAATAATAATAATAATAATAATAAGAATAATAATAATAAGAATAAGAATAAGAATAAGAATAAGAATAATTATAAGGATAAGAGAATAAGAATAAGAATACGAATAAGGATAAGAATGACAATAATAAAAATGATGATAATAAATAAATAAATAAAAACACTCTAAAAATTCAGTATAATTAATTACTATTTATATTTGAATTATTTCAATATTTATGTTAAAGTCTACATTCCAGAACTGTGATAATAAGTAATAAATTCAACTGAAACAGAATTAAAAGAAATACATGTACATATTTCCTGCGGAAAACATAGTTATTTACCCAACCCGTTCGGCATGGGTAGGATATGATATAAAGTCACAAGAATGGGTCATCCAGCGAGAATCTAACAAGCTATTTAGTAGTTATGAATCTGCGAGATTAGCTCGCTAACCATTACACAACGATAGGACACCTGGAAAAAAATTATCGACAAATGCTATGCGTATTGGCTCACTTTCACTTTCATTAAACCACCAGCAGCTGCTGCTGAATCCAGACGCTCTACATAATTCTGACTTTAATCTTTTCGCAGATTTACTCCATATTTCGTCTTGAAGCAAACCATGTATTTTGATGGGAAAAGAATACAGCAATAAGATATAATCTTTCCTATCAGAGGTAAAAATTTTAAAAGGAAAATGTCTGCCGACAATTTACTGGGGTTAATTATATTTATCACCATCATCATCATGTCGTGTCGACAGGGCGGATCTCTATGACTCTTCCTCGCCAACCATCTCTATCAGTCACCGCTCTCGACAGATCCTCTTCACAGCATCCAGTGTCAGTGCTGAGCTGATCGATGTAAAGTTTTGCTGGCCGACCAACACTTGTGTGTCCATGTGCAGGTTCCCGTTGGATAACGTCACTTATGAGCTCGTCCTTGTTCTCCAGCAGTGTACAACATGTCTTGTTCGTTTAACCCGAATGGTTTATGTGATAGGAGGGAAGTGGCCGTACAGTTGCTCTTTTGTGGGGTGCTGCTTCCTGGATTTGTTCAAGACAGCACGTAGCATCTTTGTACAGTTCCTATCTAGCTTTTTTCTATAATCGTTTCGTTAGAGTTTAAGTGGTGCAGCCGTATAATAGTACTGATACGTTTACAGCTTGGAAGAATTTTCGCTTTATTTCATTTTATTAGTGAGATCTGACTTCCAAAGGATTGATAATCTGTTTATACGTCATGCCTTAGGTCCTAACTGGTCTTAGGAATCGGGAAGGGGGGGAACTGTCAGTAGAAACCGACACGAATCAAAGGATTTCCTCCATCCAATTTAATTAAATATAGTTAATTTAAATTAAATGTAATGCAAATTAAATGAAATTTAAATCTAATGTAAATTAAATTAAATTAAATTTAAATTAATTTGTTCCTAGCTCCACCCTATTAAAGTCACAGGGAGCTTTTTTTGCATTTTAATACAACTTAATGTAGTAGATCTACGAAATAGGCACTCGTAATGTAATAGTCGTACAAAATGGACACGGTGACATGAGTTCAAATCCTAGACGAAGCTGGCAGCATTTCACATAGCGCTAATAAACTTGGAAATGAATGAATCCAGCTCCAGCAGTGGGTACATAGCAGGGAAGACTAGTCTTTTTTTAAAACCTTAGTTAGGCAACCGGTCTAGGAAAAGTAAAACTCTGAATTCAAACCTGATAAACTCCGCTCAAAAATTGACCTTGTATCGCATCCTGCTCACGTGGAGGGGTTGGGTAAATACATAAAGAGGCAGTTGGTGTAACACACAACGACATTCTAGTAAGATGTGCATCATCTTCCAATTGTATATAAAGTGTCTATTGTTCTGGGGTAACTGCACCAGTTCTATTTTTTATGAAAAAATCTAAAGTTGATTGAAATAACTCATGATAAAATCATCATCATCATCATCATCATCATCATCATCATCATCATCATCATCATCATCATCATCATTGTTGCTGATAGCATGGATTCCCTTGACTCTGTAACGCCACCCGTCCCTATTAGCCACCGCCCCTGGCTGGTCCTCTAAACGGCACTCAGTGTTGGCACAGAGCTGCAGGATATAAGTCTTGGCAATTCTAAAAAATATAAACTAAAATGCAATGGAGTATTAAAAATATAGTTATTACTACACTCAGAAATTTAGAAATGGATCGCATTTCGGCATAAAATAACCCATAATGAGTTGATATGCTGTTAAACAAATAAACGAAGCCATTCTTATCATTTGATGGGTTTAAAGTGTGTGTAAACATTAGTTGAAAAATTGGTTGTATTAGAAAGTATCAAAAAAGAAAGAAAGAAAGCTGAAACATTAGCACTATTGGGGAGTATCGAGAGTAATATATATATATATATATATATATTATATATATATATATATATATATATATATATATGTGTGTGGTGTGTTGTGTGTGTGTGTGTGTGTGTGTGTGTGTAGATCAATAAATAAATAGATTATTCATAAGAAAAATAAAAACACTAAACCTCAGTGTACACTGTACTGCCATGTCATACCATTTTTGAAGCCCTTTTTACAGATTTGATTTTTTTATCTTTTTTTAATCTGGAAAAAGGCAAATGCATTTACAAAGACTTATTTGTGCAATTAAGCATACTGTCTTTACTCAAAAAAATCCAAGAAATTAGTAAGTAAATGGTTTTTTAATTAATAACGCCCAACTTAAAATATATATATTATATATATATATATATATATATATATATATATATATATATATATATAGATATAGAGGAGAGAGAGAGAGATAGAACATTAACTGCATTAGGGAGTATAAAAAAGAAAGCGAGCTGAAACATTAGTTGTATTAAGGAGTGTAAAAAGGAGAGCAGAAGAGTTAACAGCATTAAGGAGTATAAAAAAAGAAAGATATTTAAAACATTAGCAGACTTATTAAAAGTCTTTTGGTTTAATTGTTTCAACTTATGTAAAAAAATTAAAATCATATAATTAGTTTAATTATAAATGTCAGGAAAAAGCTGAAATTTTAATAATTTTCGTTCTGTATATCCTCGCGGTGATCATTCGAATCATTGGGCTGCATAAAATGTATGGGAGCAGCTAAATTTTAATTTGAGCGTAAGACAGGGCCAATAAAAATGACGTCACTCATTTAAACATTCTCGTCTTTTATATAGCTTCTGCTTAACGAACCTTACATAAAGCCCGCATTTTATAGACTTTAATTCATTGCACTACCAATGAGCTCGTCTACTCGACGATGTATTTGTAATTAATTTAATTTTATTCCTGAAATATATATTTGAATGATTTTTCTTGTTTGAAAAAGACAAGACAGATTCAACACAACAACATCCCCAAAGAAAAGAAAAGATAAACTGACTGATTCGGGTATAATTAGACGCATAGAAAACCGCCAAGTTGAATAAAATTAAAGAGACGACATACATCGAACAAGCGAACCTGTAATTTTCAAGTCAACGTGTCGTAATAAGCTGAGGTGGAGGTGGGGACTGAATTGAGGAGAATTGCTGTTTAGATAAAATAAAAGCTCACAGCTGACTCTCTCTCTCTCTCTCTCTCTCCTTCTCTCCCTCTCTCTATCTGTCTGTCTGACTGTCTCTCTCTCTCTGGAAGTGAGACCAATTGATGGAAACTTTATATTCTGCTTAAATTAAAATAATTTACGTCAAAAAATTTGATTAGTTTTTATTTCAACTGTCTGCTAAAAATAAAGATCGGCAAAGGAAAGGAAATATACATTTTGATATGTTGTTCACTTAAGAAATTCAAAGCAGAAAAAAAAGGGTAACAAAGACAACGATGAAAAAAATAAATACCCACCCACCCCCTAAACAGAAGGAAAAAAGAAAAGTACTGAGAATGAGTAGTAAAGTGTTAATTGTAATTCTTTTCGTTGATGAATTATTTTTAATTTCATCTGGAAAAATGTTCCATTAGTTAAAATAATTTTTATTTAATTTGTCTGCGACTTCAATATGTCCTGGTGTTAAATAAAATTGTTTATTTACTAATTACTACTAAATAGCATGACTCAAATGTAATAGGAATACTATCATTAATCGTATATCTATCTATCTATCTATCTATCTATCTACACACACACATACACACAACACACACACACATTCATCAGGTAAACGAAATAGTTTAATATATATGTATATATGTGTATGTGTGTGTGTGTGTGTGTGTGTGTGTGTGTGTGTGTGTATGTGTGATATTCACCTACAGGTAGAATACTAGGTTATATCTGACCTCATTAACCTAGGTTGGGCAACCGATCTAAGAGAAGGAAGATTATGAACTACAAGCCACGATTTGGTGTTTATGTTAGTCATTGTCTTCGCTATTATTCTGACAGTTCCTGTAGTGACACAGATGCCAAGTTTTTTTATGGAACCTTTCTCTTCACTTGAACACACATCGGCATCGTGAGGAGAGGAAGATCTGCTGTACAGGCTAATTTCTCAGACCTGTGCCGAGAGATCCGAACTCAGACCCATAGTCTCGTGAGACTCGGGAGATCTCGTGAGACAAGCGCGCCCCATCTTCTATTCAACAGAGCCTCTTTTTGTTTTAGATGCTATAGTGTCGTATACAACACGTATTGGGATTCTGGCAATTTTTATGCATTTTGTTTCAGACTGAGTTTGAAAGCGGCTGAATCTGCTTAATTTTTATTCACTCTCTCATTCTGTATTCGTATAATTACAGCTGGATAAAAAAAATTGATTAGTTTCATTTAAACTGTCTGCTAGAAGGAAATAAAAAAAAGGAATAGAAAAGAATAGAAACCATAGAAATCTTAATTCGCTGTTCAGTAAGAAAATTTAAATAAAATAAAAAAAAACGTTTCAAATTGGAAACGATGAAGAAATGATACGAAGAGAGAGAGAGAGAGAGAGAGAGAGAGAGAGAGAGAGAGAGGAGAGAGAGAGAGAGAGAGAGAGGAATAAGAAGAAGAGCATAAGAGAAAGGAAAGTGTAACATCAATGAAGAAGGAAAGAATATACACGATATATAAAGAAGAAACAGAGAGAGAGAGAGAGAGAGAGAGAGAGAGAGAGAGAGAGAGAGAAAGAGAGAAGAGAAGAAGAGAAGAAGAAGAAGAAGAAGAAGAAGAAGAAGAAGAGCATAAGAAAAAGGAAAGTGTAACATCATGAAGAAGGAAAGACAATATACATGATATATTAAGAAGAAACAAAGAGAGAGAAGAGAGAGAGAGAGAGAGAGAGAGAGAGAGGAGAGAGAGAGAGAGAGAGAGAGAGAGAGAGAGGGGGGAGAATGATTAGAAGGAAGACGAAGAAGAAGAAGATATAGAAGGTAAGAAGAAGAAAGGATAAAAGTAAAGAAAATATCCTAACATCCTGAGAGTGAGTATATGCTATAAATGAAGAAGAAAAGAAGAAGGAGAAGGAGAAGAAGAAGGAGAAGGAGAGAGAGAGAGAGAGAGAGAGAGAGAGAGAGAGAGAGAGAGAGAGAGAGAGAGAGAGAGAGAGCGATATTGAGTGAGAAAGCGAGAAAAAGAGAGAGAGTAAAGTTGAAGAAGGGGTAGAGGTGTAAGAAGAAGAGGATAACAGAAGGCGAAGTGTAACATCATGGAGAGATCGACCGTATACAGGATACATAAAGAAGAAACTGAGATAGATAGATAGATAGATAGATAGATAGACAGACAGACATGTTTTTGTCCACGAGTAGGAATTTACAAAACATCGCTTATAAGGTCATCCCTGCATCCCCCATGTCCAGCATGTCCTAGATGGTTTTGGAAGATGGGAGGTAAGTGGACATATAGCTGGTGTTTATGGGGTGTCGTTTCCTGGATTTGTTAATAACAGAACGTAGCATCCTTGGATAATTACTAACTAGCTTTCTATTCAAGAGAGTTTATTAAAGTGCAGGTGGTAAGATCGAAAAAATCATAGAAATAATGAAGCATTTAGAATCTTTCTTTTTATTACGTCCATTTATATGGATATGACAGAAGAAAAAACACGTAAAACTTAAATCAAAAAAAAAAAAGAAAAAAGAGAGGCGGAAAAAGACAGAAAAAAAAAAAAAAAAAAAAGAAAAAAAAGAAGAGGATAAAAAAAGAAAAAAAAAAGAACCAGACAATAATTTCTCTGAATTCATTGTTCAATGATATTTATATGATGTTCCTTTTGAATATTTTTTAGAGATATATCTTTAGTATTCTGGTAGTGAGAAATATGGTAATTCCCTTCAAGAATATCAAATCTCCATTTAATGATATATGGTTGTCACGCTCGCTACGTTTTTTTTTGTTACCGTTTGACAATTGAATTGCTGTTCAAGCTAAATATTGTTTATGTGCCAATATATTGGAATAATGATCAAGATGAATTGTGTTTCCCACTTGTTTCTACGTTTGCTTTCATTGTTATCACTGCTGTATTCTTGTCACAAATTTAATGAAATATTCGATTTTTATATTCGATGTCTCATATGATTTCTTTTTCTTTTTCTTACTCATAGGAAAGGTGATAGTCTAAAATCAGCTTATAGAGCATCAATACAGTATTTTGATATGCCAAACATATCAAAGGTTGGATAAAGACTTCGATTTGTCGTCTCCTCTTCACAAAAGATGATATAAAACATTCTTTTAGCGTAGGTTATTGAATAAAGAGTCTTATTTAAAAAAGAAAAATATGAAGACCTACGTGAACAATGCGCCAGAAACGGATGGATCACAGATGTATTTCCATTGAGGTCGGATGTCGGGGGTTTATTGCCACTCAACCTCGCATTTTTCTAAACTTGGACTTTCTCTACCAGACAAGAGGAAATACCTAAATAAGATCCAGGAGAAAGCTCTAACCGCATCAGCGTGGATATGGCAGTCCTATTTTGTGACATCAAACCGACAAAGTCTGGTGGTATCGTGAGATACTGCTGGGGCGCTCTGGGTTAGTGGTAATGATGCTTCGGCCCCGAAACCATGCCTGAACCCAGAGTCATCATCTGATGAAGGCTTTGTTGGTTGCAATGCTACTGTGTAAATAGCAGTCATTGTATGAAGATTATTAACCTTAGTCTTATCAACCCCATGTTGGTGGGGATTATAATACGCTGATTGTATCCACCACAGAGGGGTAAGACCTATCCTACCCCAAAAAGAGGTATCCTGAGTATGTCACAAAAGTGCATCTGATGGTGAGGCTCTAGTTCTGGAGATCTAGGAAGTGTGTAGTACCTGCTTCATTGCCATTACTCCCATATCCACTCTGATTCGGAGTGGCAGTACCTGTTAGTGTCACTTCGTTTACTATTTTTCTGAATGTTTGTGATGAGGCTTGATTATTTGCATTATTCGGACTATTGTCCTCATCTTCATTGTTATCTGTACAACGTTTCGGCCGATGTACCCTCCGGCCTTCTAAAATATTTCGTCATCGGCCGAAACGTTGTACAGATAACAATGAAGATGAGGACAATAGTCCGAATAACGCAAATAATACTAATCACTTCGTTTAGCTATCTCCCGTTCACCAAAGACGATATCAAACATTCTTTTAGCGTAGGTTATTAATTAAAGAGTCTTATTCAAACTTAGTCATATCTGCATCATGTCAACAGGGCTTAGAATACACTGACCGCATCCGCTACAGAGGGGTAAGACCCGCCCCCCCCAAAAAAAAGAGGAGTCCTGGGTATGACCCTAAAATGTAAATGATGGTGAGGCTCCAGTTCCGGAGAACTGGGAAGTGTGAAGTACCCGTTTCCTTGCATAGCCTATCATTTTTGTTGTGAAGTGTAGTTAGAATTTAAGATTAATATATGCAGTGGAAAAATACAGTACCGGATTCATAAAGTTTTAAATTGACAAGCATTGAACCCAGGGTCATCCGAAACGGGCCGCTCTGAATTTTTGTTTTTTACGAAAACATGTTTCTCCGTATGCCTCACAGATTCTTCGGTAAATTTCACATGGTTTTCACTT
>CM042148.1:34377247-34399747 GCA_023376005.1 Doryteuthis pealeii | reverse complement strand
CAGATTTCTATATGATCGATAATCTGTCAGGTTGAAAACATTCCCAACCCGTGACCTCTAGGTAGACTCTCACCCGGAGTGGTAGTACCTGTTAGGTCCTATCTATGAGTTAGATAGAGTAGCCAACGAATGAAACAAAAACATCTTCGGCTAAAAAATGACCCAATGGGTTGACATGCCGTGAGATTCAACCAACCAACCAACCAACCAACCAACCAACCAGCCAACCGGCTTGACCTAGAGAATAATTATTTCATAGAATCATTATTCAAGAATTGTGTAGCATCAACGACCCTCTGAGATTCGTTTGCCACAAGATGAATGACTCTATACACTAGTATAATAATGTTTGCCTCTTTACAAGTGTCCACAGAATTATATTGCTTCGGTTTACTGCCTATGTGCCATATTGAAAGATATAAACTAGATTGGTACACATTTGCATAAAGCTTTTTACATCATTTCCTTATTACATAGAGTGTTTGTTGAGTTGATGGAAAGACAGAATACGCCGCCACCTAGCGGGCAGCCTATGTCTGTCCACTCCGCTTACTTACCCTTGAAATTCAATACTCCCACCCTCCTCATCAAAACCGATTCGTGTGTATTTGCTTATTTTTGAGCCGGTACCCATCACGAAGATTAATATTTATACTTTGCGCCTATGGCCACTCGGCATCTGGTCAACACCAACTTTCTCTCTCCCATCTTCTCTCTCTGTGTCTCTCTAGCTCTACCAGTCACCCCCCCTCTCTCTCTCTCTATTTCCCCCGGGCATCGCTCTTTCAGCTATCACCAGTGTTTTGAATGGCCAGCTTGGTGACTAAAGTGATTATCACATTTGCGAGAAGGAAAGCAGACACAAGTGGACATAGGGAATCAGTAATAGAACGGGCAACGCCATAACAAAGTAAATAAAATTTAACTGTTTTGCAACTCTGTAAATTTACACTAGCACACGTTCATAAGTTTTGGAAATATGAAAGTTGATCCTTATCTTACATTTAAATTAGTTTCCGGGTCTTGTCTGATTCACTGAGACGAGGAATTGTCAACGGTAATCTGCTTATCTCCATTCTACATTTCGACGTGTGCAACAATGATACGATTTTAGATAACTGTAGTGAACATAGTCTCTATCCCCGATGTAAAAGGCACCAAATTGCATGCCGGTCGGAGAGGCCCCCTTCGATCAATCGGCTGGTCACGTCAAGCCCTAGCACCTATATGATTTTCCCAACCCTATTGCCCTTATGGCAAGTCCCAACCCCTTTTTATCATATGGGTGCTAGAAGGCGGTGACTGAGGGTCTACATGTCCTGGAAATTACGTTAAACTCTATCTGATGGTGATGTTCCAGTTTTGGAGGTTTGGGGAATGTGGAGCACCCCTTCATACCCATTGCTCCCAGGTCCACTCTGACCCGGAGTGGTATTACCTGTTAGGGTCCCATCTATGGGTTAAATAGAAAAACATGAGTTGATAGACAAAATTGTATTATTCATTAAGAATTGATTTATTTCAAAACTTTATCGGCATTAAATGACCCACCGAGGTTAATATGCCGTAAAACCAAACCAAACCAAACCAAACCAAATTGCATGCGCCATACACGGGCATGAAAACTACCCAGTTCCTCAAAATTAATCAGATACTGTACATGTGTGTGCAGAGAATTAGCATGACTAACCGAGGCACACATAAAAGACGGTGGAATTCTTTTTATGGCGATAACGAGAATTTTTAAGGCTGGGGCGTGTAGAGGAGAATTACGGACAGCGAGGAATCTGAGTGACAACAAGAATACATTTCATCAACTACTTGCAACAAATACTTCTTTCTTTCTTTCTTCCGCTTTGTCGACGGGGCTTAGAATACGTTGACTGTATCTTCAACAGAACGGATAAAACTCTTCCTATGACACTAGACTGCATCAGAATTCAATTCTGAAAATATAAGGGATGCCTTCCCGGTGGAATAAGTCTGTGTCCCCTGCAGAAGGGTAAGGTCCTCTTCCTCTAAAAATAATGGGTCTTCTTTCTTTCTTTTTTTCTTTTTTCTTTCTTTCTAATGATCTCTCTCTCTTTCTCTTTTTCCCCCTCTTTCACCCCCTCTCTCTTTCTTTCTCTTTTTCACCAGCATATTTTTAGGTTTGATTTATTTGTTTAATGGCATATCAATTAATGGGTTGTTTAATGCCGAAAATTGATTTCTTTGGAAATGTTGCACCACCATGAAATAATGGGATAAACTTCACCGACGGAACTGACTTGGTGTTGGCGTGGCCCTCTAGCAATATAATTGTAATGTGTCACTTTTTCGAGAGAGGGGAGGGTCGCCCCGGTGAGAACATATGATGCTAAGACCCGTAATCTTCCATGACCCGGGGTCATCACTGAAGAATTTGCCCCAAAATAGTCTATTTTAATTTCTTAGGGATCCAAACATCTTTTCCTAAAAGTTCCATTAAAATTCAGTTATCCATTGTATTAAAAATACCCAGCTTTTTGTCTAGAATCATTTGTTTGCACTCAGTTATATGATATCAACTATTCCTATCTAATGTAGCGTTGCCGCTCCGAATAGCAACATCCCAGTGTGAAGATCCTGGTAACCTGTTTGATTTTTCAAAATCAAACATGTCAATTTATTTCCTTGTTGTAAAAAACTTTATTCTTACCGACAGATCGTCGCTAGCAGTAAACAGTAGCAGCGAGAGAAAGGATGGAAGGAATTTGCCTTATTTATATTATTTATACACCAACTGTCAAGAGAGAGAGAGAGAGAGAGAGAGAGAGAGAGAGAGAGAGAGAGAGAGAGAGAGAGAGAGAGAGGACGAAAGGTGGGTCGGTTGGTGGCGTTAGGTTAAATCACCAGTTCGTGTGTCTGTCACTCTGTCCACCCCTCGGACTCTCCCCGCCCTCTTTCAACACTGGCCCTTTTTTTTTATAATCATGTTTTTTTCCACACGTCAGCTGATTCTTTTGTGAGGTAATTATCCGCCTTATTTGCATTATTTCTCCTATTGATATGGCTTATATCTATTTCCCCTTAATATCTTCTCAAATATTCGAATTTTATTGAATCAAACTATTTACAACAAACTTACATTCCAACAAGATTTTTCTTCTCAAATATTTTCCAAAATATTTTCCTTTCTATCCTCTTCACTCATAAGTTACATTTTACTAACATTAATTTTTTGAAACTCTCAATTGTTTTACGCTAATACATCCATTTCCACACATGATTTCAAGTATTCATATCCAACAATAATAAATCTATTTTATAATAAACATTTATTTACACATGACGTTTAAATCACTCCGTTCATAAATCAATCAACCATATTCATATTGTAGATAATTCCCTCTGTTAAAATTACTTACTTGGGAAAGACATGATATCACTCAGATATTTCATCACAATCATAGTTGATAGAGAAGAGTATACATAACTGAATAATTGGTGAAACTATTCTCCTATAAGATCCTTACTTCCAGAGGCATTTAAAGGAAAAGGCTGTTACTTCCATTGTCATCGTTGACAAGGACCATTAAATTAATTTCTAATATCATCTTTCGGGTTAAACTGGAATTTTTAACTATAAATCACTTATTACAGGCTTATTTAAACGATATAATACTAAACTATGAAAGCGTAAAAGTTATTAACTTTTTGCCCTCGGCTGGACTGTGTGGCTTGCATCGTAGACACTAATTATTATATAAACGGGTACTCATACAAGGTTAAGTCAAAACGACCGGAAAAAGTCCGAAAATGGAACAAAATATATTTGTAACCTACCACAATGCATTGCAATAAAACGAAACCACAACACATACATACAATGTCTGTCTAGAAAGTAATAGCTTGTTTTATTATTTTTCAGGTGAGCAACACTGACTGAAAATTAACTGTTCAATATCAAATGTGTTAAAACTTTCAATTCTCACACTGAGGCGGTAAAATAAGATAACTGCATATCTGCAGAGGGGTAGACGCCAATAGGGCCATCTGTTGGCAGTGGATAGCAACCTGTAATGACCGAGGACAGGATTGTGGTGGATTAGTGGTTAAGGGGAATTCTATTGAACAATAGACGTCATTTAGTCACGTTCTACGAGAGTGTCTTGGTCAGCCTATAAACTTTTCAACCGACCATCGTATATAAGATTGTCACATAATCTTTGTCATGAATATTTGATGGCAAGTGGGATTGAATTATATATATATATATACATACATACATACATACATACATACATACAATAGTTGGAACTTCGTATATATATATATATATATATATATATATATATATATATATATATATATATATACGAAGTTCCAACTATTACCTGAGACCAAAAACTGAATATATAACATTAACTGCAGCATAGTGGCCATCAACATACGATCTAATCTGATTTTTTCTCATACCAAACATCGCCAGGCAATATTTTTATTGGATCAGAATGAGAATCTTGATAGCTTCTATAATTGTTTAAAGCAACAAGGAATGTAGGTGTTATCTGATATATATATATATATAATATATATATATATATGTGTGTGTGTGTGTGTGTGTGTGTGTGTGTGTTCGTGTATGTGTATGTGTGTGTGTATATATAAGTTAGGAAATGAAGTTAATGGTGCTTGGTTTGAAAATGGCATTGGCAAGAAATTATTAGGAACCATGCGCCGTTAACTTCATATCCGCGATACCTTAACTTAGATATACCTACTCTATCCACGATATTGAGCACTATTTACTTACAAATATAGCACTCAATATATATATATATATATATATATATATATATATATATGTTCGTGTGTGTGTGTGTGTGTGTGTGTGTGTGTGTGTGTGTGTGTGTCTAAAGTACTTTAGGTGGACCATTGTCGGTATTTATGTCTCTGAAGAGTTATTTTGTACATGGTTCTATCGAATACAAATAACTTTTGAGCAGGTCTATTTTACCCATATATAGGACCGTGCAGGGCACTTAACGTTAGTAAGCTAGACTCGCAAACCATTGTTAGTGAGTGCGATTCTCACTGGGTGCCCTATACCTCTGGCCTTATGTCACATCTATGCTAAGCTTAGTAAATAACTATATGGGACCGTGCTCTGTACTACCACAGCGGTTTTGTTGGCATTAACCTGTCTCAAATGGCAACGTTTCTATTTCTTTTCTATTTGACGTTAAAATAAAATCCAAACGGTAATTCTGCCTTATTTTTAAAAATTTAAATTGTATACACTTTAATGAAATTAAAGGTTTTAACAGTGACCCCCAAACCAGCTATTTTTAAATTATTTATTTTTAAATCATTTATTTTGTAAATCATTAAAACATATAAATATATAAATAATTTTAACAGACTCGCACATGGATGAATAATTTTTTGAACATTATTCATTGTAGCAAACCTTCTTCAATATTTGAAAGGTCTTGATATAATGAATATGTAAATACCTTGATACCCCCTTACTATAATCTCATTGGACAGTGTCATGTATAAATAGTCGACACTGTGTTGGTTCTACACCGAGACCCACACTTACTCGATTGACCAGACCTTATGCTGACAAGCTAACTTTACTCGCTAGACGACACCTTGACCAACGGATGTAACAATTACTACTGCGATAATATACCAAATACGAACTTCAGAATATATCCCTTAACCCGGATATATCAGGTCTAAAAATTGTATGTTTATTTGAGGTTCACCCTGTAGCTTACGCCAACCTGGTCACAAAAATGCGTACAAGACAGGTCGCGATATAGACAGCATGGTGTAACTTGACCTCACTCACCACAATTCCTGTCCCCGCTCCCTGCTGTGCACGCACGGTTGTCCTATACTTGTTTTTTTTTTTTTTCAACAGAGACAGTCTCGGAACTTTTAGATAGTACCACGTACGTCCGTATTTATTTCGCCATTTTGCGGTTGGTTTATTGTTAATAAATTCAGGAAAATAAACGCTGTCTTTTGAAACGTTGGGAATTAGTGTTGTCTTTCCAATTTCCGAGATTTATGATTGCCATTCCAAGTCGCAAGAATTCTTTAGATTTCGAAAAAAAGAAATTGAGCAAGTAAAATTGTCATTAAATAATGGAAGAAAAAAAAAGAAACAGTTGAAATAAATAATGAATAAAAAATATATAAATTTATAAAGATTAATGAAACAAAATGAAAGAATGATGGGAGCAAGTAGAGAAAAATGAAATAAATTAAGAGAAATAGAGAAAGAAATAGAGAAAAAAAAACGTAAAAGTAAAATCGGCGAGGCGGCCTATTGTCAGTATCACCCGGGCACTGAGGGAGTCTATCCACTTTTCATTAGCGCTAGAACAAGGATTTGTTTGTATTGCTAAGATTTTTCGGACTGTTGACCTCATCTTTATTGTTATATGCATTACGTGCCGGCCAATGTGCCTCCCGGTTGGACACATTGCAGAACGGATATAAGGGTCGAGTTGATACAGTTGTAAGTGATAGTCATCTGGAGGTCACAGGTTCAATCCTGACTAAGGGCGTAAATAGCGTAGAGTACTTAAGATATCTTAACACTTGTACTAGACCATGTTTAACGGAATGAGAACCATCTACTTTAACGAATTAAATAAAAGAATCGGTTCAAAGTTCCGTGAAGGCTTCAGGGTTTGACAAGAAGGTTCCCGAGTTCGACCAGAAACACCTGAAGAAGGTCGGAGAGCACATCGCCCGAAACGTTGCTTATATAACAATAAAGATGAGACCAACTGTCCGAAAAATCTAAGTAACACAAATTATCAAGCCTAATCTGAAAAAGGAGATTGTTTTTTTGTGTCTGAGGTGGGGTGCCACACCAATCATCAGCACCCCAATTTACCACACAGATCTAAGCTGTGTTACTAATGCGCTGAGTTGACGTGGACTGGTATCGAACCCGGAATCTTGTGGCTCCGAGGCGGATGCTGTAGAAAAAGAAAGAAATAAGAGAGAAACAGTGTAGTTTAAAATAAATGTGACGCACCTTCAATACCATTAAAACGATAAAGCATTTTAATCATATACAAGATATCTCCGATAAGAGCCATCCATTCAATATAAACAATATATATATATATATATATATATATATATATATATATATATATATATATATATTAGAATTATCCTGAAGAACCATTCGGGTTAAACCTAGATAGATAGTGTCTGACTCATATAGGTCCTCATATTCATGCTCTACTTAATGTAGTGAGCACTTGCTACATATAAAACTTAGAAAACTCCCCCGGTGTTTTTTCTTTTGGCCACTACATACAATACTGATGATTATTTTGAGAAAGTACGGGTGTGCCGGCCTTTTTAAAAAAATTTTCCTCGGATGTCCGTTTGAAAATTTTTTTAAAATTTTCAAAAATTGAATAACCTGTTTTTTTTCCACACCGGTAGAGTTTACAAGTCAAAATTATATATATATATATATATATATATATATATATATATATATATAATCCAAAAGTCCAGAGAAGAAATCTTCCTTACGACACAAGAGTTTTATTTAAACAAAACCAAGTCGCAGTTTGAGAGCTCAATGTGTGCTCTTAATGTTAGAGTCACAGAGCAAATATATGAGTAAAGAAATAACAAAAGACTTAGAGATTTAGTTTATAGTCTATTTCAGGGAGCTCCTTGAAATCGACTATAATGCTAAATATCTAAGTCTTTTGTTATTTCTTTACTTATATATATATATATATATATATATATATATATATATATATATATATATATATATATATTTAACAACCCCACCACACGAGAAGAATGCCACATAAATCTGTTTTAAGCAGAATTTAACAAGTTTGAATTCTGACTTTTCGTTCTCCTTACCAAGATTATTGTCTGTCCTATTATTTACTCCATAGTAAGAGGGAGAATAGTTGTATTCATACCTTTCCCAGGGGTATTAATGATTTAGAAAATGTTACTAGCCATGTCCAGGATTTGAACTGGTGTCGCCGTGTCTCATTCTTACGAAGATAACCATTAGACCAGGATAACCATTACACAACGAGTGCTTCACTCACATATAATTCATCGACACTTTAACATTTCAAAAGAGTCTGCAATGTCTGTTTCCGAGATCGCTAGATTATGTATCATCATTCTCCACAATCTTTTACAGAAGGACGTTGCTAAGGATGCTGGTTATGGTTGCTAGGTACATGGTTGTTAAAGTAGTAGGCTGCTAAGGACGCTCTTTACGGTTGCTAGGGAGGCCATTTTGGCTCAGGAAGCTGTCTATGGACAGTATTGAAGCAAAGGAGTAGATTTTAGACGGATTTTGTTGAATTTAGCTGTTTCTAGGGGCCGTTGCTAAGGACGGCACTAATGGTTGCTAGGGACGCTATTTTCTGCTGAAAACGAGGCTAGGGTTAATATTGTGGCTATAACACAGAGAAAGCAACTATTAATGCCAAGGGCTGTACTTGAGATAGTCTATTTACCAAAATGCTTTTACAGAAGGACGTTGCTAAGGATGCTGGTTATGGGTGCTAGGTACACGGTTTTTAAACCGGAAAGTGGCTATTTGCTTATTTAGTAGTAGGCTGCTAAGGACGCTCTTTACGGTTGCTAGGGAGGCCATTTTGGAAACATCCAAATCTACACTGTGTACTCCAGCCTTCTTCATGATTAACGGAATAAGAACAATCTACCCCAATGGATTAAATAGCGGGTTCGGTTCGAAGTTCGGTGAAGGCTCATGATTCGATCATGAAGGCTCTAGACTTTGACAAGAAAGGTTTGACAAGAAACCCCTGAAACGGTCAAAATGTTGTGTATATTTGAGGTCCATTTTGAAGGTCTCTAATGAGCTCGAGAACGTGGGCACAAAAATGTGTATAAAACAGGCCAGGATGTAAACAGAATGACGTGACTTGACCTCCTCGCTCACGATGATTCCTGTTTCTTCTCAGCTTCACTTGCATGACTGTCCCATGCTTCGTTTTCAACAGAGTCTGTCTAGAAACTTGTAGATGGCAGCACTTAATATGAATGAAGATGAAGATAACTGTCCGAAAAATCTAGATAATACAAATAATTCTATATTACATCAGTCTCCATTCTTATGTATGACACAAAGATTGCAATACAATTGAGAAACAAAAACAAACTCTTGACAAACAACTACACAATCCATGTACAACAAATGCGAGTCCCTAACCTCTAGTCCTAAAAGAACCCTTGACGAGTCGACACGATGTTCAAATCAGTAAACAAACCAACCTAAAAATTATAAGACCCATTGACATAATATTTGGCGTGAAGGTTCATAAGAAATCCACATGTTACATGGAGGTGACATTAGTGGCAATCTAAGTTTAATATAAAGTAAATAAAGTCGTCGGGGTAGCCTAAAGTCGATATCAGTGAGGGAGTCTATCCCCTCTTCACTAGCGTTAGACTAAGAAGATTGTTTTGGTGTCTGAGGTGGGGTGCCACACCTACCATCAGCTCTTCACTTTACCGCACAGATCCCTGTGCTACTCGTACGCTGAGTTGGCGAGGGCCGGTTTCGGACTAGGAACCTTGTAGTTACTAGGCGGATGCTCTACCAACGGATCCAAACCTAGTAGCTAAAACTTATTTATTTATTTGTTACAGAAGCCGCTGTGATTAAAAAAAACTTTATTTAGAATCTAGTTTAAAAGAAACACTGAATCCAATCGAAGGGCTTCGTTACGCTGAGAGCCGGTATCGAACCTAGAAACATGTGGTTCTTAGTCGAACGCTTTACCGACTGAGCTAAACATTGGAAACATATAATTCTATGTCAATTCTTTATCCATTGATCCTTGTGTATGACACAGATTTATTGCAATAAAATTGATTCTTATACAAATCTATAGCATTAAATTCAAATGAATTCAATTATAATGAGACTCACCTTTGCCATGTCTATCAACTTAAGCAGGGATAATATTTCAAGATCATTGGCCTCAACCGAAATTATTCCTGCTTTTTCTAAACCCGCACAGCTGTTTTTCAGAATTGGGTCCCAAAACAATCTTTTCATACTAGCAGCCAGTGGGAGAAGAACTGATGATCTTTACGCAGAAACCATGTCATGTAAAGGGTCATATCAAGGGTCATATTAAGGGTCATATTAAGGGTCATTTGTTTTAGTTTGGGTAACAGAATATTTTTTTCAGCAATAGTTACTTTTTTTTTCACTTGTATTGTGTCAAAAGAAGTAATATATTGAAGAATAATATCATATTTGCGGGAGTATTTAAAGAAAAGATCAGGACAAACATGAACAGAAATTGAATAAAAATATGGGAAGAAAAAGAAGGAAAAACAACTAAAGAGAGAGGAAAACGTGTAGGATTGAGAAAAAATAATTAAAAATAAGCAGCAAAGTGAAGAAGAAGAAGAAGAAGAAGAAGAAGAAGAAGAAGAAGAAGAAGAAGAAGAAGAGCTGAGAGGAAAAGGAGAAAAAGGTAGAAGGAAAATTGGAAAAGATTAGGAGAAGGTGAGGTAACGGTGGAGATGAAGAAAGTACAAACAGTAAAAGCAAGAAAAAAGAAGAAGAAAAAGATAGAGGAGAAAGAGACATAAAAGAAAGGTAAAGAGGATCAAACAAAAACAAATACAAAAAAGAAAAGAAACAATAAAGTCTCCATCAGATGATGACTCTAAAATCAGGAATAGTTTCAGGTCTAAAGTAACATTTTCCAATCCAACAGTGGTTATCTCTGCTAGTAAAAACATATTAAAATTACTACTACTACGACCACCGATGATAATGATAATAGTAATAATAATATTAATAAAAATAATAGTTACATATGAAGGAACTACTACTACTACTACAAACAATAATAATAATAATTATGAAAATGATAATAATGCTAATAATGGGAGTAATAGTAATGATAGTAAATGATAGTAAATATTGGAAGAGACTACTACAGCAACTACTACTGTTAGGAATACTACTACTACTATTACTAATAATAATGATAATAATAATATTAATCGTAATAATAGTAGTAATAATAATAACAATATAGAAAGAGACTACTACTACAACTAATAATAATAATAATAATAATAATAATAATAATAATAATAGCAATATAGGAAGGGACCACAATAACAGAAACAATAGCAGCAAGAACTTTAGAAATAATAATAATAATAATAATAATAATAATAATAATAATAATAATAATAATAATAATAATAATAAACAGTAATAAGAACAAAGAGAGTGGGAAATAAAAGTAGCAGTTGGCCAAGTTTGATAGGAATAAAAGAAATAAATCGACTGGTCGATGCGGCAACGTGCAGAAACGATACGATGAAAGGGTTTTTGCATCCAAGTGAGACGAAATTATTAAGCAGGCGTTATCTTCTTGGAACAGGCAGCGGTTGGACAAAGACTTGAGACGAATTTAGCTCGAGAGACCCCCATAATGTATTCATACAACAAAAGCCAAATGTCCCATTACAGAAAAACAGTTATTGAGAATAAATAGCTTGATAGGGAAAAAAGAGCGTGTGAATGCAAGTCTTTGTAGAGGTCAGGGGCAGAGAGAGAGAGAGAGAGAGAGAGAGAGAGAGAGAGAGAGAGAGAGAGAGAGAGAGAGAGAGAGATTGGAGCGCAAGAGTTAAATGGCGAAAGGAGAAAAAGCGAATGATTGTAAGAAACTTTAAGAGAATGAAAAGAAAATAATTGTTTTGAGGACTACGCAACAAATTTGTGAGATATTAAAGTAATATAAACAAGAAAAGACATTGGATAAAAATAAGACAAAAAGAAAGACAACCAAAGAGAGAGGTAAACGTGCTTGATAGAGTGAAAATAATTAACGATAAGAGAAGAAGAAGAGAAGAAGAAGAAGAAGAAGAAGAAAGAAGAAGAAGAGCATCATAACAACAAGTAAATTCAAGAAGAAATGGACGACGAAAATGGAAGAAAAAGGCCAAGAATAAAGAGACATAGAAGAAAGGTAAGAATAACAAGAAAAAAGAAGGAAGCAAAAAAAGAAAAAGTAAAAAGAAAGAGGTGAAAGAAAAAGGAAAAAAAAGTATGTGAATAAAGAATAAGAAATATAAGAAGAAGAAAAATAAAACCAGTGAAAGAGATCGATAGGTAAGAGAAGAAAAGAACAAGAAAAAAGTAAAGGAAAAGATGACGAAGCAGGAAAAATAAAGAAAAAGAAAAGAAAAAACAAAACAACAATAATAATAATAAAAATAAATAATAATAATAATAATAATAATAATAATAATAATAATAATAATAATAATAATAAACAAGAAGAAGAAGAGAAGTAAAGAAAGTAAAGAAGAAGAAAAGAAAGAGAAGAAAAAGTATTTTTTTAAAAAGAAACAGAAAAAGGGTGAGAAAGAAGGGAAGATGTAAAAACAAAAGTAAAAGAAAATGACGACAACGATGCCAAAGAAAAGTAGAAGAAGAAAAAAGAAGAGAAAAAGAAGAAGAAGAGAAGAATAAGAGAAGAAATGAGAAGCAAAAAAAGTAAAAAATGAAAGAGAATTATATGAAAATAATAAATAGGAAAAAAGAGGATAGATGATGAAGAAAGAGATGAAGAAACCAGAAAATAAGAAGGAGGAGGAAGAAGTGAAGAGAAAAAGAAAAAAAAAGAATCGAAAAGTTAAAGAAACTGAAGAAAGGGTTAAATAAGCAACAATAAAAAATAAAGTGATCTAAAAGTAAAAAGAGAATAAAAAGAAAGGCTGGAAGACATAAATGATAGTTTAAATATGATAAATAAAGGATGTTTAGATGATGATAGTAGACAACTAAAATAGAGAAGAGGAAAACAGAGAAAAAGGTATTTTTAAATAGACAAATAAAGAGAGAAGATAAAGCTAAATTTTAAAAAAAGAGAAAAGGAAACAAAACCAAAGACCAAACCCCCCCCCCACCAAAAAAAAAACCCAAAAAAAAGTTTACCAGAAAATATAAAAGAAAGTTAAGAATATATATATATATATATATATATATATATATATATATATATATATATATATATAAGGTGTGTCTAAAAGTATCGAAATTTTTGTACTTTTTGACACACTTTTATTATGAAAAATAACGTTCCATTAATGAATTTTTTTTCAGAATACAAGGTGTGTCAATAATGTACCAGGTTTAAACTGTATTTACCAAGATAGAAATGAAGAATGACTGGTACCTTATTTTTTTTTTCAGAAAACAAGGTGTGTCAAAAAGGACAAAAGATCTCGATAGTTTTTTGACACACCTTATATATATATATATATATATATATATATGTGTGTGTGTGTGTGTGTGTGTGTGTGGGTGTGTGTGGGTGGGTGTGTGTGGTAAAGAATAAAGGAAAAGGGGACAAAAAGAGCAAAACTCAAACAAGTAGATGTAGGAGATATATTTCGTTCTGCATTGAGCAGGCATGTTTGAGTTTTGCTCTTTTTGTCCACGTTTTCCTTTATTCTTTACCACGTTCTATCGGATTTATTCTAACCATCCTATACTCATATATATATATATATATATATATATATATATATATATATATTATAATATATTAATGATCTGAAGGCAATTACAATGCGTTAAAAATAAAAACAAAAAGATGTTATTTTTGTCTTATCGATTCAAGTAGAAACTTCATCTTCAAGATGAAGTTTCTACTTCGAAATCCTTCAAATCATTAATATATTATAACATACTTAACAATGCTTCAAGCAAATTACCAATTACTTTTATATATATATATATATATATATATATATATATATATATATATATATATATTATATATATATAAAGAAAAGAAAGGAATCAAATTCGTGATATCAAGACTAGTGAAATAACGCCGTGAATTGAAAATCAATAATAGCGAAGATTAATCGAAGAAGAAACAAACAAATTGATTAAATGAAGAAGAATTTGAAAGAAAGAAGTAGAAGAATAAAACGATTGAGTGGATAAAAAAAAACAGTAAGAAAACAAGGAAATGCTTTACAAAAAAAGAGAAAATAAAAAAGAAAGAAAGAAAATATGAATTGGGGAGACGAATAAAAAAATTTCAAAGAAGAATGGAATAAAGAAAATTAGAAGGAGTGAATGACATGGGATGAAGTAAGGAAAAACAAGGAATTCAAAATATAGAAAGAAGGAAAATATTCGAATGAAAAAATAAGAAGGAAAGAAAGAAACAAAGAAAGAAAGAAAGAAACAAGCAAACAAAAACAAACAAAACATATCGAATGAAAAGACAAAAGAAAACGTTACATGAAAAAACGAGGAAAAAGAGAGAAAGAGAGAAAGAAAAAAAGAAAGAAATACAGACAGAAATACATAGGATAAGAAAATGTAAAAAAAAGGAAGAACTATTAACTAAGAAAACGACAAAAGAAAGAAAGAAGGAAACGGAAAAATATAGAAAAAAGAAGAAGAAAGAAATACCGAAAGAAAAATGGAATGAGAATACGAATAAAAGAATAGAAAGAATGATATGAAAACAGAAGAAGGAAAAACACGAGATAAAGGGATTTAAAAGGTAGGGAATTAAAAAGAAAAGAAATCAGAAAAGAATGAAAACATGAAAAATGAGAAAATAAGAATGAAAGAATGAAGGAATGGAGAAAGAAAATAAATAAGTACAAATAAGGTAAACAGGAATGGAAATAAATCGAATAAGAAAATATTGGATAAGAAACGAAGAAAGAAAGAGAGCAAAAACTGAATAAATAAAGAGAGAAAGAAAAAAAGAAAGAAAAAAAAGAAAGAAAAAAGAAATAATATATGGTATAAGAAAAAAAAATGCTGATAAAGAAAGAGAGAAAGAGCAAAAGAAAGAAAAGGACGTAGAATAAGAAAATGATAAAATAAATCAAAAATTGATGAAGAAAGAAAGAACAAAAGAAAGAGCAAAAGAAAGAACGAAAGATAAAAAGAAAAAAGAAATTAAGAAAGAAAGAAAGAAGATATATGGGATTAGACAACGAAGAAAGAGGAGTAGAAGAAAGAGACAAGAGCTCAACAAAAGGTGAAAGGGATATATATATATATATATATATATATATATATATATATAGAGAGAGAGAGAGAGAGAGAGAGAGAGGGGGAGAGAGAGAGAAAGAGGGAATAAATATGGCATTTGTGAGAAAGATGAACAAATGGTGGAGAGCTAAAGCTAGTTATTTACTAAGCCTAGTTTAGCACAAGGGCAGTAGTACGGGTCACCCAGTGAGAATTAAATCCCTGGGCAATGATATGTAAGTATAGCTAGCTAGCCATTACAATCAGGCGAGTTGCCAAACTTTTTCGTGTGATTATTATTTACTAAGCTGACCAGAGTTTAGCACAAGTCCAGAAGTATAGTACACCCAGTGAGAATCGAACGCACTGGCAATGGTCTGCTAACCTAGCTCACTAGTCAAGAGACACCCATTTCAAATTAAGCAAACCTTAGGGTTGAAACAATGTCACTTGTTTGGGGCATCCAGTGAGAATCTAACGCGTTACTTAGTAGCAATGGATATGCGAGACTAGTTTGTATACCAGCAAATCAAGACAGGGTGTTCAGATAGCCAAAGGTGGTTGAAATGCTGGAAGAGAGAGAGAGAGAGAGAGAGAGAGAGAGAGAGAGAGAGAGAGAGAGAGAGAGAGAGATGAGAGTGAGATGCTTATATAGAGAAAATGGAGAGAGAGGGGGATATATATATAGAGAGAGAGAAATGAAGAGAGAGATGTAGACTGATAGAGTGGAAGGAAAAGAGAAAGAGAAAGAGAAAGAGAGAGAGAGATGCATAGAGGGGGGACAAAGAAGTTGTGTGCGTGTGTGCGCGCCTGTGTGCGTGAGAGACAAAGATGGATATAAAAAAAAGACATAGAAATATATATATATATATATATATATATTATATATATAGAGAGAGAGAGAGAGAGAGAGAGAGAGAGAGAGAGTGGAGAGAGAGAGAGAGAAAGAAGAGAGAGAAAGAATCGAGAGAAAAAGGTAGATATATTGAGAGAAAAATGGAGAGACGAATAGAAAAGGAACTAGAGAATAAGAAAGGAGAAATGGAAGACAGAAGAAGGCCCGTATGCGTGTATGAGAGAGAGAGAGAGAGAGAGGAGAGAGAGAGAGAGAGAGAGAGGAGAGAGAGAGAGAGAGAGAGAGAGAGTTACAATATAATAACATTATAAAGAAAGAAGCAGTAAACGAAACATCTCGAGATATAAATAAAACCAAGAAGAAAACTTAACACATGAAATACATCGAATACGAAAGAAATAAAACGAAAAAGAACATAAAGCTGACCGCTGAAAAAATACCATAAACAAGAGAAAAAAAAAACAAAAAACAAAAAACAAAAAACAAATAAATAAATACCCCCCCCCCCAAAAAAAAAAACGAGAAAAAAAAAACCCCAAAACAAACAAATGAAACAATAATATTTCCACCACATCCACCGTTTCCACCGGGCCGTGTTTCCCCGCCAAAAGTCATTTCGAAACAGAGTTACCGTTCTTGAAGTTTTTATGTCTGCTCTGCATATGGTGCGTTGCGGAAAAGATAGAAAACGACGTTAATCAATAGAAATGAAGAAAATGCTAATGAGTCACTGTTAATGCCTACAATTCTGATAGTGTGACTGGCTGACTTAACTGACAGCTTTGCACTTTAACATTTTGGGTCGTCAGTCACTGCTAGTACAAACTTGGAACACATTCACTTGTGTTTGAAGTTTACGAAGCAGTTGTAACAGGTCTTTTTAAAAAGACAAATGTGTTTCTCTATTTCTTTCTTTCTTTCTTTCTTTCCTTCTATCTATCTATCTATCTATCAACTTTATTCTATTCATATCTATCTATCTATCTATCTATTATCTATCTATCTATCTATCTATCATTTATTCTATTCATATCTATCATCTATCTATCAAGTTATTCTATTCATATCTATCTATCTATTATCTATCAACTCTATTCATATCTATCAATCTATCTATCAACGTATTCTATCATATTCTATCTATCTATCTATCTATCTATTTTATTCTATTCATATCTATCAATCTATCTATCTATCTATCTATCTATCAACTTATTCCATCATATCTATCTATATCTATTCAACTCATATCTATCAACTTTATTATATCATATCTATTATCTATCTATCTATCAACTTTATTATATTCATATCTATCTATATCTATTTTATCTATCTATCATATTTATTATATTCTATCTATCTATCTATCTATCTATCTATCATCTATCAATCAACTTTATTATATTCATATCTATCTATCTATTCTATCAATCAACTTATTATATTCATATCTATCTATCTATCTAATCTATCATTTTATTATATTCATACCTATCTATCTATCTATCTATCTATCTATCTATTATATTCATATCTATCTATCTATCTATCTATCAACTTTATTATATTCATATCTATCTATCTATCTATCAACTTTATTATATTCATTATCTATCTATCTATCTATCATCAACTATCTATCTATCTATCTATCTATCTATCCTTTATTATATTCATATCTATCAATCTATCTATCTATCTATCTCAACTTATCACTATCTGACAATTATGAATTCGTCCTAACTTCCCTAGCAGTGTCCAGCATTTCTTGTTCGTCTTACTTGGATGTTTTTCCCACCGATCTCCCCCACACTCTCTCTATTTCTGTCAGTTCATATCTATCTATCTATCTATCTATCTATTTAGTTGATTAATACTTAAACCAAGTCATATTCCCACAGGAGATGGTGGCATAAACTCTATTTGATATATATATATATATCCCTCTATCTATCTATCTCAGTCCATATCTATCAATATATCTACCTCGAAAATTATTACTCACGCTCTCTCTGTTTATATATATATATATATATATATATATATATATATATATATATGTGTGTGTGTGTGTGTGTGTGTGTGTGTGTTGTGTGTGTATCAATCTCAGTCTGTTCATTTCTATTTATCTATCTATCTATCTACTGTATCTGTTAAGGCTACTATAGGATCACCTTCAGTATCGGATTTTCTTTTGCCAGATA
Organism: Doryteuthis pealeii; assembly: GCA_023376005.1. Taxonomy (NCBI): domain Eukaryota; kingdom Metazoa; phylum Mollusca; class Cephalopoda; order Myopsida; family Loliginidae; genus Doryteuthis; species Doryteuthis pealeii. Next base: position 34,381,620 of record CM042148.1, on the reverse strand, counting down.
AAGTTGCTAACACTTGCGTTAATCTAAGTCATCTATCTGTCTATCTATCTATCTATCTATCTATGTATGTATCTATCTATATATTTTAAGTTTAATAGTTTGAAAAAATCTACAATGGTAGGCACTCTTGTGGATCAAATACACTAAACTGGGAATACACTTACACTGTTACATGCAATTACAAACCATTATGAAAATCTATCTATCCATCTATCTGAAGGAAAAGAAAAGAGAAAAGGGAAACAGACGTGGCTACAAAAAGATACGTAGAGTGGTTTTCTCCGGCGATGAAGCAAAACCTTTGTTCATCTATAATTCGCCAACTCCTTGATGTTTGTGGCGGTTTCACTTAGCCCCAAAAAGTAAACTTGTCAGTGACCCTAAAACAGGAGTTTACACGATTGAGCTCTTGACTTCTCCCTGTCAGTCACGTCCGACATAGCCGGACGTTGAGGTCATTGGTGGTGGAAGAAACCACTCTATTACAAAGTTATAGTGACACAAAGTAGGAAAGCTGAAAGCAATAAGTAGAGAGAGAGAGAGAGAGAGAGAGAGAGAGAGAGCGAGAGAGAGAGAGAGAGACGAGAGAGGAGAGAAAGAAAGTTTAAGAAAAAAAATCACGTTTATATATATATATATATATATATATTATGCAATGCATCACGATATTTCTATAGACGACACAAAAATTATGCTTGCCGTGTGTGTGTGTGGTGTGTGTGGTGTGTGTGTGTGTGTGCGTGCGTGTATGCGTATGTGTGTTTCTTCTAACGGATAGAATAAATAAGTTTCTTCTAATGCTTGTTTTTTTTTAGAGTTAACTGCAAAAACATATTTGAATGTTAATTATCAGAAAAATTCGTTTTTAATAGAATCAATTTTTGTACCAAATTAGAACTAAGCTTAGATAATAGATAGCTCAGATTAGCGCAATGGTTAGCAACTTTATCTGGCAGACCAGAGGATATCATGAGTTCGATCCTTCTAAAATCTATTTTAGGATCAATAAAAAAGCAATTATATTGGAATTTAAAAGAGATGCCAGGTTAGGAAGGATTGATATTTTTTCGGGAAGTATGATTCTTTCTTTCTTTCTTGTTTCAATTATTTGTTTCTTATTCTAAGCCCTCTTTCTTTCTTTCTTTCTTTCTTTCTTTATTTCTTTCTTCAATTTTTCGTTTCTTATTCTAGGTTCCCTTTCTTTCTTTCTTTCTTTCTTTCTTTCTTATTCTAAGTCCTCTTTCTTTCTTTCTTTCTTTCTTTCTTTCTTTCTTTCTTTCTTTCTTTATTAGTCCTCTTTGTATTTTCTTTCTTTTCTTTCTTTGATTTGGTTCCCGTTATATTAGATTTCTGGCGTAGTAGCTAACGTGTTGGACTGAGTTGAGCTATTACATTCACTTCCTGACTAATATCCTTAAGAAAAGTATGAACCCCCCGCCCCCAGATATGAGTTAAATAGTACCCCTACAGGGGAGCTAAAGTTTAGGTACCTGACATGTATGTCGAAAAGCAATAGTCTCCTTAAGGAAACAATTGTGATATTGCAAAAAGTACGTTGTACCTTTAAAATGAGGTAACCAAGTGAGTAACAGACACTACTAATATCTTTGTAATCTAAACATTGTAGTTCCTTTTTCTCTTTAATTCTTATTTCTTTCTTTTCTTTTTCTCTTTCTTTCTTTTTCTCTTTCTTTAATTCTTTAATTCTTTCTTCTTTTTCTTTCTTTAATTCTTTCTTTTCTTTTTCTCTTTCTTTAATTCTTTCTTTCTTTTCTTTCTTAATTCTTTCTTTCTTTCTCTTTCTTTAATTCTTTATTTTCTTTATTTCTTTTTCTCTTTCTTTAAATTCTTTCTTTTTCTCTTTTCTTTAATTCTTTTCTTTTTCTCTTTCTTTAATTATTTTATTTCTTTTTCTCTTTCCTTAATTCTTTTTCTTCTTTTTCTCTTTCTTTAATTCTGTCTTTCTTTTTCTCTTTTCTTAAATTCTTTCTTTCTTTTCTCTTCTTTAATTTCTTTTCTTTCTTTTTCTCTTTCTTAATCTAAACATTGTAGTTCCTTTAGACAATAACAAAATAAATAAAAATTATTCTAATTGATTATTATTCTAATAACTCCATTACAATCAACTAGATTTCCTATGCCACCGTTGAATGAGCTATCTTTACTAAATTCTATATGACTTTGATAAGTTAAGTTAAAAGTTAGAGTTAATAGAAATAATAGAATAATAATAATAGAGATTCGCTTCCGGTTTTTGTCTTGTAACAAAAAATACGTCACTGCCTTACGTCACTATACCCGAAATCATCATAACACAGAATAAATACGCTCAAAGTTTGAACATGCAACATTAGACAGTCCTCTTGTTTTTTAAAACAAGTTTTAATAGATACATCCCTGTGTCATATATTTTATATATAGTTTGTTTTATTTTAATAGATATTCAAAGTTAATAGAACTTAGTTTCGATTTCAAATTGTTTATTTTTACTCCGTTATTAAATTTTGATGATTTCATGATTTATGTTCAAACAAAATTAATTTTTAACTTCCACCTCCTCAAGCAATATCTTTCAAAAATTTATTTTACATCGCCCGAATGTTTTTTTTTTATTTTATTAGTCTGAGAAAAATTATGCCTTAAGTAATACTTATCAGGTACTTTTTTATAGTATCACCATTGTTCATTAAGCCTTTTCAGTATACATGTCCGACCTTAAACTGTTACCCCACTAACCACTACTGTTCTTCTATATGGATGGCTTTTGGCATTAACCACGAGGTTTGAGTGTCATTAAACAAAGAAAAGACAACCAAGACATCATTATATTCGTAGTTAAAGTTTAATGTTAGATAACTTTAAGCATTTTTAATCACCTTCTTATTTGCCGTCAATTCTTCATCCTTATTGACCTTTGCAATCTTAGACAAGGAGAATACACATTATTATGCTTGTTTCAAATATTTATTGAGGTGTATGTTTTTATAGCTGTACGACTTCTGAGAGAACGAAAATAGAGCATATTTAGAAAGTTGGGATTATCACGACATTGGCACGCAACTGGATATAGATGTTTGTAAAAAGAGGGATTGGAGAGAAACACACCTTTTAAAGAATAGGAATTTCTTTTTTTTTAAATTGTGCAGGAAAAACTATTTTCCAAGGACCAATACCGAAAAAAAGAAGAAAAAAAAATTAAGATAAAAAAAAAAAAAAAATAAGAAAATAGAAAAAAAAGAAAAAAAAACTAATCACAGAGACATTTAAACATTATATGGAGATAATAATCTTCTCCATGGAGACGCATCGTTTTCTTATGTTAATCGTCACTGGGAAATTGATACTAAGACACGAGTTCCAATCATAGACCCTGCATGACTGCTGATATGGATGAATGATCATGTAATACTGAACCATAAGACGATGAGACTATGATAATGGAGAAAATCCCCATAGATCATATTGATTCGATCTAGCCAGCTATAATTGCTGTTCTGGTATAATAAGTGAGATAGATTAGTATTATAGGCCGACTGGGAACGTTAACCTTGGCATGGAATCCGGTTTATGAGAAGGAAAAGCTCATTAAGCTTAAATCGTCCGCTTAGAAAATTGTATTCACCCTTGTGATTGTCTCATCGCATGTTTCCAACACACAAATTTATCCGGTCGTAAGGATGTTTCTTTTGGTCACACATATAAACCATATATATTAGTAGTAAATTTTCCATTTCCTTAACCTGTTAATATATGTAACTCTATGGTTCTTCATACCCGTTTGTAATCATTATTTTGTAAAACTTAATTGTTAACATATTATTGTTTTAACTAAAAAATTTATTAACTATTTAAAATTGTCATTATCTATATCTTTATTATTTTGTTTTACGATCGATTTATTACATCTCATTTGATCCTATACGTACAATTACTATAATAAGAAAAACTCCAATATATATTATATTATGCTCGTTCATATAAAATATTTTTAATATAAGCTGATTGAGTAGATATTTATGAATAGATAAGATGAGTTAACTCATCAGAAACTCCACTGATATGCTATCGATAGATGTGTATTTATTTTAAGAAGTTAAATGTTTTCAACCGTAATTATTGTAATAAAGCAAGTTTAGAGTTTTTTCTTCATTACTAAATTCTGTGCTACTGTTCCTTCTACTCATGGTATTATGGCACACTTGAGCTTCTTCGTGCTTATAGGTTATCTTATACTATTCTGCAAGATCTCTCTCTAGATAGTTTTTTGAATTAAGAACTTGAAGATCATCCCCTAATCGACTGAAAATGTAGTTTTATATATAGTAGTGATTGCTGAACTATAATTTGGCAATGTATCTCTACTTTCCTTCCTC
>CM042148.1:34356367-34377147 GCA_023376005.1 Doryteuthis pealeii | reverse complement strand
TCTTATCCACTTTATTCTATTCATATTATCAACTACTCTATCTATCTATCTATCAACTTTATTCTATCATACTATCTACTATCTATCTAATCAACTTTATTATATTATATTATCTATCTATCTATCTATCTATCTATCTATCTATCACACTGACAATTATATGATTCGGTCCTAACTTCCCTAGCAGTGTCCAGCATTTTTGTTCGTCTTACTTGGATGTTTTTCCACCGATCTCCCACACTCTCTCTATTTCTTGTCAGTTCATATCTATCTATCTATCTATCTTACTATCTATCTATTAGTTGATACTACTTAAACCAAGTCATATTCCCACAGGAGATGGTGGCATAAACTCACTATTTGAATATATATATATCCCTATCTATCTATCTCAGTCCCATATCTCTCAATATATCTACTCGAAAATTATTACTCCAATCCTCTCTCTGTTTATATTTATATATATATATTATATTAATATATATATATATATATAATATTGATATGTGTGTGTGTGTGTGTGTGGTGTGTGTATCAACTCTCAGTCTGTTCATTTCTAATTTATCTATCTAATCTTCATCTATGTATCTTGTTAAGGTACTATAGGACACCTTCAGTATCGGATTTTCTTTTGCCAGATAAAGTTGCTAACAACTTGCGTTAATCTAAGTCCTATCTGTCTATCTATCTATCTATCTATTATGTATGTATCTATCTTATATATTTTAAGTAATAGTTTGAAAAAATCTACAATGGTAGGCACTCTTGTGGATCAAATCACTAAACTGGGAATACACTTACACTGTTACATGCAATTACAAACCATTATGAAAATCTATCTATCAATCTATCTAAAGGAAAAGAAAAGAGAAAAGGCGAAACCAGAGTGGCTACAAAAGATACGTAGAGTGGTTTCTCCGCGATGAAGCAAACTTTGTTCATCTATAATTCGCGCAACTCCTTGAATGTTTGTGGCGGTTTCACTTAGCCCACAAAAGTAAACTTGTTAGTGACCTAAAACAGGAGTTACACGATTGAGCTCTTGACTTCTCCTGTCAGTCAGTCCGACATAGCCGGACTTGAGGTATTGGTGGTGGAAGAAACCACTCTATTCACAAAGTTATGTGACACAAAGTAGAAAGCTGAAAGCAAAGTAGAGAGAGACGAGAGAGAGAACGAGAGAGAGAGAGAGAGAGAGAGAGAAGAGAGAGAGAGAGAGAGAGAGAGAGAGATATGGAAGAGAGAGAAAGAAGTTAAGAAAACAATCACGTTTATAATACTATATAAATAATATAAATAATATATATATATATATAGCAATGCATCACGATTATTTCTATGACGAACACAAAAATATGCTTTGCCCGTGTGTGGTGTGTGGTGTGTGTGTGTGTGTGGGTGTGTGTGCGTATATCGTGCGTGTATGCGTTTATGTGTGGTTCTTCTAAAGGTAGAAAAATACTTTCTTCTAATTGCTTGTTTTTTTTAGAGTTTAACTGCAAAAAACATATTGAAATGTTAATTATCCAGAAAGTTCGTTTTTAATAGAATCAATTTTTGTACAAATTAGAACAAAGCTTCGGATAGATAGCTCAGATTAGCGCAATGGTTAGCAACTTTTCTGCAGACCAGAGGATATTATGAGTTCGATCTTCTAAAAATCTATTATTTAGGATCATAAAAAGCAATTATATTGGAATTTAAAAGAGATGCCAGTTAGGAAGGATTGATATTTTTATTCGGGAAGTATGATTCTTCTTTCTTTCCTTGTTTCAATTATTTGTTTCTTATTCTAAGCCCTCTTTCTATTCTTTCTTTTCTTTCTTCTTTATTTCTTTCTTCAATTTTCGTTCCTTATTCTAGGTTCCCTTTCTTTCTTTCTTTCTTTCTTTCTTTCTTTCTTTCTTATTCTAAGTCTCATTTCTTTCTTTCTTTCTTCTTTCTTTTCTTTCTTTCTCTCTCATTTTTGTTTCTTATTTAGGTTCCTCTTCTTTCTTTCTTTCTTCTTCCTTTATTAGTCCTCTTTGTATTTTCTTTCTTTTCTTCTTTATTTGGTTCCCGTTATATTAGATTCTGGCGTAGTAGCTAACGTGTTGGACTGAAGTTGAGCTATGTACATTCATTCCTGACTAATATCCTAAAGAAACAGTATGAACCCTCCCCCGCCCCCAGATATAAGTTAAATAGTACCCCCACAGGGGAGGCTAAAGTTTATGGTACCTGACATGTAGTCGAAAAAGCAATAGTCTCCTTAAGGAAACATTGTGATATTGCAAAAAAGTACGCTTGTACTTTAAAATGAGTGTAACCAAGTGAAGTAACAGATACTACTATATCTTTGTAATCTAAACAATTGTTAAGTTCCTTTTTACTCTTTAATTCTTTTCTTTCTTTCTTTTCTTCTTTCTTTCTTTTCTCTTTCTTTAATTCTTTTTTTCCTTTTCTTTCTTTATTCTTCTTCTTTTCTCTTCTTTAATTCTTTTATTTCTTTAATTTCTTTTTCTCTTTCTTTAATCTTTATTCTTTTTCTCTTTCTTTAATTCTTTCTTTTTTCTTTCTTTAATCTTTCTTTTTTCTTTTCTTTAATTCTTTTCTTTTTCTCTTTCTTTAATTCTTTTCTTTCTTTCTCTCGTTTTTTTTTTTTTTTTTTTTTTTTTTTTTTTTTTTTTTTTTTTTTTTTTTTTTTTTTTTTTTTTTTTTTTTTTTTTTTTTTTTTTTTTTTTTTTTTTTTTTTTTTTTTTTTTTTATTTTTTTTTTTTTTTTTTTTTTTTTTTTTTTTTTTTTTTTTTTTTTTTTTTTTTTTTTTTTTTTTTTTTTTTTTTTTTTTTTTTTTTTTTTTTTTTTTTTTTTTTTTTTTTTTTTTTTTTTTTTTTTTTTTTTTTTTTTTTTTTTTTTTTTTTTTTTTTTTTTTTTTTTTTTTTTTTTTTTTTTTTATTTTTTTTTTTTTTTTTTTTTTTTTTTTTTTTTTTTTTTTTTTTTTTTTTTTTTTTTTTTTTTTTTTTTTTTTTTTTTTTTTTTTTTTTTTTTTTTTTTTTTTTTTTTTTTTTTTTTTTTTTTTTTTTTTTTTTTTTATTTCTTTTTTTTTTTTTTTTTTTTTTTTTTTTTTTTTTTCTTTAATCTTCTTTCTTTACTCTTTCTTTATTTTTTTTTTTTTCTTTCTTTAATTCTTTCTTTTTTCTCTTTCTTTATTCATTCTTTTTCTTTTCTTTAATTCTTCTTTCTTTTTCTTTCTTTAATTCTTTCTTTCTTTTTCTCTTCCTTTATTCTTTATTCTTTATTTCTTTTTTCTTTTCTTTAATTCTTTTCCTTTTTTTTCTCTTTCTTTAATTCTTTTTACTTTCTTTTCTCTTTCTTTAATTCTTTTCTTTTATTTTTTTTTTTTTCTTTTTTTTCTTTCTCTTTAATTAATTATCTTTTTTCTCTTTCTTTATTCTTTCTTTCTTTTCTCTCTTTCTTTATTCTTTTCTCTTTCTTTCTCTCTTTCTTTAATTCTTTTCTTTCTTTTTCCTCCTCTTTCTTTAATTCTTTCTTTCTTTTTTTCTTTTTTATTCTTTCTTTTTTTCTCTTTCTTAAATTCTTTTCTTTCTTTTTCTCTTTCTTTATCTAACCATTGTGTTCCTTTGCATAACAAAATAAATGAAATTATTCTAATTGATTTATTCTATATAACTCCATATCAATCAACTAGATTTTCCATATTGCCACCGTGGAATGAGCTATCTTTACTAATTCTATCATGACTTGATAAGTTAAGTTAAAAGTTAGAGTTAATAGAATAATAGAAAATAATAATAGAGATTCGCTTCCGGTTTTTGTCTGTAACAAAAAATACGTCACTGCTTACGTCACTATACCCGAAATCATCATAACACAGAATAAATACGCTCAAGTTTGAACATGCAACATTAGACAGTCCTCATTGTTTTTATAAAAAAGTTTTAATAGATACATCCCGTGTCATAATATTTTATATATAGTTTGTTTTATTTTAATAGATATTCAAAGTTAATAGAACTTAGTTTCGATTTCAAATTGTTTTTTATTTTACTCCGTTATTAAATTTGATGATTTCATGATTTTATGGTTCAAACATTTAATTTTTAACTCCACCTCCTCAAGCAATATCTTTCAAAAATTTTATTTTTACATCGCCCGGAGGGTTGTTTTTTTTTTTGCTAGTCTTGAGAAATATTATGTTTAAGTAATACTTATCAGGTACTTTTTATAGTATCACCATTGTTCATTAAGCCTTTTCAGTATAAATGTCCGGTACCTAAACTGTTTACCACTAACCACTACTGTTCTTCTATAATGGATGGCTTTTGGCATTAACCCACGAGGTTTGATGTGTCATTACAAAGAAGAAACAACCAAGACATCATTATATTCGTAGTTAAAGTTTAGTGTTAGATACCACATAAGCATTTTAAATTGCCCTTCTTTTGGCGTCAATTCTTCATCCTTATTGACCTTTGCAATCTTAGACAAGGGAGAATACACGTATTTTATGCTTGTGTCAAATATTATGAGGTGTATGCTTTGATAGTGTACGACTTCTGAGAGAGATAGAGCATATTAGAAAGTTTGGGGTTATCACGACATTGGCACACAAACTGGATATAGATGTTTGTAAAAAGAGGGGATGGAGAGAACACAATATTTTTTAATAGAATAGGAATTTTCTTTTTTTTAAATTGGCAGAAACTATTTTAAAGGCCAATTACCGAAAACGAAAAAAAAAAAAAAAAAAAAAAGAAAAGAAAGAAAAAGAAAAAGAAAAAAAAAACGCTAATCAGAGAGAAATTTAAAATTATATGAGATTTCATTATGGGGACGCATGTTGTCTTATGTTAATCGTCGCTGGAAATAAGATACGAAGACAACAAGTTTCAAATCATAGACCCTGCTGTATGCATTTCACATAACGCGCTAAAACCAAAGTATTTTCTCTCCAGCTATGGTAAATATGGGCAGACTGGGAACGTTAACCTTGGCATGGAATCCGGTTTAAGAGAAGGACAACATATTAATTTAAATCGGCCGTTTGAAAATTGACCTTGTGTCACTACCGAAGGGTGTGGTAATACATATATGAGATTTGATTTCCTTTAACCTGAAATACAGGCCCCTACCCGTTTATCTATTTGTAAACATGTTAACATGTAACAAAAATTAACATTTAAAAATTGCCCTTCTTATTTTTGTCGTCGATTATTCATTCTCCATTGACCCTACGCAATCTTACATAAAAACCATATATTTATGCTCGTTCAAATATTTATTAGGTGTGTGTTATACGTGTACGACTCCTGAGAGAGATAGAGCGTATTAGCAAAATTGTGATTATTAACTTGCGTTTATTAGTTTGAAGCAATCCCATGAGGTGAAGTTTTGTAACTATATTCTGGCATGTATGAGAAAGTTTTTGATGCATAGTCTGTATTTATAGCATCCCTTCTCGAGTTAGTTACAAGTTTGTTCTTTCCTAACTCCCGAGTCTGTGTACAGTACCGATAAAACAATTCATCAATCTAATAACAAAGTAATTACATTAATGCATCGTTTCTTGATATATTATTACTTTATCGATAAAGAATGTGTATTATGTTGCGTGGGAAGCGCACCCAAGTCCATTATCAATAATAAACGTAGAGGATTTAAAAAAGTATCTTCGTATACTATCGGCGTCAAAGGAATATCAATATTCTATGTTATGGAGGTTTGTTAACTTACAAATTTACGAGATAAACTATTAGGACCATATTACCTTAGGCACCCCTTTTTGATCTCGAATTAAGAAAGGACATGTTTTTTCATTTACACCGTCAATATCCGGTTGTTTGTTAGGGGGCTTAGGGTTAGGGATTAGGGGTTAGGGTTAGTTTTATAATTTAAAAAAATCTAAAATCGTCTGTTAAAACAACCGGATATTGACAGTGTAAATAAAAAACATGTCCTTTCTTGATCGAGATCAAAAGGGGTTCCATAGGTTCACTATGGTCCAAAAAACAAACAATTATAATGACAATCAAGTCACACATTTTTATGGTTCATTTCCAATCCAACACTAAATCATTTTCAACAGACTTATTTGACCCTAGGCCAATCATCCATCTTTTTCTCCTCCTTTATTCCTCTTATTCCGCTTTCTTTCATCATCTTTACCAACCAAGCATTAGGGTTATGGTAGGGGTAGGGTTAGGGTCAGGAACTAGTTTTATAATTTAAAAAAAATCTAAAAATCGTCTGTTAAAACAACCGGATATTGACGGTGTAAATGAAAAATATGTCCTTTCTTACGAGATCAAAAAGGGGTGCCTAAGATCAATGGTCCACTAATGTACATACATAGACACTCACAGCATACACGCACACTCACACACAAACAGCCACACACACTCACACACAACAAACATTCACACACACACAGATACCACCCCATGCTGCTATCTCACACGCTAAAGAAAGGTGGACTGTCCATTATTTTGCGCCTACCTGAGAATTAAACTTCATGAAATTTGAGAAGTAGAATTTTTTTAGGGTAATTTGACATTCATTTTATTGCACATGGCAGTTCTCATAGACATTGAGCTCCCATTTTTAGTTTTTCCTTTGAAATGTTTATTATCATTTTAAAAGACACATAGACACGCGAACATAAACACACAGACACACACAGACAGACCTCCACACACACACACACACCACACACACCAAATCAACCACACACACACACACACACACATATATATATATAACATAGGAATATAAACAATGTGTTTTGAATTGGCGAAGGCCGACAATTTGTGGGAGATTATAGTGCTTAAATTAAAGCATACCTAATTTTGTTATTAATTAATTATAATTTAAATGATTAGGCGTGCACTATCGGTTTAAAATGTAAACGTTCTCGATTTGTTTACGCTTAACATTTAAACAATATGACACGCTAAATTCATTTGATTATAATTAATCCAAAAATTAAGTATGATTTAATTAAGCACATATCTTCCCCCCAATCATCTTATATATTATATATATATATATATATTTATATATATATATTGTGTGTGTAGAAAGAAAATAACTTTTCAGGAAATATATATATAATTATGTAGTATGTATGTATATATATATATAATATATATATATATAATATATATGTATTATATATATATATATTATATATTTTTTTAGAAAAAAATAATAATCATCAATCATTTAAAAACTAAAATCCATCGATTAATAACAAAGAAACACTGCTCAATATATATATATATATATATATATATATATTATATTATATATATATATATAATATATATATCTAATATATATATATATATATATATATATTATATATTATATATATATATATTATATAATATAGGCTCATACTGACATAAAATCGGTCGAGTTTTTTGATCCCTGTCTGATGCAGCCTGAAAATCCAGCGGTGATACTCCGAAACAGTCATATGTAGTTGACTATATATATATATAATATATTATATATATTAATATTGAATTTTTTGAGTTTTCCTTCTCCTAGACAGCTGCCATACCAAGGTTAAACAGCTTAGTTTTTCCTTACTATTTCCCAATAGATTGGAGGAGAATAATTGAATACATACTTCCCATGGATATTAGCGCAATGTGAATGCAAAACAAAACTGTCCAGATTGAACTTGATCGCTGTGTCCATTTCCTACGACGGTAACCATGAACACCAACGAATTTCTATTTGGCACTAGAAAAGGACCACCTACAATTATTGTAGATAATTATCCCAAAGTATGAATGTGATCATGTTTTTTTGAAATTTTCCTGCAAGAGAAAACTGCCAATAGTGAAATTGGAGATTGCCATGATTAATCTCCCCAGTAAAGTGATAAAGTCTCTGTTTCAACTGCAAGTTTTTTTCTCCGCTTTGATAATAACCTGCAAGTGCACTTGAAAACGTAAATGGTTTTTATTACCGGTTGAACATCATACAAGGTAGCTGAACATAGAATTCCAAAAAAGCATTTGCAACATTGCTCAATTGATGCAAACTGCTACAAAAATTATCTGCTGAGTAACACTGATAACCTAGTTTCAAAATAAAACGGACACCAAACAGAAATTCGGACCATATTACCTTAGGCATCGCTTTTTGATCTCGATTAAGAAAGGCAATGTTTTTCATTTACACCGTCAATATCCGGTTGTTTGTTAGGATTAAGGTTAGGGTTAGGGTTAGGGTTAGGTTAGGGTTAGTTTTATAATTAAAATAAAATCCAAAAATTGGTTGTTAAAACAACCGGATATTGACGGTGTAAAAATGAAAACATAATCCTTTTAATCGAAATCAAAAGGGGTGCCTAAAGGTCATATGGTCCAAAAATTCTAGCATCAAGATATGTCCTTCAAATTGGAAATTCACTCTTATTTCCTCTGCTATCTGCTTCTACTGGCCGAACTGGGGTATCTGTGTTTTTTTTTCTTTTTTTTTGGGGGGGGGTAGTTTTCTTTTCTTGGGTGTTGTTATATCCCCGCTTTCATCTCAGTTCTCCTAAATCAGGAACACGGGATATTCTTTGGTGTACACATAGTTTTTTTTTATTATTACCAAGATCCCATGTTCAAACACGCACGTGCAGGTGAATGCACAGAACACAATATGCGGCTGATCACATAGACTGCTAAACTTGATTCTAAATTAATCTAACTTTCCCATAAGTTGCTCGGTCACGTGATTTTTTTTAACCAAATCAGAGAATTCTTGTTCGAGGTCAACTTTGCTTAAAAAAAAACCCAAATTACCCTATTGATTTTCCTGATTAACGGCTAAATAAAACCCTAGGTACACTCCATTATCCCAAATGGTAGGCATGCCTGTTCATTATGTAACATTCATTCTGCTACCATTATCGTGTACTGTTTCACAAATATTTTCAACACTCAATATTTCAAGTCTCTGATATAGTTACCAAAACCGTTCTGTCACAAATGGATATGACGCAAAGTCAATTTTTAAGCGTGTAAGTCTAGTTGAAATTCAGAGATTTCCATTTGATAGATTGATTCCCTAACCAAGTCTAAAAGCCAACTCTGGCCCTAATATTTACCCCATAGCTGTTAAAAGAACAGATAATTCATTGCTTTCCCAATGTCCTTAGCACAGCAGGAAACACAATCAGCCTCGTATAGGATGAACTCGGGTCACCGAATTCCATTTCCTGTGATGCTACCGTTTGTTAACCACGCATCCTATTTCAAATTCCTGTAGAAAAGTACTGTAACACTTTTACATTAAGTTAGATTGAAATTAAAAAAAGAAGATCTGCACGACAAATTAAACGCATGAACGCAAAAATTATTATTTAGAAATTCATTAACTTTAATGCACTGTTTCTACTTAATGACATCTTTGAGAAAAATAGATTAAATTAGTTTAAAATTTGAAAATATTTTCAACCAATCAATAAAATGCCATTAAAAATTGATTTTCATGCCCATATAAACTTTAATTCCCTTGCGTTCATAAGGCTATCAGAACCCTGAAATGTCAACAAACTTGACAATAAAGCATTCTGATGATGGCCTAAGGCCCCAACTTGTGTAATGGTAGCAAACTAGATTTGCAGACCATCGTTAGTGAGTTTATTGGGCACCCCATACTCTGGCCTTGTGCCACATCTAAGCCAAGCTTAGTAAATAAACTATTTACCTACAAACTATTCCATAGGAATCATTATACAAAAAGGGGAAAAAGATTTGCCATTTAGAAAATCCACAGGGTTAATATTTGTTAAACAAAACCAAACCTAGCCAAATCATAAATACCTTTCGAAGTTAAGTGGAACGGAAGCTTGTTCCTTGTTCCTAAGGAGATGCACATTTTCTTCATATTTCCCACCAATAACTCATCGTAAATTAACCACTTCCGGTTTAAGTAATTCGCCTCGTAATTTTCAATTTACGACCGCTTAATAAAAACTATTATCTATCACTTTAACACTTCGCACATAGATTCCGAATGAAAGCAGGCGGTGAATCAACAATTGCCGACTTTAAACGGTAGTAAGCCAGCCTGGGATTTTGGTCGCGTCGGATCTGTTAGGCAAAGGGGAGAGGAAGCATAAAAACGAGTTGTTAGTATCGTTGCCAAGGGTGCCGCAGGGGCGCTGTCGGGTAATTGTTTTCCTTAATGAAGGCAGACTATAAATCGTTTGTGCGATTAAGATTTTACATAAACCCGTCGTTTCTCGAAATTAAAAGGTCAGTAAAGAAAAGAAAGGGAAAACAACCTAATAAAAACTTTTCAATTTATTTACTTATCAATTGCTAATTAATTAGGCTATTAATTCACGCCTTTTATTAATCAATTTATTTTTTCATAAAAACCACGTACTCTGATATACAGATACTCTGGTACACACTTTCAAAACGAGTGTGGTTTGCAACGAAACTAAAAGACTAAACAAATACTTGGACCTTACGAGCGAACTAAAGATAAACTGTGAGTCTGAAGGTAAAGCTGGTAAAAATTGTAGTTGGTGCCTGTAGAATGGTCACCAGGTTTTATGGAAAATAAGTGGAGGAACTGGAAATTAGTCCCCGGAGACTGAAAGATATTCATTCAGCCTCAGTGAAATACCACCAACTAATCGAAGAGGAAACTTGCAGGGAGTCATACCAAAATGTCATATATTTATTATTACCTAATTAAGTAGGCTAATTAATTCGCGCCTTTTATTAATTAATTAATTTTTTCATGCAAACCTACTCTGATAAACAGCGTCAACGTTTTGGTAGGCTTTTTAAAAAAGAGTTATGGTTGGCTACGGAATAGCTAAAACTAAAAGATAGACAAATAATTGGATCTTACCAGAGAACTGAATAAATCGTGGAACATATAGGTAAAGGTGACACCAATTGTAGTTGATGTCCTTCGAACGGTCCCCAGGTTTATGGAAAAGAGAGCGGAGGGATTAGAAATCAGAGAGAAAATCAAGACCATCCTAACAACAGCATTGTAAGATCGGTAGACTACTCAGAAGAGTCCTGGAGACTGAAGATATTTTGCTCTCACTCAGCCTCCAGTGAAAGAGACCACAGCTAAATGCTGGAGAGGAAGAAAACTTGAAGGGAAGGATATAAAAATGTCATTTATTTATTGTTATTATTACTTAATTAAGTAGGGTAATTAATTCACGCCTTTATTTATTTATTTTTTCATTCTTCATACAAACCGACTTATTCCGATAAACAATGTCAACATTTTTGGTTGACGCTTTTAAAAACGAGTTGTGTTTAATACTTGTTAATGTTGGAGTGAAAACGCGCATGTGTTATAATAATAATATAATAATAATAATATATATATAATACATAATAATACGAACAGTCATCATATAATAAGCAAATGCAGCAAACTAGCACAAAGAGAGTACAAGACTGGAGACGACTCCGTGGGAAAGGTAATCCACTGGGAATGTGCAAGAAATTCAATTTTTCACTATACAACCAAATGGTATATGACAGCACACAAACCCTGGACCTTTTCTAGAGAACGAGACCGCATACAATTCCTAGGACTTCGAGGTACAGACGGATCACTTAATTCCGGCAGGAGAACGGACCTAGTATTGATTGACAAAAAGAAGAGCCTTGTCATCTCGTGGATTTTGCTGTCCCCCGCGACCACCGAGTGAAAATGAGACCTAGCCAGAGAAGCTGTGGAACATGGAGGTGAGGTCGTACTAATTGTAATTGGTGTTCTTAGAACGGTTCCAAAAGCTCTGGGACAAATAATTTGGGTGAATTGGAAATCAGAGGAAGAATGAGACCATCCAAACTACAGGCACTGTTGGATGGCTAGAGTACTCAGAAGAAGTCCTGGAGACCTAGGAGACCTTTTGTCACTCAGCTGCCAGTAACTCCCCAGCTACGACAGGTGGTGAAATTATAATAATAATAATCGACCTCGTGTCGCATCCTATTCGTATTGGGGGTATTGCGTAACTAAATACTCTAAAACATTTTGACTTCATTGGTAATAGAATAAGTGTTGACCAGAATTATAACTAAAATCTACTCCGGCTTCAAATCTGTTCGTATTGGAGGTATCGTGTCACATCCTGTTCGTATTGGAGGTAAAGATTTCTAAACATTTTTTAAATAATTGGAATTAAAAATTAGTGTTGACTAGTGTTATAATTCCAATTGACCGGCTTGAAAGAAAGAGTCAACCACATTTAAAAGTGCATTGTTTGTAAACATAGTTCTGTTACTAAGTCTTTCTTTCTTTCTTTCTTTCACCTCTGTGCACACTTTGTTGTCGCCTTAAAAAAAGAAAAGAAAAGAAAAAGAAATTCAACTCTTTCTCTTTAGCTCCTGTCTTTTCTATTTAAATGTTGTTCTGCTTCAATCTGAAAACGGCTTAATTAATAAGTGTCGCAAAACAGGAAGCTGAACAGATAGCAAAACGTCTCGGTTTGCCAGACGGTTTCTGCGTCACTGATTATTTTCGCGATTGAACAAACAGGAATAAATATTGGTTGATGATTCGGAATCTAGGATAGTGACGGCATCAGTGAGCGTTAATTCCTTTATTAGAAAAACAGAAGAAAAAAAGTGACATTTGTGGGGTGGGGTTAGATGTATAATAGATAGATAGATAGATAGATAGATAGTAGAGAGAGAGAGAGAGAGAGAGAGAGATAGAGAGAGTAGGAGGGGGAGAAAAGTGACATTTGTGGGAACGGATAGATGTATAAAAATAAAGGAAGGGTAGAGAGAGAGAGAGAGGAGAGGAGAGAGAGAGAAGAGAGAGAGAGAGAGAGAGAGAGAGAGAGAGAGACATTTGTGGGGCGGGTTTATATGTAAGATAGATAAGGGAGGAGGTGGAGAGAGAGAAAGAGAGAGAGAGAGAGGAGAATGGAGAAAGAGAGAAAGATATATATATATAATATATATATATATATATATAGAGAGAGAGAGAGAGAGAGAGAGATGGAGAGTAGGAAGGAGAGAAAAAGTGACATTTGTGGGAGGGGTTAGATGTACGATAGATAAAGGGAGAAGGTAGAAAGAGAGAGAGGGAGAAAATTGAGAGAGAGAGAGAGAGAGAGAGAGAGAGGGGGTGAGACATATATTGAGTCGACTGAACTCAATGATATGCGGGAAGAGCGCGAAAATTATCAAGAGAAACTAAATAATAGTTTTGGTTGGTAAAGACGATGAAAGAAAGCGAATAAGAGAGAATAAAAAGGAAAGAGGGATGATTGCCTATGGGTCAAATAAGTCTGTTTGAAAATGATTAGTGTTGGATTGGAAAAATGGAACCATAAAAATGTGTGACTTGATGTCATATAATTGTTTGTTTTTGGGACCATATGGCCTTTAGGAACCCATTTTTGATCTCGATTAAGAAAGGACATGTTTTTTATTTACACTGTCAATATCCGGTTGATGTAACAGACGATTTTTAGATTTAAAAAAAAATTATAAAACTAACCCCTAACCCTAACCCCTCACCCTAATCACTAACCCTAACCCCTAACAAACAACCGGATATTGACGGTGTAAATGAAAAACATGTCCTTTCTTATTCGAGATCAAAAAGAGGTTGCCTAAAGATAATATGGTCCGTTTTTTTAATGGCATATCAATCTTTGTGGGTTATTTAACACAAAAGCCATCCTTTTAGAAGAACAGTAGTGGGCGATGAAAGTGTATTTGTCTAAAGGCGAACCTAATAGCACTACTGAGCTTAGAAATTGCTTACTACAATGTCCCAGTCCAGAACGTTAATCACTACACCACAGGAATGGAGTGCAAATAAATGATTATTATAGTCAAAGTGCGAATAAGTAAATGATTGCAATGGAACGTTGAGTCAATAAATTTCTATGATTATAATTAAGTATTTACAAATAAATCACATTTCTGTATTAAACAATACATAAGGGGTTGATATGCTCTTAAATAAATCAAACCAAACCAAGTTAAATCTAGACTCAAAGTAAGTGCTCTGTAGGCATTTAGCAACCACTCCGCACGAGTAAGATGTGACACAAGGTCAATTTCTCAAGCGGGGTGTAACAGAACGGAATTCAGAGCTTTACTTACTGGTTGTAGACTCTCAAAGGGGGTAGACTCTCAAGCTGTCCGGCTGATACCGACTATAAGCCACTCAACCGATTTTCCTTACTTACTTTAGAATTATTAAAATGGAGGGGGTTAGGATTAGGAAGATTACATGCCAAATCAATTTCATCATACGTATATATATATATATATATATATATATATATATATATATATATACTAACCCCTCCGCACGAGCAGCATGTGGCACAAGGTTAATTTCTTAAGTTTTACAGATTTGAATTCAGAGCTTTCCTTCTCCCAGACTGGTTGCCTAACCGAGATTAAAGGGTACGGTATGTCTTACTATTTACCCGTAGACGGGGGGAGAATAGTTGAATTAACGTCTTTCCCAGGGTTATTAGCGCGATGTGATATGCAAGCAGCCTCGTCTTTGAACTCGGATTGTCGAGTCTATTTCCTAAGACGATAACCTACGTGCCTCCCGTGTAAGCGTTTAAGCAAGAAAACAATTCTATTTGATTATGAATCTGCGGATGAATCTATTATTCAAATTGCAAAGTCTTAATCAACTGGCTGATAAAGCCTTACTACCACTTGAGCCACGATTTTAAAAAACTGAAAAAAAAAAATCAATTTTTATTTGATTTTCTAACATTTTGTATTCTGACGCCATTTTCAAGAAATTTTCAAGTTCATAAGAAAATTTAGTGCAGAACTTAAAATGGTACTGACAGATATCAGGTCGCCCATTAAAAAGAAAAAAAATGGTAGTGCCTGTTAGGGTCCGATCTATGGTTCAAATAGATGTGTTTGAAAATGATATAGTATTAGGTTATTTCCTAGTTGAGTAACATTAGTGACCCAGAAAAAACAGAACCAAAATTATTTATTTATTTTCCAATTAAACTAACCCTAAACCCCAACCCTAACCCTAATCCTAACCATATATTTGTGTGCAAATTATCTATATTAGATAGGAATACTTGATAACCATATAATTGTGTGTAAATTATTTATATTAGATAGGAATACTTGATAACCATATAATTGTGTGCAAATTATTTATATAGATAGGAATACTTGATAACCATATAATTTGTGCGCAAATATTATATAATACTTGATAAATATTAAATTATTAATGATATATAATTGTGTGCATTATTTATATTAGATAGATATTATTGATAAATACTATAACCATATAATTGTGTGCAAATTATTTATATTAGATAGGAATACTTGATAACCATATAATTGTGAGCAAATTATTTATATTAGATAGGAATACTTGATAACCATATAATTGTGTGCAAATTATTTATATTAGATAGGAATACTTGATAACCATATAATTGTGAGCAAATTATTTATATTAGATAGGAAACTTGATAACCATATAATTGTGCAAATATATTTATATTAATAGGAAATACTTGATAACCATATAATTGTGTGCAAATTATTTATTTAATATAGGAATACTTGATAACCATATAATTGTATGCACATTATTTATATTAGATAGGAATATTTGTTAACCATATAATTGTGTGCAAATTATTTATATTAGATAGGAATACTTGATAACCATATTATTGTATGCAAATTATTTATATTAGATAGGAATACTTGTTAACCATATAATTGTGTGCAAATTATTTATATTAGATAGGAATACTTGATAACCATATAATTGTTTGCAAATTATTTATATTAGATAGGAATACTTGATAACCATATAATTGTGTGCAAATTATTTATATTAGATAGGAATAATTGATAACCTTATAATTGTGTGCAAATTATTTTATATTAGATAGGAATAATTGATAACCATATAATTGTGCAATATATTATAATTGTGTGCAAATTATATATTAGATAGGGACACTTAATAACCATATAACTGTGTGCAAATACTTGATAAATATATAACTGTGTGCAAAATTATCCCTAGTTTGGCGAAAGGTTTCCGAGTTTCGACAAGAAACACCCGAAGATGGTCGGACGGAAACATCAGTCGAAACGTTGTGTATATAACAATAAAGATGAGGACTACAAAAATCCAAATAATAAAATTATCAGACCTCATCTAAAAAATTAAGACAAATAATATCTGAGACTTTGCTGTCAATTCTAATGTTAAAATTAATGTTGAATGTTCCTTTTGAATCACTGATAGAATTTGACTCTATAACAATTATTGATGAGGACTACAAAATCCCCCCCCCAAAAAAACAAAAAAACAAAAAAAAAAACAAAAAACAAAAACAAATAATACAAATTATCAGACCTAATCTAAAAAAAATTAAGACAAATAATATCTGAGACTTAGAATTCTAATGTTAAAATTAATGTTGAATGTTTCATTTTGAAACACTGATATAATTTGACTCTATAATATATTGCTTTGAATTTGACTTTAAAAATCGAACGACTTGAAGCTCAAGTAGTTTTAGTGTAAATTGAAGTAGATATTCAGGGTGCTGCAATTTTATTTTTCTCCGTGTCTTGGGTTGACTTGAGTTGGCAAAGAGCCAACTGTTTCTGACGTGAGTGTACACACTCATTTCCCCGAGATGGACGGGCGAGTCGTAAAATTAAACATTCCAATGCAGATTTTATCTTCCCATTTTCCCCAACTAATATCTATCGCTGAAACAGAAGCCAGCCTTTCTTACCGATCTAGACATTTCATTTTTCTTTTTCCACATCACTTGTTATTCACTATGTCTGGCATACAGAATTCAGGTGTCTTACACTAACTTACTGTTTGTAAGTGGTCACCATTTAAGTACTATAATATATTTTCGAACTGGCAACAGAAAAATACAAATGAAACTGACGTCGAGAATTGTCCCGTCTTTGAATAGCAGGGAGAGAACAGCAGTCAATATAAGAAAATCTCAACTCTAGACGTGATTTGGTGGACAGAATGAGGTGTCACTTTGGTATACGATATACGTGTGATGAAATTGTCGGAGGCGTTCGTATTGTAATGGTTACTGTCGTTGGAAATGGTCACGGAGAGACGAGTTCAAATCCAGCGCGTGGCTGTTTGCATTTCACATAGTGCTAATACTTAGGTCCCTTTAGCTATGGCTATGGTTAGTTAAATAGTAGGACAGACTGGGCTCTTCACACTTGGCATGGCAACCGGACAAAGAGAAGAAAGAATTGAAGTCAAACCAAAGCGGCCCTCTTCTCTTTGAAAGATCCTCCTCCTCCCGATCTTTGATGTTGATATATATATATATATATATATATATATATATATATATATATATACCACGTCAACATATATATATATATATATATATATATATATACCCGATGTACGATGTTGATGTGGCGAGGTGCTGCTGGACTGCTCGTGGAGAGGGGTTTGAGTAAAAACAAAAAGAGAAATAATTATATTCTTAAAAACCGTTGTAAATTTGTATTCTGTTCAACTGAAAGTGTCACGCTAATGCAAATGCAAAGAGAATAAGGAAGTACTCGACCACATAGATGCAAACTTATCCGCTGTGTTTAAAGCAAGTGTCTGTGTGTTCGCTGGTAACATCACTACTACTTAGTTGGACTAAAGTCGGAATCAGTCTGGCAGCGAGGGAGTCTATCCCTTTTTCACTAGCGCTAGACCAAGGATATTATTTTAGCGTCTGATATGGAGCGCCACACCTACCATCAGTTCCCTATCACAAACCAAAGAAGCGCCATAGATGGTATCACAAGAAGAAACTGAAGTGAGTCTCCAGGTAGAAAGAATTTGTTCAAGACAACGCAGCATCTTGACGTTGCTTTTCTCTAAGCATTTCGTTAGAGTCCAACTGGTGCTGCCTTACAGTAGCACTGGTATTGTTGTATACCCAACATCGGGTATACAATCGAGAGAAACTCGGGTGTGTGTGTGTGTGTGTGTGTGTGTGTGTGTGTGTGTGAGAGAGAGAGAAGAGAGAGAGAGAGAGAGAGAGAGAGAGAGAGAGAGAGTAGAGACTTGTTGCTTCATTGCTGATTTACTGCTTCTGCTAACTTCTTGTCTGTCTGTCATCTTGTCGTCTTCTCGTTGCTGTCTCTAACTAAGGGCCTCTTCTGGGCTAACTCTAGTCATTGTAATTAACTAAATGAACCACAGGACTTTTATTTCCTGATCAAGATTTTATTTAACCCATTCTTATTCGCCGCGCGGGGGAGGTTCAGCCTCATCAGAGAGAAGCACGTTCTCTAATCACCTGACGCGCGAGGTTCGCGCCTCTGGGGTCAGGGTTACCAACAGTCCTGGTATTCTTCCACTAGCTTCTCTGAAAGCCAATGGCCCCTTTTTTCAGCTAGAGGGTTTTTTTCAACAATTCATGATACCATGAATTATAACAGTATGACTACAGCTATGAAGAACTTTTACAAGTTATTATGTTAGTAAAACATGATTATGGCCTGTTTTTAGTGGACTTATTGTGCAGGTGGTTTTAAATGTATAAGTAACAAATACAGGAGGAAAAAATACAATCTTTTTACCATCGAAATGGTTCCAAATCAAAACTAAAATGTTCTAGGAAGCCAACAATCTAAATACATATATTAGCCACAAATTTAAAGTTATTTAGTATAAAAAAAAACAAAGTTTCTTGCCGCTCGACGAGCAGGTGTTACTGAAATAGGGATGTTAAAATCGACGGGCAGGGACAGGGAATCTAGAGAAGTGTCAGGTTTATATGGAGGGAGAAATAATTGGGAAAAAATAATTCTAAATATGTGAGGTGGATTAAAAATGTCTGGTTTGGAACCAAAATATTAAGGCCACCAGTTGACAAGTGGGAGAGGAGAGAGAGAGAGAGAGAGAGAGAGAGAGAGAGAGAAGGAGAGAGAGAAAGGAGGTGGGAGAGAGAGAGAGAGAGGGGAATTTTAATTACTGGAACGTGATAAGAGAAATTCAAAAACGTAATACAATAAAGAGAAGATGGGAAAAGATGAAAAAAGTAAAAATGAAAAGACCGGATATATATATATACATAATTATATATATATATATATATAATATATATATATATATATATATGGAGAGAGAGAGAGAGAGAGAGAGAGAGGAGAGAGAGAGAGAGAGAGAGAGAGAGAGAGAGAGATACTAAAATATCTTAATTTTTGGATTAGAGATGCGGAAAAGTGAAGAAAGCAAAGTGTGTGTGTGGTGTGTTGTGTGTGAGAGAGAGAGAGAGAGAGAGAGAAGAGAGAGACAACAGACAGGACAGAAGACAGACAGACAAGACAACTATATAAATAAACCAAAAGAAAGTGCGAGATAAGTATATTTTGTTTCTCAAAGTAATGATTCTTCATTTTTTTATTCTGTAATTCGTGTACTATAAAAATAAGTATGTGTTGTTGTGTTTATTTTCTATTTGCTTTTTTGTGTGTCATTTTTACTTTCGCTTATGACCATTATTTTTGGAATGGTGGATAGTGTAGACGACTCAACCAGTGGAATGTATCGGGGGGGAAGGGGTTTGAACTTTTCAAAAAAAAAACTTGTGTTTGCTAGTAGTTCTGTGCGCTGTATGTCTGCCTTTGTCATTTGTTTCTTTCGTGTGTTTGTTGGTTTGTTTATATTTCGTTATGTGTGCGTATGCTGTTCTGTGTGCATGTCGCCACGCCTCGGTGCATCGATTGTGTGTAGTGAGTGGTGATGTGTGGCAATTATTTCAGGATGGTGTGTGGTTGGCTCCCAAACCTTAAATGAAGTTTGCAGAAGAAAATGCCCTCTCCACATAAATATACTCCTATTGGGGCTGCCCCAGCGCACATCGATACAAAAAAAGAAAGAAAAGAAAAAGAGAAAGAATAAAAAAAGAGTCCGCAGAAATAAAGAAACAATTACAGTGTGTAAGAAGCAGGAAGGTAAAAATTGAGAAATGATAACATCTGATCAGTAATACAACTCTGACCTCCAACAACACTCTTTCTGAATTCACCACAAAATACAGAAAATAAATTATTTTGAAAAAAAAGGGGGGGTGACAGAGGAAAGTCTCATCGCGTATGTAACGTGGGTGTGCTGAGATCAGGAACGTATATTTTATCTGCTCTGACTTTATTTATGACCAGTCGAAAATATATCTCCGAGAAATTCTTATGTTCTATTACTAGTTTTTCCTGCGCCAACATAACATACTGAGTGCATTCATAGCCTACACGCTCGAGGGTCTCAAAATTTTTATGTGTCCTATTCTAACAAAAGCTATTGAAAACGAATTTGATTCTTATTAGTGTTCAAATCGAGAATTTCTTTTCAGCCAATCTATGACAAGAGGCTTGAAAATTTTGTAATTTATTTGTGATTTTTTTTTGACTTGTTTGTTTCTTCTCCTCATCTTTATGTTTTTTACTAACTACAGAGGCTTCGTTACCCCCGGCGTTTTGCCCTCCTGACTCTTCAAATTATTCTTTCGTCGTATAAGATCGAAACCTTTTGAAGCTCGGGGGAACCTTTCGCGCTTCGGAACCCGTGGAGCTTGTCACGGAACTGACAACCCAACTTTTATAGCCCCACCAGACAAAACCAAAACCGTCCGAACCGCAATCCTTTTTATTTCCTATTTTCTACCAGGGTAGCCTCGTTCTCATTTTGTTTACTTTAGTATCTTTCATTATTTTATAATCGCCCGTTTTTGTTCAGGTATCTGC
>CM042148.1:34324708-34356267 GCA_023376005.1 Doryteuthis pealeii | reverse complement strand
GTGGCTAGGTTGTGAATAAAGCTTTATCAGAAACACCAAGTCTTGTTGAGTCAATATTAAAACAATCAATGACCAGCCCAACACAAAGAAAATGAACAACGACATCAATCCCAGCAGAAAGTGCGCACTAGATGCGACGGAAAAACATGGCGTCATCTGAGGTAAGAACCAGTAAGACCATCATCTCATCCCTATCATACGGATCACGATGGGAGGATATTGAAAAAAATAATGAGCATGGGCCATTATTATTGTGTTTAATACTTGATAGCCAGAATGAAAGTTCTGAGAAAAAGAGATGAAAACCAAAATTTATCTTCCATGTTTATCAGGATGAGTGACGTAAATGCAACAAAAACAAATTTACCACATAACTCTTTCAAAACATTATCAAAAATATTACAAATTCAAGTACTGTTACGGGCCTGATAAATGCCTTTGCGGGCCGATCCGGCCTACAGGCGATAGTTGGTGAACCTTATCCTATCTGTAAACCATATTTTCCTGTTTTTGTTATTTTTTTGTTATTCCACATCTGGGATATAACACTTCACCTCTTTTCTGTCTCTTACTGTCACTCACTTGTATTGCCTTTATCTCTTTCTCTCTCCTAACGATTCTACATCAGATATACTCACTGACAAAAGCAAGAGAGACAGCAGGAACACAGAACGTAACTGCTAGATGAACACTACATGATAACAGTTGAATCTCTATTCAAACTCATCCACTGTATTTCCATCGGTGAGAATAAATAAACAATATTGTTATAATGTTAAACATCATTCACTGTTTTTCTTATCATTTGTTATTCCTACATTTTAGGATATAACAGGATTAAAAGAAAAGTTCATGAATTGATTATTTTATTTTTTTTTTAATGAAAACTCATTTAAAGCAAATATGTGGCCTCCCAGGATCTAATAATTCCTAATAAGGATCTGTTAGGGAGAGTTTATCCCCTACGAATTCTACACCGATATACTCACTGAAAGCAGGGAGACACAAAAACAGACAAGGACTTAGGCCCCATGTGATGAACACACACATGATACACAGTGAATTCTATCCAAACCATCCACCTGTATTCCCAGTCAGTGAGAATAAATAAAACAAATATTTTAATGTTAAACATATTTCACTGTTTTTGTTATCTTTTGTTATTCCTACACCTTGGGATATAAGAAAACAAAGTCAATAAAATTCTACAAAAAGAAAATTTATTCTGTACACTTAAAAATGATTTTCAAACAAACAAACAAAAAAAAAAAAAAAAAAGAAGAAAAAAAAAAAAAGAAGACTCCTATTGTTTTTGTTTTTGTTTTTGAAATTCTAAAGTAAAAGAAAGATAATTCCCTTGGACTTTACACTCATCGTCTTAAAATGAGATCTTTTAGAACTCAAAGAGTGATTTTTAATTTTAATACAAAATAACACAATGTTATTTATCTGGCCCAATTTTCTTTTTTCACCAAAAGGAAGAAGAAAAAAATTAATGGAAATCCTCTGACAAATTATCTTTCTAAATACCCCAAATTTTCTTCCGTCAGTCTATCAAAAATGCCTAACAAAGGCCAATGCATGAATTCATCGAATCTCTCCCCGCAATTGTTTTACGCAGCAGCCTCAATTTGTTCATGAATTCATTAACTCTTCTGAGTGAGGTCCTTTTCACAGGTCCCTATAGATTGATACGGTAGGCAGTGCTACGACGATTCTTCTTAGGGTGAAAATAATCATCAACAATGTACACCTGTTCAATCATACTACTCAATATCACGGACGAGAGCATAAAAATTGTTTTCTTCGTATTTCTCTGGTAACCAGAACGAGATGTCATAGTGCATTGTGGGTATTGGCTGACAGGCTGAAAAAAAAAGAAGAAAAAAAGAGATGTTCATTATACAACCAAAAACATTATCAATATTATATTATAATTTTATTCATATTTATATCTATACATATATTTATATACAAATATATTTTATATACAAATATTTGTTTTTATATTTTAATATGTTATATAACAAATATTGTTATATTTATATACCAAATTATTTATATTATTATTATACATATATTTATATACTTAATTATAATGGAGGATTGTGTGTTTTTTCTGTCTGTAAACCGAAACTATATTCCTATTCAATCACCAATTCTCTTAGTTATTGACATCACATTTCTCAATGATTTTATTTTTATTAACTTCAATTATTAATAAAATTTTTTACATTATTAATACTGTTGGCCCATATCTACATACTAACAACATGCAATATATTTATATATACAACAAAATAAGCGGTTTACAATGTGAATGGAAGGCTAATTTTGCATATTATATTAAAAAATGTGATTTTAATTAAATATGGTGATTAGTATTATTGATTTCTAACTGTTTTTGGTTTTATTTTAAGAAATAAGAAAAAATCTCTTCAATGAATCTTAAATGAAATCCCAAACAAAAGAACAAAAACTGTCATTTTATTTTTTTTACTTCCCTCTTTTAATAAATACTTAAATTAGAAAATAACAATGAAAAGACGAGGGAGTTATGGAAGAGTAAGTTTCAGTTGTTCTATTTCGTTATACCCCCCTGTTTCAAAATCTTTTATCTTCATCTTATTTAGTTTCATTAGGCCTTTCTTTAATTTAATACAATATTTTATTACATTAAAACTTAAATAACTTGCCCCGGAGGGTGCATATATTTGCTTAGTTATATATTATAATTTTATATTTATAATACATATATATATGTATACATATATATTAAATGTCAATTAAAATACAACAAAAAAACATTATTATACAAGAAATACCAAAAGTTTGTCCCCCATTTAATAAATGGTTTAATAGGGACATTTTAGTTTTCAGTAGAGCACCTCCGTAAGGAATCGCAAGGTTCCAGTTCGATACTTGTCCTGCCAACGCCAGAGCATGAGTAGCACAGTTGGTAATCTGATCTTGCAGTTAAAGTGGACCTGTGTGGTGTACACCTCAGCAAAAAACTCTTCTCTGGTCTAGTGCTAGCAAAAAGGTGATAGGACTCCCTTCCTGTTTGGCTTATATTGACATAATAGGCACTCACCAAGTTAACTTTTAATAAATGGTTGGTTTTGAAAGTTACATTTTATGCATATATGTGTTGTGTGTGTGTATGTATGGTTGGCGATGTGTTTCATTGTTGCGGAAATTGGATGTCAATGAAGGGTACTCCACATTCAGAGCTCCAGAAGTGGAAATCTCACCCAAAAACTTTAACAGAACAGTTTAGTATCATACCCAGGACATTAAGCCCTTAGCCACGCCTTCTATCACATATAGATTAAATAAGTTGTCAGAGGGCGCCATAAGTCAATATGATAGGACAATCATATGGGTGCTAGGCTTGACATGACCAGCCGATTGATCAGGAGGGGCTTCTTCGGTCCACCCCATCTAGCCTTAAGTAAAGGGCCAAAGTGGAGTGTTTTGTATGTCATGCTGACTCAACCATTCAGGTTCGGTTTGGTTCGTTTTGTTTTACGCATAACAACCTTCGGTGGGTATTTAATGCCGACAAAGTTGTTGAAATAAATTCAATTCTTAATGCATAATAACATTTGTTTATAAACTATGATTTTTCTATTAACCCTAGATGGGGACCCTAACAGGGTACTACCACTCGGGTCAGAGTAACAGGAGGAATGCGTGAAGGGGTGCTTCACATTCCCCAACCCCAGAACTGGAACCTCACGCTCAGAAGAGTTTACGTCATCCCAGGAACATGAAGACTCCTCAGCCACTGCTTCTAGCACCCATATGATAAGAAGGATTGGGGTTGCCATAAGTTTGCAATCATATAGAGCAAGGGCTGATGTGGCAGCCGATTATGGAGGGACCTCTCCGAAAGACCGTCTAGCCAAGAAAAAGCCAAAAGTGGATATTGCAAGCTCATGGACTGACTATCCCAACCTGGGTTCTATCTCGAAACCATCAGCGATTCTGTCCTTAAGTATCACAGGTGGCCCCATTGGGTTGGTGGGGTCTACCTCTCTGTAGAGGGTGCAATATTACCCTTCTCCCTGCATGGTGAGATGGGCATAAAGATAAAAATAAAAACTTGATCAAGTAACAAAAAAAATGTCTTGTAATTTCAATTTAATTGTGAAAACAAAATCAGCCCCAAAACAAAAGTCCTATTAGAAAGAAGGTTAGATGAGCACCCAACTAGACAGAAACATGGCAACTGGAAGGGAATAAAGATGTCAACAAGTTTAAAGTAGGACCAACTCCTAACAAGTACAAGTCTTCTAATCTGTCTCTCTCTCTGCTATCACTGAAGAGCTCTCTTAGCTGAGAACTCTCCTTCTCACCAATTATATTGCCCGATGTCAATGTGGCGTATATAATATACCACACCCTATTCTACAGCCACAGCTAACAGGCTAAGTATATTTGGATGTTATTAAAACAATATGAAATCCTACCTGTGATTCATGATTTTACATAATAACACATATAAAATCCTCCAATTATTCTTCACATACTTGAAAAGATTTGGTGTTTATGGATCTGTCCACTTGAAATTGCGTTTAAGAAACCAGAGTCTTTGCTCCAAAATTGTCTGAGTCTGCAATTTTATAAGAATCATAGCCAAAACGTCAAGTCCAATCCCAACGCCCAGCCGACACGATTGCCTGCTCAGCTGAAATTGGAAAAATAAAAAAAAAAATTTAAAAAATAATTTAAAAGAAAATCAGTTTTTTTCATATATTTACTCAAATCTTCTCTACATAACCAGGCGATGTGACACAAGAATATTTTTAAGCAAAGTAAGTAGATTTTGAAAATTCAGTTTTCCTTCTCCTAGATTGGTTGTCATATCAAAACTTAAAGAGCCCAGCTGGCCTTGCTATTTTAAGCAGGTAGAGTGGTAGGTGTGGTGCGTCCACCTCAGATGCCTAAAACAATCTCCTTGGTCTAGCGCTATTGAAAAACTCCCTCGCCTGACTTGGACTGATACTGACTTAGCACCCCGTCGACTTTTAGAGTTTTCTTCTCCTAGACTGTTGCATACAAAGCTTAAATAGCCCCCAGTTTGCCCTATTACTTTACTATAGATACCATAGGGTAGGAGCATTTACTAAGCTTAAAGAAATTCATCACATCATCAATCTCCTATCTTCTTAAGTGGAGTTGTAGAGGCACACTGATTACTATGACAATCATCACCACTATCATAGTTTGCGACTTGGTAAAAGTAGGTCTGCATTCCCAGATATTATTCCACATCATTTCTCTGCCTTGCAGGATGGTTTTTTTTTCCACACGCCTGCATGATCTTGTCACATGACCCATACCACACATTTTCTTTTCTTCACAATGTTTAAACAGGCAGCAGTATTCTTTTCGACCCTATTGTGATGTTGTCCTCTATGATGGACAGGGCTGTCGAGTTGTATCACAAACCTCAACTCTGACTCCTCTATTTTCGACACCTCCACGTTCTGACCCTCTATTTTCGACACCTCCAACTCTGATCCTCTATTTCGACACCTCCAATTCTGACTCCTCTTTATGTAAATTAAGTGATTACATTTATAATAAATATTAAACCATGATTTTTTTTATATCTATCTATAAGGTGTGCACTGTATAACTTTAGAGACCTAAACTAGGGCCATATCAAGTGTAAATCAATTGGAGTATTCTGTTTCTGACCCCTCTTTTGATGTGGACCCTCATGTGTGAGGTTGCAGGCTGTCGAGTCAGAAACAAAACCTCCACTCAGACTCCTCTATTTCTAGCACCTCTGTACCCCCGAGTTCACTTTATGTAATTAAGATGATTACAATTTATTTCCTTTTTGCCTCTCATCTTATCACTATGTACACCCCCTTAATCTTCTGCCTGCTCTTAAAAATGACCTTTTCAGATTAAAGCAGACTTTTGGAACCAATTTTGAATAAATTCGAAAAGCTTCACCAAAGACCGAAACAAAATATATTTTGAATTTAGTTGTTTGTGTTGTTTTATCTGCATTTTTTCCCTCTATTTTTCAAAACCACATTTTCTTCAAATTTTTACCCAACTCCGCTTACCCCTCAATTCATAATGAATATAAAACCATGATTGATTTATAATTATTTAAGGATGTGTGCATGAAACTTACAGACTAAACTAGACTATATAATGTCTAAATTCAACACAACATATATATATATATTATATATTATATTATATCATGTTTCATTACACTATTAATTTTCCTACATTTGTACATTATTCTATATACTATATATGCACCTTCCCTATAAGTAGTATGCACTGAGCACTGTACACAAAAAATATATCATCATCATTTTATATGTATCAACTACCGTTGTGTAAGGATTTTCCTGTTCCATAATTCACAGCAAGAACTTCCAACCATTCTCCTTGATACTTGATTCATTTTCCCAGAGGATGGGGAAGAAACGTGTGTCTCTTACCCAACGCGCTTCGATTCTGGAAAAGATTAACACAAAGTCACAAAATCATAAATTAAGTCTTGTATATTGCTTCTTCTTAACTTCTATCAGCTTGATTATGGAAACTTTTTGGAGTTTTCCAGGGACAACTGCCGAATTTGGGCGACCTGAGCATCAGAATCATTTGTGTCTGTACAACTGCGGTTTAAAGTCAGTACCAACCTCTTAACCTTTTCCGATCGAGCAGGTCCAAAATAACACCTACCAAGCCATTGCTTTTCTTGAAACAGTATTTTTTTCCCATCAGAAAGTAATGCTTTATCAACACACGAAATTCAGATTTTTCCATTGTTTTGAAAATTTCAACAGTAGCTTTACTTAAATTAACTAATAATTGTAAACTAATACTCCGATTGCGGCTCAAATTTGACATGTGCCATTTGAAGTTTAGTACTTTATGAAAAATCATATGGATTTTTTTTATTAGTGTATCATCTATATTATAGGTCCGGGAGTTATTGATTGATGTGTTAAGCATTCGTAAATAACAATGTAATCACATTTCACCCTTCCAACACACTACACACATTTCATGCATCGACGACTTCATCTGATCAGTAATGTACACACCTACATAAAAATGGATGGGACCGGAACAGCAACTACAATCCCGTTTAGGGTACATATCTTTTTAATAACCTTAGTTTAGAGTGGCCACAAGCCAGAAGTATGGGGGCCCAGTAGAATTAAACGCACTACCAATGGTCTGCTTATGCTAGCTCTCTAACCATTACCACTGGGTTGGTGTGTATTAAGATGTGTATACTATATCCAAGTCCTGAAGATGGGTCTAGAGACCGAAATGTTGCATCGTCGACAATAACATCCATTTTCCATAACATCCCGGTTTGTATACCTTTCTCCACATACTGTCGGATTAACCTCCTCACATTTCTCCCATATATAGAAGTATACGTTATATGTATGAAGATTTGTTTTATGTTTTGTAAACAATCAAGTGGTCTACAAGCGATCCTCGTCTCACATCCAGGGAGGGTTCAAAACAAGATGGTGGCAAATCCTGCCTGTCTTGAGATATCAAAAATGTCGGTTGGCTCGTTCCACACACGCCGCCACATTACATGACGACAAGGAACCTTCCCTGCGACCGTGACAGCCACCGCTATGGCATCGTTCTGCCATTATATCCAGCCATGCAGGGACTGTATTGAGTTACAGCTTTGCTTCCTTGTCTGCAACTCAACAATAGTTGGAATCCCACTGCGACGGTATGCATCAACGTTATGCTTCTACATTATCAGGGGAGATAACTTCTACAAAGAGAAATTGTCACCAATAAAGACAGCCATCTTGTTATGTTCTCATCATTGAGATGATTAACGGTCGTACAAATAAGGAATGAGTATTAAATCTTTTAAATGGAGATAGTGTGTTTGTAACCAAAACTATATCCACTACTTCTAAATGTTTTACATTATTAATACTGTTGACCATATCTTCATATGATAATATGCAATTGTATTTATATATACAACAAAATATCGGTTTACAGTTGAACGGAAAGGCTAATTTGCATATTGATATTAAAAATTTGATAGCCGGACGTTGAGGTCATTGTGGTGGAAGAAACCACTCTATTAACAAAGTTATAGTGACACAAAGTAGGAAAAAGCTGAAAGCAAAGTAGAGAGAGAGAGAAGAGAGAGAGAGAGAGATAGAGAGATGAGAAGAGAGAGAGAGGAGAGAGAAAGAGAAAGTTTTTAAGAAAAAAATCACGTTATATATATATATATATATATATATATAGCAATGCATCACGATATTCTATAGACGAACACAAAAATTATGCTTGCCCGTGTGTGTGTGGTGTGTGTGTGTGTGTGTGTGCGTATATGCGTGCGTGTATGCGTATGTGTGTTTCTTCTAACGGTAGAATAAATAAGTTTCTTCTAATTGCTTGTTTTTTTTTAGAGTTAACTGCAAAAACATATTTGAATGTTAATTATCAGAAAATTCGTTTTTAATAGAATCAATTTTTGTACCAAATTAGAACTAAGCTTAGGATAGATAGCTCAGATTAGCGCAATGGTTAGCAACTTTATCTGGCAGACCAGAGGATATCATGAGTTCGATCCTTCTAAAATCTATTTTTAGGATCAATAAAAAAGCAATTATATTGGAATTTAAAAGAGATGCCAGGTTAGGAAGGATTGATATTTTTTCGGGAAGTATGATTCTTTCTTTCTTTCTTGTTTCAATTATTTGTTTCTTATTCTAAGCCCTCTTTCTTTCTTTCTTTCTTTCTTTCTTTATTTCTTTCTTCAATTTTTCGTTTCTTATTCTAGGTTCCCTTTCTTTCTTTCTTTTTCTTTCTTTCTTATTCTAAGTCCTCTTCTTTCTTTCTTTCTTCTTTCTTTCTTTCTTTCTTTCTTTCTTTATTAGTCCTCTTTGTATTTTCTTTCTTTTCTTTCTTTGATTTGGTTCCCGTTATATTAGATTTCTGGCGTAGTAGCTAACGTGTTGGACTGAGTTGAGCTATTACATTCACTTCCTGACTAATATCCTTAAGAAAAGTATGAACCCCCCGCCCCCAGATATGAGTTAAATAGTACCCCTACAGGGGAGCTAAAGTTTAGGTACCTGACATGTATGTCGAAA
Organism: Doryteuthis pealeii; assembly: GCA_023376005.1. Classification (NCBI taxonomy): domain Eukaryota; kingdom Metazoa; phylum Mollusca; class Cephalopoda; order Myopsida; family Loliginidae; genus Doryteuthis; species Doryteuthis pealeii. The sequence continues at coordinate 34,347,130 of CM042148.1, read as the reverse complement.
AGCAATAGTCTCCTTAAGGAAACAATTGTGATATTGCAAAAAGTACGTTGTACCTTTAAAATGAGGTAACCAAGTGAGTAACAGACACTACTAATATCTTTGTAATCTAAACATTGTAGTTCCTTTTTCTCTTTAATTCTTTATTTCTTTCTTTTTCTTTCTTTCTTTTTCTCTTTCTTCTTTCTTTCTTTTCTCTTTCTTTTTTCTTCTTTCTTTTTCTTTCTTTTCTTCTTTCTTTTTCTTTCTTTAATTCTTTCTTCTTTTTCTTTCTTTAATTCTTTCTTTTTTTTCTCTTTCTTTAATTCTTTATTTCTTTATTTCTTTTCTCTTTCTTTAATTCTTTCTTTTTTTCTCTTTCTTTAATTCTTTTCTTTTTCTCTTTCTTTAATTATTTATTTCTTTTTCTCTTTCCTTAATTCTTTTCTTTCTTTTTCTCTTTCTTTAATTCTGTCTTTCTTTTTCTCTTTCTTTAATTCTTTCTTTCTTTTTCTCTTTCTTTAATTCTTTTCTTTCTTTTTCTCTTTCTTTAATCTAAACATTGTAGTTCCTTTAGACAATAACAAAATAAATAAAATTATTCTAATTGATTATTATTCTAATAACTCCATTACAATCAACTAGATTTCCATATGCCACCGTTGAATGAGCTATCTTTACTAAATTCTATCATGACTTGATAAGTTAAGTTAAAAGTTAGAGTTAATAGAAATAATAGAATAATAATAATAGAGATTCGCTTCCGGTTTTTGTCTGTAACAAAAAATACGTCACTGCTTACGTCACTATACCCGAAATCATCATAACACAGAATAAATACGCTCAAAGTTTGAACATGCAACATTAGACAGTCCTCATTGTTTTTTAAAACAAGTTTTAATAGATACATCCCCTGTGTCATATATTTATATATAGTTTGTTTTATTTTAATAGATATTCAAAGTTAATAGAACTTAGTTTCGATTTCAAATTGTTTTATTTTTTACTCCGTTATTAAATTTGATGATTTCATGATTTATGGTTCAAACATTTAATTTTTAACTTCCACCTCCTCAAGCAATATCTTTCAAAAATTTATTTTTACATCGCCCGGAGAGTGTTTTTTTTTATTTTATTAGTCTTGAGAAATATTATGCTTAAGTAATACTTATCAGGTACTTTTTATAGTATCACCATTGTTCATTAAGCCTTTTCAGTATACATGTCCGGTACCTAAACTGTTACCCCACTAACCACTACTGTTCTTCTATATGGATGGCTTTGGCATTAACCCACGAGGTTTGATGTGTCATTAAACAAAGAAAGACAACCAAGACATCATTATATTCGTAGTTAAAGTTTAATGTTAGATAACTTTAAGCATTTTTAATCACCCTTCTTATTTTGCCGTCAATTCTTCATCCTTATTGACCTGTGCAATCTTAGACAAGGGAGAATACACATATTTTATGCTTGTTCAAATATTTATGAGGTGTATGTTTTTATAGTGTACGACTTCTGAGAGAGATAGAGCATATTAGAAAGTTGGGATTATCACGACATTGGCACGCAACTGGATATAGATGTTTGTAAAAAGAGGGGATTGGAGAGAAACACAATATTTTTTTAATAGAATAGGAATTTTCTTTTTTTTAAATTGTGCAGAAACTATTTTAAAGGCCAATTACCGAAAAAAGAAGAAAAAAAAAAGAAAAAAAAAAAAAGAAAAAGAAAAAAAAGAAAAAAAAACTAATCACAGAGACATTTAAACATTATATGAGATTTCTTTATGGAGACGCATGTTGTCTTATGTTAATCGTCACTGGAAATGGATACTAAGACACGAGTTCAAATCATAGACCCTGCTGTATGCATTTCACATAGCGCTAAAAATCCAAGTATTTTCTCTCCAGCTATGGGTAAATAGTAGGGCAGACTGGGAACGTTAACCTTGGCATGGAATCCGGTTTAAGAGAAGGAAAACTATTAATTTAAATCGCCGTTTGAAAATTGACCTTGTGTCACATACCGAAGGGTGTGGTAAATACATATATGAGATTTGATTTCCTTTAACCTGAATACAGGTCCCTACCCGTTTAATCATATTTGTAAACATGTTAACATGTTAACAAAAATTTAACATTTAAAATTGCCCTTCTTATTTTTGTCGTCGATTATTCATTCTCATTGACCTACGCAATCTTACATAAGAAAAACCCATATATTTTATGCTCGTTCAAATATTTATTAGCTGTGTGTTTTATAGTGTACGACTCCTGAGAGAGATAGAGTGTATTAGAAAATTGTGATTATTAACTTGAGTTTATTAGTTTGAAGCAATCCCATGAGGTGTAGTTTTGGTAACTATATTCTGGCAATGTATGAGAACAGTTTTTGATGCAAGCCTGTATATTATAGCACTCTTCTCGAGTTAGTTACAAGTTTGTTCTTCCTTACTCCCGAGTCTGTGTACAGTACCGATAAAACAAATTCATCAATCTAATAGACAAAGTAAATTACATTAATGCATCGTTCTCTTGATATATATATTACTTTATCGATAAAGAATGTGTATTATGTCTGCGTGGGAAGCGCACGCAAGTCCATTATCAATAATAAACGTAGAGGATTTAAAAAAAATGTATCTTCGTATACTATCGGCGTCAAAGGAATATCATATTCTATTGTTATGGAGGTTGTGTTAACTTACAAATTTACGAGATAACACTATTAGGACCATATTACCTTTAGGCACCCCTTTTTGATCTCGATTAAGAAAGAACATGTTTTTCATTTACACCGTCAATATCCGGGGTTAGCGTTAGGGTTATGGTTAGGGGTTAGGGGTTAGGGTTAGGGTCAGGAACTAGTTTTGTAATTTAAAAAAAATCTAAAAATCGTCTGTTAAAACAACCGGATATTGACGGTGTAAATGAAAAATATGTCCTTTCTTAATCGAGATCAAAAAGGGGTGCCTAAAGATCATATGGTCCCACTATTAGTACAACATAGACACTCACGCATACACGCACACTCACACACAAACACGCACACACATTCACACACATACAAACATTCACACACACACAGATACACACACACACATGCTGCCTATCTCACACGCATAAAGAAAGGTGGGTTGCCCATTAATTTTGCTGCCTACCTGAGAATTAACATTCATGAAATTTGAGAAGTAGGAATTTTTTAGGGTATTTGACATTCAATATTTATTGCACATGGCAGTTCTCATAGAGCATTGATCCCATTTTTAGTTTTTCCTTTGAAATTTTATTATCATTTTAAAAAGACACATAGACACCGACATAAACACACAGACAGACCTCCACACACACACACACACACACACACATATATATATATACATATGAAGTAGTCAAACAATGTGTTTGAAATGGCGAAGGCCGACAATTTGTGGGAGATTATGTGCTTAATTAAAGTCATACCTAATTTTGTTAATTAATTAATTATAATTAAATGAATTAGGCGTGCATATCGGTTTAAATGTAAAGCGTTCTCGATTTGTTTACGCTTTACATTTAAACCAATATGCACGCCTAATTCATTTAATTATAATTAATCAAAATTAAGTATGACTTTAATTAAGGAAATAATCTCTCCCCCCTCCATATATATATGTGTGTGTGTGTGTGTGTGTGTAGAAAGAAATAACTTTCAGGAATATATATATATATATATATATATAATGTATGTAAGTATGTATTATGTATATATATATATATATAAATATATATATATATATATACACTTATATATTATTTTAGAAAAATAATATCATCAATCATTTAAAAACTAAAATTATAGATTAATAACAATGAAACACTGCTCAATTATATATTATATATATATATATATATATATAAAATAATATATATATATATATATATATATATATATATATATAGGCTCATACTGACGAAAATCGGTTCGAGTTTTGATCCCTGTCTGATGCAGCCTGAAAATCCAGCGGTGATACTCCGAAACAGTCATATGTAGTTGACATATATATATATATATATTATATATATATATATATTGGAATTTTTTTAGTTTTCCTTCTCCTAGACCAGCTGCCATACCAAGGTTAAACAGCTTAGTTTTCCTTACTATTTCCCCGTAGATTGGAGGAGAATAATTGAATACATACCTTTCCCATGGATATTAGCGCAATGTGAAATGCAAACAACCTGTCCAGGATCTGAACTCGGATCGCTGTGTCCATTTCCTACGACGGTAACCATGACACCACGAATTTCTATTTGGCACTAGAAAAGGACCACCTACAATTATTGTAGATAATTATCCCAAGTATGAATGTAGATCATGTTTTTTTGAAATTTTCCCTGCAAGAGAAAAACTGCCAAATAGTGAAATAGGAGATTGTCCATGATTAATCTCCCCAGTATCAAGTGATAAAGTCTTCTGTTTCAACTGCAAGTTTTTTTCTCCGCTTTGATAATAACGCTGCAAGTGCACTTGAAACGTATGGTTTTTATTACCGGTTGAACACTCATACAAGGTTAGCTGAACATGAGAATTCCAAAAAAGCATTTGCAACATTTGCTCAATTGATGCAAACTGCTACAAAAATTATCTGCTGAGTAAACTACTGATAACACTAGTTAAAAAAAAAACGGACACCAAACAGAAATTCGGACCATATTACCTTTAGGCACCGCTTTTTGATCTCGATTAAGAAAGGGCATGTTTTTCATTTACACCGTCAATATCCGGTTGTTTGTTAGGGATTAAGGTTAGGGTTAGGGTTAGGGTTAGGGTTAGTTTTATAATTTAAAATACAATCCAAAAATTGTTTGTTAAAACAACCGGATATTGACGGTGTAAATGAAAAATATATCCTTTCTTAATCGAAATCAAAAAGGGGTGCCTAAAGGTCATATGGTCCAAAAATTCTAGCATCAAAGATATGTCCCTTCAAATTGGAAATTCATTCTTATTTCCTCTGCTATCTGCTTCTACTGGCCGAACTGGGGTATCTGTGTTTTTTCTTTTTTTTGGAGGGGGGGGGTAGTGTTTCTTTTCTTTGGGGTGTTGTTGTATATCCCCGCTTTCATCTCAGTTCTCCTAAATCAGGAACACGGAAATATTCTTTTGGTGTACACATAGTTTTTTTTATTTATTACCAGATCCCATGTTCAACACGCACGTGCAGGTGAATAGCACAGAACACAATATGCGGCTGATCACATAGACTGCTAACTTGATTCTAAATTAATCTAACTTTCCCATAAGTTGCTCGGTCACGTGATTTTTTTTAACCAATCAGAGATTCTTGTTCGAGGTCAACTTGCGTTAAAAAAAAACCCAAATTACCTATTGATTTTCCATGAGTTAACGGCTAAATTAAAACCCTAGGTACACTCCATTATACAAATGGTAGGCTATGCCTGTTCATTATGTAACATTCATTCTGCTACCATTATCGTGTACTGTTTCACAAATATTTTCAACACTCAATATTTCAAGTCTCTGTATATAGTTACCAAACCGTTCTGTCACAAATGGGATATGACGCAAAGTCAATTTTTAAGCGGTGTAAGTCTAGTTTGAATTCAGAGATTTCCATTTGATAGATTGATTCCCTAACCAAGTCTAAAAAGCCAACTCTGCCCTAATATTTACCCATAGCTGTTAAAGAACAGATAAATTCATGCTTTTCCCAATGTCCTTAGCACAGCAGGAAACACAATCAGCCTCGTATAGGATTTGAACTCGGGTCACCGAATTCCATTTCCTGTGATGCTAACCGTTTTGTTAACCACGCATCCTCATTTCAAATTCCTGTAGAAAAGTACTGTACACTTTTACATTAAGTTAGATTTGAAAATTAAAAAAAAGAAGATCTGCACGACAAATTAAAACGCCCATGAACGCAAAAATTATTATTTAGAAATTCATTAACTTTAATGCACTGTTTTTCTACTTAATGACATCTTTGAGAAAAATAGATTAAATTAGTTTAAAATTTGAAAATATTTTCAACCAATCAAATAAAATGCCATTAAAAAATTGATTTTCATGCCCATATAAACTTTAATTCCCTTGCGTTCATAAGGCTATCAGACTTGAAATGTCAACAAACTTGAAATAAATGCATTCTGATGATGGCCTAAGGCCCCAACTTGTGTAATGGTTAGCAAACTAGATTTGCAGACCATCGTTAGTGAGTTTATTGGGCACCCCATACTTCTGGCCTTGTGCCACATCTAAGCCAAGCTTAGTAAATAACTATTTACCTACAAACTATTCCCATAGGAATCATATATACAAAAAAAGGGGGAAAAAGATTTGCCATTAGAAAATCCACAGGGTTAATATGTTGTTAAACAAAACCAAACCTAGCCAAATCATAAATACCTTTCGAAGTTAAGTGAGACGGAAGCTTGTTTCCTTGTTCCTAAGGAGATGACATTTTTCTTCATATTTCCCACCATAACTCATACGTAAATTACCACTTCCGGTGTATAAGTAATTCGCCTCGTAATTTTCAATTTACGACCGGCTTAATAAAAACTAATTATCTATCACTTTACACTTCGCACATAGATCCGAATGAAAGCAGGCGGTCGAATTCAACAATTTGCCGACTTTAAAACGGTAGTAAGCCAGCCTGGGATTTTGGTCGCGTCGGATCTGTTAGGCAAAGGGGGAGAGGAAGCATAAAAACGAGTTGTTAGTATCGTTGCCAAGGGTGCCGCCAGGGGCGCTGTCGGGGTAATTGTTTTCCTTAATGAAGGCAGACTATAAATCCGTTTGTGTCGATTAAGATTATTTACATAAACCCGTCGTTTCTCGGAAATTAAAAGGTCAGTAAAGAAAAGAAAGGGAAAACAACCTTAATAAAAACTTTTCATTTATTTACTTATCATTGCCTAATTAATTAGGCTAATTAATTCACGCCTTTTATTAATCAATTTATTTTTTTCATAAAAACCTACGTACTCTGATATACAGATACTCTGGTACACACTTTCAAAACGAGTTGTGGTTTGCAACGAAACTAAAAGATAAACAAATACTTGGACCTTACGAGCGAACTAAATAAACTGTGAATCATGAAGGTAAAGCTGGTAAAAATTGTAGTTGGTGCCTGTAGAATGGTCACCAGGTTTATGGAAAAATAAGTGGAGGAACTGGAAATTAGTCCCGGAGACCTGAAGATATTCATTCAGCCTCCAGTGAAATACCACCAACTAATGCAGAAGAGGAAAACTTGCAGGGAGTCATACAAAAATGTCATATATTTATTATTACCTAATTAAGTAGGCTAATTAATTCACGCCTTTTATTAATTAATTTATTTTTTCATACAAACCTACTCTGATAAACAGCGTCAACGTTATGGTAGGTGCTTTCAAAACGAGTTATGGTTGGCTACGAAATAGCTAAAACTAAAAGATAAACAAATACTTAGATCTTACCAGAGAACTGAATAAATCGTGGAACATATAGGTAAAGGTGGCAGTTGTAGTTGGTGTCCTTAGAACGGTCCCCAGGTTTATGGAAAAGAGAGCGGAGGGATTAGAAATCAGAGGGAAAAATCGAGACCATCCTAACAACAGCATTGTTAAGATCGCTTAGACTACTCAGAAGAGTCCTGGAGACCTGAAGTTATTTGTTCTTACTCAGCCTCCAGTGAAAGACCACCAGCTAATGTTGGAGGAGAAAACTTGCAGGGAAGGATATAAAAATGTCATTTATTTATTGTTATTATTACTTAATTAAGTAGGGTAATTAATTCACGCCTTTTATTTATTTATTTTTTCATTCTTCATACAAACCGACTTATTCCGATAAACAATGTCAACATTTTGGTTGACGCTTTTAAAACGAGTTGTGTTTAATACTTGTTAATGTTGGAGTGAAAACGCGCATGGTGTGATAATAATAATAATAATAATAATAATAAAAAATAATAATAATAATAATAATAATAATAATACGAAACAGCCAATCATATAATAAGCAAATGCAGCAAACTAGCACAAAGAGAGTACAAGACTGGAGACGACTCCGTGGGAAAGGTAATCCACTGGGAATTGTGCAAGAAATTCAATTTTCACTATACAACCAAATGGTATATGCACAAACCTGGACCTGTTCTAGAGAACGAGACGCATACAATTCCTAGGACTTCGAGGTACAGACGGATCACTTAATTCCGGCCAGGAGAACGGACCTAGTATTGATTGACAAAAAGAAGAGAACTTGTCATCTCGTGGATTTTGCTGTCCCGGCCGACCACCGAGTGAAAATGAGACCTAGCCAGAGAAGCTGTGGAACATGGAGGTGAAGGTCGTACTAATTGTAATTGGTGTTCTTAGAACGGTTCCCAAAGCTCTGGAAAATAATTTGGGTGAATTGGAAATCAGAGGAAGAATCGAGACCATCCAAACTACAGCACTGTTGGGATCGGCTAGAATACTCAGAAGAGTCCTGGAGACCTGAGGAGACTTGTTGTCACTCAGCTGCCAGTAAATCCCCAGCTACGACAGGTGTGAAAACCTCATACTAATAATAATCGACCTCGTGACGCATCCTGTTCGTATTGGGGGTATTGCATAAATGAATACTCTAAAACATTTTGACATCATTGGTAATAGAATAAGTGTTGACCAGAATTATAACTAAAATCTACTCCGGCTTCAAATGTGTTCGTATTGGAGGTATCGTGTCACATCCTGTTCGTATTGGAGGTAAAGATTCTCTAAAACATTTTAACATCATTGGAAATAAAATTAGTGTTGACTAGTCTTATAATTCAAATCTAGACCGGCTTGAAAGAAAGAGTCAACCACATTTAAAAGTGCATTGTTGTAAACATAGTTCTGTTACTAAGTCTTTCTTTCTTTCTTTTTTCACCTCTGTGCACACTTTGTTGTCGCCTTAAAAAAAGAAAAGAAAAGAAAAAGAAATATTCAACTCTTTCTCTTTAGCTTTCCTGTCTTTTCTATTTAAATGTTGTTCTGCTTCAATCTGAAAACGGCTGAATTAATAAGTGTCGCAAAACAGGAAGCTGAACAGATAGCAAAACGTCTCGGTTTGCCAGAACGGTTTCTGCGTCACTGATTATTTCGCGATTGGAACAAACAGGAATAAATATTGGTTGATGATTCGGAATCTAGGATAGTGACGGCATCAGTGAGCGTTAATTCCTTTATTAGAAAACAGAAGAAAAAAAGTGACATTTGTGGGGTGGGGTTAGATGTATAATAGATAGATAGATAGATAGATAGATAGATAGATAGAGAGATGAGAGAGAGAGAGAGAGAGAGAGAGAGAGAGAGAGAGAGAGTAGGAGGGGGGAGAAAAGTGACATTTGTGGGGAACGGATGGATGTATAATAGATAAAGGGAGGTAGAGAGAGAGAGAGAGAGAGAGAGAGAGAAGAGAGGGGAGGGAGGAGCGAGAGAGAGAGAGAGAGAGGGAGAGAGAGAGAGAGAAAGAGATTTGTTGGGCGGGGTTATATGTACGATAGATAAAGGGAGGAGGTAGAGAGAGAGAGAGAGAGAGAGAGAGAGAGAGAGGGGAGGAGAGAAGAAATGGAGAAAGAGAGAAAGAGATATATATATAATATATATATATATAATATATAGAGAGAGAGAGATGGAGGGTAGGAAGGAGAGAAAAAGTGACATTGTGTGGGAGGGGTTAGATGTACGATAGATAAAGGGAGAAGGTAGAGAGAGGAGAGAGAGAGAGAGAGAGAGGGGGGGGGGACATATCATTTGAGTCACTGAACTCAATGATATGCGGGAAGAGCGCGAAATTATCAAGAGAAACTAAATAATAGTTTTGGTTGGTAAAGACGATGAAAGAATGCGAATAAGAGAGAATAAAAAAGAAAAAAAGGGGGGGGGGTGATTGCCTATGGGTCAAATAAGTCTGTTTGAAAATGATTAGTGTTGGATTGGAAAAATGGAACCATAAAAATGTGTGACTTGATGTCATATAATTGTTTGTTTTTGGGGACCATATGGCCTTTAGGAACCCATTTTTGATCTCGATTAAGAAAGGACATGTTTTTTATTTACACTGTCAATATCCGGTTGATGTAAAAGACGATTTTTAGATTTAAAAAAATTAAAACTAACCCCTAACCCTAACCCCTCACCCTAATCACTAACCCTAACCCCTAACAAACAACCGGATATTGACGGTGTAAATGAAAAACATGTCCTTTCTTATTCGAGATCAAAAAGAGGTTGCCTAAAGATAATATGGTCCGTTTTTTGTTTAATGGCATATCAATCTTCGTGGGTTATTCAACACAAAAGCCATCCTTTTAGAAGAACAGTAGTGGGCGATGAAAGTGTATTTGTCTAAAGGCGAACCTAATAGCACTACTGAGCTTAGAAATTGCTTACTATAATGTCCCAGTCCAGAACGTTAATCACTACACCACAGGAATGGAGTGCAAATAAATGATTATTATAGTCAAAGTGCGAATAAGTAAATGATTGCAATGGAACGTTGAGTCAATAAATTTCTATGATTATAATTAAGTATTTACAAATAAATCACATTTCGGTATTAAACAATACATAAAGAGTTGATATGCTCTTAAATAAATCAAACCAAACCAAGTTAAATCTAGACTCAAAGTAAGTACTCTGTAGGCTTTTAGCAACCACTCCGCGCGAGTAGGATGTGACACAAGGTCAATTTCTCAAGCGGGGTGTAACAGATTTGAATTCAGAGCTTTACTTACTGGTTGTAGACTCTCAAAGGGGGTAGACTCTCAAGCTGTCCGGCTGATACCGACTATAAGCCACTCAACCGATTTTCCTTACTTACTTTAGCATTTTTAAAATGGAGTGGGTTAGGATTTGGAAGATTGCATGCCAAATCAATTTCATCATACGTATATATATATATATATTTACTAACCCCTCCGCACAAGCAGCATGTGGCACAAGATTAATTTCTTAAGTTTTACAGATTTGAATTCAAAGCTTTCCTTCTTCCAGACTGGTTGCCTAACCGAGATTAAAGGGTACGGTATGTCTTACCATTTACCCGTAGACGGAGGGAGAATAGTTGGATTAACATCTTTCCCAGGGTTATCAGCGCGATGTGATATGTAAACTCGGATCGTCGAGTCTATTTCCTAAGACGATAACCTACGTGCCTCTCGAGTAAGCATTTAAGCAAGAAAACAAATCTATTTGATTATGAATCTGCAGATTCAAATTCAAATTCAAATCAAAGTGCAAAGTCTTAATCAATTGGCTGATAAAGCCTTACTACCACTTGAGCCACAGTTTAAACAACTGAAAAAAAAAAATCAATTTTTATTTGTATTCTGGTGCCATTTTCAAGAAATTTTCCAGTTCATAAGAAAATTTAGTGCAGAACTTAAAATGGTACTGACATATATCATGCTCGCCCATTAAAAAGAAAAAAAGACGGTAGTGCCTGTTAGGGTCCGATCTATGGTTCAAATAGATGTGTTTGAAAATGATATAGTATTAGGTTATTTCCTAGTTGAGTAACATGAGTGACCCAGAAAAAACAGAACCAAAATTATTTATTTATTTCCCCATTAAACTAACCCTAAACCCCAACCCTAACCCTAACCCTATATTTGTGTGCAAATTATCTATATTAGATAGGAATAATTGATAACCATATAATTGTGTGCAAATTATTTATATTAGATAGGAATACTTAATAACCATATAATTGTATGCAAATTATTTATATTAGATAGGGACACTTAATAACCATATAATTGTGTGCAAATTATTTATATTAGATAGGGACACTTGATAACCATATAATTGTGTGCAAATTATTTATATTAGATAGGAATACTTGATAACCATATAATTGTGTGCAAATTATTTATATTAGATAGGGACACTTAATAACCATATAATTGTGTGCAAATTATTTATATTAGATAGGAATAATTGATAACCATATAATTGTGTGCAAATTATTTATATTAGATAGGAATACTTGATAACCATATAATTGTGTGCAAATTATTTATATTAGATAGGGACACTTAATAACCATATAACTGTGTGAAAATACTTGATAGATATATAACTGTGTGCAAATTATCCCGTTTTTGGCAAAAGGTTTGCGAATTCGACAAGAAACACCCGAAGATGGTCGGACGGAAACATCAGTCGAAACGTTGTGTATATAACAATAAAGATGAGGACTACAAAAAATCCAAATAATAAAAATTATCAGACCTCATCTAAAAAATTAAGACAAATAATATCTGAGACTTTGCTGTTAATTCTAATGTTAAAATTAATGTTGAATGTTTCCTTTTGAATCACTGATAGAATTTGACTCTATAACAATTTATTGATGAGGACTACAAAATACCCCCCCCCAAAAAAAACAACAAAACAAAAAAAAAACAAAAAAAAAACAAAACAAATAATACAAATTATCAGACCTAATCTAAAAAAAATTAAGACAAATAATATCTGAGACTTAGAATTCTAATGTTAAAATTAATGTTGAATGTTTCATTTTGAAACACTGATATAATTTGACTCTATAATATATTGCTTTTGAATTTGACTTTAAAAATCGAACGACTTGAAGCTCAAGTAGGTTTAGTGTAAATTGAAGTAGATATTCAGTGTGCTGCAATTTTATTTTTCTCCGTGTCTTGGGTTGACTTGAGTTTGGCAAAGAGCCAACTGTTTCTGACGTGAGTGTACACACTCATTTCCCCGAGATGGACGGGCGAGTCGTAAAATTAAACATTCCAATGCAGATTTTATCTTCCCATTTTCCCCAACTAATATCTATCGCTGAAACAGAAGCCAGCCTTTCTTACCGATCTAGACATTTCATTTTTCTTTTTCCACATCACTTGTTATTCACTATGTCTGGCATACAGAATTCAGGTGTCTTACACTAACTTACTGTTTGTAAGTGGTCACCATTTAAGTACTATAATATATTTTCGAACTGGCAACAGAAAAATACAAATGAAACTGACGTAGAGAATTGTCCCGTCTTTGAATAGCAGGGAGAGAACAGCAGTCAATATAAGAACAATTCAACTCTAGACGTGATTTGGTGGACAGAATGAGGTGTCACTTTGGTATACGATATACGTGTGATGAAATTGTCGGAGGCGTTCGTAGTGTAATGGTTACTGTCGTTGGAAATGGTCACGGAGAGACGAGTTCAAATCTAGCACGCGGCTTTTTGCATTTCACATAGCGCTAATACCTAGGTCCCTCTAGCTATGGCTATGGCTAGTTAAATAGTAGGGCAGACTGGGCTCTTCAAACTTAGCATGGCAACCAGACAAAGAGAAGAAAGACTTGAAACCAAAGCGGCTCTCTTCTCTTTGAAAGATCCGCCTCCTCCTCCTCCGCCTCCTCCTCCTCTTCCTATCACCCTTCCTTTCACCTTCCTAAAAAAATTAAGCAGGCTCATGAATATGTTACAATTTATGGTGTCATAAATTGTTGGCAGACCCTGTAGCCAGAATAGGGGCCGTTGACTTTAAGATCAGAGAGTGGAAATTTACAAGTGACGGTTTTACTCCCCCAGATCCCTGGAAAATGCGCCATGAGAAACACGTGATATAGTTTTAGTTTAGAGAATTAGATTCGACCGGACTTTGAGGTAGGGCAGACGTGCTGCTGCTGAGGTTGATCTTTCATCCGCGCGGTGATATGGGCTAGAAAAGTCTTGATCAGGCAACAAAATGTCTTGTTAATTCAGTTCATTACAATGATCAAATCAGCCCAGGAAAAAGAAGCTCTTAGTAGAAGTTTGATAGAAGAATCCAACTAGACGAGATGTCGGCCAGAGAAGAAGAAGAGGAAGCAGTAAGCAGAAATGAAGTAACCAAGTAAATCTCTAATCTGTCTCTCTCTCACACACATCTCTCTCTCTCTCTCTCTCTCTCTCTTCTCTCGAATCTAAACACTCTTACACTTTCGTTTATATACCCGATGTACGATGTTTATGTGATATATATATATATATATATTATATATATATATATATATATATATACCCGATGTACGATGTTGATGTGGCGAGGTGCTGCTGGACTGCTCGTGGGGAGGGGTTTGAGTAAAAACAAAAAGATAAATAATTATATTCTTAAAAAACCGTTGTCTTTAAATTTGTATTCTGTTCAACTGAAAGTGTCACGCTAATGCAAATGCAAAAAGAATAAGGAAGTACACGAACACATAGATGCAAACTTATCGGCTGTGTGGAAAGCAAGTGTCTGTGTGTTCGCTGGTAACATCACTACTACTTAGTTGGCCTAAAGTCGGAATCAGTCTGGCAGCGAGGGAGTCTATCCCCTTTTCACTAGCGCTAGACCAAGGATATTATTTTAGCGTCTGATGTGGAGCGCCACACCTACCATCAGTTCCGTATCACAAACCAAAGAAGCACCATAGATGGTATCACAAGAAGAAACTGAAGTGAGTCTCCAGGTAGAAAGAATTTGATCAAGACAACGCAGCATCTTGACATTGCTTTTCTCTAAGCATTTCGTTAGAGTCCAACTAGTGCTGCCTTACAGTAGCACTGGTATTGTTGTATACCCAACATCGGGTATACAATCGAGAAAGGAAACTCGTGTGTGTGTGTGTGTGTGTGAGAGAGAGAAGAGAGAGAGAGAGAGAGAGAGAGAGAGAGAGAGAGAGAGAGAGAGAGAGAGAGACTAGAGATTTGTTGCTTCATTGCTGATTTACTTGTCTGGCTGTCATCTTGTCGTTTTCTAGTTGCTGTCTCTAACTAACGGCCTCTTCTGGGCTAACTCTAGTCATTGTAATTAGCTAAATGAACCACAGGACTTTTATATCCTGATCAAGATTTTATTTAACCCATTCTTATTCGCCGCGCGGGGGAGATTCAGCCTCAGCAGAGAGAAGCACGTTCTCTAATCACCTGACGCGCGAGATTCGCGCCTCTGGGGTCAGGGTTACCAACAGTCCTGGTATTCTTCCACTGGCTGCTCTGAAAGCCAATGGCCCCTTTTTCAGCTAGAGGGTTTGATACCATGAATTATAACAGTATGACTACAGCTATGAAGAACTTTTTACAGGTATTATGTTAGTAAAACATGATTTATGGCCTGTTTTAGTGGACTTATTGTGCAGGTGGTTTTAAATTGTATAAGTAACAAATACAGGAGGAAAATACAATCTTTTTACCATCGAAATGGTTCCAAATCAAAACTAAAATGTTCTAGGAAGCCAACAATCTAAATACATATGTTAGCCACAAATTTAAAGTTATTTAGTATAAAAAAAAACAAAGTTTCTTGCCGCTCGACGAGCAGGTGTTACTGAAATAGGGATGTTAAAATCGACGGGCAGGGACAGGGAATCTAGAGAAGTGTCAGGTTTTATATGGAGGGAGAAATAATTGGAAAATAATTCTAAATATGTGAGGTGGATTAAAAATGTCTGGTTTGGAACCAAAATATTAGGCCACCAGTTGACAAGGAGAGAGAGAGAAGAGAGAGAGAGAGAGAGAGAGAGAGAGAGAGAGAGAGAGAGAGAGAGGGAGAGAGAGAGAGAGAGGGATTTAATTACTGGAACGTGATAAGAGAAATTCAAGAACGTAATACAATAAAGAGAAGATGGGAAAAGATGAAAAAAGTAAAAATGAAAGACCGGGATATATATATATATATATATATATATATATATATATATATATATTGAGAGAGAGAGAGAGAGAGAGAGAGAGAGAGAGAGAGAGAGAGAGAGAGAGAGAGAAAATATCTTAATTTTTGGATTAGAGATGCGGAAAAGTGAAGAAAAAGCAAGTGTGTGAGAGAGAAAGAGAGAGAGAGAGAGAGAGAGAGAGAGAGAGAGAGAGAGACAGACAGACAGACAGACAGACAGACAGACAGACAGACATAGAAAAAAAGAAAGTGCGTGTCAGAGTCTATGTGCTTATGTGTATTTTCATTTGCTTTTGTGTGTTCATGTACGTTCGCATACCCATTATTTTGAATGTGGATATGTAGACACTCAACCATGAATGTCTGTGTTTATATTTCTGTCTGTATTTGTTTGTCAGTTTGTTTCTTCGTGTGTTTGTTTGTGTGTATATATGTATGTGTGCGTATGTATGTGTGTGTGTGTGTGCATGTGCATGTGTGTGTGTGTGTGTGTGTGCATTATTTCAGGATGTGTGTGTGGTCAAACTTAAATGAAGTTTGCAGAAGAAATGCCTCCACATTAATTCCCTATTGGCTGCCCAGAATCGATACAAAAAAAAAAAGAAAAAAAAAAGAATAAAAAAGAGTCGCGTAGACATTGCAGTTGTAAGAAGCAGAAGGTTAAAAATTGAGAAATGATGACATCTTGACAGTAAACATGACTCAAAATATTTTGAAAAAAATACAGAAAATAAATTATTTGAAAAAAAAGGGGGGAAAAGGAAAGTTGTCAGCGCTATAAAGTGTGTCTGGAATCAAAGATATTTATTCTGATTTTATGCCTGTCTGAATTCTCCAGAAATTGCTTAGTCAACTAGTTTGTTGCAACATTTATACTAGTGCATTCTAGCTCTCCGTCGGGTCTCAAATTTTATGTGTCCTTTTGACGAATTTGAATCTTTATTGTGTTCATAATCTAGAATTTCTTTTCGGCATTTGACATTGGGCTTGAAAATTTGTATTATTTGGATTTTTTGACTGTTGTCCTCATCTTTATTATTATATACACAGAGTTTTACCGGTGTGCCCTCCGGACTTCTTCAAGTATATCTTGTCGTAGTCGAAACCTTTTTGAACTCGGGAACCTTCTCTTCGAACCCGGGAGCTTCACGGAACTTCGAACCGAACCCTTTATTCAATTCACCAGGGTAACCTGTTGCGCCATGTGTCCCTTTCCTGCAAATAGAATCAATCGATGAACGAAAT
The DNA here is from genome assembly GCA_023376005.1 of Doryteuthis pealeii. NCBI lineage: Eukaryota > Metazoa > Mollusca > Cephalopoda > Myopsida > Loliginidae > Doryteuthis > Doryteuthis pealeii. The sequence goes on along the minus strand of CM042148.1, from coordinate 34,330,203 downwards.
TTGGAGTAATCTTTTTCGCTTGAAAATGCTGGCAAGGTTTTGATTTTTTAAAAATGGGACCATATGACCTTTAGGCACCCCTTTTTGATCTCGATTAAGAAAGGATATGTTTTTCGTTTACACCGTCAATATCCGGTTGTTTTAACAGACGATTTTTAGATTTTTTTAAAATTATAAAACTAACCCCTAACCCTAACCCTAACAAACAACCGGATATTGACGGTGTAAATGAAAAACATGTCCTTTCTTAATTGAGATCAAAAAGGGGTGCCCAAAGGTAATATGGTCCAGAAAATGTTGTTTAAAGTACGCGGGAAGTCAGCAATGTTAATAGTATAAAAGACTTAGAAATAAAGCCACAGTTGAATTCACCATTGACTGCTGTGTATGTAGCAATAAATAGATTTTAAAAAATGTATGTACGTAGTAATAAATATATTTAATACATTTTTAGTTATTGAAACTAGTAAGTTTTTTTTCCAGAGAAATAAAATTAACATCCCCTTTTCATTAGCGCCAGGCCAGGATGATTGCTGTTACGCTACACCTACCACCAGCTCGAAACTTTACCACATATATCCAAGCTGTGGTGCACATGTGCTGAATTGGCAAGAGGTCTGTATTGATCCATATGGTTATAGGCGAATGCTCTACCGACTTAGCTAAACAGACCCTTCATTATGATATATTAGCTTATATATATATATATATATATATATATATATTGTGTGTGTGTGTGTGTGTGTGTGTATGTGTGTGTGTGTATGTGTGTGTGTGTGTGTGTGTGTGTGTTATTTTAATACATTTATTAATAATTTGTGTCTTTTTTAATTTTATTTTTACGCGCGCGATTGGCCTTGGACAAGTGTTTGATCGGGATGGTTGAAATTTCATTTTCGTCATAACGTGGTGGACGGCTCTGATCTTTTTTTACGCTTGGTCATGCGTCAGCATCTGGACTTTGTGATCTACATAATGACGAATCAACCACACTCATTGTGGTTGCCTAGATGGGTAGGAGGATATGATATTCAGGGGCATAAATACCCCAGGATATCACTGAAGTATGTATACGGATATATTATTATTATTATTATTATTATTATTAGTTTTTCACACCAGCCTGGAGTTTGAGTGACAACAAGTCTCCTCAGGTCACCAGGAATCTTCTGAGTATTCCAGCTGATTTCGACAATGTTGTTGTTTGAATGGTTTCACTTCATCTGATTTCCAGTTCCTTAGTCTTTTTCTAAGCTTTTGGGGACCGTTCCAAGTGACCCAACTACTATTGGTATCACTTTCGCCCTTATATTTCACAGTTTATTATTATTATTATTATTATTATTATTATTACAAGCATATATATATATATATATATATATATATATATATATATATATATATATATATGTATCGGCACGTGTATTTGAGTTTTGATATAATAAAATATATTGAATTAGAAAGAGCACAAAATGATTATACTTATTTTTACTTTATTCTAATTCATTTCAATATATGATTATACATAGGAATGCTTTTAATACGTGTAAGAATAAAACAATAATATTAGAAATCTATAACACCAGTAATTATTTATTAAACCCGGTTTTGTTAAAACAGGTATGCAAATTATTCACACTCTGTAGACATGTATTTCTTAACGTTATATAACACACATTGCAGGATTTTAAACATAATAATAATGGGCTGTTTTGAGGCAAATCTATTTCAGCTAGAGACGTTAAAAAATAAGGTGCTAATTATGTTTAAATAATGATTTTCTAAAAATTAGTTCAGTCGATAGAGCGTTCGGCTAGGAATTACAAGGTTCCTGGTTCGATACCGGCTCTTGTTTCTACATAATTACTTGGTGTTATTGATTTCTAATATTATTCTTTTATTCTCAGCATATGGGTAACACAGGGATCTGTGCGGTAAAGTGATGAGCTGAAATTTACAGTTTTAAGAACTACCACGCATATTACAATCCAGAAAAATAATCTGTGAAAACAGAGTATTTTATTTTTATATGAGATGCAAAGAGGTGTGTTTTCTTTTATTGAGAGAAAATTCTGTTTAGAAATGATATTTTAAGAAAAACATTACCCTTTTTCGACCGGGCAACACCGAGTTGCCCAACTCGTATAAACATATTCAAAAGTCTCTATAATGATTGGTTTAATTAAAAAGTGCATATTTCAGCTTTGAATTGCTCTAACACAGATTCTCGAACAAGAGGCACTTAACTCCCCAAGGAGAAATTTCAAATATAAGAAGGGGTAATCTTAGCTAAAGGGGGCATTGGGGTGGAATTTTAGTCAGGGAGGAACTCTACCGTGGGAAAGAATGTATACACTATGCACTATGTATAGATCTCAACTAAAATACCAGAAAGCGATAATATATAAACAGTTTACATAAACGAAATAAACAAATAAAAGAATGAATAAACAAACAAAACAAACAAAATAAAATAAAAAGGCATTATAAAAAACAAAAGAAGCAAAAAAAAAAGAGTCTGAATGAATTGGAAATCAGAAGACGAATCGAAATCATCCAAACAACAGCACTGTTAAGATCGGCTAGAATACTCTGAAGAGTTCTGTAGACCTCAAGAGACTTCCTGTCACTCAGCCTACAGTGTAAGACCACACCCACCTTAGATGGGCGTGGAAAACTCTCAAGGTGTTAAATAATAATAATAATATTAATAATAATAATAATAATAATAATAATAATAATAATAATAATAATAATAATAATAATAATAATAATAATAATAATAATAATAATAATGTCAACTGGTAGATTTTGCAGTCGCCGCAGATCACAGGGTGAAGATGAAAGAAAACGAAAAGATATCTTGAACTTGTCAGATAATTGAAAAAAAAACAACAACTGTGGAATATGAGAGGGAAAGTGATAGCAATTGTAGTGAGGGCGCGTGGAATGGTCCCAACAACTTAGAAAACATACTAGAGGAATTGGAAATCAGAGGAAGTATCGAGACCATCCAAACTACAGCACTATTGGGATTGAAATACTCAGAAGACTCCTGGAGATCCGAGGTGACTTGCTGTCACTCAGTCTCCAGTGAACCACCAGCTATGACAGGTGGGAAAACCTAATAATAATAATAATAATAATAATAATAATAATAATAGATGGTCCACTGGGAATTGTGCAAGAAATTCAATGTTCACATACAACTAAATAGTAAATACACAAGCCTGAATCTGTCCTAGAAATGAGACATATGAAATTCTTTGGGACCGATCACCTAATCCCGACCAGGAGACCAGACCTAGTATCGATCAACAAGAGAAAGAGAACCTGTCATCTTGTGGATTTTGCCGTCCCGGCCAATCATCGAGTAAAAGTGAAAGAAAGCGAAAAGTTAGAGAAATACTTGGACCTTGCCAGAGAACTGAAAAAAAAACCCCAAAAAAACAAACTGTGGGGCATAAAGGTGAAGGTCGTACCAATTGTAATTGGTGGCCTTATAACGGTCGCAATGGTTTGGAAAAAATTGGGTGAATTGGAAATCAGAAGAATCGAGACCATCCAAATTACAGCACTGTTAAAATGGGATATAATACCCAGAACAGTCCTGGGGACATGAGGAGACTTGCTGTCACTCAGCCTCCAGTGAAAGACCACACCCACCTTAGCTGGGCGTGTAAAACTCTCAAGAGTGAAATAATAATTCTTATTATAATGGAGATTGTGTCTATCTGTAACTGAAATTATATTACTACTCGAATCCCAATTCCCTTGGTTATTTACACCACATTCACCATGATTTTATTTTTTATTTAAACCTCAATTATTGATAAAACTGTTTTACATTTTTAATGCTGCTGGCATAATCTCTATACTAACAACATGCAATTGTATTTATATATACAACAAAATAGCGGTTTACAGTGTGAACGGGAAGGCTAATTTGCATATTGATATTAAACATTTGATTTTAATAAATATGTGTTCAGTATCATTGATTTCTAATTGTTTGGTTTTATTTTAATGAATATGAGCAAAAATCTCGTGGGTAAATCTTAAAAGAAATCCATTAACAAGAAGAAATAACTGTAATTTTATTCTTTACTTCCTATTTTAACTAAATAGTTAAATTAGGAAAATTTAGCAATGAAAGACGGCAGTGATGGAAGAGTAAGTTTCAGTTCTATTTTTTACGATTATGCTATTCCCCTGCCTGTTTCAAATCTTTTTTTCTGCATTCTTGTTTAGTTTCATTAGCCTTCCTAATTTAATATAATATTCTATTACATTAAAACTTGCATTCCGATGGTGCATTGTCAACTGATGGATTTTGCAGTGCCAGCAGATCACAGGGTGAAGTTATAGGAAAATGAGAAAATAGACAAATATCTGGACCTTGCCAGAGAACTGAAAAAGTTGTGGAATATGAAAGTGAAAGTGATACCAATTGTAGTTGGTGCACTTGGAACAGTCCCAAAAGGATTAGAAAAGGGCTTGGAAAGTTTGGATATCAGAGGAAGGATTGAAACCATTCAGAACACTGCACTGCTGCAATCTGCCAGAATACTCAGAAGAATCCTGGAGACCTGAGGAGACTTGCTGTCACTAAGACACCAGTGAAAGACCATCAGCTAATGCTGATGTGAAAACTCAAAAGGAGTAAATAATGATAATAAAACATTTTTAGTTGTAAGAAATAAACTTTTGTTTTGTATTGTACTACAGATAATCCATACTTAACTCTGATGAAAAATACCAGAATGAGGAATACGGTGAACATATATATATATATATATATATACACAACAACAAAAGCAGACAAACAAAAAACAAAAAGAAAACAAAGTGGCGAACAAATATAGTTTTCAAAATGCCTTCCTTGTCATTTTGCTATTTTTCGTTGAATTTGTTTGGGGGTCCCATTAAAGGCTTCCCCTTTCTAAAGAAGAAAAAGAAGAAGAAAGAGATATGCCTCACAAATCAAATAGCGATTATGCTAGGTTAAATAAGGAAAGGAAGAAGTCCTGTTAGCGTTTTCGGTAGGCATTTGCAGTTTTTCTTCAAGTTGAACCGTTTCGCCGCAGGAGAACTGCTTGCTTCCATTTGCGATGATGCGGAAATGTTTGTGGGTATGAAGGGACAATCAGTTGGCAGAATTTGGTTGTCGGCCGTTCACCACCACCACCGCCGCCGCCGCCGCCGCCGCCGCCGCCACCATCCAATGCCGCCGCCATCGCCACCCCCGTTTGTGTGATATGAAGTTCTTCAGTTGACGAACCACTTGTTTACCAGTGGCCAACGTTGAAATTTATTGGACATGGCAAGCAGTGCGCACACAAGTGTCAAGAGGATGCAAATCTTTTGGGAGGAGGAGGGACGGGTAAGAAAGGGTAGATAAAGTGGGAGAAGAAGATTGAGAGAGAGAGAGAGAGAGAGAGAGAGAGAGAGAGAGAGAGAGAGAGAGAGTTTGTGAAAAAAAGGAGAAAGAAAGA
>CM042148.1:34287208-34322208 GCA_023376005.1 Doryteuthis pealeii | reverse complement strand
GCAGTTGATTGCCCTAGATAAGTGACACCGTGGATTAAGGTTCAATCCCTTGATGTCGAGTAGAGGATTCTTGTAATATTCGATCGCTAACTCATTTAGGAGAAATTTGCCCGGACAGCCGATGCTGTTTTTAGAAACTATTTTACAAAAGACGCGGATAAACTAATGTTCGTTTGCAAAGTGAACGAGTTAATTGTATTTATATCCTGGCCGCGTGAGGAATTTAGAAAGGGAGTGAACTCGTGTATGACTTTTACAATACAGTGTACAACTGACAATTCCAAAGTTACTCGTGCATAAATCGAGACATTTTTATATGAGTCAAAATCGGGCATGGGTTATATGCGAGTGAATAAATGATAATATATTCGCCGAACTGTTTTTTTTTTTTAAAATAAGATAGAGACATCTCCACACTATATTTATGCGTTTTACGGCATATCAACACTTTTTGGGTCATCTTAGCTCAGTCGGTAGAGCGTCCGACTGGGAACCACAAGGTTTCGGGTTCGATACCGGCCCTTGCCAATTCAGCGTATGAGTAGCACAGAGATATGTGCGGTAAGTGAGGAGGTGATGGAAGGTGTGGCGCTCCATCTCAGACACCAAAAACAATCTCCTTGGTCTAGCGTTAGAGAAAAGGGGATAGACTCCCTCGCTGTCTGGCTGAAACCGACTTTAGGCCACCCTGATGACCTTAATGCCGATTCACGTCATTTTGATATCTGGTTAGAGTACCTGCTGTTGCTTAAATGGTCGTTCAAATAAGTATTGAACTAACTCATCGATGCTTAACGTATGTGTAAAATTCACTTACCATTTTAAGAATCGAATCTCTTTTAAATGCAAAAAGATGTTAATACATTTTTTAATATAATGATTTTAGCTCTTATCAATAAATTTGTCTAGAAGAAAGAAAATTCTAAATTCAAACCTGTTAAACTCCGATTAAGAAACTGACGTTGTTCCGCATTCTACTCGTGCGGAGGGGTTAGGTAATTACACATACGATACAAAGCTCTTGGTAAGTCCTCTAGGTGGCATTCAGTGTCTGCACAGAGTTGACAAATGTAATTTTCCGCTGGTCGGCTAACACTTCTGAGTCCATAGAAAAAGTCGCTTATGAGTTCGTCCTTACTTCACCAGCAGTGCGCAGCATGTCTTGCTTGCCTTATTGAATGGTTTACAAGATGGCAGGTAAATATATAATGTGAACGAATAAGCATGTCAAAAATGTTTACAAATAGGTTAACATGGGTTTACCACAACCTTTGTAAAAGAAGCCGTCCATGGACAGGAAGCACTGACTCTGTGGTAAAGAAAAAGGTTTATTCTACATACCTACACTACAAGGCTCGTTGCTTTTCATATAGTAATAATACTCTTGGGAAAGGTATAAATCAAACCACTCCCTCCAGCTATAGGTAAATACTATGAGCGACTGGGCTCTTTAACCTTGGTTCAGAAACTAGGAGATGTAAAACTTCAGTTAAATTGACCGTGTCGAATCCTGTTTATATGTAGGGGTTTCGTAAATATATACCTACGATTCAAAGCTAGGGAGTCCTATCGTGGTCTAATGGTTAGCCAGCTGGATTCGCAGATCAATTACTACTGAAGAGCGGGTTTGATCCTCGCTAGGTGTCCCATCTTAGCAACCTTGTGTCATATCGTATCCATAGCGAACGGGTTGGCTTAATATCTACCAACGATACCAGGTTTTGTCTTACATGTAGATTGCTTCCCAAAATACATATTGATCTTATTCCTCCCAATACAACATGGAGCTAACGTCTGGAAGTGGGATCGCCCAGTCACCATGTTACTTCTTTTTTTTTGGGGGGGGGAGGTCTGTTTACTCGAAGGCGAGGCGAGCCAAGTGTCCATGCTGGCATCCAGTCAACTACGTACATAGCAAGTGCACAAGGTCAAAGGTTGGCAAACATTCTCTAATACGCATTCGGACACACACACACACACACACACACACACACACACACACATGTGCGCACACACATTCACACACACATGCATGCACAGCGCGTTCGTGTTTATCCACAGTAATAACGTTCCGAAACACGTGTTTTGATTTAGTTCAGGGAAATATCTACCGATTGCGTATATTGACGCCACCCCACACGAGTAGAATGTGACACAATGTCAGTTTCTTAAGCGGAATTTAACAGGTTTGAATTCAGAGTTTTTCCTCTCCTATACCGATTGCGATACCGAGGTTAAGATGTTCAGTCTCCCCTAATATTTACCCACATCTGGAAGCTGAATAGTTGGATACACACCTTTCTCAAAGGTATTAGCGCTTTGTGAAATCCAAGCAGACCCATTCAGGATTTGAACTCAGATCACCGAATTTGTTACCTACGACATTAACTATTATACAGTGGGTACCTCCTCGATTGCTTGTATACCATGCCGACATTTTCAGAAATATGTTGCTAAACAATCGTTTACATTCAGAATTTTTTTTCTAAAATGTTGCCTCTTAATATGTTGCACTTATGCACGATGTAACTAACAATATCGCATCACATAATGTTATTATTAATTAGAACTCAACAAAATCCTCTTCCAGAATAAAATACACAAGAATACAAAAACATATAGAATCTCTTTCAAGAATAGGAGTAAACATCTGAAACAGTGAACCCATAAATATAAGAAAGCATTCCATTCTGATTAACAAGCTAGTCTCGTAGTTCCATTACTACGAAAAGCGAGTTCTATCCTCGCTGGATGCCCCATACTTGTGACGTTGTGTCACATCCTACCCGTGGTTCAAGGGGTTGTATGTGACCCGAGTCCTATCGTATACAAATAATTTTCAAACAGATCTATTTTACCCCTAACAGTCCCAGAGATCTGAAGTGTAGAATACCGCTTCATTGTCATCATAGGTCCACTAAAAACAGTATTCTACACTTACCAGTTTTCAAGAATGGACACTCACTATCAATTCATTTTCATATTATATATATATATATATATATATATATATATAAAACATAGCCAACAAAATCTTTTAGAAAGAAATGAACTATTGTCTACTAAAAATGCTTTTGGATACTAACCAAGACCCGGATATTTTAACAGCAATGAATCAAATGCAAATGATCAATGAACTTTTAAAAAAAAAGAAAAAAAAAAAAAGAAAGAAAAAAAAAGAATGAAAAAAGAAAGATAAAAATACTATTACCCCTTACAAATTCCTATCTGCCGGGACTAAATTTTGCTAACTGCAAATAAAAGCATGTTAAAAATAGAAAAAAGATATTCAATATTATCTCATTATCGAACTCTATCTTATTACAATAGAGATTATATAACTGTCCGTCTGTAACCGAAACTAAGTCACCATTGACATCACGATTTCCTTAGTTATTTAAGTTATATTCTCAACGATTATGAAATAGTCATTATTTAATCTTAATTAGAATCTTATTTATTAATGATGTCTCTATTAAAGTCTGGTGAGTTAGATTTGCCGCAAAAAATCCTTATTTAATTTTGTTAGTCTTTCTAAGTTAATATATTTCATTACATTAAAACTAAAAGGCCGGGTTAGCTCAGTCGGTAGGGCGTTCGGCTAGAAACCACAAGGTTCCTAGTTCGATACAGGCCTTCACCAACCATCGTATGAGTAGCAGAGGGATCTATGCGGTAAAGGAGCTGGTGGTAGGTGTGGCGCTCCACCTCAGACGCCAAAACAATTTCCTTAGTCTAGCACTACTGAAAAGGGGATAGACTCTCTCGCTGATTGGCTGATACCGACTTTAGGCCAACCCGATGACTTTACTTACTTTTACATTAAAACTTAAATACTTACGCCCGGTGGGGGGGGGGCGCATATTCTTGCTAATTTTACTTATGTAATTGTAATTGTATTGTTGACAAAACAAAAACAAAAACAAAAAGCAAAAACAAAAATAAAAGAAACAAAATCAAACAAACAAACAAAAAACAAATAATAGAAAAAGCAAACAATAATGAACTGTTGTTCTCGGGTTAACTTTCACAAATGTTTCTTAATTGGTCATCATTACTTACATTCGTATTTTTTTTCTCTCGGCTCATTTTAAATATCTCGTTACGCGGGAAAACTGAAATCATTTTTACTCATTTGCTCATCAGCAGTTTATTCTCCAAATTCCAAACTAATGATTGCGTCTGTTTCAACTGCAATGTATCCTTATCAAAAATCATGGAAAAAAGAACTTCCATAAATTCAGGAATATTCCAGAGACGACATATTGGAGGTGCGTGGTGTAATGGTAAGAGTCATAGGAAATGGACTCGTCAACCCGAGTTCAAATCCTGGATGAAGCTACTGTTCACATAGCGTCTTGGTAAAGGTATGAATCTAACTACTCTCCCTCCGGCTATGAGTAAAATAGTAGGCCGACTGGTCTCTCTTTAACATTGGTTAGGCAACCAGTCTAGGAGAAAAAAAAACTCTGAATTCAAACCTATATATAAAAATATACCCCTACCCATATTCATATGTATAGATTAATCAAAATTATTTTTTTATATATTTGTTTTATTATCTTTTATTCTTAATATATTTTTGTTTTTAAACTGTTTATTTTTTTTCTTCTTTGTATTTTTCTTTATTCTATTTGCTTTTTATTATGTTTTATCCTTTATTAATTTGTTTTATATAACTTTTTAAATAACTTTTTGTAATTTATCATTGATCTACACCATTATTATATTCTTATTTAGCTTTTTTTTATGGAAAAGGAGGAGTAAAACGTTTTTTAACTTCATTTTAAACAAATAAGTAAGTAAATAAATTCGTCGGGCGGCCTAATGTCGGTATCAGCCATGTAGCGATGGAGTCTATCCCCCTTTCACTAGCGCTAGACCAAAGAGAATATTTTAGCGTCTGAGGTGGAGCGCCACACCTACCAACAGCTCCTTACTTTACCTCACAGATCCCTGTGCTACTGATACGCTGAGTTGGCGAAGGCGGGTATCGATCTAGGAACCTTGTAGTTTCTAGCCGAACGCTCTACCGACTGAGCTAACCCGACCCCCTGTTCAGACAAATAATAAAGTGTGAATTTTATTGAACATTGGTCTATGCTGGTCTCCAATTTTTCGTAATAAAAGAACACGCGCTCGATCGTTGTACAAACAAATATACACACATACAGACACAAAATCTTTATTATATATACTAGCAAATATATGCACCCTCCGGGTGCAAGTATTTAAATTTTAATATAAAATATCATATTAAATTAGAAAGGCCAATGAAACTGAATAAAAATGCAGATAACATGATTTGGAACAGAGGGGGTATGATTTAGAAATAGAACAACTTTGAAACTAACTCTTCCATCATTTTCAATTACTCCTATTCCTAATTTAACTATTTAGTTAAAATAGGAAGTAAAGAATAATATTAGTTATTTCTTTTTGTTAAGGGATTTCTTTTAAGATTTATTGAAGAGAATTTTGCTCATATTCAATAAGATAAAACTAAACAATTAGAAATCAATAATATTAAGCACATATTTATTAAAATCAAATTTTTTAAGATCAATATGCAAATTAGCCTTCACATTCACACTGTAAACCGCTGTTTTGTTGTATATATAAATACAACTGCATGTTATTTGTATGTAGATATGGTCAACAGTATTAATGATGTAAACAATTTTATTAATAATTGAGGTTTAAATAAAAATAAAATCATGGAGAATGTGATGTAAATAACTAAAGGGAATTGTGACTTGTATAGTAGTATAGTTTCGGTTACAGACAGAAAAACATACAATCTCCATTATAATAAGATATATATATATATATATATATATATATGAATTTGATATATTGACAAAACATATATATATATATATGAATTTGATATATTGAAAAAACTAACAGCGTTCTGTTTGCGCATTCTTCTTCTAACGGTCATTTCATCCCGTTTTACTTTTGTTGAAGACCGATCTATTGCATACGGCCGATACAGATATTCCGAGGGACCTCACATCAGTGAGGGGGGGGGGCGATGTGCAGTTAAAACCGTTGAGAGGAAGGCCCCGAAACGGTGCACATTCTCTCCTGATGATCCCAAGCATTCGTAAACATCATTTGTTTTTTCAATATATCAAATTCACACTGTCGGATTAATTTCCTTTTATTTCACACACACACACACACACACACACACACACACACCTATATATATATATATATATATATATATATATAATATATATATATATATATAACATCACAATCGGCGTATTATGTTTGTACAACGTAATAGCTGTTTTTTAACATCTCTTCATAGACGGAATGTATTCATAAATTTTACTAGCTTCAAGGTAGCTCAAAGTTCAAACCAAGTTATGAGCTGTTTAGAGTTTACCCTCTCTCTCTGTTAAATCTATTCTGATAGCATTATGTTCATTCTATATATTAGAGGCATATATACTCATGAATATCTGGTCTTGATCGTTTTATGGTCCTCCTGGACGTCAATTGGTCCACAGTATGTATTGGCATCAACAATATATACACTTGGCCCGTTGCCAATTCTGTCGAAATCCGAGTTAACAAAGGAACTGAATTCGTCTATTTCTTTCACATCAAAGTTAACCCCTCATTACCAATGTTTCTTATTACACTATATTCTTTTGTAGATTTGTAGGATTTTATGACTTGTCAACCCATGTTGGGTTATTTTAGGCTGAAGACGTTTTGATATTTCATGCTTGAAGGATATTCAAATTTTTTTAAAAATTCGATTTTTTTTAACCATAATTTATTTAACCCATAGATAGTATAACCACTTCAGGTCAGAGTGGACCTGGGAGTAATGGCGATGAAGGGATACTCCACACTCCCCATAGCTTCAGAATTAAAACTTCACCATTAGATGCAGTTTAACGACACTGTATTGTTTTTGTGTGTCATCACGTGAATGGCAGTTTAAGAAAAATATTTCCGAATTTAAAGCACCTACTTTTGATAATTCTAAGTAAAAAGGGAGCAGTGGTGATTTTTAACCATTTAAAATCAAAAGGGAGCAGTGGTTATTTTTTAACCATTTAAAATCAAAAGGGAGCAGTGGTTATTTTTAACCATTTAAAATCAAAATGGAGCAGTGGTTATTTTTAACCATTTAAAATCAGAAGGGAGCAGTGGTTATTTTTAACCATTTAAAACCAGAAAGGAGCAGTGGTTATTTTTAACCATTTAAAATCAAAGGAGCAGTGGTTATTTTTAACCATTTAAAATCAAAAGGGAGCAGTGGTTATTTTTAACCATTTAAAATCTTATGTAAATTAGAAAAATATTCTAATAAGGTCTTATAAAGATTTATGGAAGGGTTCGTAGTGTAACCGTTATGCTTGTAAGAATTGGACATGGTGACCCGAGTTCAAATCCTGGACGAGCCTGTTTGCATTTCACATAGCACCAATACCCTTGGAAGAGGTATGAATTCAATTATTCTCGCTCCAGTTATGGATAAATAGTTGGTCAGACTGTGATCTTTAAGCTTGCTATTGCATCCGATCTATGAGAAGGAAAACTTTGAATTAACACTGCACTTAAAAAATTTTTCAAAACAGCGTGCAGCATTCTTGTCTAGTTCCTATTCTGGTTTTTCTAAATAGCGTTCGGTTAGATTCCAAGTGGTGCAACCATACATTAATACTGACACGGCTACAGCTTGGAAGAACACCTGTTTTATTTCATCAGAGAAATCAGATTTCCATATGATTCCATAGGATAACTTGTAAATGGCAGTCCATGCCTAGTCAATGCGTGTGTTGACATCGCATTCAGTAGATGAAATATTGCTACCAAGGTATATGAGTCAATCAGACATACAATTCAGTATTTGGTCACAAACTATTTTTATCACTCACGTCCTAATGATTCTGCATGAGACAGGCTATAGGTTTACTCATAGCGCTAATACCCTTGGGAAAGGTATGAATCCATATATTCTTCATCCAGCTATGGGTAAACAGTTGGGCAGACTGGGCTCTTTAACCTTGGATAGGTGACCAGTCTAGGTGAAGTCTAGGAGAAGGAAAATTCTGAATTCAAACCCGTTAAACTTCGCTTAAGAAATTGATCTTGTGTCACATCCTGGCTTGTAGGGCTTGGTATATATATATATATATATATATATAATATATATATATATATATATATATATAGGTTTACAAAAAATTTCATTTACAAAATTCATAGTTATATAACATATTAGGTCTGGTTTCTTTGTTTAATAGCATATCATCATTCCTGGGCTATTTAGTAACAAAACCATCCTTGTAGAAGAACAGTAGTGGTACCTACTTCCGGTCAAGTCACGATTAAAGCACCGGTACCCGCTAGATCACCGAAGTTAAACAGCGATGAGCCTGTTCAATTCTTAGATGGGTGACCATTTAAGCAAGGTACTGTAAGTAAACTGAATATCAAAATGAAATGATTCGGCATTAGATGACCCGAAAAGGGTTGATATACTGAAAAACAAAACAATCAACCAAGTAGTGGTATCCTTTAACTCAGAACAATCTAAAATTCATGATGGCTTTGGCTTTAAATAACACGAAGGCCCTATGCCATTAAACAAAGAAACCAAGCCTAAATAATATTAAGCGAATTTAATTCATTATATAAAAAAAACCTCATCCAGTACATTATTTCCCTTTGAGCGCAGGACGGGTCGACTCTGCGAGAGGGTCTGATTCTAAGCCCGAAATCTTCAATGAACCGGGAGGCATCACTGAAGAACAGTCCAAAATGAATTTTCATTTATTTTCAAGGGATCGAAAAATCTCGTCCTAAAAGCTCCATTACTTCCCTACGAAAGTGTTTTCCTTGCAGGATCAATTGTTTAAAATTGTTTACTACAAGAAAACTATTATTGATTCCTCTCTTCAACCAGGTCATATATAATAAACTCAGAAAATAAATTCCATTGGCACATATATAAAAGCATATATAAGATATGTATATATGCAAAAGCAAGTACATAAGGCTATATGGTCAGGACATTTTTCTCATAAATATCTGTCAGTGTGCCTATTAATTTCAAATAGTCAACAGTATGTACTGCCATCAAAAGCACATGCACTTGGCTACTACTAGAGCTGTTAAAGATCATCAAAGAATTCCTCTATGCTTGGTTATTATGTTGAAAAAATTTGATTATCTCTCGATAAAAAAATCCCCAAATATATCGCTAATTTAGGAGCATGTCGTTGTTCGGACTGATTCAGTTGCGGGTGCTCCTCTAAAACCAATTGGTGTAACTGGATTTGGTTGTAAACAGATACATGCATCAAGCCGGTCAATTTGTGAAGGTTTAATGTATGTGAATTAAGGGAAACTGGGCTCTTTATACGGCAACCAGTCTAAGAGAAGGAAATATCTGGATTAAAACCTGTTAAACTCAGTTTAAAAATGTTGCATAATCTATGTGCGGCATAGATTATTGGCAACACCGTGTAGAATGGAAATTTACAAACCGTTGGTGACCCTTTGACACCACAGAGGAAAAACCGCGAATCGTCGGATTCATTTCCTTACTCTTAACTCTCTCAATCTCTCTCTCTGTATATATATATATATATATATATATATATATATATATATAGAGAGAGAGAGAGATTGAGAGAGTTAAGAGTAAGGAATGATATATAATATATATATATATGTTAGGAGGTTGATTTAGAAGGCTATCACAATGCAGTTTGGAATAAATAAAAATAATAATACGGTGACAATGGTGTTGTGTGTTGACCTGTATTTTTTATTATTTCTTGAATTTTCGAGGTAATACCTCTTTATCAAAAGAATTGAACTGAAGCAGTACAGCTATGGCATTTCTTCCTAAATGAATTTTTTTTTTTGAAAATGACGTTATTTTTGAAATAACTGTATTCCCGTGTAAGCGTGAATGCGTTTATTTTTTTTTTACAGTTATTTCAAAAATAACGTCATTTTCAAAAAAAAAAAATTCATTTAGGAAGAAATGCCATAGCTGTACTGCTTCAGTTCAATTCTTTTGATAAAGAGGTATTACCTCGAAAATTCAAGAAATAATAAAAATACAGGTCAACACACAACACCATTGTTACCGTATTATTATTTTTATTTTATTCCAAACTGCATTGTGATAGCCTTCTAAATCAACCTCCTAACCAATACATACACAATGCTTCAAGCAAATTATGAAACTCTCTTATATATATATATATATATATATATATATATATAGGTTAGTTTAATGGGAAAATAAATAAATAATTTGGGTTCTGTTTTTTTCTGGTTACTCTGTAATATCATGTTACTCAACTAGGAAATAACCCAAAAAAGTAAATAAGGAATGTGATGTAGGGGTTGGCTTTGGTGTTACTTTTCAAGCTGACAATCATATTCTGTCTATTATATCGAGGGCAAATGGAAGGATTGACTCGATAATTAGAAATTTTATCTCAAGGGAGGCAAATTTTGTTTTAAAATATACAAAACCCTAAGAAGACCTCACATAGAATATTGTGCTCTGGCCTGAGTTTCAGTGTCTAGACATGGAAATTGGAGTGTAATATGAGGATTGGAGCGCATACAAAGAGGAATGTCAAAATCAATAAAAAGAGTAAAAGATTACAGTTACAGGGAAACATTGGAGAAATTAGGATTACTTACTCGCTTATTTCCCAGTTGAGTGACATAATATTACAGGGTGACCCAGAAAAAAACAGTACCCAAATTATTTATTTATTTTCCATTAAACTAACCCTAAACCCTAACCCTAACCCTAAACCCTAACCATAACCCAAATCCTAAGTCTACCCCCCTAGTTGAGTAACATGATATTACAGGGTGACCCAGAAAAAACAGAACTCACAAATTTTGTAATAAAACTGTTAATTTTAACTAGGGGATTAGGGTTAGGGTTTAGGGTTAGGGTTAGGGTTGGGTTAGGGTTGGGGTTTAGGGTTAGTTTAATGGATAAATAAATAAATAATTTGGGTTCTGTTTTTTTCTGGTTCACCCTGTAATATCATGTTACTCAACTTGGAGTTCTGATTTAATTAAAACTTTGAAAATCATCAATGTAATTTCTAATTATGTTTGGCATTTTTTGAAAATATTTCTCATCGAACAAGAAATTTACTGTCACGACAGATTTCAAAAACTAAGTTTATTAACCAATTGGATTTTTTGGAAGAACTTTCCTAATCAGATCAAAAACAGCAATAGTGTACACAATTTTAAGATTGAGTTGGATGATTTCAGAAAAATGATGGTGAGAAGTTGAGAGGGTATTTTTGGGAAATATCGGATGAATTACGTAATAAAATTGTATCTGTAGATATATTTTATATTAACAGTTACATCCTCTGCGCAACGTGGTTGAAAAGATAGAAAAGGGGTAAATGCCAAGGAGGTATAACAAATAAATAAATAAATAAATAAATATCATTGCCAGGGCAACATCACATATATCTTTGCAGCTAACTAGCTTTATTACAATGAAACCTATACACCTTTGGCTCAGATACCTTTCAACTTACTCGGTCTCACGGCGCTTGCATCAATCCATCTCGCGCGTTCAGTACTTCCTTCCAGCTTCTCTTGCAGAGCCCAAGTACGTCGCAGTTGATGTTTTTCTTTTCCTCCATTAGATGAAACAGGTAATGTCTGCTAATAACCTGCAGTTGTAGGTGCATATGGCCAGGTTGTTTTTCGATTCTCAGCTGCTTATAAGCCGCAAAGAAATTAAAATTATATTTGAAGTAAAAAAAAGTCCCGTTATTCCTGTACCCAAGAATTTAAGATGTATTTTCTGATTGATCTTAACGGCATGTCAACCCACCTAGGGTTAATTTATGCAAAGCACTAAATTGTGAGGTCCGCCCTGTCGGTGGGGCGTTAGAATGCACCGACTGCACCTCTACAGGGGGTAAGACTCCCCAATGGGGCCGCCTGTTGGCCGTGGGTGGCGACCCGTGATGATTAAGGATAGAACCCAGGTGGATGAGCAGTCAATGACTTGCAATACTCTACTTTGGCTCTATCTTGTTCTAGACGGGCGGTCAATCGGCTGGTCACGTCAAGCCCTAGCACCTATATGATTTTCCCAACCCTATTGCCCTTATGGCAAGCCCCAATCCCTTTTTATCAAATGGGTCCTAGAAGGCGGTGACTGAGGGTCTACGTGTCCTAGGAATGAAGTTAAACTCTATCTGATGGTGAGGTTCCAGTTTTGGAGGTTTGGGGAATGTGGAGCACCCCTTCATCACAATTGTTCCCTGGTCCACTCTGACCCGGAGTGGTAGTACCTGTTAGGGTCCCATCTATGGGTTAAATAGAAAAACATGAGTTGATAAACAAAATTGTATTATGCATTAAGAATGAACTTATTTCACAACTTTGCATTAAATGACCTATCGGGGTTGATATGCCGTAAAACAAAAAAAACAACAAACAAACTGTGATGTATAGTCAAATTTAGTCTAATGTTTTTTTTTTTCATAAGGATTTTTCTTTATTCTGACAGTAAGTTATCCGCAGTTGTTTCTTGCTAAATGGATTGGGAATCATTTTGAGGGATAGGTTCATAGGGTAAAGTTCAAGTTCATTGCCAGATTTTTTGGTTTCATTTTTTTCTTTCAATTTGAAAATACAACTTAATGATAAAGATACATTTTCTCTATGAATATCTTAATTAAAACAATGAAATAAATCACGTCAAAAAGAGAACATTATCAAGATTAAAAAAACAGCAAAAATGCGCCATTTTGACAGATACATATTTCAATTTATAAATTTCTCCCGTTTGAAAGACTGTAAAACAAATACATTTGTACATGTGATTATTTTAGTCCTTCCAGTTTCATTGATTTTTCCCAAGAATTTTTAATCTTAATTTATGGGTCGGGGATTTAAACACGTGACCATACCATCTATCTATCTATCTGAATTTGTCTATTTGTGAGTGTATGTTGTACTTGCATGTGTCCATGTTTTTTTGGTTTTTAATCTAGAATGGACACTGTGCCTTTTATATAGTTGTACTTGTTAATACGTCACTTCCGTTAGCCTCTAGCGTCGATTTTTGGTATTTTTTTGTGCGTTAAAATTGAAGGGAACGAATGTTTTGAAGAATGTGCTCTGTAGAAAATAAATCCTCAGGGATCATCTGGGTCTCTTTAAGGCAAAGATTAAATTGTGCATCTTTTGAAAAGAAAGTGTTTATAATTTTCTTTGTTATCTTTCTTTTTAAATTTCTATGCAGAAGTGAATGCAATAATGTCTAACATGGAATTGCTATTTCTTTCATTTATTTGAAAACCTTAGTTTTTTTTGTGTTTTTCTTTTTCTTTATTTTCGCCCCCTTTTTTTTGCCACGAGTGTTTCTGGCTTTTTGGCTTATTGAAATTCGAATTAAATTTGCTGTAAAAGAAAGTTTGTCCTCTGAAGAATTTTATAACCAAATTTAGGGCACTTGATGGCTTATTTATTCTGCAGTGCAAAAGGACTAAAGAAGAAGAAGAAGAAGAAGAAGAAGAAGGGGGAAGTGGAGAAGAAGAAGAAGAAGAAGAAGGACGAGGAGGAGAAGAAGAAGAAGAAGAAAAGAAGGAGAAGAAGAAGAAGAAGAAGAAGGACGAGGAGGAGAAAAAGAAGAAAAGAAGAAGAAGAAGAAGAAGAAGGGGGAAGTGGAGAAGAAGAAGGACGAGGAGAAGAAGAAGAAGAAGAAGAAGAAGAAGAAGAAGAAGAAGAAGAAGAAGAAGAAGGACGAGGAGGAGAAGAAGAAGAAGAAAAAGAAGGAGAAGAAGAAGGACGAGAAGAAGAAGAAGAAGAAGAAGAAGGAGAGGAGGAGAAAAAAGAAGAAGAAGAAGAAGAAGAAGAAGAAGAAGAAGAAGAAGAAGAAGGACGAGGAGGAAGAAGAAGAAGAAGAAGAAGAAGAAGAAGAAGAAGAAGAAGAAGAAGAAGGACGAAGGAGGAGAAGAAGAAGAAGAAGAAGGACGAGAAGAAGAAGAAGAAGAAGAAGAAGAAGAAGAAGAAGAAGAAAAAGAAGAAGAAGAAGAAGAAGTCCATATAATTAAAAAAATGTTTCTTTTTACTGGAATGTGTGTTCGTGCGCATCTATGCATGTTCATGTATTTAAAGAAATGTAAAAAAAGAAAAAGATTTTATGTTTATTTGCGCATGCGTGCTTAGTTTGCTTTAAGCTGTGTTCGTGTGTGCGCATATACAACGTGTTTAAAAAGATTTCGTGTCATTTGATATTTACTGGTGGATATGTACAGAAAACTGATATCAATTCTGGGTAGTCCCAGTGGTATATTAGGTAAGAGGATAAATTGCAATGTCGTAGTAAACGAGTTCGAAATTCAGCCGTGTTATTACGTTCACTTTTGAACTAATGCCCTTTGGAAAGTTATGAACCCCCTTTTTTTCCCAGCTATGGGTTAAATAGTCCCACTACTGTTATTCTACAACAATGACTTTGGCATTAAATGACCTCCGAAGGTTGATATGCCATTAAACCAAGGAACTGAACCAATCCATTTTGTAATCTAATTACTTGACCAATGCTCTTTAAAATTTGTCTCGAATTTGAACAGTATGTGTTGAAACAATTAAAAATCCTGTTTAATGTTTTATGTTTTTTTTCTTATGAGGTATAGAAATTCCATGCAGTGAAAATAAAATGCCTTTAAACATTAATCGGACCATGTTACTTTTAGGGGTTAGAGTTAGAGGTTAGGGGTTAGGGTTAGAGGTTAGGGTTAGGGGTTAGTTTCATAATTTAAAAAAATCTAAAAATCGTCTGTTAAAACAACTGGATATTGACGGTGTAAATGAAAAACATGTCCTTTCTTAATCGAGATAAAAAAGGGGTGCCTAAAGGTCATATGGTCCCATAAATCATATAATGTTAAGTTGTTTCTATACATGCTGTTAAATCTTGGATTTTGTTTGGTTGTTTTCTGGCATATCAACCCTTTCGGTTCATTTAATGCCAAATCAAGTCATATATTGCTTACAGTGCCTGCTGTTGCTTAAATGATCACCCAGTTAAGTATTGAACAGGCCCATCGTTGCTTAACTTTAGTGATCTTGTGGGAACCGGAGCTTTTAGGCAAAGATGGCGTGTTATATTAATGAGTTACCAGGAGGTACGTTTATTTTTATGATAAATCATTTCAACATTTTTTAAAAGTTGGTAACAGAAAATGAATATTTCGTGTGATTTATCCAGTCCCAGATGGAGGGGTGTGATTCAAGGTCTGTGTAATAAGGAGACCTCCTCCTCCCCAAGTAGACTCTTCCTGGTGGGAAATGTCAAAGAATGGTTCAGTCTAATTGGTAACCTTGTGGAGGTGATTCAGGTTTCAAGAAATGAGACTCTTTTAGACGATGAGGCAGACGATATCGAGAAAGATAGCTCTCTGAGAGTATGTTTATTTTTGTGATAATGTACATACCAATAAACGCGATTTATTCGGATCACCACAAGGCGAAAACGTGACACAAGGGCGGTTTAGTGTGGCGTGTCCCATAGGGTCGGGAGCAAAAATTGCTCATGTTCTTTCAGAATTTCCCTTCAGGAACGCCTCAGGCGTCAGTTATTAAAACCAACCCTTAACCCTTTCAGGCAAGGAGGCAGGTGCTGCCTGGGGTTGGATGGGTGTAAAGGCCCCCTGGAACTAAGCCACAATTATAATGAAAAATCACCCGACACAGATGCCAAACAGAATCGTTAATACATACTGATGTATATATTTCTCGAGAACAACTATTTTGGGGCTACGGTAAAAGATGGCGTATATCATTACAGAGTTGGGGAGATACATTTATTTTCCTGGGACAAAGGCCAAGATGAAAAAGAAAAAAATTATGAAAAAAATCAGCTGAACTTGTTTGCATATAACGATTTTGAAAAGTCTCCATAATGATTAAGCTGTTCGAAAAACCAAGAACACCTTCATAGACTCCCAAGAGTACGCGCTGTCTTGTTAATGGGACTTGGAATACGTCAACTGCATCCTCTGTAGATGAGTAAGTGTTATATAATGAAGAGTTAGTTTATTCAATTTATAATGAAAAGTAATTTTTGAATTCGAAAGTTAACTGGTAATTCGTTGAAGAGTCATGGAAAAACAGTGATTTTCATTGATAGTTAGTGATCCTTTATTGATCTATAAGCGTTGCATTCTGATTGGTCGAGATCCCATATAATAGCAATATATGCGGGAAAAGCTAAGAGTAGTTTAGAGTTGAACTAAAGTGATTGAAGGAGTTAGACGCAAATTATTGAAGTACTCAGTGTTCCTCCCTGCACGCTGGAATGTTGGGTATTTGGGAAAAATAAAGATGTTCAAAACAAACTATGTCTTTGCATTCATAAATAAGACCTGGCCAAATGTACGCTGCAAGACAACCCCAAGACATTCCAGAATACCAGAGAGCACAACTCCGATACCAGATATAGCAGAAACAGCAGATAGAGACATAAGTAATACGATAATAATTAAGAAGGGCTATTTAACATGAGACTCTCGCCCAAGAGAGTATCTTGAGTATAACACTAAACTACAACCGGTGGGGATGCTCTGATCCAGGAGTTCTGTGAAATGTGGAGTACAGCCAATTGCCATCACTATTTGTCTACTCTAACCCAGCGGGGTAGTACCTGTTTGGGTCCTATCGTTTGGTATATATATATATATATATATATATATATATATATATATATATATATTAAAATTATTAGTACTAGATAGGAATAGTTGAAATCATATAATTGTATGCAAATCATTTGTCTTATGGATAGTTTTCAGTGTCTATTTCTTTTTAAGCACATGGCTAAATGTTCAAGAATCCTAGCTACTTGCTATATAGTAGGGTATGGAGAATAGGGGGTGGGAGGAGGTTTCGTGCTTAAATGTCTGAAAAAATAAAATTTGAAAGAAAAGGAAAAAGAACTACAAATAAAACATGAATTAAAGTTAGTTGGGCCAGCATAGAAAAAATAAAAAATAAAAATAAAGGCTTACAGTATCTTAGAATTTACGACATTTACTTGATAGTTACTTGATACTATATATTTATTTACAAAGGATTATTACTTGAAATACTTGAAATCATATAATTATCCGAAAATGATTATTATTAAATGGGAATTTGTCTTCAAATTATTAGCACTACATACCAGTACTTGAAACCATAAAACTGTGTGCAAATTATATAGAAAAGAATACTTGAAATCATATAACTATGTGCAAAGAAATAATTAAATAGAAATAGTTACTTGAGACCATAAAACTGTGCAAGTTATTAGTATTAGATAAGAATACTTGAAATCATGTAATTTTATAAAATAACGGATTAAACAGAAATAAATACTTGCAACCAAAAACTGTACACATGATTCTTATCATAAAAAAATTTTTTGTTATAATTGTTTACAAATAATAATCATTAGTTACTTTAAATTTTATAATGGCAAGCAAAAATGAAAAAAAAAGCAAACATTTGATTTCAGCATTGAATAACCCAACAAGGGTTGTCATGCTAAATAACTGAAGAAATAAATCAGGACCCGCTGCCCCATGTTGACAACTCTGTTTAAACACAGCTCTTTGACCCCCCCCCAAAAAAAACAAAAAAACTAATCATTTTTTATACTTCATTCTTATTTTCATTTTTTATTTTTACTTTTAAAAAATGTTGCTAATAGATCCATTTAACCAATTCCCTCACAAGTACTACCACTCCGGTTCTGAAGGAACCTGGGAGTAATGGTAATGAAGGGGTACTCCACACTCCCCAGATTTCCAGAACTGGAGCATCACCATCAGATACAGTTTAATACCATACCCAAGACACCCTCTTTTGTGGGGGGTATCTCTCTGCATGGGATATAGTTAGTGTATTCTAAGCACTGTCACAGCTCTGGGAAATGTTGAGCATACTTACGTTGCCATATACCACGGCGTGATATCTGTTTACGTCCTCTCTCTGGTCGAAGTATATCTGTTTGAAAATTATCAGTATACTTGATGGATACTTGAAACCATAAAACTATGTATATATTATTAGTATCAGATAGGAATACTTCAAACCATATAACTAAAGAAAATTAATAATTAAATATAAATAGTTACTTGAAACGATATACCTGTTATATCTATCAATATTAGATAGGAATACCAGAAACCATATAAATATGTGCAAATAAATGATTAATTAGGTGTAGTCACTTGAAACCATATAATTAAGTGCAAATCATTAGCATTAGATAGGAATACTTGAAACCATATAGCTATGTGCACATAAATAGTTTAATAGGAATAATTAGTTAAAACCATAAAAGTGTCGCCTCACCCTCAGATGCAGTTTAGTGTCATACCCAATACACCTATTTTGGAGGGGGGGTCTTACCCCCTCAGCAGGGGATACTGTCAACGTATTTTAAGCCCCGTTGACAGGACATGTTGCCATTGCAGGGATGTATCTAAATCAGTTTTACGAGCCCACCCAGCACTTTAGAATACACCGACTGCACCTCTGCATCTGTTGACCGTGGGTGGTGACACATGATGCTTAAGGACGGATTCTTGGTGGATGACCAGTCCATGACATTTAACACCCCACTTTGGCCCTTACTTAGGCTAGTCGGGTAGTCGGAGAGGCGTTTCTAATCAATCGGCTGGTCACGTCAAGCCCTAGCACCTATATGATTGTCTCGATCCTATAGCTTTTATGGCAAGCCCTAAACCTTTTTATCATATGGTTGCTAGAAGGCGGTGGTTGAGGGTTTTCATGTCCTGAGTATGACGTTAAACTCTAACTGATGGTGAAGTTCCAGTTCTGGAGGTCTGGGGAATGTGGAGCACCCCTTCATCACCATTGCTCCCTGGTCCACTCTGACCCGAAGTGGTAGTACCTGTTAGGGTCTCATTTATGGGTTAAATAAAAAATCTGTTTACCAAAAATTGAGTTATAAAAACTTTCTTCAAAACTATCACTATGAATCTTTCAAAATTTTGCCAGCATTAAATGACCCACCGTGTTTGGTATGTCGTAAAATAAAACAAAATAAACGAGCCAGTCCGTGTTAAGTCTTTATCTGTCCGTTGATTAGAATGTATTCGCCTACCTTTAAATAAAAGTTCACGTCTACCTGCGTCAAAGCCTTTTATCCGTCACCGTCACGTTTGGCATGAGGCCAAAGGGAGAGACGTGATGCTATTTCGGCTCGAGACGGCACCAATCTCAATGGGATAGAAAGATCGTGTGTCTGCCACCATATTTCCTTTCGATCGTCGCTGTGGCACAGTTCAATTCTTTTCAGACAACTTTTATTGTTGAGATTCGGGAGTTGTGTCCAGGGGCGGTGCTGGGAGAGGCTGAGATTGCAGGTTCGGCTATTTAATACCGGTATGGGCACCGCGAAGAAGAAGAAGAAGAAAAGTGTAAAATTATCTATAATTTGGAAATATATATATATATATATATATATATATATATATATATATTATATATATATATATATTGTTATCATCACTTGAAAAGTTTATTCAGACCAGAATCTCTTTGTATGCAGTATTTCGTTGTGCTGAGTTGTGCTGAGTCTTTGTCGGAGTATTATCACATATTTACGTCGATTCTGCTTGTCTGATCTTTATCAAATGTGCCAGCGAGTGCAGCTCCAGTGTCTTTCATTTTTTCCTTTGTGAAACATAAGAGGTTCGGAGGAGGAAGGGCTTAGGAGGAGGAGAAGGAGGAAAGGTATAAAAATAATAGAGGGGGGGGGGTTTAAAGAGACGGTTGAGGATAGAGAATGAGAGAATAGAAATTGGGAGAGAATTGTCGAAAATAGGAATGGAAATAAAGGATAGAAAAGAATCAACAAAAGGAAGAGGAAGGACAAACACATGAATTAAAAAAGGAAGAAGAAGAGAATGAAATAGTAGTAGTAGGAGTAGTAGTAGTAGTAGTAGTAGTCGAAGAAGATGGAGGGGGAAAGTAAAAATAATGAGATGATAATAAAAGAGACGGAGGAGAAGGAGGAGGGGGAGGAAGTGGAGGTGGAAGAGAAAAAGAGAAATTGTGAGAGAATAAAAGGGAGTAATAAGAGAGACAAGAGAACGAGAAAGAGCAAACACATCAATCTAAAAAGATGAGGAATTCTAGCAAGAGAAGAAGAGGAGGATTAAGCAGTCGGCTTAGCTCAGTTGGTAAAACGTTCGGCTAGAAACCACAAGGTTCCTAGTTCGATACCGGACCTCGCCAACTCAGCGTATGAGTAGCACAGGGATCTGTGCGGTAGAGTAAGGAGCTGATGGTAGGTGTGGTGCCCCAACTCAGATGCAAAAATAATCTCCTTGGTCTAGCGCTAGTGAAAAGGGATAGACTCCCTCGCTGATTGGCTGATACCGACATTAGGCCACCCCGACGACTTTACTTTACTTTACTTAGTGGAAGAATACAAAAAGGATGAGAAATGAACAGAAGAAAAAGAAGAGAAATAAGGTTTGGTTTGGTTTCTTTCTTTAATTGAATATATCAACCTTCATGGATTACTTAATATCAAAGTTATCCTTGTAGAAGAAGAGTAGTGATCCTATTTAACCAATACCTGAGATATAGAGGCAGATCATACCTTTCCCACGGGTATTAGTCCGAAAGTGAACGTAGTAAGGCGAGTGGAGTTCAAACTCACAACAATTTCGCAGTCCAGGACGTTGCCCACTACGCCTCAGTACTCCCTTGAAACATTAGAAGTAGTAGAGAAAGAAGAGAAAATAGTAGTATTAATAGAGGATGATTGATTGATTGATTGATTGATTGGTTTTAACGGCATGTCAAACCGCCTTTGGTTATTTTATGGCTAGAGGTTAGCAAATCACGTCCATTGTACTTTCACGTTTAAATTTATTTTGTGTACATATACCCAAAACAAAGCAGGATACGACATAAGGTAAATTCTTAAGCCTGATTTGAAAGCCGCATAGCTGAACGTGCAACATTTTATATTTCTTAGATTATTCGAATCATCATCATCATCATCATCATCATCATCATCATCATCATTTCCTATTCATTTTTCTCTCTCGTTATTTTAACTCTTTTGTGGAGAGAAAATGCATTTCAATTCCTGTTGAATTTCTTTCTTTTCCAAATATCAAATCTCCAAATAATTTTTTTTCTGATATTAAGAAAGGATCGAATTAATTGTGGCTTTAGAACAAGACTGAAACATAATCAAGTCTCTCCACTCTACTCAAACGTATAAATTCCCCGAGGAGTTAATTGCCAAGAATACAACGCCATATTCTTTGAATCCTTAAATATTTCTTTATTCATTTTTACAGTTTCTGTTGATTTTACAATTTCTTTCTTCCTTTCTTTCTTTCCTTTTGGTTGTATTTTGAAAATAATTTTAAAAAAAACTACATTAAACCATAAATATGCGGTTTAATTAAAGAAGTAATATCGATCATTTAAAGCACATAAATACATATGTGTGTGTTAGGATTTTAACTAGATAAAAAGATAGCGTTCTATCTTGAACAAATCCTGGAAATAACCAACAAAAAGCAGCTGTGCGTCCACATGCCTCCCATCGCCGAAATCATTAAAATAAAACGAACAACACATGTTGGAAACTTCCAGAGAAGCAAGAACGAACTCATAAGTGACGTTCTCCTGGGACACATACACATGAACACACCAATGTAGTTCTACCAGCAAAAAGCTACAACGATCAGCTCTGTGTATATGCTGGATGCTACGCCGAAGACCTGCCAAGGGTGGTGACCACTAGGTGTATGTGAGTACGTGCGTGTGTGTGTTGTGTGTGTGTGTGTGTGTGTGAGAGAGAGAGAGAGAGAGAGAGAGAGAGAGAGGAGAAGAGAGAGAGAGAGAGAGAGAGAGAGAGGGGTATACGTGTTTATCAACACCTCAGCACGAGCGGGATGTGACACAAAGTCAATTTTTAAGCAGAGTTTAAAAGGCTGAAATACAAAGTTTTCATTCTCCAGGATCGGATGCTATATCAACTTTAAAGAGCTCAGTTTGCGCTACTATGTAGCTATAGCTCGTGTGAGGATAGTTAAATGCATACCTTTCCCAAAAGTATCAGCTCAATGTGAAATGCAAACAACCTCGTTCAGGAATTTTTCGAAGCGTATTAGTCTGAAAGTGGACGGAATAGCGCGAGTTCGAATGCGCTTACTACGATGTCGCAGTCCAACATGTTAACCACTGCGCTACAGCGACAGAATTTAAGGAAAGAATGTGAAGAAAGAATGTGAAGAAAGAATGTGGTTGAAAGAAAAAGGTATAAAGCAAATTAGAATTTAACCACTGCCAAGGAACGAAATTTCGAAAGAAAATAAGAAAGAATTTTTCAATTGAAAGAAGTAAAAATAGAAAGGAAAATAAAAATGGACGTTTTGAATGAAATAATTATAATAAAAAAAAACATGCAAAAAACAAAAACAAACAAAAATAAACTAAAAAAATAAACAAAAAAAGAAAAAAAAAGCCCAAACAAAAACAACTGTCAAGAAGTGACGAGCAGACATGTTGTAAAATAAAAACAAGAAAGCAATTTACACAAATAAATAAAGACAAAATAAATAAATAAATAAAAGAATAAAAATAAAAATAAAAATAAAATAAAATATAAGAAAATAAGAAAAAAAAAGAACAAAGAAAAGTGTAAATAACTAAAGCTATATAATAAAGATAAAAGCAGAGGTTAGGAGGTTGCGCGATTCCCTAATGGGAATAAGAATGTGTAGAGAATGAAAGAAACGAGCGAACGAAAGAATGAATAAACGAATGAAAAGAATGAAAAGAATAATTCCAAGAGAAGATGCCACTCAACAAAACAAAACAAAACAGAGAATAGAGAATATGAAAACATATTTAAAAAAAATAAAATAGAATAAAAACAAACCTCTTCAAACCGATGATTCTTACGACGCATGCGCAACTCATTTCCTACTTCCCTCCCCTTCCCAACTTTATTGGCTTTCATTTTGGAATGCAATTCATGCCGACCGACCGAGTCATGGACAGACCCCTTAACGAAGAGGCATAATTAATTCATCGCATATTTTTTCAATGGATAACCGGCCATCAAATCTTATAGCTGGTTCCCGCCTTTATTTTTGTCTCTTCGTTATTCGCGAAGAATGCTGTGGAATTTTTGGTTTCATTCTTGTTTTGTTGACCCGTTAATAAACGTGTGCATTTCGGTAAGGATATTTCTTATCGTATCTGTCAGTCTAACATCTGCTTAATTTTGCTTTTCTACTTGTTCTTCAATTACTACAATTTATAGCTTGTAAACAATTTTCATTAATGTAGATTTTTAATCAATGTAGATTACCGTATATACTCGTGTATGAGTCGATTGTATATTGTAGAGGGAATAATACTACTGTACGAGTAGAGTAGCATAAGTGCACCCCGTGGTGTCTTGCCTGTCTTGCCTGTCTGGATCGAACTCGGCTCTTTCGGAATGCGAAAAATGTGACGTAGGGGTGACGCAGACATGTGGCTTCATTCAGGTGTCCGGATGCACGAAAAGTTAGTTCAATAAATAGACAGGCCAGAAGTGAACCGGAGCAGGCTTCAGAAGGAACTGGTCTTACAGATGCAGATATATAATATATATATATATATAATATATATATATATATATATATATATATATATATTGTCAAAAAAAGTATCGAGATTTAGTGTACTTTTTGACACACATTGTATTTTGAAAAAATGAACGTTCCATTCATTGTTCATTTCTCTCTTGGTAAATACAGCTTCAATCTCGACTGCTGGACTGCTACTGACTAGTATGAAAGAGTTAATGTTCAATCCTACCAGTTCTTGGTGGTAAAATAGTGAAAAGTTACTTTTGGAAACCATGGCACGCGCGTTTCTTTTTCTATTTTTAGATTTGGTGACACACATAGGTTAGTAACTGTTAAAGGTATCTCCATAAAAAGCACCGTTGGTTTAACCATGGTGGAGTCTGTGTATACCTTTTTCATGAATTTCTTGAATCTAGTACCTTTGAATTCATATTACCAGATGTTTATAATTATTTCTGGTATATAGACGATGTTTTACTTATATATCCAGGGAATAATGACCTAACAAAAATATTGATAAATTGATCAAAATTGAACCCACCGTAGATTCTACTCATGAAGTAGAAACAAACAGAACGATACCTTTATTATTAATAAATAATAACAACCAATTAAAATTTAAAGTACATCATTAATTCACTAATAAAAATAACGATATACATTTTTACTCACATCATGACACCAGATATCACGATACATCTTATTATAATAGAGATAATGTAACTGTCTGTCTGTAACCGAAACTACGTCACCACTGACATCACAATTTACTAAGTTATTTAAGTTATATCCTCAACGATTATGAAATAGGCATTATCTAATCTTAATTAGCATCTTATTTATTAATGATGAGATCTTTATTAAAGTCTAGCTGAGTAAGATTTGCCACAAAACTGGCCATATTATTAAAGCATTTAAGGTCCTGAAGTATATGTTATACATCTCTAAGAAATAAAGATTTACATGGTATTACTTTGCATAATTATTTAACAAAATTTGGTTTAATAATTAATCCTTTTCTGTTACTGGTTTCTTATACTATCATCTTATTCTTAAACATATTAAAACAATCCTAGATATAATTCTATATAGAAATCAATTATAACAACATTAAATAAGAATAATGTTTTTATATTCGGTCTTATTTGGTTTCGTTAGTCTTTCTAATTTAATATAATATTTTATTACATTAAAACTTAAATACCTGCGCCCAGAAGACGCATACTTTTGAGAGTTTATTTGATATTTTTAGTTTAATGAAATGCATACACTATAAAAACAATCAGGAATGCAATGGTATAATTGCATTATAATGATATTCATCAGTTCAATTCTTACTCGAAGACTTGTTAATAATTAATATCTATTCAGGAATACAAGAAAAAGAGCACAACAAAGTATGACGTAATATAAAACTGTGTACTATACATGGTTTATATTTGGAGTTAAAATGCAACCAAAAGAAAGCAAAAATAAACACAATTATTTTTTAAAGTAGTTTACTAAGTTTAACTTAGCTTTGTTGTGGCACAAGGCTGCAAGCATGGGGCACCCAATTGAGCAATTCCATAACTATGTGGAATTAATTTTTTAGAGGCATTTTTCTATAAAAAAGAATTAGATTCAGGGCTAGGGTAATTGTGGGGTTGAGTGTTTTAACTTAAATTACTGAGCAGTGTTCCATAATGTACACAATTATGTGCAATGTCATACAATGTTGTGAACTTTTCTTTGCATTCATGAACGGACACCAATTTTAAACAAGTACCCTTACGCAGTCTTTCACGTGTGCAGAAGTAAGCGTGTGCATCTCTTGCAAAGCGCTGTTTTGGAACGGATCGTTCGATTTCTTTAAACATTTGAAGAATGCAAATGCCTAATTGGATACTTGTGTGATGAAGAATTTACCATATTTCATTCCATGGGAATTCCCTCGTTTCTCCGCCAAAAGAAAAAAAAAGAGTGGCAACTATATTTTGTCTAAATCTATTGAGGAATATACCCGCAACCCACACACACACAAAGAAGAAAAAAAAGGAGGGCTAATGTATGTATGGAGAATATATTCCAACTTTTTCTTTGTTGTCTTTGTATTGCTCTACCCTATCTTTAACTCAGTTCTGACGTTAATTGATCTACTACTGGAGATTTAAAAGAAAAATCTTCACTTTGAGATCTGTTTTCTTTCAGGTTATGTTACAATTTAGAAGGATGCGAAAAGCGAACATTCTCAAGCTAAATGGCTGCAATAAACATGTCTTTCAAACAGGTTTTTATTGCAAAGAGGCACTAACCATAAGATTTTCCATTATCTGTCTAATATTAGAATCCTCATAATGTCTCTAAAAAACCCTACTCCGCCAAAAACGGCGTATGTGAAATTTTTGATAGAGCATTACCCTTAAATTCTAAAACTTAGAGAATAAAGCAATTTTCCATCTATGTTGCAACTTAATGTTAATTTTGTGGGATATACATGGGTCATTTTTATCTATCTATCTATCTATCTATTTCAGTTTATTCATATCTTTCTTTCTTTCTTTCTTTCTTTCTTTCTATCTATCTATCTATCTCAGTCTATTAATATCTATCTATTTATCTATCTATCTCAGTTTATTCATATCTATATCTATATATTTCAGTTTATTCATATCTATCTATCTATTCAGTCTATCTATTTACCTACCTATCTATCTATCTATTTTAGTATATTTCTTTATACCTATCTATCTATCTATTTCCGTCTATTCATATCTATCTATCTATCTATCTATCTATCTATTTCCGTCTATTCATATCTATCTATATCTATCTATCTATTTTCGTCTATTATATCTTCTATCTATCATCTATCTATTCCGTCTATTCATATCTATCTATCTATCCATCTATCTATTCCGTCTATTCATATCTATCTATCTATCCATCTATCTATTTCCGTCTATTCATATCTATCTATCTATCTATCTATCTATCTATCTATCTATCTATCTATTTCCGTCTATTCATCTCTATCTATCTATCTATCTATCTATCTATCTATCTATCTATCTATCTATCTATTACACTAACAATTTCATGAGTTTGTCCTTACTTCTTTGGCAGTATCCATCATATCTTGTTTGTCTTACATGGACTTTTTTTTTAATGAGGTAAGTTGCCGTACAACTGTTTGTTGGGTGATGCTTCCAATATTTGCTTAAAACATCAGGCAGCATCCTTGTACAATCCCTTTTCTCCAATCTTTTTGTTAGAGTCCAAATGATGCAATTTATAAGCGATAATCAATATATCCATTAATCTAACTGATTATATCTGAATTTAAACGTAAATCAGAAAAAAATCACATCAGAGTGAGATTTCTATTAGAGCAATATAGTTAAAATACTCTTAGAGACTAATACAATTTTTCGTTCAATTTACAGCTGAATGATAATTTTGTGGGGTTTACGTTCGCACTGAACGTAATTTTGTTTAATCGTCCGCATTTTCAATAAAAACGTTAATTAGAATTCTCCATTCATTCCTAGACAGAAGCATCGATATAATCATGAATCTTTGTTACAAGATGAACCCAACCGGTTTACGGATCGTCTAGTATTTTTCTTCCTTGCGTCTTTCCATTAGGTTATCTAGAAAGTAATGATGAAATTGAAATATCAATTGGAATCATCATCAGATTTATTTCCGAGTAACATTATCACCCAAAACGAGGCGCACTTAGCGGATCGATAATCCTCGTAAGAATTGGAATCGTCGACATGAGTTCAAATCCTCAACAAGGTTGTTTGTTTTTCTAATCGCACTAATATCCCTAGGAAAGATACAAATCACTCTCTTATCTCCCTTCAGCTATGAGTAAATAGTAGGACAGATTTGGTTGTTTAGTCTAAGTTAGACAACCAATCTAGGAGAAGAAAAATTCAAATTAACTTAACCCCAATTAGAAATTCACCTTGTGTTACATTTTGCCTGTGGCGGAGGGGACTGGGGAAATACTTACAATGTTAGCAAAGTGGGAACATTCATAATTTTACAATAGAATTCTTGGGACATAAATCTAATTAATAGCGTTACTGATATACGCGTGTACACTTGGAGTGCTGACTGAAATTGTCAGTTATATTATTACTGGTTCATTGGGGGATTTCGGTTCTTTCAACATAATACCCACGTTGTCAGTGCGCTATCCATTTCTCTAAACGCAAACAAATACAATGGCTTATATTGAGTTTTTGGCTACATGGACCTTGGTATACGCGCACTGTATAGCATTCATAATTTTATAATAAAGTTCTTGTGACTTAAATCTAATAAGTAAATGGATAAATTATTTTGAAGTTTTTTAAAAATGTTTTAAAAGTTATCGAAATATTTAAAATCCCAGTAAGCTTCGGTTTGGTTTGGTTTCTTTGTTTAATGGTATATCAAAATTCATGAGTTATTTTATGTTAAAGCCATCCTTGTAGAAGAACAGTAATTGAATTACTTAACCCATAGCTGAGAAGATGAGGAGATTTATAGCTTTCTTAAAGATATTAGTTCGAAAGTGAAAGTAATAGCTAGACTGGAGGTTGAACTCGCTTACTATGACGTCGCAGTTCAGCACGTTAGGCACTACGCCACGGAAAATCTCTTCTAATGGACCCAGAGATTATGAGGAGGGGGTAAACACAAAGTTTGAAAGCAAATAGAATGGCGGTTTGTAAAATCATTTGTGGCCGGATATTATCATCAAGGAAAATCCATCAACTTCTATTGATTAATGTTGATTTAATTTCACACAATTTCACAATTTGATTTAATTTTTAGTTCATTTCTTAAACGATTTGGCGAACCAAGAAACATTGTGGTTAAATCTAAACTCATTAAAAATCACACATAACTCTTTGACATTTATTTTAAGGGCCATCTATACATATATAAAGGGCAGTTGTGTGTATGTATGTCCAGAGGAAACTACGAAGATAAAACAATTAAGGACAAAGTAAATGTAGGTACACATTCACTATCACTAGATCTTGCATTTTGAGCAAAAATAATAAATATTTGATTTATATTTGTGAAAATAATTAAAAAGTGAAATTTGAATAGAATGGAATCTTTTTGGCACTTAATATTTTGAATAGAAGACATTACCGTTTCTTTTCAAAATGACTAGATTAATACAAGGTCTTTTTTTACAGGGGATTTTAATGGGGCATCCTACGAGGATCCAACTCACGATCAGTAATAATGGATCTGCGGGACTAATTTTAAAAAAATGCCACCTCTACTCTGGCGATGCCGGGTAGTTGCTTCTCGTACTTAAACTAAAAGCATCTATATTAGGACATGTAGCTTGAAATAAGTATATTATTACGATAAAGTAATAACTAATCTTATACGATATAGATAAGCACTAAAGTAACGTAGTTTTTATTGAGCTATGACTAATATATTATCAACTAATATAATGCAAAATGAAAAAATATTGAAACATGACATAAATGTATAATACTATATTATATTGCACCATTACTATAATGTTGTAAATGATATGTATTGTAACACGGTGAAACTGTTTTATCATATGTTATATATCATAAC
This sequence comes from Doryteuthis pealeii, assembly GCA_023376005.1. Lineage (NCBI taxonomy): Eukaryota > Metazoa > Mollusca > Cephalopoda > Myopsida > Loliginidae > Doryteuthis > Doryteuthis pealeii. The sequence goes on along the minus strand of CM042148.1, from coordinate 34,292,938 downwards.
TTATACTGCAACAATCTTAAGATATTTTAGAATATATTAAAAAATGACAAAATGGATTGTAACAATATATCATATTACAACATATTTCATAATATCGTATATTGCAACATGACTAAAGTGTAGATTTATATTAACTGCAGTTTAACGAAACTTTTGTATGATATCACATTGCAAAGAAAGACGTCAAATGATACATTGCAACATGTCTAAAGAATTATTCAATGTATTGCAACAACACTAAGATATATCATAACATGCAGCAATAGGATTGACATAGTATATGATAATATATTGGAACATGACTAAAATATATATAATTATTTACAGCTACATGTCTAAATATTATATAATAATACATTGTAACGAGATTGAAATATTATTTCATATATTGCAACAAGACTAGATATTATATTATAATATATTGCAAAGCGATAAAATATGATATAATATATATATATATTTACCACCCCTCTGCGCGAATCAGGATGTGAAACAAGGTCAATTTCTTAAGCTGAGTTTAACAGGTTTGAATTCAGAGTATTCCTTCTCCTAGACTGGTTACCTAGCCACGGTTTAAAAGTCCAGTCTGCCATGCTATTTATCTATAGCTGGATGGAGAAAAGTTAGATACATACCTTTCCCAAGGGTATTTGCGCTATGGGAAATGCAAACAGCCTTGTCTAGGATTTGAACTCGGGTCGACGAGTTTTATTTCCTACGACTCTACCCATTACACCACGCGCCTCTATGATACAATAATAATTGCAGTATGACTAAAATACTATATAATAATATATAGCAACGGGACTAGATATCACATAGGAATATATTGCAACATGAATAACATATAATTTGATACAATATTACAATATGAATAGAATGAGGTATGATAATATATTTTTAATATAACGAACATATCACACAACACTAAAACCTATACATTATTGGTGGAATATCAAATCCTTTACTTTGATTCCACATTCGGCACTGAAGACGGACCATATGACCTTTAGGCACCCATTTTGCTTTGCTGATTCATAAGTACATTTTTTCATTTACACCGTCAACACTGGTTGTTTGTTTGGGTTTAAAGTTAGGGGTTAGTTTTATAATTTAAAATCCTCTAAAAATCGTCTGTTAACAAACAACCGGATGTTGACGGTGTAAATGAAAAAAATGTACTTATGAATCAGCAAAGCAAAAGGGGTGCCTAAAGGTCATATGGTCCAAATTTCTTTCAATTCTTTTTTATATTCAATTTCTCTGTCTCTTTCTTTTTTTTTCTTTCCTATATCCAATTTCTTTCTTTGCATGTTTTTCTTTGGGTTTTTTTCTTTCTTATATTCAATTCTTCTTTCTTTCTTTCTTTCTTTCTTTCTTTCTTTATAAACAGTTTCTATTATAAAAATGTACTTATGAATCAGCAAAGCAAAAAGGGTGCCTTAAAATCATATGGTTCCCGATGACCATTGCGTCACTCGTATTTCCACTACACTATTTTGTAATCTGAGTAAGATATTGTATAATGGAATTGGGTATTATTTTCACAAAACTGTATAGGTATTTTCCAAAGAACTTATAAGCACTTCGAGATTTATTCTATCACCTTGTCCTATATCATCACAATTATTTAGAATAACAAGTTGAATGCTATATCAACTTTCATAATTTCACCTTTCAACCATTTTATACATTGCAACTATATTATATTACATATTTATTATACAAATATATAATTATCTATTATATATTACAGAATAACTAAAATATTATATAATAATATATTGCGATATGACTAAATATTATGTAATATCATATTGAATATAACTAAAATATTCATATAATGATACGCCGGAACATGAGTAAATATAATATAATAATATATTGCAGCATAACTAAAATATCATCTGATATATTGCAACGTGACAAAACTATAATATAATACTATACTGCAACATGACTAAAATGTTGTATGATAATATATCGTAAATTAGCAAACATGTTACACTACATTAAAACCTGTAGATTTTTAACGGAATATCAAATCGTGTCATCGATTCCATATACAGTCACCCGTAGTATTTCCACTGCCCTATATCTGCAACATGGGTAAGATATTGTATAATGGAATCTGATATCATTTTCCGAAAAACTGTATAAATCGTTATAAGTACTTTTATATTTATAGCGTTTTTCTCATCTTGTTCTATATCATCACGGTTATTTAGAGTTACAATTGAATGCTATCTCATCAACTTTCACAATTTTCACCTGCCAACCTTTTTTTACTTTTATTATTATCCCACTTTATTTTATATCTAACTTCATTTCTTCTATATATATATATATATATATATATATATATATATATATATATATATATATATATATATATATATATATATAAGAAAGCATTTATTTGTTTAGTTTTGTTTTTGTTTTTTGTTTTGTTTTCTGTCTATCAATATCAGCTGCTGTTTCGGCATTCCCTTCATTATCACCGATGTGGTGGTTGTCACTCTGAAAGCAAAACAGAAGGTAATACGGCGTGCACAACAAGGAAGACCTAGATAGACAGACAGAAATACAGGCGAGCCGAGTGTAGGGGGGGATGCGAGCAGGAATGGGACCGGTAGACGTGTAGATTGCATCGAATAATGAGTCTTCATGACAGCCATCAAGTGACGAGTGCTTCACATCGATTCTGCTTGTCTGATCCCAATCAAATGTATCAGCAAGTTGGTAGACAATTGGAAATATGTGGCTCCAATGTCCTTCATTGTTTCTTTGTGGTAGAGGGAAGAGGAGAAGAAGAAAGAAAACAAGTTGAGAAAAAAGGGGGTAGGAGGGAGAAGGAAAGGAAGATGAGTTGGGAGAATAGAAAGAGAAGAAAAAAAAGAAGCCAGAGAAGGGAGGAGGAGGAAGAGGAGGAAGGAGGGAGAGGATGGGAAAGAGGCGGGAAATATAAATGGAAATAAAGGAAAGAAACAGAAAGCAAAAATGGCAATGTAGGGTGAAGAGTTGGAGACAAAAAGACAAGAAGAAAACTAGAAGAATGGATAATGAATGGCAAAGAACCAATGCAGCAATTTAAAGAAGAAGAAGAAGAAGAAGAAGAAGAAGAAGAAGAAGAAGAAGAAGAAGAAGAAGACAAAAACAGAAGAAGAAGAAGAAGAAGAAGAAGAAGAAGAAGAAGAAGAGGAAGAAGAAGAAGAAGAATCTAAAGACGAAGAAGAAGAAGAATCTAAAAAGAATAAGAAGAAGAAAAGAAGAAGAATCTAAAAAAGAATAAGAAGAAGAAGAGAAGAAGATGAATCTAAAGGAGAAGAAGAAGAATCTAAAGAAGAAGAAGAAGATGAAGAAGAAGAAGAAGAAGAAGAAGAAGAAGAAAAAGAAGAAGAAGAAGAAGAAGAATCTAAAGAAGAAGAAGAAAAGAATAAGAAGAACCTAAAGGAGGAAAAGAAGAAGAAGAAGAATCTAAAGAAGAAGAAGAAGAAGAAGAATCTTAAAAAAACGAAGAAGAAGAAGAAAGTTAGATGAAGTAAAAAGAGTAAAGAAGTGACAAAGAGAAAGAGAAGAAGAGGAAGGGGAAAAAGATGAAACGGAAACATAAAGATGACGAAGAAGAAGAAGAAGAAAAAGAAAAAGAAAAAGAAGAAAGAAGAAGATGAAGAAGAAGAACAGCAAGAACAAGAACAAGAACATGAACAAGAAGTAAAAGAACAAGAAAAACAAGGAGAAAAAGAAGTTTAAATGAAGAAAAAGTGGAAAGAGTAGATGAGAAAAAGAAGAAAAAGGAAAAGATGATAAAAGAGAAGAGGGGGTAGAAAAAAAACAAAACAAAAGAAACATAAAGATGATGATGATGATGATGATGATGATGATGATGAAGAAGAAGAAGAAGAACAAGAACAAGAAGTAAAAGTATATTCACTAGGGATAGAAATAAATACCGAATGAAATATTCTTTAAAAAAACGTGAATTTTTCAAAAAGTATCAAGATTGAAGCTGTGTTTACCAAGACAGAAATGAACAATGAATGAAACGCTAATTTTCTTTAAGATAGTCTCCTTAACATTAAACACTTATTCTAGCGACAAATCATATCATTAACTGATCATAATTCTAAAACAAATCGGTATTCCTACCCTAAACCTTTGTTCGCGGCAACTCTTTAACCCCTTTTATACAGCGTAAAGCTACGTCATAGTGTTTCTTTTATTGTTTTCCACGTACTCAAACTTTTCCAATTTAGAAAACTATAAAAAGTCAAAATTTAACCAATTTGTATATATATATATATATATATATATATATATATATATATATATATATATATATATATCGAATATATAAAGGAGAGATTTTGGTATGTACGTGTTGACGTATAACTCCAAAACGGGAGGTCACTTAGATTTAAAATCTTGCATACACATTGATATCGTTCTAACTAAGAAACACTCCAAATTTGGTTATTGGTTGTTACTGATTAAGGGATATAATTAATTAATCAAACACAAATCAAACGATTTTTCGAAAGCTATAGCATAGCATAGCTGCTGCTGCTGCTGTTTGGTGTATCAGCAGGAGCTCGCCTGACTGTTTTATCAGCAGAAAGAAAGAAAGAAAGAAAGAAAGAAACCAACTTCCAGTCATTGAAAATGTTAGCAACAAACTTGAACTATGACTAAATTTTAACGTAAATTAAATTCGTTTGTCTAATAATAATAATAATGAAGATTAGTACACTTGCGCGATTCTGTATTTCATCAAAAGCAGAAGAAGACAACTAAAACTAAAAAAACAAACAAAACCAAAACCCAGCAAAACTGGTTTTATAATAAAAAAAAGAAGAAATTGGGGCTGACTTGTCTAAACATCTCGAAACTATCACTTTATTATATATCTATGAGCTGTGCACTCGAATTCATCGACATTTTATATTTTGAATAAAAAAATCTTATTTATTGATTAAGAAAAGGAAAACTCTGATTTGAAACCTGTTCAACTCTGCTTAAGAAATTGACCTTGTGCCACACCCTACTTGTACAGAGGGATTGGTAAATATGAATATACTAGAGAAAGTTATAAACCCCGTCATCCCACACTTACGTATTCAATAGTACCACTACTACTCTTCTACAATGATGACTTTGGCATTGAATAAACCACGGAAGTTGACATGCCATGAAACATCGTGGTCATGGTGGCCTAAAGTCAGTATCAGTCAGATAGCGAGAGAGTCTATCCCATTTTCACTTACTAACGCGAGACGAAGGAGATTGATTTTTAGTATTTGTGATGGAGCGCCACACCTATCATCAGCTCCTCACTTTACCGCACAAATCCCTGTGCTACTCTTACGTTGAGTTGGTGAGGGCCGGTATCCGACGCAATCCGAAGTTGGCAAAATTTAGAAATTTTAGCACTTTTCACGATTTTTCTGATTTTTAACAATTTTTGACATGATCCCCAACCAATGTACAATACCTCCCCTTAAAATAGTAATTGAGCTTCATAAGGGAGGACTTTAAATTAAGTTTCCTCATTTATATCATTTTAAATGTTGTTTCTAACAAAGAAAAAAAAAGAGAAAATCAAGTTCCAGATGATTTTGGAAAGCTCAATGGATGCTCTTTCTTCGCTAATGAAAAATTATCAGGCTTAATTGTTGTCTTCTGGGGATAATTTTGACTTAAAACATTTTTTATAAAAACCGTGTAAAATTT
>CM042148.1:34254708-34282208 GCA_023376005.1 Doryteuthis pealeii | reverse complement strand
CTCTATTACAGCAAATTCCAGTGATTTTCGTGCAGCTGCATCTTCGGGAATCCGTAGAAAAGGACCAAACGTGAAGCACCTTAATTTCGCTACCCTTTTTGATAGTGGAATAGCGTTACACACCTTTTGTACAAAGCCTTGCTGGACATTAGGCTACTGTTTGGCTATCGGTGTCCGGTGACAGTTTTCTAATGTTTGCACAAGCGAGTCTTCCTGAGTCCCTTGTTTATCAAAATGACTTTTTTTGGCCTTAAATGATCCGAAAAGGATTGCTATGCCGTAAACCCAAACAACCAACCAACAATATTTAGATGGTTGACCATTTAAGCAACAGCAGGAACTGCAAGCAATCGAGTATCAAAATGACCTTATTTTGGGGTTTAATGACCTGAAAAAGATTCATATGCCACAAAACAAATCTACCAACAAACCAACACACACACACACACTTATACGTGCGAGCGTTATAAACACACACACACACACACACACACACACACGGGTGCACACACACACACACACACACACACACCACACACACGAGCGCGTGCAACACACACACACACGTGCGCGCGCAACACACACACACACGTGCGCGTGCGCAACACACATACATGCAACACACAAGCGCGGCAACACACACACACACGAGCGCGCGCAACACACACACACACACCACACACACACACACACACACGCACGCACGCATGCAACACACGCACGCACACACGCACGCAACACACACATACACACACTTAAACTCAAACAGCAATCGATTCTTCACTTAAAAAAACAAAACAAAAGCACAACTACTCAACTCTTCATCTCTAACCCCCATCAGATGATCGATTCATTCCTCTCAAGATTCTAATAGTATTTTTCACCGTTGATTCGACATCAACCAAATCTTTATTACTATTTTCATTTATTGTTCCTTTATGTCATTTTCTCCTTCTTTTTCAACGACAATGTCATTATTTCCATGTTCTTTTTTTATTGCATTTTCACTTGTTATTTTAATTAGCCTAGTCGACATGGACGTTTCTATTCACTAATAAGCCATCCCGCTCGACCCACGTAGCGGATATCAATCGCAGAGCAAATAAAAGACAAAAATAGCCAATTTTGGTCCCTTCTTGTTGGAATCGGCGAGTAATTGGTGGCAAAAACATAACTTCTCGATCAGTCTAATTACGACGCGAACAATCCGCCGGGGTTTGATTTTCGGGGGGGGGTCATTTTGTTGTTTGAACTAACGTTTAACAAGCCGTTCGCATGAATATAAAACAGAGAGCTAAATAACACCTCTCGTAAAAAAAAAAAAGCGGAAGAAGAAACAGCTCGGAAAAGTCTGTGTAATGTGGTGTGGGTTTGGCGGATGGAAGACACGCGAAAGATTGCCAGACTGGAACGTGAAAATTGCCAGTCAGTTGAAGATTCTTTTATTTTAATTTTATTTGTTTGTTTTAATAATCGGCGAATCGTCGTAGAGGATAGATGAGATTTTTAAAAAAATTGGAAGGGGAATAAAAAAAAAAAAAGAAAAGTTATTAGGTGAATACTTAAAATGAAAAAAAAAAACCCTAAAAAAACAGTGTCAGTGAAACGTAATATTTAGAAACCCCACCCCCCAAAAAAAATTGTGTCAGTGAAGGTTTTCAAAAGTGGGAAAAAAATAAAATGGTTGATTGGTTATTCAATATTTCGTTGTTTTTGTCTATAATTTTGCCATCGTTATCATTCCAAGAATTGCTCAGACGATTAAACATTCATTGGGATGCTTGTTCCAATTCCATAAAGTTTCGACTGATCCATTCTAGACCCTTCTTCAATGGATAATAAACTAGCAAGTCGGTATGTCAACCATTATTTTCTGTTTGCTCTTACGTTGCCATTGCTGTTATTGGCTGCTGTAATTAGTCTTTATTTGCTATTTTTAGGTGACGATGACGACGACGACAACGAAGAAGAAGAAGAAGAAGAAGAAGAAGAAGAAGAAGAAGAAGAAGAAGAAGAAGAAGAAGAAGAACAACAACAACAACAACAACAACAACAACAACAACAACAATAACAAAGAAGAAGAGGAAGAAGAAGAAGAAGAAGAAGGAGAAGAAGAAGAAGGACAACGAAGAAGAATCCAAAGAAGAAGAACCCAAAGAAGAAGAAGAATTCAAAGAAGAAGAAGAATTCAAAGAAGAAGAAGAACAACAACAACGAAGAAAAAGAAGAAGGACAACGAAGAAGAAGAAGAATCCAAAGAAGAAGAAGAAAACAACAACGAAGAAGAAGATGGACAACGAAGACGAAGAAAGAGAAGAAGAAGAAGAAGAAGATAACGAAGAGAAGAAGAATCCAAAGAAGAAGAAGAAGACCTCTATTTTTTAAACTCTTGGTCTACCAAATGGGATATTTCCCCATTGCAAAAGTATCAAGTACTAGTCACAGGATTGCTTCACAGACAAAACAAAAGATGGCAGGGGTGTTCACGAACTGATTTTTCGGTGTGAACAAGTGACACTTGCGATAGATGTTGCCAGTACTTACGGTAGGATATCACTGGCGGAGGAGACGCTGTGAGCGGCTTAAAGTAGGCAAAGAGTTAAGAACTATACGACTACTAAAGACTAAGTTCAGCTTAGCATCACACACGGCCAGAATTATGGCGCACCTAGCAAGAAGTATATGGATACTTCAAATGACAAATTGGGGAGGATGCATATGAAAAGACCTATACATGATTAAGAAGAGGAAACCTCAAGAGAGAAACGGAGTCACACATAATTGCTGCTCAAAACAATACCATCAGAACTAATGATATCAAAGCAGAAATTGATAAGACACAACAAAACAGCAAATGTAGAATGTGTGGTGGCTGAGATGAGACCATAAACCATGTACTAAGCGAATGCAGCGAACTAGCACAACGAGAATACAAAGATTGGCACGACTGGGTTGGAAAGGTGATCCACTGGGAATTATGAAAAAATTAAATTTTGACCACACAACAAAATAGTATATGCATAAACCAGAATCTGTTCTTGAGAACGAAACGCACAAAATTCTCTGGGACTTTGAGATAAAAACGGATCACCTTATCCAGCAAGAAGGCCAGACCAGTGTTGATAAACAAAAAAGAAAGAACTTGTCAACTGGTGGATTTTGCAGTGCCAGCAGATCACAGTGTGAAGTTAAATTTTGACCATACAACAAAATGATATATGCATAAACTAGAATCTGTTCTTCAGATCTTTGAACTTTGAGATAAAGACGGGCCCCCTTATCCCAACCAGAAGACCAGACTAGTATTGATTAAAAAAGAGAACTTGTCAAGGTGTAGATTTGCAGTTCCAGCAGATAACAGGGTGTTTATGAAAGAAAACGAAAACATAGACAAATACCTGGACCTTGTTAGAGAATTGAAAAAAAAACCTGTAATATAAAGCTGATGGTGATACCAATTGTTGTTAAGGCGCTTAGTACGATTCTCGAAGCAGATGGGAGGAATGGTAGTCAGTGAGTGAATCGAGACTATACAGACCACAATATTGTTATGATCCGCTAGAAGAGTTCAGGAGACCCGAGGAGAATTGGTGTCACTCAGACTCATATTATTACCAGTGAATCTCACAAGTAGTGATAATAATAATAATAATAATAATAATAATAATAATAATAATAATAATAATAATAATAAAAAGCTTGGCACGCCTGGGTTAGGAATATGATGCACTGGGAATTATGCAAAAAATTAAATTTTGACCATACGACAAAATGGTATATGCATAAACCAGTTGTCACTTAGACATCTGGGAAATACCATCAGCTAACGCTGGTGTAAAAAACTCACATAATAATAATAATAATAATAATAATAATAATAATAATAATAATAATAAAAATGGGAAGAAAAACAATTATACGGACGCTTCAAACGACAAATAGAAGAGGTTGCACATGAAAAGACTTGGACATGGTTAAGAAAGGGAAACCTCAAAAGAGAAACAGAATCACTTATAATTGCTGCACAAAATAATGACATAAGGACAAACTACATCAAAGCGAAAATGGATAAGACCCAAAAAATAGTAAATGTAGACTTTGCGGTAATAGAGATGAGACTGTTAACCATATACTCTGCGAATGTAGCAAACTAGCACAACGAGAATACAAAACTAGACACGACTGGGTTGGGAAGGTGATCCACTGGGAATTATGCAAAAAATTAAATTTTGACCACACAACAAAATAGTATATGCATAAACCAGAATCTGTTCTTGAGAACGAAACGCACAAAATTCTCTGGGACTTTGAGATAAAAACGGATCACCTTATCCCAGCAAGAAGGCCAGACCTAGTGTTGATAAACAAAAAAGAAAGAACTTGTCAACTGGTGGATTTTGCAGTGCCAGCAGATCACAGTGTGAAGTTAAAGGAAAATTAAAAAATAGACAAATATCTGGACCTTGCCAGAGAACTGAAAAAGTTGTGGAATATGAAAGTGAAAGTGATACCAATTGTAGTTGGTGCACTTGGAACAGTCCCAAAAGGATTGGAAAAGGGCTTGGAAAGTTTGGATATCAGAGGAAGGATTGAAACAATTCAGAACACTGCACTGCTACAATCTGCCAGAATACTTAGAAGAGTCCCGGAGACCTGAGGAGACTTGCTGTCACTCTGACTCCAGTGAAAGACCATCAGCTAACACTGATGTGAAAACTCAAAAGGAGTAAATAATAATAATAATAATAATAATAATAATAATAATAATAAGAAGAAGAAGAAGAAGAAGAAGAAGAAGAAGAAGAAAAATAAATTACCAATAACAGAAGCCATAGAAACTGTTATTCTCTGAGATTTTGTCATTCAAACCGACAGAAAAATAAAGCGTAATAGACCAGATGTAGTGGTTAATAACTATAAAAGAAAAATACGCCGATTGATATGTCAATGTCCATAGAAAATATCATTAAAAGCGTATGACAAAATATGTAAATACAAGATGTGGAAATAGAAATTAAAACTATAAGGCACTTTGAAAAATACCACCAAGTCAGTATTAATGAAAACACTGGACATGGCCAAGACAGCGACAGATAAACACATTAACAAGGTACCTGGCAGCCACAGACTATATGAAATACAAAAATGCACTTTGTGGAACTGCCCATCTCCTTAGGATAGCATAATTTATCTGGCATTTCGCGAGACAGAGGGATCACTGCATCCCAATCAGAAGAACATACCTAGTGTTAATTTAAAAGAAAGTGGATTTGGCGTACCGGGGATCACAGAGTGAAAATGAATGAAAACGAAAAAATAGACAAATACTCAGACCTTGTCAGAGAACTGAGAAAAAAATACCCCGTAAAACACAGTGGAACATGAAAGTAAAGATTGTACCAATTATAGTTGGTTTCCTTGAAACAGTCCTCAAAGATTTGGAAGAGAGACTGGGGAATTGTATATAAGAGGAGGAATCGATAGCATATAAACAAAATACCAATTATAGTTGGTGCTCTTGTAACGGATTCCAAAAATTTAGAAGACATATTAGAGGAATTGAAAATCAGAAAGAATTGAGACCATCCTGATAACAGCGTTTTTGAATTGGTTAGAATACCCAGAAGAGTACTGGAAACCTGAGGAGACTTGCTGTCACTCAGACTCCAGTGAAAGACCATCTTTTTAATGCTGGTGTGAAAAACTCACATGATAATACACACAATATTATATTAACCAAAAAAAGTAAGGGAAATAAGAATTATAATTATTGATATGGAATTATTAATGAAATTAATAAAACATTATATTTATGATAAATTCCCACTAGCAACTACACCTACTACTACTACTACTGCTACTACTATAAATAATAATAATAATAATAATAATAATAATAATAATAATAATAATAATAATAATTAAATATTAAAAATTCAGTAACCATGACAACCTTGATTTTTATTATGTAGAAGGACCATCAACAAATAAACAAATTAATAAATGAATAAGAGAGTGAAATAATGTGGGTAGAAAAATCGCTTTTTCATGTTTCAAAAGATCACCAGCATGGGATCGTGTGCGTTTTGTGCATTTTTTTTTGTTAGTGAGCATGCGCAGTGTGATGGATCAAACCGAATGAATTAACTCTCTCAATGGCCAGAGGCTGATCTTCAATAAGCGAGACTAATTTGAAACTGAAATTTGAACCTTGAACTTTCCATTGCTCGACTCGCTTTTACAGTCTGTTATTATTTGCTCTTCAAATAATTTCTGCGGTGTCGTATTCCCCCAGCTGTTTGTGAATGCATGTATGAATATGCATGTTGCTGACTGTCGCTAGAAAAAAAAGCCACCAGTCAGTTGATGCATTGTGCTCACGCGTATATTGGTTTGAGAGTATCTTTATGAATATAATTAAACAAAGGCTCATGGCACTTGTTTTGTGGTGAGTTAGTGTGTATGTGTACGTATGTCAGTGAGTGTGTGTGAATGTGTGTGTGTGTGTGTGTGTGTGTGAGAGAGAGGAGAGAGAGAGGTAGATATATATAGAGAGAGAGAGAGAGAGAGAGAGAGAGAGAGAGAGAGAGAGAGAGAGAGAGAGAGAGAGAGAGAGAAAACTAGATAGAAGATAATATAGAAGATAGAGAGAGATAGATAGATAGAGAGAGAGAGAGAGAGAGAGAGAGAGAGAGAGAGAGAGAGAGAGAGAGAGAGAGAGAGAGAGAGAGAGACTCTAGTTAAATGGGGGCACAGAAGAGTTCAAGATATGATATCTGAGTGAAAAGCTGAGGGATTATTGAAAGATAAAAAAAAGTCGTCGCGGTGGCCTAATGTCGGTATCAGCCAGACAGCGAGGGAGTCTATCCCCTTTTTACTAGCGCTAGACCAAGGAGATTATTTTAGTGTTTTGAGGTGGAGTGCCACACCCATCATCAACTCCTCACTTTACCGCACAATCCCTGTGCTACTCATACGCTGTTTTAATTTTCCACAGACAACCTAAAAATTATACGGGTATGTTCAAATAGTATCAAGATTGAAGTTGTGTTTACCTAGACAAAATGAATAAGGAATGATTTTGTTTTGTTTTGTTTTGTTTTGTTTTACGGCATATCAACCTCAGTGGGTCATTTAATGCCGATAAAGTTTTGAAATAAATCAATTCTTAAATGGATAATACAATTTTTTTTTATAAATACATTTTTCTATTTAACCCATAGATGGGACCCTAACAGGTACTACCACTCCGGGTCAGAGTGGACCAGGGAGCAATAGTGATGAAGGGGTGCTCCACATTCCCCAAACCTCCAGAACTGGAACCTCACCATCAGATAGAGTTTAACGTCATTCCCAGGACATGTAGACCCGCAGCCACCGCCTTCTAGCACTCATATGATAAAAAATAAGGAATGAAACATCAATTTTCTTCAAAATGTTCTCCTTGAGTTGTTTCTTATAGAACTCAAGAACAACAACCACAATGTGAAACATATCAAACACCTTTGACAGTTAAACACTTATTCATGGAATGCAGATTTTTGCTCATATCAGAAACCGTTATTTTAAAGCAAACAATAAGAAAGATCTGTTTGAAAATTCAACATGGGGGATATTCTCTCTTTTTTTTAGGGAAATAAAATTATACCATAGAATATAGACATGAGACAAATCAATACCATACAACATAATCCCCAATTATGCTAACATATTGTTAAAACCAATTACTAAAAAGTATAAATATAAATACACGATATGTATCGCTTCCTAACCGTTAGGCATGACATAACCCCAGACGGGTTGATAATCCGTTAAAATCAATAAACAAACAAACAACAGAACTTGAGAACCTTCTTGTTGAATTCGGGAGCAGTAATCATGCAGTAATCGGGAGCTTTTACCGAACTTCGAACCGAACCCTTTATTTAATCCATTGGGGTAGATTATTCCCATTCCGTTAACCATGACCGGGTACAAGTATTAAACTATATTATGTATTCTTGTTATTTTAGTCAGGATTGAACCTGCAATCTCCTAGAGGATTGCTACTAAGAACTGTATTAACTCTTATATCCGTTGCGCCAGACAAATATTCTCCTTGGCATTCAACATACATATTCCATCGAGTTTTTCATTGGCCAAAGCATCTCCAAAAATACTCTTTTGATATTCGGTAACGCTACACCATTGTATTTCTCTTAATGCCCTCCATGTCATCAAATCTTTGGGCTAAATGTTTACTTTAGGAATGTGCTGCACTTGCACAATCCTGTGTTTCCACCCCCCCAAAAAAAAAAACAACAAAAAAACACCAAAACAAAACAGCATTCAACTCTTTGCCTACCAACCTTCTCCCGCAGCTGTAACAAATTTTCTTGGTATTTTTACCTGTATGATGGGATATTTTAAAGGTCACTATCTATTCACCTCATAACTCATTCTATTCAAATAAGAAAGGGAAAGTAGTTGGGTGCCCTAAAGTCGGTATCAGTTAGACAGTGAGGGAGTCTATCCACTTTTCACTAGCGCTAGACTGTTTTTGGCGTCTGGGGTGGAGCACCCTTACCTACCATCAGCCCCTAACTTTACCATACAGATCCCTGTGCTACTCATACGATGAGTTAGTGAGGGTCGGCATCGAACCAGGAACCTTGTGGTTCCAGGCTGACGCTCTACAGACTGAGCTAACCGGTCCTAAAGTCCTATGATTATTGCAATCTGAGTCCTTCTGATTATTTATAATGAACTAACCATCAGTTTATTGTACTTTGCTTGGGTATGGTGGAAGAGCCGCTGTGAGTGGCTAAAGTAGGCAAAGAGTTAATTAAAAAGGATTGAGAGTGGTTTCATACCTTTTTTAGATTGATACTGGCTCATTTAGACATTCATTTTATTCAACAGCGCGCCCTTGGTATTCAACATATTTATTACGGTGGAGTCGCGTGTCGCAAAGGTTATCGTCGTATTATCTAACCCCTAGCCGAGAGGTTGAGGGGGGTTAATACTTTTCCCAAGAGTATTAGTCCGAAACAAACAAAATAGCACGATTGTAGTAATGCATCTGTGAGACAAGCTTGCTAACCATTACACCACGATGGGACGCACAGTCTGTCTCAAGACTTTAAGTCTAAAAGGGAACGTAATAATGCGAATGACGTTAGCCATTAGCCACAGGGATTCTTCCCAAGTAAAAACGGACTGACAAGCAAAGCTTTAGAATTTACCAGCAGCGGCTACCCGGCGTTGCCTGGGTAGAGTTTTTTTTAAAAGTTAGTCCCGCAAATCAATTATTACTGAATAGTGAGTTGAATCCTCGTGGGATGTCCCAATTTAAATTAGTATGTAAAAAATAGACCTTGCCACTCTTAAAAGAAATGTTGATGTCTACTATTTAAAATATCAAATGAAAAAGAAAATCCATGCTGCTATCATTTAAATTTTATTTTTTAATTATCTTTACGAATATAAATCAAATCTCTATTATTTTTACTCAAAAACCAATCCCTGGTGATATTTAATGTGTATATATATTTACTTTGACGTTAATTGCTTTATTTTCGAAGTTTCCTCTGGACACACGGATACACACAACTGCCCTTTATATATGGATAGATAGATTATATAAGTTGCAGTAGCATTAAAAAATGTTCGGGAAATCTCCATTTTATAAGACAGTTTTTTTTTCCTTTTCTCAATGGATCTTTAAAAACAAGAGCTAAAGTGTTTTCCTTTCTTTGCTATCGCCCTGCTCATCGCCACAAGGGTTTAAGAATAAAAGAAGAAAACAGACAAAAAATACTTGACAGAAAGCGATGGTAATTATCAGGGTTCATGTCCGTTTATGTGCCTTGCGTCAGGCCTGATGCTTTTTGTACATTAAAGGTGTCAGGTTTTGTGGAGCAGGCGAGAGATTTATTATAGTTGGCGTGTTCGGGTTCTCTGACAGAAAAGTGTGGGTGGTCACAGTCAACATGGCCGACTGATAATAAACGCATCAAAATCAGTGGCGAAGGATCGCTGACATACAAAGCAAAGGTTGAAGGCGTGTATAAAAAAAAACTCCGAAAAACTATGAGACGTACACATCCAGCAGATGTACCATTCACACGAGTCTCGAGATTTTCCTGGTTTTTGTTTTTTTAAATAGTTTTGTTTATATTGATAAGTTATTTTCTATTTTCTTTGTCTTTTTTTTCCCACTCTTTTCCTTTCACAATTTATTTCTTCCTTTCTTTTATATTTTATCTTTTTATATACATTCATCTTTTTTCAAAATTTCTCTCTTTTTCCTTCTTTAATCCTTTTTATCTTTCTTTTTATTCAATTTCATTCCTCGTTTTCAACGAATATTTTCGCTTCTTCCAAATTCAATAGTCTTTCTTTCTTTCTTTCTTTCTTTCTTTCTTTCTTTCTTTCTTTCTTTCCCTAGAATTATTCTTATTTATTACTTTTTATAATATCTTTCTTTTAATTCATTTTATTTTTATTTTTGCTTATTTATATTTATCTTTTTTTCGTATTATTTTTTTTATCCAACGTTTTTTCTTTTTTTCCTTCTTTTCTTTTTCTGTCCTGATTTTTTTCATTTTTCCATTTTTTGTTTTCGTTAATTTTATTAAAAAACTTCTTTCTATTTTGCTCCTTTTCTGCCATTCTTTCTCTGTTTTGAATCGCTTTTTCGTTCATATTTTCTTTTTTCTATCTCTGTTCTCTCTTTCTTTCTTTCTTTTGATTTATTCTCATTCATGTTTTCATTCAATTCCTCCCGTTCATTTTCATTCTTTTTGTCGTCCCTTTTTTATTTCTTCTTTCACTGATTCTTTTTTTATATTCCTATTTATTTGTTTCTTTCTTTCTTTATTCTAATCCCTAATTTCCTTTCATTTTTTTCAATCCTTGCTAATTTCTTCCTTTTATTCAATCTCTTTCTTTCTTTCTTTTACACACCATTCCCTTATTTCTTTTAACTGATGATCATTCCATATTGAAATAAAAAAAAAGCCCACTTTCTCGAACACTTTTGGGGTGACGAAAAAGAAATTACATTACATGAGAATAAGAATATAGAAAATTTCGATAATTTTTTCTATCAACAAAACAAATAAATTATACTCAAAATATTTTTCATTTACAATCTATAAGACACAGTTCAAGCGAATGATCAGCTATCGAGGTAACACACATAAGTCTCGTGAGAGAATGCAACCGGATATCGTTGTGGTATTCGTAGGTCTCGCGAGACCATGGAGTCGGATATTGTGAATACATTCGTGGGTATCGGGAGACTATGTATATATCTACCCAAACCCTACGAACGAGCAGGATGCGAAACTTTCATTTCTAAGCGGAATTTAACAGGTTTAAATTCATAGTTTTACTTTTCCTAGACTAGTTGCCTTACCAAGGTTAAAGAGTACGTCGACTGCTTCCTCTACAGAGAGGTAAGACCCCCATCCTTGGTATGACACTAAATTGCATCTGGTTTGTGAGGCTCCAGTTCTGAGACTCTAAGGAATGTGAAGTGTCACTTTCATTGCCATTACACTCAGGTCCACTTTGATTCAATGTGCTAATATCTGGACAGGGTTCCATGTATGGATCAAATATATCTGAATACTATTTGTATCAAATAGGAATACTTGATACCTCATAACTGTATGCAAATTATTCGTATTAAGAATAGCTAATTGAAGCTGTAATTGTGTACTTAGGATATTATTAGTAACGAGAAAAATATTGCAATTATTATTGTCAAATACTTGGAACTATATAATCGTAAACAAATAACGATTATTAAATAGGAATAATTACTGTAAACCATATATACTTGGTAAATAGGTCATATGGAAATCTAATCTCTCTGATAAGATGAAGAAAAACTTCTTCTAAGCTGTAGCTGTGACAGTGCTACTGTATGCGTGCACCACTTGGACCCAAACGAAACGATTGAAAAAAACTAGATGAAAATTACACAAGAATGCTGGGTGCTTTTCCGAAGAAATCCTGGGTGCAGTACTTTACAAAAATCAGATGTACGGCCACCTACCCCATCACACAAACTATTCCAGTAAAACTTCCAAGATACAATAGACACTGCTGAAGAAGTAGGAACGAACTCATAAGTGATGTTCTCCTGTGGATACCTACACATGGACACAAAAGACAGGGCTTTGACAAATACGTACATTGACTGCTCTGTGTGGATACTGGATGTCATGACGAGGACTTGCCAGGAACGATGACCAAAAAAGACTGATGACGGGTGTCAGCACGACATGATGATAATGATGATAATGATGATGATGATGATGAGGAGGATGAGGATGATAATGATATATAATTGTGTATAAATCCTTAGACAGAAATACTTGATACCATTTATAATTGTATATAAATTAGTCGTATTGAATAGGAATACTTGATATAATAACCAACATAGAAAGGATTACAAAAAGATACAATTTAAGAATATGCAATGGAACATTGAAAATAAAGTTATAATTACAATCGAACATTTTGAAATGAATCAAATTCCGGCATTAAATAATCCTTAAGAAGTTGGTTTACCATTAAACAAATAGTCTAAACTAGATCAACCGATTGAAATAATTTTCAATAACATTTTTATTTGTCTGTAATTCTAATCATTTCTTTTCACACAGTCATATGTTATCAATTATTCCTATCTAATACTAATAATGTTTACAGAATTATATGGTGTCCTTTTTAATAATAATAATCCTTTGTTTCCCCACCGTTATATTGTTTCAAGTATTCCTATACAATTGTAATAATTTTCAAACAGCTCTATTTGATCCAAAAATATACTACCAATACAGGTCAGGGTTGACCTGGAAGTAACGACAATGGATGCATACTCCATAACATGGTTGCAGAAATTATTATATACAAATAAAAAAAGTGCAATTCAAAAAATGCAATTAAACATAATATAGTTATGATTACAATAAAACATTTTACAAATGAATCAAATTTTGGCATTAAATAACCCGTAAGGAGTTGATATGTTGTGAAACAAATAAACAAAACAAAACCAAACCTATAAATATTTAGGATTTCAATGAAACATTGACAAATGAATCTAATTTTGGCATTTAATAACCCATAAAGAGTTGAAATACCATTAAGCAAATAAACCAAACAAGCCTATAAATAGTTAGGATCACAATAAAACATTTACGAATGAATCCAATTTTTGTATTGAATAACCCAAAAGGAGTTGATATAAAACCAAACCGAAAATGAGTCTCCAGTATATTTTGAAATATCCAAACAAAGACACCAGAAAGTATTATTCTGAAGCAGTGTCTTATATATATATATATATATATATATATATATATATATATATATATATATATATTTGTCCATTTATTATTTTGTTTAAAATTCTTCGTTCTATTGCATCATTTTCACAATCTTGATCATACTGTAATGTTTAACGAGTTATAATTTCAAATCACGTGTCGTAGGGTTCAATCCTCATTAACGTTCAACGATCTTCATACTGTGCCACACTTGATTCAAATTTAGCCAATATACCCACGCTACACTTTTATGTAACTCGTTCTTTTTACTTTTTATCTCTTCTCTTTTTTTTTTATTCACTCTACCGGAGATTTTTCAAAAATACTTTTTTCTTTACTCGTTTCCTCTTTTTTGTTTTTTTAATTTTTTTTATTACCTTGTCACCTTCTCCTTGCACCTTTCTCTTTTCTTTTTCTTAGACTCTCAGCCATTATCGCTGTAACCTTTTCCTTTCCTTGGTAATGTCATTTATCCAACCTCCACCTCGTTTCCCGTTTTTATCACATCGTCTTCTGCCCTTCCATTCATTCATACTTACCATTATTCTCCGTTTTCCCCTAACTCCGACTTAGGAATTTGTCAGAAAATCAATACAGAGACTTCCAGTTGGGAATTGCATGGTGGTGGCCATTTTGATTGTTAGTTGTCCGGGTGGTGTAAGAGTCGAGCTTTGTAGACTCTTTAAAAATAAAAGGAAAGAAAAGTGGCTAGATAAACAGAAGAGAAAACGCTCGAACAAATTTAAACAAAATTTACCTTTACACTCACTAGTTAATAATTATGTGGGTCGTGAATTTCGCACAAGAGACTTTTTTTTTTTTTAGAAATTATAGAACGACGAACTTACAAATCTGAAACTATGTTTGCTAACAAATAAAAAACTCAGTTTCAGTGAATGAAATGAAATTTAAGATTTATATTTTGGAACTCAATTCTAAAGTTCACTAAGCAAACGGAATCGCTTCTAGTGGAAGGAATATAATCTGTTATTTATCCAGGGTGTTGGAGACGTGTCATGTAGTGGTTATGGTCGCAGAAAATGGACTCAGCGAGCCGAGTTCAGATCCTAGACAAGGCTGTTAGTAAAACTGATTCAAATCTGACAGTAAAGAATTTGATAGCATATCAACTTATATAATTGTAACTTAATTAAAAATATTTTAAAAATATCAACAGGATTATTGTTTAGTAAATCTTATATCATTGATATTTTGTATATTCTAAATTATATATATTGTTTTACCTACACGATCTTCAGGTGAGCTTTAGTTTTACCAACACGTTCTTTATGCGAGTTTGAATTGACACGTCTGATAAAAGAAAGCAATTGATACGTATCAATACACAGGCATGAGTTTTTATCCTGTGTTATATTATTCTATAGTTATAATGATAATGGTTACCATCGTAGGAAATGAACACGGAGAGCCAAGTTCAAGTCGAGGACGAGGTTGTTTCCATTTCACATAGGAGTATTACTCTTGTTTTACCTACACGATCTTCAGGTGAGCTTGAATCGACACGCCTCAAGAAAGAACGGACTTCAAGCGTATCGATAAATACTTTCTTAGGTCGTGCTCGTGAAACTCAGAGTCGTGAGTTTTAATCTATTTTTTATCATTTTATATTGCTTTGCATTCTTGTTCATAGGGCACTATATTTTACAGATTTAGAACGGTTTTAGAGGTAAATCTTAAGTCTAATTATATATAAACAAGGGTATGTCAAAACTGTTGCAATATTTTAGTATGTACTAGTTTGCGGCGCGTACGTTACGTGACCGAAGCAGTTCAAGCAGTGGTAGGTATCCACTTTGCTTTGTAGTATCTTAATAGTGGGTGCGCTGACACGTTGTGCATTGCTTCACTCCGAATGTGTTTTTGAGGGAAATAAAATTATACCATAGAATATAAACATGAAACAAATCAATACCATACAACATAATCCCCAATAATTCTAACACATTGTTAAAACCAATTACTAAACAGTATAAATATAAATACACGATATGTATCACTTCTTAACCGTTAGGTTTGACATAACCCAGACAGGCTGATATGCCGTTAAAATCAATAAACAAACAAACAAACATAGATGAACATGCAATGTTGTCTAATTCATAGTCTTATGATCTAGGAGTTCGATCTAGACCATAACACAGTGGAAGCAACCAAAAAGATTCGTTGTGCGAAGGGGGAAGGCGCTGTTGATCAGAGTACAATAACCAGCTGGTTCAAGAAATTTCATTCGGGTTGTAAGAACCTTGATGATCAGGCAAAGTCAGGTAAACTCCGTTCTCCAAACCACAAAGGCAAATCGAGTGAGCTCAGCATCTTACAGTCCAGTTGGTTTACCTTTACAACCTCAACCTAGCTACTAAACTAGGCGCTCCGTTTCCTAAAGTATTGCCAAACTCTTGCCCCCTCTCGTATATATGCTGACTGTTTAAGAAAATGTTAACATTTGGGAGTTCCTTTATGATATTAGGATTCTAAAATCTCACTTATTCATCATTCTTGTCACCACATTGAATCTTCCCAATGAAGTCTCCGTAATATCTGTTCTTTTCTCATAAACTGACCCCCATAGAAATATTTTTAATCACCTGTGTGAGATTCCAAGAATCCGCTGCCCCGGATGATGAACATGTGGAAACAGTTTGAAATTACAGTGGTGCTTTGACTTACGATTTTAATTCATTCCGCTCGTAACCCAGTTTCGTCGTATATCAAATCAACTTTCTCCATTAGAATAAATTGAAATGCCATGATTCCGTTCCAGTCCCCTCAAAAAACACCCTAATATGTTTTGTTAAGTTTTTTTAATAAGAAAAATAGCACTGTATTATATAAAAACATGATAAAATAGAATGTAATGAATTATGTGCTGTAATATGTTTTAATGTTTATTTTTTGATAATTAATGCCTGGCGTAATACATTTTGAAACTTAAATGTTTTAGTGTACTTATTAATATAATCGTATCTGAAGCTCGCTCGTATCTCAAAATTTAGCTCGCAACACAAAGCAAAAAAATGGACCTCGTAACTTGAAAAAATCGTAAGTTGGACCACTCGTAAGTCAAGGTGCCAACTGTACTACTATTTTTAACCTGTGGGAGATTCCAAGCATTTGCTAATAGGGATGGTGAACATGTGGAAACCGTTTGAAATTATATCGTAAAGGTACTCCCACAAGGGTGGGTTGGGTAAATATATACATGGTCTCGTGATTCCCACGGATGCGATCACGATATTTGACTCTATGGTACCCCCGGACCCACGGATGACATTAAGATATCCGGTTGCATTCTCTTACGAGACTTATGGGTGTCACATGGATAGATGTGTCTTGCTGGAATAAAACCCAAATCCTCTTAATATGTCATTCTGTTGCAACTGCCTCTTATAGAGAAATTAACGTTTGTATTCATTGAATAGGACATTTCTTTTGTCATGAATTTATTGTGGTTTTAACATTGGACCATATTACATTAAGGCACCCCTTTTTGATCTCGATTAAGAAAGGACATGTTTTTCCTTTACACCGTCAATATCCGGTTGTTTGTTAGGAATTAGGGGATAGGGTTAGGGTTAGGGTTAGGGGTTAGGGGTTAGGGGTTCGGTGTTAGTTTTATAATTTAAAAAAATCTAAAAATCGTCTGTTAAAACAACCGGATATTGACCGTGTAAATGAAAAACATGTCCTTTCTTAATCGAGATCAAAAAGGGGTGCCTAAAGGTTATATGGTCTTTCACATTTTTTGAACACTCTGTATTTTAAAGTTTGTTTTACGTTCTATTTATTTTTTATTTGATTGTATTTGAGTCATTTTTGTGCCAACGCTATTTTTTGACTTTTCTGTTTTTTTGCGACGGTGATTTCTCATCTCTTTTTTGTATTGAATTGGATAGAGTTTGTAAGGTTTGTTCTTTACGATGAAGGTCAAATGAGAGAAGCTTCTTAAGAGACTAAATTGAATTCATTTTTTTCGTGTTTTACAACAGATAAATGGAAAGCGAGTTGGAGATTGTTTTGAAGACAGAAATAAGGAAAAAGAAGGAAATTCATGGGTAATTTTCACCTTTGGTTGTTAAAATTCCTAGCAAATAAGGCAATTAGAGTAACCTACCTTGACTTTCACTTTGAACTAAGCCGGTAGCTATTTTGAAAATCTCCTTGCGAAATAAACAAATCTTAGAAACTTTTTCGAAAACAATACAACTGCATGCTTTAACACAAAAATATCATAAAATGTGTTCTTAATTACAATTAAGTTCATGTCAGAGAGAGAGAGAGAGAGAGAGAGAGAGAGAGAGAGAGAGAGAGAGAGAGAGAGAGAGAGAGAGAGAGAGAGTTTCCAAATTTATTACGGCCAAAGAAAAATATTATTGATATAAATGCAGACATTAAAACATATCACAATACATAATTCATTCTATCTTATTATATATTTATACAATACAGTGCTTTGTTTAATTAAAACATGTTGACAAACATATTAGGGTGTTTTTTTTAAGGAGACTGGAATGAATTAATGGCATTTCAGTTTATTCTATTGTCATTCTATTTTACTGTTCCAGTGAAAATGAAAGCAAACGAAAAGATAAACAAATACCCGCATCTTGTCAGAAAGATAAAAAAAACCGTGATACCACTTGTAGTTGGAGTCCTTGGAGCGATCTTAAAAGGCCTGGAACAGAGACTAGTTAGTAAAGATCAGAATTAAAATTGAGACTTTTCACACAATATCACTGTTAAAATCACTTACAAAAACTTAGAACCCTGAAGAACTGAAGAGACTTGCTGTCACTCAAACTTCAGTGAAAAAACCGCAGTACAACCTAGTGTGAAAAACTAGCATAGAGGAATAATAATAATAATAATAATAATAATAATAATAGGAAAACGAAAAGATGGACAAATACCTGGACTTTGCCAGAGAACTGAAAAAGCTATGGAATATGAAAGTCAAAGTGATACCAATTGTAGTTGGTGCACTTGGAACGGTCCCAAAAAGCTTGGAAAAAAGACTGGAACATCTGTAAATCAGAGGAAGAATTGAGACCATCCAGATTACTGCACTGCTGCAATCTGCCAGAATAATCAGAAGAATCCTGGAGATCTGAGGAAACTTGTTGTCACTCGGACTCCAAGTAAATACCATCAGCTAATGCTGTTGTGAAAAACTACTACTACTACTACTACTACTACTACTACTATAATAATAATAATAATAATAATAATAAAGAGAACTTGTCATCTCGTGGATTTGCAGTCTGGCTGGATCACAGAGTGAAAATGAAAGAAAACGAAATGATAAATAAATAGTTGCATCTGTGGAACATGAAAGTAAAGGTCGTATCAATTGTAATTGGTGTCTTGGAACGGCCCCCGAAAGGTTTGGAAAAGAGTCTGGATGAATTGGAAGTCAGAAGAAGAGTCGAAACCATCCACACAATAGCATTGTTGCGATCAGCTAGAATACTTAGAAGAGTCCTGGAGACACGAGGAGACCCGCTGTCACTCAGCCTCTATTGAACCACTAGCTAAAACGGGTGTGAAAACCTTTATGGTGTGAAATCATAATCATTATTAAATAGAATCATTAATGTTAGGTAGGAATATTGAAAACGATTTAACTCTATGCAAATTATTTGTATAAAAATTATAGTTACTTGAAGCTATTCTTTTACTAAGGATTATTATTATTAGTTACTTGAAACCATATAATTGCTTGCTAATCATCGACGTTAGTTGTATGGTTTTAAGTATTCCCATTTGTGTGCAAACTAATGTATTAGGTGGGTGTGCTTGATATCATATTACTGTGTGCAAACAAATGATTAAAATAAAATGTGCAATAAAAGATACAATGAAACATTGAAAATATCTGTCTGTGTGTCTAATTAGCAATTCATTTTACTCACTGAAAAAAGGCGGAGGTGGTGGAGAAATAAAACAAAATAATTCCTCTTTTTAAAAAAAATTGATTGTGATTGGCACATTACAAGAATGACTTAGAAATCCACATTTCTTGTTATCTTTTAAAGGGTTGATCGATTTTAACGGCATGATAAACCCCTCAGGCTATTCTATATCTAGATGTTAGGGAATTGTGTTCATTGTACGTTCATATTTATATTTTTTTGTCTAGTTGTTTCTTAAAAGTTGTTTTTTGTATCCTCGGTCCGATAAAATATGAATAATTTTACCTGATATATTTAACCGATAGATGGGACATTAACAGGTACTACCACACTGAATCAGAGTGGACCTTAGAGTAATGACAGTGACGAGGTAGTCCACATTCCTCATATTTCCTGAACCGGAGCCTTGCCTTGTTTAGGGTCATACATAGGACACTATCCTTTAAAGTTTGTCATTTACTAAGATTAGTTTAGTTTATCCCAAAGATAAAAGAGTGGGTGCAAGGACACAGCCCTTTTTCACTCCGCTCCCAGCTTCAAATGACTCTGAGAACCCCCCCTAAACTGACCGATGCCCTCATTCCTGTATGCAAGGCAGATACAAGCTTGGTGAGTGATCAGGGCACCCCAGTCTCCGTAGGATGTTCCATAGTGCTTGTCTGTTCACTATGTCGAAGGTTTTGTGAAGTCAACAAAGATCATGTAGAGAGGCATATTCTGTTTAATGCATTTCTCCTGGATTTATCTCAAGGAAAAAATCATGTCTGTAGTTCCCCAGTTTGCACGGAACCCACACTATGCCTCAGGTAAAAATTTCAGTAAGAATTGATCTCACTAATAGTCTAACTTTATGACATCGCTTTCTGTAGATGAGATATTACGGCTTAGATATGTGAACTGGTCAACTAATTTCAGAGGCATACCATCCAATGTGTATCCTGTGTATGGCGTTAAAGGCTTCTAGTGGTGAGGTTTCAATTCTGAAACTTTGGGGAGTGACTCATCATCCCTATTGCTCCCAGGTTCACCCAGAGTGGTTGTATCTGTTAGGGTCTCATCTGTGGATCCACTCTATGGATTAAATACAGGCTGTTAAATAAAAGGGAGTTTTAAAATCTGTTTAAAAATTAATTTAAGAAATTGATTACCCAATAAGAATGAATAAAACAAAAACGTTTTCGGCATAAAATAACCCAAGAGTTGACATGCCGTAAAAACCAACCAACCAACCAACCAACCAACCATTCAATGTAAAGATATCTCTATCTTATTTAAAACACTTGAACTCCATTTCTCGATGCAGATTCGACTTGTATAGGTGTATTTGAGAAAACACTAGTTCATATGCATAGTCCGCATCTGTAATAGTTTCGGTGAGATATTGCCTGCTTCTTGCCTTTTTTAAAGTCAATCTTCTTTTATGAAATCTTTTGTAGTATGTACTCCTGGCAGATTATAAAAATATGTTCATTATATCTACAAAAACGATGTCAATAAACGCAAAGAACGTCATAGACGGCTATAGATAGATTATTGATCATATGGAAATCTGATTTCTTTGATAAGATAAAACAAAGAATTTATTCTAAGCTGTAGCCGTTTCAGTGCTACTATATGACTGACTCTAAAGAAACGCTTAGAGAAAAAGCTAGATGCGAACTACGCACGGATGCTGCGTGCTGTCTGGAACAAATCGTAGAAACAGCATCCCACAAAAGAGCAGCTGTACAGTCATTTCCTCCTATAACACACATCCTCCAAATAAGGCAAATAAGACATGCTGGACACTCCTGGAGAAGCAAGGACGAACTTATAAGTCATGTTAATCAGTGGACACCGACACATAAATACACCAGCGTGGACCGGCCAGGAAAAAATATACATCGATCAGTTCTGTACGGATACTGGATGCCAGGAGGATGACCGATAGGAATCGTTGGTATGTGTGTGTGTATGTGTGTGTGTGTGTGTGTGTGTGTGAAGGCGGGAGGCAGAGAGAGAAAGAGAGATTCATGGGAATTGGTGGTGTCAACACGACCTGATGATGTTGGTCTAACTTACTAATTGCTGCACCGCATAAGATGCTCATTATATAAAGGTTAATATGAAATCCGGTATTATGGATGCTTTTAGCGAAAGGTTTTCCGTTTCTTTTGAGGGGATTAATGACTAAACGGGAGAAGTAGAATAAGAATTCCATATCTCTAGTTCTAAAGATCAAACCAAAATCACAAAGACCAGGAAAATATCTCCCGATATTCTTTCATCTGATTCATTCGGAATTGTCCATTCGTATCTCCTTTTTTGTCAAACTGCACCCCACCCACCCCCCAAAAAAGGTGACTCCTGATGCCCGATTTGTAAAATGCCTGCCAGAATAGACGAACCTTGTGGCATAAGGTCTTCGCTTCGATCTCAGCAAAGGGTTAACCAGAAGTTAAGAAACTGATGAAGGATTTCTACGATTAAAAGCGATTGCAGGTGTATTTTTTCAAGCCTGTAAATCGGTTTCGTGAAATCTTGCTCGGCAGGTGTTTCTGATTTTGTCTTTCAGAAATCATTTCGCCAACAACGGGCGAAAAAAAAAAAAAAGAAAAAAAGTAAAAAAGAAAAGAAAAAAGAAACTATGGCGAAAACCGTTCCGACTAAAAGACGAATAGCATTGCAGTGTAGCTTATGGAGGACGTTGATGGTGTGTTTTGCTCAAAGAATATGACATAAACAGATTGGTTTATAGATCCCATCATTCTTTTTCGATATTTTCTTCTGGTGTTCTGTCTTTTCAATTTTCTAGGATAACCATTTTCTTTTCTTTTTTTTACCTTCTCTATTTGTCTTCTCAATTCTCTAGGAAATAATTCTCTTTTTTGTACATTCTCTATTTGTGACTAGTTTGACACAAGGCCAGCATTATGGTTTCAGTTTCTTTGTTTAATGACATATCAACCTTCGTGGGTTATTTAATGCCAAAGCCATGCTCATAGATATTTTACCTAACTCCTTCGAACGATTATGATGTGCCACAAGATCAATTATTTAAGCGAATTTTGATAGGTTTGACAGGTTTTAATTCAGAGTTTTTTGTTTCCGTAGACTGGTTGCCTAGCCAAGGGTTAAAGGATCAGTCTGTCTTACTATTTATCTATGGAGGAAGAATAGTTGGATGGCAACATTTTTGTAGGGTATTAGTGCAAAAAGCCCCGTCCAGAATGTGAACTCTGGTCGCTGATTCCACTTCCTACAATGATAACCATTACACAACACGCCTCCAAAGAATCATTATAGAAGAACAGTAGTGGTACCATTTAACCCATAACTGGGGGAATATGGGTGTTCATTCATTTCTTAAGCGTATTAGTCCGAAAGAAAACATGATAAAGCAAGTTAATGCAATAAGATAATCAAATAATAAAATCCGAATTATAGGACACTCGGTAAGAATCGAACTCAAAACAGTCATTTGTTATTAGAAAACACGAAATGCTGGACTTAAATTTACTACAAGGCAATAATTATGTGGCACACAGGAAGGACCAAGCTCACTAGTCAGAACCAATAGATTTTCAAGACTGGCTTGCTAACTATTACTCTACGACGAGAAGCAGCGCTTGCTATTCTTTATAATCAAAACACATATTATCTGGTATTACCATATACACTTGCGGATTATGAGACTTTCCGAGATCTAAATTTGGACCTTTTTGTTGCTGTAAATTGTAAGAGTACCATTTAGTTATCAAGCCTCTCTAAAAAAAAAATAAATGTATACTATTTACAATATTAAATGCAGAAAAAATTCTATGCTGTTATCATTTAAATTTATTTTCTTTATCTTCTCGGATATAAATAAAATCTTCATTATTTTTGCTAAAAAACCAAGCCATGGTGATATTTAATGTGTATATATATTTACTTTGTCGTTATTTGGTTTATTTTCGAAGTTTCCTCCGGACATACAGATACACACAACTGCCCTTTATATATGTACTAGCAGCAGCTACTCGACGTCGCTTGGATAGAAGGGGATTTTTTTTAAAGTTAGTTCCGCAGATCCATTATTACTGAATCGTGAGTTGAATTCTCGTGGGATGCCCTATGTAAAAAAAAGACCTTGCATTGATCCAGCTACTCTGAAAAGAAATGTTCATGTCTACTATTTAGAATATTAAATTAAAAAGAGGATTTTGTTATGTGACTTCAAATGTACTCCAATTTCAATCTGATATAGTCAATATAGACTTTGTTTGAGTATTGTGAGTTTTCCTGCCAATAAGCCTTGTCATTTTAGAGATAATGTGGCACAGAAAAACACGCAGAAAAGACAAATGACAAGCACACACACACACACACACACACACACACACACACACACACACACACACACACACACACACCCAAAAAACCCCCCAAAAACAAAACAACACACACACACACACACACACACACACAAACACGTTATTTGGTTATTTTATTTAAGGATATATAAAACCTTTTGGGTAATCCAAAGCTAATCCTGTATTTTTGTATGATTTGTAGGTTAATAGTTTGTTGGTAAAATTTTTGTCTGGTTTTGATATAAATGACTAATTAAATTCATGTGTATAAAAAAAACTGGAAGAAATAATTTTCATTAACTTGCAAATAGATTTATTTGACCCATAGATGGAACCCTAAGAGTGGACCTGGGAGTAATACTAATCAAGGGATACTTCACACTCCCCAGAGCTCCATAACTGAAACTTCACTACTAAATGTAGTTTGACATCATATCCAATACACACACACACACACACACACACACACACACACACACACACACACATTTGTTTAATGGTCTATCAACCTTTGTTGGTAAATTAATGCAAAATCTTATTTAATTTTAATATATTCGATTTGTTTAACTTCATGTGATGACAATGTCGTTGTTAGAGGCGAGAGTTTTTAGGGCCTGGATGTGTTTCTCGGTAAGGTGTGTTCATCTGTTTGGTGGTTGAGCGAGGCAGCGATTATGCCTTGTGGGAAATTTTTATCTATTAGTTTACTGGTGTTAAAATTTGCCACTGGTATAAATAACCGAAACACCAGCAAATTAATAAATAAAAATTACTGACACCAGGATTCTGACTTCACCAAAGGTTTCACACAATGCATAATCACTGCCCTCGCTCAACCACCAAAGAGATGAACACACCTTACCGAAAAGACACACCCTGGCCCTAAAAACTCTTAACTTCATGTGTAATAATAAATTGATAGAAGGATTTTTTAATGTTTGTTAATTGGTTATTCTGTTTAATGGCATATCAACCCTTGTGGGTCACCCAAAGCCAAATCCTATGTTTTTGTATGATTTGTAAGTTAATAGCTTGTTGGTAAGTATTTTTCATTGGTTTTATAAATTGGTATAAATAATTGATTAACAATATCAATAAACTCTAATAATTTTCATTAACATAAAAACATATCTATTTTCCTCATAGATGGGACCCTAACAGGTACTATCACTCTGTGTTGGGGTGGACCTGGGAGTAATAGCAATGAAAGGTTTATTCTCACTCACCATAGCTCCAGAATTGGAACCTTACCACTAGATGTATTTTAACATCATATCCAGAACAGACAGACTGACAGAAACACATACGTGCACGCCCACACGCACATAAGCATCAGTACAATACCCTGACCCTATCCTGTCTAGATGAGAGGATATGTGCTTCCTGGGCAGACAGACCCTGAAGCTCAGACCATTGATTAAATTTCCCTAGACACGCGGATAAATAGACAGGAGAATAATCTTTAAATGTTTGGAATTTAAATTCTAAGATTCAGAAATTGGTTACTCTTGCTCGCTAGTAAGTCATATTGTATTTTATATCTAAGTGGATTTGAAAAGTTAGCCATACGTTTTACTTACGAGACATTACTAATGGGATGTTTATTAATTTCTTCATTTTTTATTTGTTTTATTTTTTCTAACTCTCTTAATTCCATACGCGTATCTTTTCTTTTATTTTCTAAGATACCTACCTTTTCATTCTTATATCCTTTTCTTTCATTTCTTCTCATCTTTTTTCCTCATCTTTCCTTCTCTTTCACTCATCTCTTCTTTCTTTCTCTTTCTTCCATTTTTTCTTTCATTTTTTATCTTTTTTACCCTTTCTATCCTCCTCTACCATCGTTTCCTTCTTTCATTTTCATTTTTTATTCTTTCTTTCTTTCTTTCTTTCTTTCTTTCTTTTCTTTCATTCTTTTTTTCATTTCTTCTGATTTTATCACTTCTTTCCTTCTCTTTCATCTGTCCATTATTTCATTCTCCTTTTTCATTCTTTTAAATTTTTATCTTTTTTAAAGTCCCTTTACCTTCTTTTTTTCTTTCATTTTTTCATCCTTTATTTCCTTCTTTTTCTTCACTTTCTTCTTTCCTTATCTTTATTCCATTCCTTTTATCACCCTCCTTCTTTCATTCCTTATTTCCTTCTTTTTCTTTCAACCTTTCCTGTTTTCTATTAATTTATTTCTACCTTTCCTTCGTTTTTTCATTTTACCCTTTCTTTACTTCCATATTTCATTCCATATTTTCTTTTTTATTCTTTCATTTCCTTTTTTCTTCATTCAGCTCTTCTTCTTCTTCTTCTTCTTCTTCTTCTTCTTCTTCTTCTTCTTCTTCTTCTTCTTCTTCTTCTTCTTAATCCCCCCTCTCCTTCGTCTTCCTTTCTTCCTATTTTTTCTTCGGTTCCTTTTGATGTTCTTTCATTCTGAAATTGTTCTTTAAGTTTCACTCGTTGCCTTTCCTGCACCTGCAAGAAAATAACGAATTACCGCCAAAATGTGCAGCGAAGCGCCACCTTGTTGGCTCCTGCTTGCTGCATCGCAGATGCAATTAATTGCAAGTCCATTGCATTAAAAATACCTAGCACACACACATAAGCATCCATACGCGAATAGAAAATATGTAATCAATCCATATCATACTTACACATACGCATAGATCAACATGTATGCAGGTATGCATAGTGGCACCATACTCTTGTATATAGGATGGAATCCTCACGCATAATGATATGTGTAAAGTTTTACAACGTTTCGAGGGGCTTTTGCATGAGGTGGTTTTAAGAAGTTTTCCCCCTGACCAAGATGAGAATGAACTCAAGACATGAAAAGTACGAGATGTGTTTAAAAATATTAAATCTGTATTTACCACAACTGAAAAGAACAATGATTTAAACATTAATTTTCTTTAAATTAGTCCTTTTGTCATTCATTACAAATATTCCACTAGTCACGTTATTACACTAACATTTCGACTTGTGAAATGTATGAAACCCTTCATCCATGGCTTAAATAGTACCACTACTGTTCTTCTGCAAGGATGGCTTGGTATTAAATAAACCACGATATGTCATTAAATAAATATGCCATTAAAAATGAGTAAATCATCGGCATTAAATAACCGACGATATGCCAATGAAATATGGCATTAAACAAATAAATTTAATGATTGGAATTGAATAAACCACGATATGCCATTAAACAAATATGCCATTAAACAAATATGTCATTAAACAAATAAATAAAAAAAAACCCAAACTAAGCCAAAATTATTCCATTGGTCGAAGAGTCTGAAATTCCTTCTTCGATGTGGAATGAAGTTGGGGTCGTATTTCTTTGAATGCATCCCAAACCCTCACATGATACGCTTCATATAGATTTAAAATTTAGGAAACGAAAGAATCAGAAAAAAAATCACGTTGAGCTAAATTTTGAATATAGAGGGTGGTCCATTTTCCTAAACGCGTATTTCGCAAACAAAAAATAATAAATAAATAAATAAATAAAAATGCTGGTTAAAATATTGAAACTGACTTCATAATATTTTTTGCGACGCAAATCACAGCTTTCTGGTGTCATGAAATTACTACATGGGTCTGATTCAATGTGTGCGGGTGAGTGGAGCCATCCAGTTTACTGCTATATAATTATTTGGCATTTTATTTCATCTATTTGTGTGTGTACAAAGGTCATTCAAAAAGTTCTAAGCCTCCCGCAAATACTTTATGTCTGCTCGGGTCTCAGTTGTATTCATTTTTAGAGTTTTCGCACACCTCTCACATTTGCATCGGTCTCACCTGCACGAAAATCTATAAATATATAAAGGGCAGCTGTGTGTATGTATGTATGGGTTTATGTCCGGATGAAACTACGAAAATAAAGCAATTAATTAAGTAAACATATATACACATTC
>CM042148.1:34207208-34249708 GCA_023376005.1 Doryteuthis pealeii | reverse complement strand
TCCCAAGGGTATGTCCGAAAGTGGAGGTAATAACGTGAATGGAAGTTGAACTCACCGACTACGATATCAGAGACCTCCCTCCCCCGCTCCCGTTAAATAGGTAAATAGGTATATTTTATCTACAGTCTACAGTTATACTCAATAATTCTCCTTATGAACTCGCTCTCTTTCTGTCTGTCTGTCCTCTCTCTCTGTCTCTCTCTCTGTCTCTCTCAAATGAGCCTGTTCAATAATTAATTGGTGACCATTTAAGCAATAGCAGGTACTGTAAGCTATTTAGACCTCCCTTTATGAACATGGTGTGATTCGGTATTAAATGATCCGGAAATAGTTGTTTGCCGTAAAACCAACCAACCAACCAACCAACTCTCTCTCTCTTTCTTTCTTTCTTTCTCTCTCTTTCCCTCTCTCTCTCTCTCTCTCTCTCTCTCTCTCTCTCTCTCTTTCAAGTTATAGTAGTAACTTGGCAGTACCCACTTCCTCTCCATGTATCCGTCAACAGATAATACTTGATGCTTGCAATAAGGAACGATCCCTGGCCCTCCCGATTAACTCTCCACCTATATTGCTATTCTCTTTATTATCCCTTCCTTTTGCACTCTCTCTCTCTCTCTCTCTCTCTCTCTCTCTCTATATATATATATATATATATATATATATATATATATATATATATATTATATTTATCTATTTTTACATCTACACATTTTCTGTTTCGATCTTCAGGCGCTCTGATAACTATTTGGTCTCTTCATCTGTTTTTTTCTTTTCTCTTTCCAAAAAAAAAGATGGTCACATGACATTCTCTCCAAATTCTTAGTTCCCGCTTTTTCAGCTATTCGTTCGTGCTCGAAATACTCGTAGTTAATGCAATGAAAAAGAAACTCCCTTCCTTTTTTTCCCCACATTTTTTTTTCTTCGTTTTTTATTTTATTTCCTGCCGCTTTCTCCGATTGAGCTGCGGCCGACCGTGTCATTCGCACGTGTTCTTTGTCCCAGGCGATGGGTCAGCATCGATTTCTATGCATCAAATTCAACCAATACTGTGACCTCGATCCTTATTGACAATACAAGCACTAGTTCCAGTTTCACGGTGATCAGGGACTGGAAATGTCATATTTCTACTAATGCACACTATTGTCTTTATAGCTGCTTTTTTTATTGTATTTATTTATTTTTGAAAAGAAAATGCCGCGTCAAATTCTGCAGCTACTCTCTGAAAACACATCTTGCCAAACCAGAAGATTC
Source organism: Doryteuthis pealeii (assembly GCA_023376005.1). NCBI lineage: Eukaryota > Metazoa > Mollusca > Cephalopoda > Myopsida > Loliginidae > Doryteuthis > Doryteuthis pealeii. The sequence goes on along the minus strand of CM042148.1, from coordinate 34,248,460 downwards.
TGGTTCGGATCTACGATTAGGTATCCATAGTTTACGACTGATTTCTTTTTAAAATATGCTCCTGTATGATGACAAATCTAAGCAATACGAACGGTTTCTCTGAATTTTTGAGATGAGGCTTGATGATTAGTGTTATCTGTATTATTCGGACTATTGTCCTCATCTTTATAGTTATCTACACTATTTCTCTGAATTTTTGAGATGAGGCTTGATGATTAGTGTTATCTGCATTATTCGGATTATTGTCTTCATCTTTATTGTTATCTACACTATTTTTCTGAATTTTTGAGATGAGGCTTGATGATTTGTATTATTTGGATTATTCGGACTATTGTCCTCATCTTTATTGTTATCTACACTATTTTTCTGAATTTTTGAGATCAGGCTTGATGATTAGTGTTATTTTCATTATTCGGACTATTGTCCTCATATTTATTGTTATCTACACTATTTCTCTGAATTTTTGAGATGAGGCTTGATTATTAGTGTTATCTGTATTATTCGGACTATTGGCCTCATCTTCATTGTTATCTACACTATTTTTCTGAATTTTTGAGATCAGGCTTGATGATTTGTGTTATCTGTATATTTCGGACTATTGTCCACATATTTATTGTTATCTACACTATTTCTCTGAATTTTTGAGATGAGGCTTGATTATTAGTGTTATCTGTATTATTCGGACTATTGGCCTCATCTTTATTGTTATCTACACTATTTCTCTGAATTTTTGAGATGAGGCTTGATGATTAGTATTATCTGAATTATTCGGACTATTGTCCTCATCGGCCGAAACGTTGTACAGATAGCAATGAAGATGAGGACACTAGTCCGAATAATGCAGATAACACTAATACGAATGGTTGTTATTTGCGCTGCTACTTAAAATTATATATCTATATTTACCAACCCCATCGTACGAATAGGATGTGATACAATATTTGCAATAATTTCTTAAGTGGAATTTAACAGGATTGAATTCAGAGTTTTCCTTCTAGAATGGTAGCCTAACAAAGATTACAGAAAAGTCTGTCCTACTATTTACCCATACCATATCCATAAGGAGGATAGTTGTATTCATATCTTTTCCAAGGGTATTAGCGCTATGTGAAATGCAGCCAGCCTCGTCCATGATTTGAACACGAGTCGTCGGGTCAATTGCCCATTACACCACGTGCCTCAAGAAAGTTAAGTATACCTTGGCGGCTTACATTCCAACCAGGGAATCCCTATTTCTACATCGATATTGCTTAGTAATAATACAGCAAATCAAGCTGTTAAATAGCAAATCACGGGCGTTGTGCGGTGGGTTCATGGTTGTAACGGTTATGCAAAAGTTTTGACCATAGTAAAATCCCTGGCAAAGATTATCGATTTAGCACAATTAGAGGATTTTCACCTTCGTTTTTATGTAGCAGTAAATGAACTAATAACAGATAAGATGCAATTTTTTTTTTATTTAATGGCTGAAAATTTTGACTTCATAGAATATACCTTGGAGAAAATTGAATCGAATTATTTAAATAAATGGTATTGTTTTTTCTAAGTCAGAAAGAGGAAAATATTATATAAACTATTAAGCAACAACAACACAAAAATCTGAACAGGAACGCAAATTGAATACAATTCCCTAACACCGAGGCATAAAATAACCTTAGGCAGATTGACATGCCCTTAAATCCACCAATCGATCAATCATTTAAAAGTATCAATCTCAGATTATTTACGTAAACACGTATCTGAATAATTGTTAATAGAAAAATGGATTTTGATTGATTTATACTTTCCTAAATACTGTGAGTGTCCCATCGTGCTATAATGGTTAGCAAGCTAGTCTCGTAGATCCATTAATACTGAATAGCAAGTTCGATCTTCGCTGGCTATCCCATTCCTCTGACCTCGTGTCTCATTCTACTTGTGGCGAATCGGTTGGGTAAATAAGAACGTCCCATTGTGGTGTAATAATTAGCAAGGTAGAATCCATTTCCATTGAATAGCAAATTCTGTCCTCGCAGGATACCCTATACTTGCGACCTTGTGCGATATCCTACCCGTGTCGAACAGGTTGGGTAGATAATTTGAGCATATCATCGTCGTATAAAGGTTAGTAAGCTAGTCTTGCAGATGATTACTACTGAATAGCAAATTCGATCGTCGGCGGATGCACCAGACTTGAAACCGTGTGTCAGATCCTACCCGCGGTGAACGGGTTAAGTAAATAAGGGTGCCCCATCGTTGTGTAATAATTAGAAAGTTACAGTCCATTTCTACTAAATAGCAAATACAATCCTCACTGAATGTCCCATACTTGCGACCTTGTGTCACATCCTACCCGTGACGAATGGGTTGGGTAAACACCAACATTAAATAGTCCTATCAGCTGAGCTTATAATAGACGTACCATATCCCCTGCAGATGGGGTAAGACCCTCACCCACAAAAAATGCGGGGTTCTGGTTATGACACTAAACTATATCAGCTGTTGAGGCTCCAGATTCAAATCATGGACGAGGCTTGTAGCATTTCACATAACGCTAACACCCTTAGAAAAGGTATACATCCAACTATTCTCCCACCCACTATGGGTAAATATTAAGGTAGACTAGGCTCTTTAACCTTGGTATGTCGAGAAGGAAAACTCTGACTTCAAACCTGTTATACATTACTGCTGAATAATGAGTTCGATCCTCGCTTGATGCCAATACTTGTGACCTTGTGTCACATCCTACCCGTGGTGACGGATTGAGTAAATAAGGCGTCCCATCGTTGTGTAATAATTAGAAAATTACAGTCCATTTCTACTAAATAGCGAGTACGATCCTCACTGAATGTCCCATACTTTCGACCTTATGTCACTTTCTACCCGTGACGAATGGGTTGGATGAATATCTACTCTATCTATGCGTAGCGCGTCCCAATGTGGTCTAATGGTTAGCAAGTTAAACTCACAGATTACTGAATGGAAGGTTCGATCCTTGCTGGATGCCCCATACTTGTGACCTTTTGACAAACGGGTTGGGCAAATACTACTGAATATCGAGTATTATCCTCGCTGGATGCCTTATCATTGCAACCCTGTGTCACTTCCTATCTGTGGCGGACATGTTGGGTATATACCTACTTTAGGGCGTCCCGTCGTGATCTCACAGATTCATTGCAACTGAATAGCCAGTACGATCCTCTTTAGTTGGCCCATACATGCGACCTTGTGTCACATCCTACCCGTCGCGAACAAGATGGATAACTATCTACTACTATTGTCCTATCCCAATAATAGTCAAAGCATCAGTTTCCATCAGATTACCAAAGTTAAGCAGTGATGAGTCTGGTCAATATTTAAATGGGTGATCACTTAGGAAACAATGGTACTTTAAACAATCTCTGAACTGTATGCTAGACTAAGTGGACCATATTACATTTAGGCACCCCTTTTTGATCTCGATTAAGAAAGGACATGTTTTTCATTTACACCGTCAATATCTGGTTGTTTGTTAGGGGTTAGGGTTAGGGGTTAGAGTTTGGGGTTAGTTTATAATCTAAAAAAAATGCGACCAGCCTTGTGCAAGGTGTGAATTTGTTTCACCGTGTCCATTTTCTACGACAGCCATTAAACAGGTACGCCTGTCAGATATATTTATGTAATTTCCACCCTAAGTCCCACCCTCCTCACCGTGGTAGGGTGATGACAACGTGGTAGTGTTAGAGCTATGCTGTCCGGAAGTCAAGTTGGACCATATTACTTTAGGCACCCCTTTTTTATCTCGATTAAGAAAGAACATGTTTTTCATTTACACCGTCAATATCCGGTTGTTTGTTAGGGGTTAGGGTTAGGTTAGGTTTGGGGTTAGTTTTATAATTTAAAAAAATTAAAAATCGTCTGTTAAAACAACCGGATATTGACGGTATAAATGAAAAACATGTCCTTTCTTAATCGAGATAAAAAAGGGGTGCCTAAATGTCATATGGTCCGACTTAGTAAAGGTTAATAAATTCTAGACTATCTTGTGGTGTAATAGCAAGTTAGTCCCGTAGATCCATTACTACTAAATAGCAAGTTCGATCCTCGTTGGATACTCCATACTTGCGATCTTGTATCACATGCTAACCGTTTCGAACGGGTTGGGTAAATACGTACATTATTAAAAACTGTCTTTGATGGTGAAATATCTTGTTGAAACCAGCCAGAAAAAAAAAAGAGTTTTTTTTTCAACCGCTGTCATGTGTTGAAGGCTCAACAGAAACTCTTCAGACACATGTACAGACTCACATCGATCATATTTTTTCAAAAGGTTTGTTTTTAAATTCAATTAATTAATTAATTTAAAAAAGAAATTGGAACGGAAAGAAGCGTCGTTCCTTCTCAATGTCAGAGGCAGGAGTCATAACAACATTCGATTTTTTTCGGAGCAATCAAATTTCTTTGGTTTGTAGCAAGAAAAGCTGTCGTCGGTATCACACAGTCAACTTTGATCTCCAGTATTAAAACAATCAACTTCTTTTATATTGTCTTCTTTATTAATCGACCTTATAAACACAGCTGAAAGTTGGGAGTGAGGGAGAGAAAGAACGGTGGATCGAGAGAGAGAGAGAGAGAGAGAGAGAGAGAGAGAGAGAGAGAGAGAGAGAGAGAGAGAACTTATCAAGCTCGCCGTTCTTCTTCTTCTTCTTCTTCTTCTTCTTCTTCTGAGATAGATAGATAGATAGGGTGAGAGAGAGGAAGACAGAGAGAGAAAGAGAGAGAGACAGAGAGAGACAGACAGACAGACAGACAGACAGAGACAGAGAAATGACTTATCAAGCTCTTCTTCTTCTTCTTCTTTTTCTTCTTGGAGAGAGAGAGAGAGAAAGAGAGAGAGAGAGAGAGAGAGAGAGAGAGAGAGGACATCAAGCTCCTCTCCTCCTCCTCCTCTTCATCCTCCTTCTTCTTCTTAAAGAGAAAGAGAGAGAAGAGAGAGAGAGAAGAAAGAGAGAGAGAAGAGAAAGAGAAAGAGATACCCATTTTATAGATTACACGGTAGTGGGAACCAAGCGAAGTAGAGAGAGAGAGAGAGAGGAGAGAGAGAGAGAGAGAGAGAGAGAGAGAGAGAGAGAGAGAGAGAGGGGGGAAGGAGATAAGTGGGGAAGGAGTATTGTTGAGTGGACCGAGCCTAGAAACTGAAGTGTTGTGTGTCTATAAAAACACCCAACCTAAGACCACCCACACATTCGTCCCACGACTTGTCAGTTAATTTTTATTTCCGGGTGAACGATCAAAGGAGACTTTTCCACCCAATTCCGACTGATTAGGAACTGGAGAGGTCCTGGGTAAAGGAACAAGAGAGTACAATATGCAAAGCAACCGTTTCTGCGCAACTCTTGAAATAACATAATTCTAAAGACGATGGTGACGTCAAAAAACAACAATGGCGGCGACGGCAGCGCCACCAACAACAGCAGCAGTAGCAACAGCAGCAACAATAACAGCACAAAGCGACTACTGATGAAGTCTAGAGAACGATTAATATGAAACGTTATTAAATGAAAGATCAGTGGAATATGTAGCAGTTTACTTTTGATATGCACCGGTGATAGCTTCGACGCCCCATCGTGGTGTAATGGTTAGGAAGCTAGTCTCGCAGATCCATTACTACTGAATAAAGTGTTCGATACTCGTTGGCTGCTCTAAACTTGCGACCTTGTGTCACTTTCTACCTGGACCCTACCAGAGAATTGAAAAAGCAGTGATACCAATTGTAGTTGGTGCACTTAGAAGGGTAACCAATAAACTTGGGGAAAAGACTGGAGGATCAGGAAATCAGAGGAAGAATTGGGACCATCCAGACTACTGCACTGCTGCAATTGGCTAGAATACTCAGAAGAGTCCTGGGGACCTGAGGAGGCTTGTTGTCACTCAGCCTCCAGTGAAATACCATCAGCTAACGCTGGTGTAAAAAACTCAAAAGGAGTGAAAATGAAAACAATTCTCTGAGGTTTTGAGATACAAAGCGATCACCTAATCTAATCAGAAGACTAAACCTAACATTAATTAACAGTAAGAAAACTTGACCATATGACTTTAAGGCACCCCTTTTGCGATTTCGATTCGTGGGGACATTTTTTCCATTTACACCGTCAAAATCTAGTTAATTGTTAACAGACGATTTTTAGAGTTTTTTTTTAATTATAAAACTAACCCTAATCAAACCCTGGGATCAGTTAGAACAATTATATATATTTACCAACCCCACCACACGAGCAGGATATGACACTGTCTTCTAGGATCGATATGATAAAAATGGTTCGGTGTTTGCCATATGAGAAACTTGAAGAATACGGTCGAGACAATCATATAGTTGCTAGGGTGTGACATGACCAGCTGATTGATTGTTTTGGGCATCCTTGACCTCTCGACTATCCAAAGTCAGGACCAAAGTGGCGCGTCGCATATGATAGGACAATTTAGTACCCGGTCACGGACTGAGGTGGGTATTAAAACTCTGCAGATGTGCAGTCGGCGTATTTTACGTCTCCAACGGTGGAGAGCTGAGGAGACTTGTCTTCGGTTGGAGAACTGAGGAGACTTGTCTTCGGTTGGAGAGCTGACGGAGACTTGCTGACGGGTGGAGAGCTGAGGAGACTTGTTGTCACTTCGACTTCAGTGAGAGACAACCAGTTACAGTTGGTGTGAAAAACATCGTAAAGAGAAAAAATAAAAAATAATAATAGACCAGTTGTGTTCTTGGAAAAAGAATACATTGACCTGTGAACAGTTGGTAACATTAAATTAGCTGCAATTTAAATGAATTCATAAGCACAAAGCCAACAGTGAAATGGCAACAAGACAGCCAATCAGCGCATAATATACAGTTTATGTGTTTTGCTGTATTTGTCTTTCTTTTCTTTATTCTGTCTGTACATCATTCATTTTTTTTGTCCAGCTTAGTTTCCGCTAAAAATTCCAGCTCGTCAGTTAGATACATTGGTTGGAGTAAAATACAGTAATATATTGACTAACTAGTTTGGAAAATGAGTAGTTAAAAAGTTGGACCATATTACCTTTAGGCACCCCTTTTTGATCTCGATTAAGAAAGGGCATGTTTTTCATTTACACCGTCAATATCCGTTTTTTAGGGGGTAGGGTTAGGGTTTAGGGTTAGGGGTTAGGGTTTAGGGTTAGGGGTTAGTTTTATAATTTAAAAAAAATCTAAAAATTGTCTGTTAAAACAACCGGATATTGACGGTGTAAATGAAAAACATGTCCTTTCTTAATCGGATCAAAAAAGGGTGCCTAAAGGTCATATGGATCAACAACCCTTCTCGGATAGAAATAGGGTGTAGATTTTATTGAAATTTAGTCTTGGTTGGTTTCCACGAATTTCGCTTTATAAAAAGGACGGGCGTACGTTCGTTGTACAAACAAACTTACAGACAGACAGACATAATCTTTCTTTAACATACAATGATACATTGATTTACCAGTTTAATTCGTTTTACTCGAAGAAAACTCTGAACTCAAACTCTGCTGAAGAAACTGACCTTGTGTCTCATCCTACTCGTGTGGAGGGGTTGGTAAATATGTAACAGCAATTCAAGTATATTGGTTTAATCGAATTGAAATTTTCTATGATGTCATGTTTTTTTTTATAATAATATATCTATTATTATACTAAAGCTGAGTGAATCAATGATTGTTTCCTAAAGACTTTTTTCCTATTTAGTTTAATGACACAAAATTCATCCCAAAATATTCCTTAGTTTGTGATTAAGTTATATTTAAAAAAAAAGTATTTTAGTCGTAATTTACAATTGTCGAAAACTCACACGCCTCTTACTCAAATTCTGCCTGTCACTTTCCATCTCTCTATGCATATCTTGATTGACTACTCCTAGTCTTCTTTCTGAGGGTAAAGAGAGAGAGATTAGAGAGTGTGAGTGGTAGATTAAACTTCCCGTTTTATTCGTATATTAATTTTCAGCAGCTAACGGCTACCTTATATATAAGACGGGTCAGTTTTTTTTTTTTTTTTACTTAATTGCACATTTTAGCAAAATGATTTTTATGTCTTTTTTTATTTTCAAGTTGTATTTATTTAAAAAATTTAATTCGTATTGCAAACTAACTTCTTTCTGATCACAGTTATCTAACCAGAGCTCAATAGGTGGCCCAACGGGTCCCGTTTTTTCTAGTATATATATATATATATATATATATATATATATATATATATATACATATATATATGTGTGTGTGTGTGTAAGGGTCATATCATTCCAAAGGATATTAGCATTATGTGAAATGCAAACAGCTTCTTCCAGGATTTGAACTCGTCTCGGCGAGTCCATTTTATACGACATTAACCATTACACCGCGTGTCCTCAAAGCAAATCTGATGTATAAAATTGGCATTGAATAACCTAAAAGTGTTGGTATGCCATTAAACCAATCAACCAACCAACCAATATTCTCATTATTATTAAAGAAAATTCTCTCCTAATCTTCTATTTTTCTTTCGTGTAACCTCTAAAATTGCTTCGAAGCTAAAAAAGAAAATAAATAATTGTGTTTTGTATTATTTATTTATAAAGACGATGTGGTGTTGAAAATTTCCCTGTCCGCCCAAGAAGGAAATGACCTCGAGTCATGAAACCTGACAGTCCACAATTAGAAGTTAGTAATTACACCAGTGATTACTGTAGAGACTGGAGAAAGATATGGTCTTCTGTTGTTGCTTTTTTTTTTTAATCAGTCGTGAGCTGCAGTCTTGAGTACGGATCCTCTGTTACGCGAGGTTAATCATAATTTATAAGATATTGAACCTTTCACGTGTGAATAATGTTTGTATTTGTTAAGAACTGAATAAGTAGTTACTTTGTTTTGTATAATTTATTTGTGAAGGATGCTGAAAATATTTCGGACTGCCCAAGTAGGAAATGACCCACATCCATTAAACATGCATGCTAATTCGCATATTAGTGCTGCAGTGCTACTCTCTTTTTATATTCTGATAAAGAAAGCTGTGGACAGAGATCTTTGGCATCCAGTATAAATGTTATATACTGATCTTTTCACGATACCAAATCAGCATATAACGTTATATACCTTTCTTACTCTGTCGTCTATTCTTCTGGCCGGCTTTGCTTCTGATCGTCTATCATCTATCTTGATCTGGTATATCTTCTAAGGTCTCGTCTGGTCTTTCTTGTATGGGATTTCGGGTCTGGTTTCTGTTGGGATTTCTCGTTATCAGAAGCCCTGTGTCATTGTTAGTTTTTGGTAATAAACACAAGACTTCGATTTATGTTGATGTTACTTTATTCCAAATCCCCACCCAGACAATCTGCGCAGATGAGGCTTACATGTTGCTAGCTCGGCTTCTAAGTTCTAACTGACTCTTACTTACTTAGTATCCTTAAACCGGAAGAGGGCCTTCTATAGCCTTCCGGTTCTCACGATCCATCCCCGCTAGGCAGGGTGAGAGGGAGGTCAAACGCTGTCACTCATTCTCAGGCCATCAGCTATACTAATCGCCATTATGATTTCTACAATACCTTATAAAAGCATTAGGGATCTACTAAATATGTAACAGAAATTCAAACAAAATTTATATAATAGAGAAGAGAATTACGAATTTATTTTTATATTATTTTAAGAAGTTAATATTTTTCTGTGTAAGATTTCATAGAGTCTGGTCCTCTTTTTTTAATTCAAGGGCGTAACATTTATCATTGTAAAACACATTGGATTTTTGTCAAGATAGTAAGTCCTAATTGTAGCGTAATTGCTATGGTCTACAGGGAATTTGGGGATTGAAAATAAAACAGTATTCGGATTTCTGGAGAAAGAGAGGAAAAAGAAATAAGAACATAGAGAGGTTAAAGTTTGGAACTCAATTGACCGACCTATGACCCCGGAACTAAAGTTAAAAATAAAACCGAAGTTCTAATTTCTACAGAGGAGCGGAAGTGACCCTCCCTCCCTCGGGACGACAAACGGAAGAAGAGGAAAATCGGTCTTTTTCGGCCATACATCGTGGGAGGCATACGAGGCTTTCCCGATCCCCCGTATGGGTTTCGCATAGTAGTACCGAACATAATTTACGATAGAATAATTTGGCCTTACCCCCTCTCTCTCTCCTTCTCTCTGAAAAGTACCCTCGAGCCTAGAAATAAATACCCCCCCGTGTGACTATACGACTTGCGTATGTTGTTCCTGAACTAACGACGGCTATTACTACTGACGACACTACCACGACCGACTGGCCATGATTAAGCAATACATTTTTTGAAATTATTTAACGTCTCTTGAATGAATAATTATCAATTAACCTAATTGGTAATGTTTATCAAATATGAATAATTGTGTTAGTACGAAAAATAATTGTTATATTTTCTTTTGAAATTTAAACATTTAAATTCAGTATGATTAGTTAGGTCTTGAAGCAACATGGCTTCCACTGCGTATTGTTTATTGTTATTTATCTCGATGAAAGACATAAACAAAACGAAAACTCCACCTCAATTGTAAGTTACTTATTGAATTTATACTTTTTGGAATTGAATTAACACTCTCATCACCCCACGTATCGATTAAAGAGTAAATACTTTCCTGACCTCTCACCAAGCCGGATTGACTAAAGGAATCTTTAACATCGGGAGCCACGCACAAACAAAACCACATGCAGTGGCCAGTGCAAAAAGTGCGTGATCTCTTCGCATTTCCATTTTGGGGAGCCTCAGGCACCGACTAATAAACCTGTTCCTGGCTTTTTAAACGAGGGACAGGTGCTGCCTGGTGGGATCACCCGATTTATTTTGTGCCTTACCGGCCCAGAAGTTGAAGCTCTGGATACAGCTACAAGTATACCAAGTAAAGGCCTTGTCAATGAATAACCCACGAAAGTTGTTATGCCATTAAAACAAAAATAAAACTATTTTGCATTTACCTCATTTATCTTAATAATGAGATGCAGTTTTGTCTTGATTATCGTCGAGGAAAAACACCTGACAAAAGTCATCAGCAATGACGATGAATATAAAAAAAAATGGACAGCTTAAGGGATACCCTCCATCGAAACAATTACCCTGAGAGCATACCATCAGCTACAAGAAATCTGGATCGCAGGTCAGATGACAATATCTGAAAACTTACCACAGTCTGTCTGCCCTATGTCAAAGGCTTGGCCAAAAAGATTCAAGATATGTAATTCACATGCCGTCAGCACATGGCCAAATTTCATGTTTTTTTTTAAACTCCCGCCGCAGCTTAGCACATCGTTTCAATTAAAAATATTTGGGTTGATTTCTTTGTTTAATGGATTAACAAACTTTGTGGGTCGTTTAATACCAAACCATGTTTGTAGAAAAACAGTAATGGTACCATTTAACCCATAGCTGGAGGAGAGGGTGTTCAAACCTTTCCAAATAGTCATCGATTTCGTTCTCCCATGCTTTCCTTCACGGTCCAACCAAAATGCGGATCACATCTGCAGGTCTAGGGTCATGAGTTTGGTCCACGAACCCAACAACCTATTCCGTCACAGTCTAGACGTTTAGATTGGTTTAGTTTCTTTGTTTAATGGCATATCAACCTTCGAGAGTTATTTAATGTCGAAATCATTCTCGCAAAAAAAAAAAAAAAAACAGTAGTGATACTCTTTACCCCATAGATGTGGGTGAGGAAGTTTCTACTTTCCCAAATGGTATAAGTCTGAACGTGAACGTGAACGTAATAGCCTGATTAGAGATCGATCTCACAACGATACAGCAGTCCAGGACATTTTCCCGAAGAATATAAAAAAATTAAAAGTATAAAAGTTAAAAATAAACCTAACAAAACACAAATGTTGATCATTCTTGTTTGGTCGAAAACCTTCACTGTCCCCCCGTTATCCTCTGCTATTCTTTCTATTACATCATGAAGATACTCTGTAGTGTATTATGAAGTTCATGTCTAACCTCAAGGCAATAATTCATGAATACGTTTCTCACTGTGTTCCATATTTTGTAAGTTGTGTTTCAAAGTTGAATCATTCCAAAGTATATTTCTGTTACTTTATTCTAAAACAAAAGTTTTCGAAACTAAAAAAAAAAAAAAAGAAACAAAAAATTCATGCCGACAAAAGATTGGAATCCATTGCCGTTTTAAATATATTTACCTAACCCCTCCACCACCGACTGGATGCGACACATAATATTGCAGGAATACTAATGGACAATCCTCATTTTAACTGTAGTACTATTGATACACGCCTTATTGTAGAACTTGCATACTTTTTTAAGATCTATATAAATGGTCATTTATTGTGATCCAGCCATATTAGCTGTGTTTTTGATCATGAGTAAATTTAAACACATATTCAAGGTGTTGAAACTGTATATATTATATATATATATATATATATATAATATATATATATATATTATATAACGCTGAACAAATTCATTTACAAACTTTTTATAAATATTATTATAACTCTTGTTATGTATAAAACATCCATTAATTTTCTTCATCCGATAATCAGTCCTGAGGAAGGTTTAAAATAAACCGAAACGTTTAAGCATCGACTTATTTGAGTGGACCGGAATTAATAGCGATGAAGGAGTACTCCACACTCTCCAGAGTCAATAGATGGCGACATTGAATAGATCTTACCCCTCTGCATAGGTACATATTATAGATTTTCCCCTCTGACAGAGCAGTGTTGGTTATATGGTGACATAAAAGCAACATTTAATCATATAACTAGCAGGACCCGTGGATATACCTCATCATGATAATTTAATTATTTCGACGATTGATATGTTTATTTAAGATCTATTGAGAAATAGTTCAATATGCAAAAAGTATAATAATCTTGATTTAACTCTTTCTTTTTTGTCTTTCTTTCCTTCTTTTCATCTTTTCATTATGTTCAATTGAAACAGATTAGCCTCTCTCTGTCTTTTCCCTACTTTCTTTCTTTCTTTCTTATTATATTTTTTCTGTGTAGCATTTCCTTTTTCTTCCCTTTCTTTCTTTATGATAAAAACGGAATGATCCCTTATTTAGCGAAGTGATGATACACATAAGAAATAAGAATTCAGCGGATAAGAAATACCAGATAATCAGGATTTACATTTTTTCATTTCATCTTGGACGAGTTGGATGGTCTTATTTCTAACCAGAGTGTGTTGCAAAATGATAAGGTCGTACAAATAAGGAACACGAGTATTAATATCATGTAAAAATAAAAACTATAAAATAATAATAATAAGCGAATGCAGAACAGGAATACAAAATTATACACGGCTTCGTGAAAAAGCTTATCCACTTGGAATTGCACCAAAGACTAAGTTTTGACCATGCTGATAAATGGTATATGCACAATCCAGAATATCTAGAAAATGAGACGCATTAAATTCTCTGGGACTTTGAGATAAAAACGGATCCCCCAATCCCGGCTAGAAGACCAGATTGAGTTTTAATTAACAAGAAGAAAAGAACTTGTCATCAGTGGATTTTGCCAGCAAATCATGGAGTGGAAAAAAAATGGAAGCGAAAAGATAGACAAATATCGGAACCTTTGTTGTTTCACTAAATATACATCATTACACTACTTTAAACTCTGGCTGGATATGTCGGATATAGCCTCGCAAAACACACACGCGCATGCGTGTTCAGATATATATATATATATATATATATATATATATATATATATATATATATATTATATATATATATATATATATAGAGAGAGAGAGAGAGAGAGAGATTACATATAGTTTCCGCTGTCTATCTCCTTCAGTCATATTCTTGTTTTCATTAAAAATAAAGGAAACGAACGTTGTCTGAGGGAGGTCACGGCACAACCTTCCCTGTTTTTGCTAAAGGGAATGTATTTGAATCATGCCTAACAGTTGTGGTGGGGGATCATGTTTATTTAGGCCCTTTTCATGCGAACATGTGTGAGGTCACTCTTTAGTCAGTGTCAAAGTGTCGCATTCTACGTGAAATCCTGCGGGGATGCTAAATAAATTTCGTCTTATGTCAGACTAATCTCAACTTTATAATTGATATATTTTTATCTACCTGTCAACTAGACTGTTATTTTATGCCTTGAGGTTAGGGAATCGCATACATTGAATGCTTACATTAAAATAGTTTCTGTACTTTTTAAGGTTTTTTTGGCTCACAGTTATTTACTATCAAGTATATACTTACCAATTTACTGTTTGGAGACGTTTGTTGTGTAATGGTCATTGTCGTAGAAATGGGTTCGGTTAATCGAGCTCAAATCCAGAACAAGTTTTTTTTTCTTTTCCCATCATTAAGAAAGGTATGAATCCAATTATTCTCTTTTCCTATATGAGTAATGGAGGCGCATGGGCTAATGGTTAGAGTCGTATAAAATGGGCTCGTAGACCCGAGTTCAATTCCTGGACGAAGCTGTTTGCCTTTCACATGGCGCTAATACCCTTGGGAAAGGTATGAATCCAATTCTCCCTCCAGCTATGGTTAAGTAGTAGGGCAGACTGGCTAGGTAACCTGTCTAGAAGAAGGAAAACTGATTTCAAACCTGCTAAACTCTGCTTAAGAAATTTACCTTGGGCTACATCTTGCTCGTGTGGACGGGTTGTTAAATATATATATGAATAAATCGAAGAGCAGAGTTGGTTCTTTAATCTTGCTATGGCAATTGGTTCAGGAGAAAAGAAACTCTGAATTTAAACCTGGTAAACTCCACTTGAAAATTAACCCTGTGTTGATCTTACTTGTGCGGTGGGGTTGTACAAATACATATTTTTACCAAACCTCGACGCTACAGGCAGGATGCGATAAAGGTGACTTTTTAGCTGAATAGTGCAGGGTTGTATTCAGAGTTTTCCTCCTACTATACTGACCAGATTAAAGACCAGTCTGCCCTATAATTTACCCATAGATGTTGGGTGTGGTTGGGAGAAGAGATTGATCAATTCTTTCCCAAGAACATTAGCGCGAAGTTAAACGCAAACATTCAGAATTTGATCTCGGGTCACCGTTACCATTCCCTAAGACGATAACCGTTACACGACGCCATTATATATCACTTATTCCTATCTAATACATATGATTTGTACCTAGTTGTATGCTTTCAAGTATTATATAGAGTTTCTTGCATATAGACTCACCACCATATTCAATTTATTGTCATACACAGCACACTTTTTATGGAGATGGTATTACAGTCAGTATAATATAAGCTACATCAACAGTACGATAATCTCACCTTAGTAAAAATCTCTCTCAACAGATGGCGTTAAATGCTCAGCGCGTGGGAAAGCACAATGAAGAATTGGACTCATGGCCTAGTGGATAAAGGAGTTAGGTTAAGACAGTTCTAAGTGACAGTTATCTCTGGACTGCAGGTTCAATCCTGGCCAAGGCAGCAGTAAGACAGAATAATAATCAACACAGCTTAACGCTTCTACCCCAGCTATGATTAGCGGAATGAGAACAGGATAGCCCCGTGGACTGAATAAAGGGTTAGGTTTAAAGTTCTGCGATGGCTCCCGATTACGACAAGAAGGTTCCCGATTACAAGAAGGTTCCTGAGTTCGAAAAGAAGGTTCCCGAGTCCGAGAAGGTTCCCGTGTCCGACAAGAAACACACGAAGAAGGCCGGAGGGCACATCGTCCGAAACGTTGTACAGATAACAATGAAGATGAGGACAATAGTCCGAATAATGCAGATAATACTAATCATCAAGCCTCATCTCAAAAATTCAGAGAAATAACACAATGAAGAAGTACTCAACCTTCCTCAAAGTTTCAGACCTTGAGCCTCACCATCAGACTCAGTTTATTGTCATACCCAAGACACCTCTTTTTTTTTGGAGGGGGTATTACAGTCAGCAAGCTATAAACTACGTGAACAGAACGATAATCTCACCTTAGTAAACATCTCTCTCGACAGATGGCGCTAAATGATCAGCGCGTGTTTATCAAGTGTTGTTTGTCTCCCCCGGTTGTGTGCTCTTACTAAACAGTGGTCAGAACGATTTTTATGAAATTTCAAAATCCCTGTTATATAACCAGAAAGAAAGCGTTGATCAAAAGGAACATGGATAATTAATCTCACTTGCCGTTCTCTGAATATTCCCTATTGGTCCTTTCGTTATTCAGCGTAATCAGTTTTTGCTTTGATGTGTTCCGCCATCTTCCCTGACCGTTCGGCGAGAGCGAATGATGTATCTTTCATTCTCTTTGCCTGCCTTTTTTAATAGCCAATCGGGGGGCTGCTTTGGCGTGTCACATGTTTGCAACGATCACCATCTTTTACGTGTACAGGTCAATTTCATGCATGATTTTCAGACAGTTTACGACACGATTTTCAAACGACTGAAGTGTATGCGTATTTTCATTGATACTAATATTAACTATTTCATGGTTCATTGACTTCGGTCAGTAATTGGTTCATGTCGAGTGGTATTAGGGTAATTCCATATCAAATCACCCAGAAAAAAGTAAAAGTGTCACCCACCCCCTTCAATTTTTCTGAATTTTTTTTCCGGGTATGGACTATGTTAAAATTAGACGATCCCCCAAATTTGAGCTTCCAATTCCAAAAATTAGCGGAGTTATGTCGATTTCTTAGCTCTCCAAATTTGGTGGGGTTGGCAAAAAAATGGTGACTTTGTAATTTATTTTTGTCTGTAAAATGAGTTCTAGAGCTTCCCTACTCCTAAAAATTGGTTTATAAAAGCATTTTTGTCAAAGAAATAAAAAAAAATGCTATCAAAAAAGTTTTAAAGTCAACCAATTTTAAGTTATTGATGGTTTCCTATCTTTTCAAGATCAAATGGTTGCCATACGAAGGTTAAAGAGCCCAGTCTTCCCTACTATTTACCCATAGATGGAGTGATAGAAATAGTTGTATTCATAACTTTCCCAAGGAGATTAGCACTTTGCAACTAGCATCGTCAAGGATTTGAACTCGGATCGCCGTGTAGTCCGCCGGACCAGCAAACTCCACTAAATGACAAGTTCTTATTTTCTTGTTAATCAGTAGTAGTAGTAGTAGCAGTTGTAGCAGTAGCAGCAGGAGTAGGAGTAGGAGTAGGAGTATTATCCTTTAGTTTTGTTTTCATGACAACCCTGATCTCACCCATAGAACAAGGGCTGACAACCATGTATCGCAAATAATGATAGCTGGGATATTACATATATTATTCATATACAAATGAAGCTCAACCAATTATATATAATTACTAAGGTTTTATTTATTCATAAGGATAAGATGTTTCTGGCGATTCATGCTGTGGAAGTGATATTTGTATTAAACTTGCAAAGAGTTTCATTCGTCTTTAACAATTGTTGATATTTATTCTTCTCTCAAACACAGGATGGTCTGCAGTCACTTTGAAATATCAGAGTTGTTATCTTTTCCAGTTTGCAAAACAAACTTTGCTACGTGCCTCCCACAAAAAAAACCCCCAAAAACACACACAAAAAAAAACACGCAAAAAACACACACAAAAAAAAACACAAAAAAACACACAAAAAAAAACACAAAAAAAAAACACAAAAAAAACTGACTTTATTTCCATGTTAAACGAACCAATAAGAACGTGGGAAAATGTCAGTCTCGTATGACCTCCGGCGCTGTTCGCAGCCAAAGACTCGTAGGTCCGAGATCTTGTGTGAGATCAACCTATTTCCAGCTGATCATTGAGAGTAGTGGCGTGATTAATGGCGGCCAAAACGATAATTATCCGCGTCACTGGTGTTAGTCTTTAATCACGTGACAAACCACTAACACTCTGTTGACGGAAAAACGAACAGCTGCTATTTCTATTCGACCATTCCTTGTTCGTTTCTTGTTCGTTTCTTTTTTCGCCTCTTGGTTCGCCATTGCTTTGGGTTAGTGCCGAATCAAACAAACTGGACTTCTTATGATCTTCAAAAGGAAATTGGATAATCAACATCACGATTATCAGCATTATCATTCACTACGTTATTATCATTTTTCTTCATTGATACTCATTATAATCAGTAGCATTTTATTCACTGTGGATACACTATTTTTTTCATTTCATCGAAATCAAACAAGGAGAAGTCTTATAATAATAATAATAATAATAATAATAATAATAATAATAATAATAATAATAATAATAATAATAGACACGACTGGGTTGGGAAGGTAATCCACTGGGAATTATGCAAAAAATTAAATTTTGACCATACAACAAAATGGTATATGCATAAACCAGAATCTGTTCTTGACAACGAAACGCATACAATTCTCTGGGACTTTGAAATAAAAACAGATCACCTTATCACAGCAAGAAGATCAGACCTAGTGTTGATAAACAAAAAAGAAAGAACTTGTCAACTGGTGGATTTTGCATCTCCAGCAGATCACAGGGTGAAGCTAGAGGAAAATGAAAAAATGGACAAATACCTGGACCTTGACAGAGAACTGAAAAAGTTATGGAATATGAAAGTGAAAGTGATACCAATTGTAGTTGGTGCACTTGGAACGGTCCCAAAAGGATTGGAAAAGGGTTTGGAAAGTCTGGAAATCAGAGGAAGGATTGATACCATCCAGAACACTGCACTGCTGCAATCTGCCAGAATACTCAGAAGAGTCCTGGAGACCTGAGGAGACTTGCTGTCACTCAGACTCCAGTGAAAGACCATCAGCTAACGCTGATGTGAAAACTCAAAAGGAGTAAATAATAATAATAATAATAATAATAACAACAACAACAACAATAATAATAATAATGATAATAATAATAATAATAATAATAATGATAATGATAATAATATCTTTTCAGCTAGTATACTAGATCTGAGCCGTGTCAGCTGTTTCTTAAAAACATTCACCTTAATTCCACAGAATATTTATAAACTTTCCACAGATTATGTAACATTGCCTTAAAGGAGTTTAGAGATGGGGCATTCACTATTGTGATGATAGTTTATTCCATGTATTCACCACTCTGTTACTAAAATAATTTTGTCTTGCATTTACTTTACAAAACATTTTTAAGAACTTGAATTTATGAAACCTGGTATTGATATTTTGAGCAATGTTTAGTAGATCAAAGTTCGTTGAATAAATCAATGTGTATATTTGCAGACTTCAATCATATCCCTTAATTAAGGAACGGTAGGTATTATAAACAATTTGAGGCCATGTTGGTTGGTTATTTGGTTTAATGGCATATCAACCCTTGCGGGTTATTTAATGCCGAATCTTGTATATATATATATATATATATATATATATATATATATATATATATATATATATATGATTTGGTTAAGAAATGATGTTCATAACTTCGTGTGAATCAAAAGAACTTGTGGCTGACCTTCAGTCGCCGCCTTCTAACACCTATATTATAAAAAGGGGTGGGTGTTTGCCATAAGAATATTTCTTAAGCATATTGCACACACACACACACACACACACACACACACCACACACACACACATATATATATATATATATATATATATATATATATATTGCATACGTAAACCTTTGTAAAAGATAGAAGTAGTCTTTCGAAATATCAGGAAAATGAATGGAACTTAGAACATAATATCCAACTCATTTTTCCATTTATTTTACTTCTTTTATGCTAATAACCAAAAATTATTTCCCCATAGATGCATAATATGGACACATACACACACACACACGCACACACACACACACAACATATATATATATATATATATATATATATATATATATATTGGCGGATGACTATAATATAGATTTTGTGCCCCTGAAGTTACTGCGCCTCCTGTGACTGTGAAGTCCAATATTTGAAAAACATACCCGACCATAGATGTCGCATGTGAAGGCTGCCCATGAAGATGTTGATGTGCCGCTGCTTTGTTGCCACTGCTTTCTTCTGGACCTCTTATCATCATGGTGTTGCGTCAGGGTGACTTCTGACATGAACAGTCCTCTACGGAGAGCCTGCCTCCACCGAGGGCGGTCCTCAGCCAAATTTTCTCACCTGAAGGGCCAATGGCAAAATACACATAAAAGTAGAGTCATCATATATATATATATATATATATATATATATATATATATATATATAAAACTTCGAAACACGTGTCTGTGGATGACTGATATATATGCCTTCTACTTCCATATGTGAACACTGTGGGGGGGACATTAATTGAAACTTATCCGTTTGGCATAAGCCGTTACCCGTCTTTTTACAGATTTGAGTTCTCTGGTGATTGTAAAAACATACCGCCGTAAAGTATGTAGCAATTAATTGTCCACCCTATACTGACGGCCGCTGATAGCCGAAAGGGTAAGGAACTTGGCAGACGAAAGTTCTGTCGGGTTTCGATCCCGGCTAGAGGTAGCTGTTAAAGCTGTCGAGCCGCACTGATGAGAAGTAAACTTCGAAACACGTGTCAGTGGATGACTGATATATATATATATATATATATATATATATATATATCTTATTATAATGGAGATTGTGGGTTGTATGTCTGTAACCGAAACTATATACCATTCAAGTCACAATTCCCTTTGTTATTTACATCACATTCTCCATGATTTTATTTTTATTTAAACCTCAATTATTAATAAAATTGTTTTACATCATTAAGATTGTTAAACATATCTACATACGAATAACATGCAATTGTATTTATATATACAAAAAATAGCGGTTTACAGTGTGAATTGGAAGGCTAATTTGCATATTGATATTAAAATTTGATGCTTGGTATTATTGATTTCTAATTGTTTGGTTTTATATTAATGAATATGAGCAAAAATCTCGCGGATAAATCTTAAAAGAAATCCATTAACGAAATAACTATAATATTATTCTTTACTTCCTATTTTAACTAAATAGTTAAATTAGGAAAATTTACCAATGAAAGACGGGAGTAAGGGAAAATGATGGAAGAGTTAGTTTCAAAGTTGTTCTATTTTTCAATCATACCCCCTCTGTTCCAAATCTTTTTATCTGAATTCTTATTCAGTTTCATTAGCCTTTCTAATTTAACATGATATTTTATTATATTAAAACTTAAATACTTGCACCCGGAGGGTGCATATATTTGCTAGTATATATAAATAAGAAGTAAATACACAAACGATGTGTTTTGATATGGCTTTTTTAGCCGACAATATTTTGGGAGAATATGTGCTTAATTGAAGTCGTACCTAATTTTGAAAGTTAATTAATTAATAATTACTTAATTAGACGGATATAGCTCTGCTGATGAGGCCTAATAGGCCGAAAGGTACATACATAGATTTATTTTTCCTGATTTTTTAGCCTTACATTTGAATAGGTATGCGCGCCTAATTAATTAATTATTAATTAATTAACTTTCAAAATTAGGTACGACTTCAATTAAGCACATATTCTTCCATATATATATATATATATATATATATATATATATATATATATATAAGAAAAATTTGGCATTAAATAACCCACAATAAACTAAGGAAGCAACCAGCCAAAGGTAACGTATCAATGAAGCAGTTCTCACGATCAAGCCGGATTTGCTGCCTTTTCTTCAAATGGTTCGTTAGTGTCCAAGTGATACAGCCGTGCAGTAGCACTGATACGGATAGGAATTTTCGCTTTATCTTTTATCCGCTTTTATCACTAAACGAGTCCATATTTAACAAGTGGTTCAGGTCAAAATCAATATCTTTTTGCCAGAATGTTATAAGTACAAATCATAGCATTCGTAACCCCGTTTGAAATTATTCTTATCTCCTTAATTTGATTATAGCAAACAAGTGTTGCTGATCGGTTACGAGCGGCGGCAGAAAGCATAGCTTTCAGGCATCTACTATGGCTTCAATCGCTATTGTAATGACTATGAATGTAACATACCACTTGTTTCTTGGTTCACTAGTTTCTAAAGAAAAAAGTCTTCAAGTTCAGTCGCAGTTATATATTTTAACGTCTATTTTTCGCCTTTAGAATAAGGCGCATTTCTGTAAACAAGCTGACAATAATAACCCGAGGGTTAAACAAAGAGATCAATAAGGAAGGTGAGTAATCTTATTCAGCTCACATCCATCTATCTATCTATCTATCTATCTATCTATCTATGTTAATATATTTATGTCTATCAATTTTTTCTCATATCTATCATTATATCTATCGATGAATTACATCCTGCTTCTATCTATTTTTCTATCTTTCTATCTCTCGATCACTTAAATCCTGTTCTTATCTATCTCTCTCTCTCTCTCTCTCTCCTCTCTCTCTCTCTCTATATATATATATATATATATATATATATATATATATATATATATATATATATGTCTATATAATTCTGTTCATATTATTCATCTATCTATCGATGAATTACATCCTGCTTCTATCTATTTATCAATCTATCTTTCTATCTCTCGATCACTTAAATCCTGTTCTTATCTATCTATCTATCTATCTATCTATCAATCTATTTATCTATGTTAATATCTTTATGTCTATCTAATGCTGTTCATATCTATCATTATATCTATCGATCAATTACATCCTGTTCTTATCTATCTATGTATCTATCTATGTATATCAGTTAATATCTTTATGTCTATCTAATTCTGTTCATATTATCCATCTATCTATCGATCAATTACATCCTGGTTCGATCTATTTATCTACCTATCTTTTTATCTATCGATCAATTACATCCTGCTCTTATCTATCTATCTATCTATCTATCTGTATCTATCTATCTATCTATGCTATGCTATGCTATGTTGAGTTATTCTGTTCATATCTATCTATCCATCTATTTAAGTAGGTTTGTATCTAACATTCTTAATAATCTACTCACACTCGCACACTAACACACATACACATATATAATACCACCCATAAATAAACACACCGAAAAATGTTTTTTTTTTAATAAAAACATTAATTTCCGTTTCAAACAAAGATACCATTATTCTAATATTACTCGGGGAACATCATACAATAAAACATATATTATGGGATTTGATTTATTAAAGTATTCGGCACTGAAATTAAGGAACTAAAAATGAACCCTACCTCTGTAACCATATATTTATCCTCGACTGGTTACCTAACCAAGGCTGTAGAATCCATTCTGTCCTACTATTAGCCCATTATTGGGGTAGAACAGAAACATACGTGTCTTTACCGGGGGAATTAGCACGAAATAAAACGCAAATAGAATCGTCGATATACATTTTTTGTGATGATTCCCACTTAGGATTGTATGCTGCAATTATTTGCGTAAAAGACGCACTATTTTTCCTTATTGTTCCGCTCAAATGTTAGGGGTGCGTACTATAGACGGAAAATATATAATTACATAGTTTTTCCTGGCCACATACCTCACTATATTCAGGGCGGTATAACTGAAAGTAACTTAGATTTATAATTCAAACTAATGTGTTTTATACCATAACAGAGAAATATAACCACTACTTTAAAGACTTAAATCCAAAATAACCTTTTCTGGTATTAAATTACCCACAGAGGTTGATATGCCGTTAAACAAAACTCAAACTCAAACCCAAACAGAGAAATATCTACTGGAATGTTTGTTTGCTCATAATTTTGTTTCTCCTAAAGTGAGAATATTTTCACTGGTTGTATTATTGGGTTAAAATATCCGTGTATTTGCTTTTAATACAATGTAAATTTTGTGATTAAATACATAATGTAAGATATATCCATTTTTCTTGTTGTTAGTTGTTGCTTTTTTTTTTTTTGGCATATAAACACTTTTCGGGTCATTTAGTGCCGAATCACGTAATTTTGATGAATAAAGGACTTTGCGTACGGTACCTGCTTTTGCCTAAGTGGTCACCCAATTAAATATTGAACAGGCTCATCGCCGCTTAACTTCGGTGGTCTTGCAGGAATCTGTCCTTTCAGCGTGACTCGACCGAAATCATATTTTTTTCTTTTTGGTCAGTATGAACCGATTAAATTTGAACAAATACAAAATTTCTGTTAAATTCAGCTGCTACAAATTCTAAAAAGTAAGTCTGCATTATATCCGGGAATTGCTTTTCTCTAGAATTTCGTTGTTCAATGTTAGGGGCGCCTGTTATACATGGGTGTGTGAAAAAGTAACTGTATGGCAACTTGGCTAAACTTGCAAATCGGTCGGAAAATTAGAGTGACCCAGAAAAAACAGAACCAAAATTTTGTAATAAAACTATTAATTTTAACTATGTGGGGTTAGGATTAGGGTTAGGTTGGGGTTTAGGGTTAGTTTGATGGAAAAATAAATAAATAATTTGGGTTCTGTTTTTTCTGGGCCACCCTGTCATATGTTTTAATTTTACGACCGATTTGCAAGTTTAGTCGGCAACTTACCCGACTATCACACAAGCCATTAAGTAAGACAAACAAAACATACTCAACACTACTTGAGAACCAAAGACGAACTCTTAAGTGACGTTCTCCCGTGAAAATACCAGTATAAAGCCGACCAGTAAAACCTATATCAATCACTCTATGCAGATGCTGCATACCGTGCAAAGAGAGAGAGAGAGAGAGAGAGAGAGAGAGAGAGAGAGAGAGAGAGAGAGAGAGAGAGAGAGAGAGAGAGAGAGAGTAATGACAATCCGCGCTGTCAGCGAGACTTGATGATCAGGATTATAACGATGAATGCAACAAACTTCCAATTTCTTCGTCGTTTCTTCATCTTGTGACTGTTTTTAACGTTCACAATAGTTGTATCAATGTTTTGTTGTTACAGACAGTAGCGTAGGAGTATACTTGGACTCATTCAGACACACTGTAAAGTATTGTATTAATAAGAAGAGCATTGTCAAAATATCCTACCAATGCGCAAATAGAATCACCAAAGAGTTTTAATAGGGTTGATCCTTTATCGAAGACTATTTATACGAATTAAAATAACTTCAAGGAGAATTCAAACTATTCATAGATTCGTTTTCCTAGTTGACCGTTTCCCTGACTTTTCGAACGACTGCCCATCTGGCCCGTAGACTATATTAGCTCCCGGCTACACATCTAACAAACACATACCACTTTCTCAATATCAAGTCTACTGCAATTTTAAACTAATATTTAAAATAGCTATTTTGGCTTTAGATTAGTTTTTCAACCGGTGTTCCCTTGAACCCTAAGTGTTCATAAATTGGCTAACGCTGAGTGAGTTTTGTTTGAATAATTATAAAAACTAGCAAATATATGCACCCTCCGGGTGCCAGTATTTAAGTTTTAATGTAATAAAATATTGTATTAAATTAGAAAGGCTAATGAAACTAAATAAGAATACAGATAAAAAGATTTGAAACAGAGGGAGTATAATAAAAGATTTGAAACAGAGGGAGTATAATAAAAAATGGAACAACTGAAACTTACTCTTCCATCACTCTCGTCTTTCATTGTTATTTTTTCTAATTTAAGTATTTAGTTAAAATAGGAAGTAAAGAATAAAATGACAATTATTTTTTCTTGTTAATAGATTTCATTTAAGATTCATTGAGGAGATTTTTGCTTATATTCATTAAAATAAAACCAAACAGTTAGAAATCAATAATACTAAGCACATATTTATTAAATTCGATTTTTTAATATCAATATGCAAATTAGCCTTCTCCTTCACATTGTAAACCGCTATTTTGTTGTATATATAAACATAATTGTATGTTATTAGTATGTAGATATGTTTAACAGTATTAATAATGTAATACAATTTTATTAATAATAGAGGTTAAAATAAAAATAAAATCATTGAGAATGTGATGTCAATAACTGAGGGAATTGTAACTTGAGTAGTGATATAGTTTCGGTTACAGACAAAAAAAAGCACACAATCTCCATTATAATAAGATATTAATAAAATACCACTCTGATAAAGGTCGTCAAAATCTCTCTGTGTACGGAACATTTTATACATTTTTTCTATATTATTATTATTATCATCATCATTTCAACTCCATCTGATTATTTTGATAATAATAATAACGTAAAACCGTATACATTTTGATAAACAGACCGAAACACATGTGTCAGTGATATCGATTAAAAGTGATATCGATAAAATTCATTTTTATCCATCTACATTTCTTTCTTTACTCATTTTTTCCTCATTTTGTCGGATTCATTTCCCATTCTCACACACAACACACACACACACACACACACACACACACACACACATATATATATATATATATATATATATATATATATATATATATATATATATACGACGTCTTGTTGAAAAAATGATGGGGTATTATAACAAAGGCTCTTATATTAGTCTGGTAGATTAGAAGGTGGACTGGGAAAAATTGTTACCAAGCTAAATTTGATATTTTTAAAAGCTTAGGGTATCCTTCGCTGAAATGTGAAAACTCCCCTTTTTGACCCCCTGGGGAAAATTCTTTATTGTGAGTGTGTGTGTGTGGGGGGGATGTATGCAAATCAGATCTAGTCTGGTAGTGATAGAAGTCAAGCCTGCAGAACATCTCTCGAATTAGTGTTTTGATGATTTTGACAGCAGCCATGCCAACTCTTGCAAACTCATCTTCAATGCTATGATGCTTTGCCTCATACCATTTATCGTCGATGATGAAGCTGGCCATGTTGTGAAAGCAAACCACATTTTTCCTTCCATTTATCTCTGAAAAAAATAGATGGTCTCTGTAGCGTTCTTAAAGTTTTGCTTCTGCCTTTTTTTACTGAATATATATCTTCCGTTCTGTTTCAGCCATTTCTTCCATTCGTTCGTATAATTCACCGAGTGTGTATTGTTCAACATATCTTTCTTCTTTCTTTATTCATCAAGTCAAGTACATAATTAATTAATTAACAAATAATAAGTTTAGATACCTGAAAAGCAGTAAAACACAGAAGCTGATCAGATTTTTTTTTACTTCAAGAACTGGGTCTTATGTTCATGTAGCGTTCAGGTCAAGTCCTTGTTACTCCCTTTCCCACTATTGGTCTGACCATTTTGTGTCCTTATTCATTTAATTTTTTCGGTGAGTGTACATTTATTAACTCTCCTTTGGGAGTCAGTTCTGTTACTAAGCCTCATTTTGATTGGTTGTGTTTCAGACTCAAAATTCATTAAGAATTCAGGCGGTCCTGTATCTCCTATTCACTTGACCTGTCTAAATTGGGGTATTTAACTCAGGTTAGCGTTGAATATTTATTATACCCCTTATTACAAAAAGTAAGTCAACGGGGCGGCCCAAAGTCAGTATCAGCCAGACAGCGAGGGAGTCTATCCCCTTTTCAATAGCGCTAGACCAAGGAGATTGTTTTTTCGTTTGAAAAGGACGTGAATCGGCATTAATGTCACCAGGGTAGCCTAAGTCGGTTTTAGCCACACAGCGAGGGAGTCTATCCCCTTTCACTAACGCTAGACCAAGGAGATTGTTTTTTGGCGTCTGAGGTGGAGCGCCACACCTACTATCAGTTCCTTACTTTACCGCACAGATCCTTGTGCTACTCATAAGCTGAGTTGGTGAGGGCCGGTATCGAACCCAGAACCTTGTGGTTCCTAGTCGAACGCTCAACCGACTGAGCTAAGTCGGCCCTAAAACCGGTTAATTAGACAAATAAAAGATCCCCTGATCTTTCAGATTTAGAGTCCACTCTACAATTCTTCTCTTTTCTTCATTTGACTTGTTCAGCCTGGTGAACTCAAATTCAACTAAGGTTGAAGTTGATATTTTTTTTATTATACCTCTAATTAACCGGTTGTAATAGGTAAAAGATGCCTTGATCTTCCAGATGTAGTATAGCCAGAAGGCTTGTTTCCTTTTCTTCTCTGGCCTCCAACATTTTTTCTTTTGTAAGAATTATAATCCAATTCATCCTGACACATGTGCAAAAGAATTGCTATAAAAAGTTCCCCACTGCGTATAAGCAACTATCTTTCCTGGTACACCTATTTTCCAGACTATTATTTAAAATTATAATGATCATAGGGAATGTATTGAGATATGTCTATATGGCACAGGGGTTCCTCAGAGATATGAAAACTATTTCAAGGGTTTCAAAAGTTTGAGAAACACTGATCTACATTGACATGATCAAAATGTTTACTACCATCAAATTATACCCTTATGTAGCCATTAACTTTCTCTTCGACATTTTCTGTTTTATCGTCATCGTTTTTATTGGGTATTTCTGTGTAAGAGTGTCCCTCAATAAGACCACCTGCTGTGACCCATAATGCTTAAGGATAGAATCTTGGTGGCTGAGCAGTCCATGAGATGAAACACTCCCCTTTGACCCTTACTTGGTCTAGACGTGTAGTCGAAAAGGCCCTCTCCGATCAATCCACTGGTCACGTCAAGCCTATATGATTGCCCCAACCGTATTGCTTTTATGGTAAAACCCAATCCCTCTTATCCTATATGTGCTCGAAGATGGTGGCAGAGGGTCTTGATGTCTTGGATATGATGATATACTGCGTGAGTGGTGAGGTTTCAATTCTGGAGCTTTGGGGAGTGTGGAGTATCCATTTATTGCCATTACTTGCAGGTTCACTCTGACTCATTGTGGTAGTATCGTTAAGGTCCCATCTGTTGAAGTAAGTTAGCGTACTGTTGGTTTGAGCAACAAGCTAAACACAACTGAACAAGTGCCAAGACAATTGTACTTATGGGAATCCAGAATAGTCCACTCATGCATTTGGGTGATTCCATTCCTTGAGTTCTGATTAGCTGCTTGGTTTCTATGGCGTTATGAGGCTTCATAAATAACCTGGTATTTTGCAGTAGTATTTGTAGCAAGACAGATTCGTATTGAGTTACGACTGCTTGCTGCCTTGTCTTACCAATTCGACAGTAATTGAAACTAGTATGATTATTCTACACCATCTATGGGTTAAATAGATTAAAAATGCGTTAAAATGTGTGTAAAAATACTCAACAAAGAATGAATAAAACAAAAACGTATTTGGCATAAAATGGCACAAGGGTTGACATGCCGTAAAATCCAACCAACCAACCAAAATAGAGTTCAGTCTTCTACGTCTATTCAACCCGAGCACATTTTGATTGACAACGACCGTATTCATTATTAAGCAATTGGCGCATAATAATAATTGTACTAATACTGTACTAATACTATACTAATACTGTACTAATACTGTACTAATAACCTGAGTTTTAACTGATAGTATTTCCTTGATAATCAATAAAACCGAGCCACAAAGATTTTTCTAAAATGTTAGAAACTATTTCTTTATATTTATCACCTTCCAACAACATGGTGGCTGGGTGTAACCCAAAGTAAATATTCATGTAGTAGGAGTCCCCTTTACAGGAGTGAGGAGACAAAAAATTCCCAGGCCCGTTGGCATTCCTCTATGTGGAACGCCTCAGGTATCAGGGACTGACTTTTGCCCTACATCGTTTATTGCAATAGGACATATGCAGCCTGGGCTCGGGGAGGTGGGCCTCTGGGAGAGGACTTTGGTTAACCTGTGCCTTCCGGCGAAAAGAGACAGAGTGGAAACTGTTTAAAGTCTTTAGTTTTAGGCAAAATCAAATATGTTGTTTCGGAACCCGTTATCGGAATTGTTCTAACACCACATGACTTTTATACAATATACAGTGTATGCCACTATTAGAACCGAACGAAAAGAGTCTTGCCTCCGCTCCCTCGCATCAGACGTGCGGAAGAACAGCATAACTTGGTATACGAGGGTTATGGATTCGCTACGAGTAGGATACAAGATTAGTTGGTTGGATTTTACATGTCAAAACTTTTTGGGTTATTTTATGCCAAAGTTATTTTCTTTTATTCAATCTTGACGGTATTCAAATTTTTTACAAACTCAATTTTTAAAACACATTTTTTAAAACTTATTTTTTTTATTTAACCCATAGATTGGGTCCTAACAGGTACTACCATTCCCGGTCAGAGTGAATCTGTGAGCAATGTCACTGAATGAGTATTTCTAGTCACTAGATCCGAATAATTCTCCTTCATTCTCAACAAAACAATCAACACAATATGTTGTCCTGTTCTAGTACTTACAGACAAACAATACTATTGTGCTTATTTTGGGAGTAAGCATAGAGAAAAAACTGTTCCCAGTGTAATCTGTCTACAGCAGTCTATTTTCCTATGTGTATATTGACATAATTTTCTGTAGATGAGATATTACTACCTAGAAATGTGAACGGGTCTACTCATTCCAAAGGCTTGCTATCCTTCTGAACTGGTCTACTCATTCCAAAGGCTTGCTATCGGTTGTTTTAACAGACGATTTTTAGATTTAAAAAAAGTTTTATGAAACTAATTCCTAACCCTAACCCCTAACCCCCTAACCCCTAACAAACAACCGGATATTGACATATTTTCTCTAGATGAGATATTACTACCTAGACATGTGAACTGGTCTACTAATTCCAAAGCTTGCTATCAAGTGCGGAAATCTTGTTTAAACAAATAAACTACGTTTTATCTGATTTCCCATGTCTTCTCGGGAAGTGATGTAGTAGTGATTTAAGTCTTGTGCAGGTGTGTGCTAGATTATCTGCACAATCTGCATCTGTAATAGTTTCATCTGAATTCACATGTCTTTTCCATGTGATGCAGAAGTGATTATACTTGTTTAAGTGTATTTGCGAGAAGCGCTAGATCATCTGCGTAACCCGCATCTGTAATGGTTTCTGCTGGATATTACCTGCTTCTAATGACGCCCCAGTAAGTAGTCTATACTGACACTCCTCAAAATTGTTTCAGTATGTCAGGATTCTATACGGTCTCTTTCGACTCGTACATTGAAAGAAAAGTATTTCTATTTCCGGACCATATGATCTTTAGGCACCCCTTTTTGATCTCGATTAGGAAAGGACATGTTTTTCATTTACACCGTCAATATCCGATTTTTAAAAAGATTATAAAACTAACCCCTAACCCTAACCCCTAACCCTAACCTAACTCCTAACAAACAACCGGATATTGACGGTGTAAATGAAAAACATGTCCTTTCTTAACCGAGATCAAAAAGGGGTGCCTATAGGTAATACGGTCCCTATTTCCTTTACATCGAACTCGGATTCACTCTTAAAATCAATGGCACGGGAAGGTAAAATTTGACGCTGAGAAAAAATTGATATAAAGCTGAAAACTAAACTAAAATAAAAATGAATAAAAGAATAAAATTTTCATTGAACCTGAGATAAGAGAATTGAGATGTGATACAATTTTAGAGATAAACCCAATGAACTTAATCTGGCGACATTGGATTCATTCATGTTAACTGGATAGAACTAACATCATTTTAAATTGGTTAAAAAAAAGGGAAGAAAGAAAAAATAGAAACAAGTTATCAGGGTGTCAAAGGATGCGTAGTGGAAATAGGAAAAGGTGTCAACTTAAAATTTGTTCTTCATAGGAAAAGTCATCTTGAAGGGTTCTTTAACAATAGACAATAATCAACTGGAAGCCATGTTGCTGCAAGACGTAACTAAGTAAAAGTAAAGTCGGCGGAGTAGTCTATTGTCGGTGTTAGCCAGACAGCGAGAGAGTATATCCACTTTTCGTTTGTGCTAGAACAGGAGATTGTTTTATTGAGACGGTGCGCTACACCTACCATCAGCTCCCAGCTTGTTTACCACACAGGTCAGATTACCCAATCTGTGCTACTTATTGACAAGGATCGGAATAGAACCGGAACAATCATCGGTTGATGCTTTTATAGTGAGCTGAACCGGTTCGATTTGAATGGTTTTGTCGTACATCGATTTCGCATATTTTTCAGTTGTAGAAGAATTTATATTCGGTTTTATTATTTTTTGTTTGATTTATCAGAATGATTAGAAGACTTTTGGACTTTATATATATATATATATATATATATATATATATATATATATAGAGAGAGAGAGAGAGAGAGAGAGAGAGAGAGAAAGAGTGAGAGAGATCCATTGAAAAGTATTGAATTCTACACGAGCCGCATATTAAAGGTCAGAGTCGCATGCGTGGCTCGCGGATCCGCAGCAGTTTGGTCACCTCTGGGTTTACAGCCATTGCAACCGGCAGAACCATAAAAAAATTTTCTTCATCCCCTTCACTTTGAATTGGACTTTATTCGTAAAAATAATGGTGCAGAATGCTAAAATTTGATGCAGAGGAAAAATATGATCTAAAGCCAGAGAAAAAAAAAAGAAAAAAAAAAAAAAGAATAAATACCACACCAAAACCAGAAAGGAAATTGTTTGGGCCTGAGATCAAAGAATTGATATCGGATTGCAAATTTGGAGATAAACTTAATGAACTTGATCTGTCGACATGGGATTCATTGATGTTGATAGCGCCATCATGGATCTCATCAAACTGAAAACATTTTACATTACATAACAAGCTAAGAGGCAGTATAATAGTCAGCAAACATTATTAACAAACCAATGTTAGTGAGTTAGATTCTCACTGTGTTCCAACCTATTTGCCCTTTTAGAAAACTCCCACCCCTTTTTATCATATATAGCTAGGAATTTTCGTCATCATTAAACAAATGCCCAATGAACAGTATATTCGATTAGTAGATTTTAAAAAGGTATTTCTTCCATACTTTGCACCAAACTCAGCCCTAAGAAGAACTTTGTAAAGTACTTATTGTTGCCTAACTTACATTTACTTAGAGAATAAATGAACTGGTCCAAGACTACCTGTGCTGTTTAGAGCACTGTCTACTTACGACCTCATTTCTTAGTACTATGTTGCAAATTACTTTATTCTTAAGGCGAACCCTTATTTGGATGTACTAGTATACCGAAACATTCACTATTCCAGTATACAGCACTTATAAAAATATAAACACACCCATTGCAATTCACAAAAATGATTTGGAAGTCACGGGTGGTATAAAAACTATCGTCGTATGATGTAATGGATTGGAGTAAACTATTATTGACATGTAAGGTATTACCGTATTTGACGGCATATAGGACGCACTTTTTTCCAAAGATTTGGCTAAAAATGCCCTGCATCTTATACATCGTAGGTGAAGTTTGAGACCTCCCATAGGCCAGGCTAATCCTCTTTATGATGCTCATTAACCCAGCTTACACTCATTACTTTTACCTACCCTAAACTCCATGTATCTTTATTTTATTGCTAGTATTATTGTATTATTACTGGTGCTTTAAAAATGAATTCGTAAAAATGAAAGCAATTCAATCTGAAATGCTGTGACTTTCGTTTATGAACATCAACTGATCGGCGCTCTGTTTTCAACAATATATGCTTAAATACACTAAAAACTTTTTTTTCCTGAATCTGACCTGCTGAAATCGGGGTGCATCTTATATGCCCGTGCGTCTTATATGCCGTCAAATACGATAATTTAAAATGGTTATAAGGTAAAGCTCGTTAGGTCACCCTAGTTTGATTGATTGGCCATGATCACAAGTCATTTGGGACGTGGCTTCTCATTTGACAAAATTAACGTGATCAATCGACACTAGAAGTTTAGAACAGAAATATCGTTAGTCAATTATATTCTCTAATACTATCTGATGGCGCTCTTGTCTCTCTCTAATACTATCTGGTGGCGGTCTCACCCCTCTCTAATATTATCTGGTCGCGCTCTTGCCTCTCTCTAATACTATCTGCTGGCGGTCTAACCCCTCTCTAATACTATCTGCTGGCACTCTTGCCTCTCTCTAATACTATCTGGTGGCGGTCTCACCCTCTCTAATACTATCTGCGCGCTCTTGCATCTCTCTAATACTATCTGGTGGCGGTCTCTCCCTCTCTAATACTATCTGATGGCGCCTTGCCTCTCTCTAATACTATCTGGTGATGCTCACACCTTTCTAATACTATCTGGTGGTGCTCTTAACACCTCCCTAATACTATCTGGTGGCGCTCTTGCCTCTCTCTAATACTATCTGTTGGTGCTCTCACACCTCCCTAATAATATCTGGTGGCGCTCTTGCTTCACTCTAATACTATCTGGTGGCGCTCTCCCCCTCCCTAATACTATCTGCTGGCGCTCTTTCCTCTCTCTAATACTATCTGGTGGCGCTCTCACCCCTCTCTAATACTATTTGGTGGCGTTCTTGCCTCAATCAAGACGAACGGCATAACTTCCAACATAATTTGGCTAACGTCCGGTCGATAAGATAAAATGTTGTCGTCGAGAAATAAAGATAATATGTGCACACAAAAAAGATGTCTATGTTGTTCTTATCTCAAAACCGAAGAACAGTGGTTCTATCTAGCCCATTGCTGGGGGATGAGAGAATTCATACACTTCTAAAGGGTAATAGTCCGAAAGTGAACGTAATAGCGTGACTGAAGATCGAACTTGGTTACTACGATTACTGCACGTTAGCTACTATTCCACATGGACTCCACCCAAATTAGGCTGGATTGAGGATTTATTACAGGTAACTTTAAATGAAATTAATGGGAATTTTAATGGAAGTTTATTTTGTAAAAAACACAAGATATTGTTGGATTCAAGTAACTACACATTGCCTCATACCCCACTTGCATG
The DNA here is from genome assembly GCA_023376005.1 of Doryteuthis pealeii. Classification (NCBI taxonomy): domain Eukaryota; kingdom Metazoa; phylum Mollusca; class Cephalopoda; order Myopsida; family Loliginidae; genus Doryteuthis; species Doryteuthis pealeii. The sequence continues at coordinate 34,213,994 of CM042148.1, read as the reverse complement.
GGCTGGGCACAAGGCCTCGTTTTAATGTGGGCCCACCCACAAGCCAAAGCTGATGGGTGAGAAAGAACAAAAATTGCGTCGATCCCCTCGGTATTCCCCCTCAAGGGGGGCACCTCAGGCGCTGGGCAAAAAACCCAGCCCACCCCAAGGGGGCAGGTATTACCTGGGGGAAAGCCCCTGGGATCGACGCTATTATTTGTACTTTACCGTTATATCCAGTAACTAGATAAGTAAGACAGAAAAATGTTGTAAAACTGATAAAATCCTTTTTTCATAAGACCACAGATCAGAGAATTAAATGTCAGTAAAGAGGTAAACTGAATCCACATTTATTCACATTCTACTAAACCTTGCGCCCTTATGTCAGACTTGAAAAATATACTGATTAAATAAACTACCAAGAATATGCGCCTTCCGGGCGTAAGTTTTGTAATGAAACATATAAAATTAGAAAGACTAACGAAACTCAATAAGTACGAATATAAAAATATTACACTAATTTCAATTATATTTTAATAGGTTTCTATAAAAAAATAATTCATAGAATTGATTTTTACGTTGGTGAATAAAACAATTATATTAGCAATGAATAACACCAAGTAATTATTTATTAAACCCAGTTTTGTTAAATCCAGTAATGCAAATTAAGCACACCTTATATCATGTAAACCTTTATTTCTTAGTAATATATAACACACATTGCATGATGTTACACGCATTAATAATATGGGCTGTTTTGAGGCAAATCTAATTCAGATTTTCATAGAGATATCGTTAATAAAGAAGATTTATTCTATTTATTCTATTCTGTATCAATGATTTTGACTATAAATTAAATACTCATTGATGAACTTACGCTATTCCCGAGGGTAAGGTTACGTAAGCAGAGACATAGTTTCGGTTATAGGCTGACATCATTATAATTAGATAACATGGTAACGGCGGTGCCGGTGATTCGAAAAGTTAAAAATAAATCTCTTATCTATATTTATATTTAGTTTTTAAAAAGTAAGTTTTCTATATATGACAGTGTATCAAAGACGGGTAAGTATTTACCCAAGCCGTTCACAAGGGGTAGGATGTAACACACTGTCGCAAGTATCATTCATTCAACGAGGATGATATATTTATATACACAACGTTGTGTACCGTATATGTTTGGCATGCTTTGTCAATTCTGATTCCATCTATGAGCTTTAAAAGGTCAATATTTTGACACTTTATGCTTGACCCATCAGTTTCTATTTGCTATGTTCGATTTTTCTCTTTTCTTAGCTAGGGATATATATATATATATATATATATATATATATATATATATATGTGTGTGTGTGTGTGTGTGTGTGTGTACAAGTAAAGTCGTGGGGTGGCCTAAAGTCGGTATCAGTCAATCAGCGAGGGCGTCTATCCCCTTTTCACTAGCGCTAGACAAAGAGATTGTTTTTGCGTCTGAGGTGGAGCGCTACAACTACCATCAGCTCCTTACTTTACCGCACATACCCCTGTGCTACTCACACGCTGAGTTGGCGAAGGCCGGTATCGAACAAAGAACCTTGCGGTTTCTAGCCGAACGCTCTACCGACTGAGCTAACCCGCCCCCACATACGCTGAGTTGGCGAAGGCCGATATTGAACTAAGAACCTTGCAGTTTCTAGCCGAACGCCCTACCGACTGAGCTAACCCGGTGTGTGTAATTATGTAATATTTTTGTAATATTCACCTGTATTTCAAAGCATTCATTTCCTTTTCACAATGAAATAGCTCTCAAGTATCAGCAGGTGTCTTTCCAGTCCGGACTCAACGGTAATCGAGATTCTTTCATTATTGCTTTTCCCGCCATTTTCATTGAAGACATCTTTCTGTGGAATCAGTACACATCTCTGCTGAACCATTTTGGATCAAAGATTTCATTATTCTGTCAACAATTTAATTCTGTCTTTGATGTTTATCTGAAGCGGCAATAGCATTTAAAAAAAATATTAAATAACCTTTTACTGGTCTTCTCAAAAAGAGACACTTCTCAAGATTTTGAATCATCCTGACACCTTTATGTAGGCGTTTATTCTGCTTTGAGAAATACAATTTTCAGAAGAAAATTTGGCTGGCTGGCTGGTTGGCTGGTTTAGTTTTACGGTATATCAACTACTGTTGACTCAAAATACCGAAATCAGTTTTAGCTCAGTCGATATAGCATTCACCTAAGAACCACTAATTTCCGGGTTCGTTACCAGCCCTCGCCAACTCGGTGCATGAGTGGCACAGCTTCAATCTGTGGGGTAATGTGGGAAACTGATAGTAGGTGTGGCACATCACCTCAGAAGCAAAAACAATCGCCCTGTCTAGCAATAGTAATTATTTCTATTTTGAGAACGAAACGCATAAAATTCTCTGGGACTTTGAAATAAAAACGGATCACCTTATCCCAGCAAGAAGACCAGACCTAGTGTTGATAAACAAAAAAGAAAGAACTTGTCAACTAGTGGATTTTGCAGTGCCAGCAGATCACAGGGTGAAGCTAAAGGAAAATGAAAAATGGACAAATATCTAGACCTTGCCAGAGAACTGAAAAAGTTATGGAATATGAAAGTGAAAGTAATGCCAATTGTAGTTGGTGCACTTGGAACAGTCCCAAAAGGATTAGAAAAGGGTTTGGAAAGTTTGGAAATCAGAGGAAGGATTGAAACCATTTAGAACACTGCACTGCTGCAATCTGCCAGGATACTCAGAAGAGTCCTGGAGACCTGAGTAGACTTGCTGTCACTCAGACTCCAGTGAAAGACCATCAGCTAATGCTGATTGGAAATCTCAAAAGGAGCAAATAATAATTTGTTTTGCATAGTTATATGGTTTCAAGCATTTCTGTCTAAAACTAATGATGTAGTTATATTGCTTCACGTATTCCTATCTAATACAAATAATTTGTACATATTTGAATGGTTTAAAGTATTTCAAGCAATTATATGGATTTAGGTAAATAATAATAATAATAATAATAATAAATAATAATAATAATAATAATAATAATAATATAATAATAATAATAATAATGTTTTGTTAACAATTAAAACTTCAAGTAACTCTTTTTAGTAGAAATAGGTTTCCCGCACTATCAACCTGTCTAGAATAATTTCATGCCAAGAAGTTAGGGAATTGCGTTCGTTTTACTTTCATATTTTCATTGTATAATTTGCACGTAATTATATAGTTTCAAGTATTCCGATATAATGAAAATAATTCTAAAACAGATCTATTTGGCCGTATGTAGACCTGAGAGTAATGGTAACGAAGTGATACTCTACACTTCACAGATATCCAGAACTGGAGTCTCCCCTTCGAATGCAGTTGAGTGTCATACCAGGACACCCCTCTAGGGGTATTACTCTACAGGGGATACTGTCAGAGCCCTGTGTATTGAGTGATTTTGTTGTGGTTGTTGTTGTTGTTGTTGTTACAATTTTGCGTGTGATTCATATTTGTCCCGGAATGCAAGGCAGATATTCATGTGGGCAGAATTTGCAAATCGGTCGGAAAATTAAAACATATAACAGGGTGACCCAGAAAAAACAGAACCCAAATTATTTATTTATTTTCCTATTAAACTAACCCTAACACTAAACCCTAACCCTAACCCTAAACCCCCCTAGTTAAAATTAACAGTTTTATTACAAAATGTGTGGGTTCTGTTTTTTTGGATTACCCTGTATACATAGTGACCCCAAAAAAAACAGAACCAAAATTATTCATTTTTCCATTAAACTAACCCTAAACCCCAACGCCAACCCAACCCTAACCCTAACCCTAACCCTAAATCCCCTAGTTAAAATTAACAGTTTTATTACAAAATTTGTGGGTTCTGTTTTTTCTGGGTCATCTTAATTTTCCGACCGATTTGCAAGTTTAGCCTTCATGTGAAACTATTGCAACTACTACTATCATTTTATATAATAGTACACATAGTACCATTCACACCGATGTGTTTTAATTTGAATTGCGATATCTCATCTCTATCAGATGGCCTTGTTTACCCGAGCAGTGACCAAAGAGATGCGTCTCTCAACCCCCAAGGCCATCAATCGTGACTTACCAGCTCCGAGCATTGTTTGTCCGCAATCGCCATATTTACGTTTACGTGACTGCCTCGCCAGAAAACGCCATTATTGAAATGGAGCAATGACCCCCACCACCAAGACAAACCTCACCCTCGCACTTGCTCGCTTATGCTGCCGTCCCGCGTTGTCGATCGGTGGAGAAAGTTTACAGAGGGTGTGGGTAAGGTGAGTTGTTCAGCATTTTCTTCCCTGATGAGAATTGGAATTAGGTTTTGGTAAAACTCGCGAAATAATCATAATAGGCACAGAATGCAAAGAAAATGGCGATGACAGAAATGGTAATGATGATATGTAAGTGAACATCAAGTAAATGCTATTTTCAAAAAGTATAATCTTAATAGTTTATTAGTAATAGTTTTATTTTTTAAAAGTAAAGTCGACAGGGTGGCCTAAAGTCGGTATCAGCCAGTCAGCGAGGGAGTTTATCCCATTTTCAATAGCGCTAGACCAAGGAGATTGTTTTAGCATCTGAGGTGGAGAGCAACACCTACCGTCATGTTCCTTACTTTACCGCACTGATCCCTGTGCTACTCATACGCAGAGTTGGCGAGGACTGGTATCGAACTAGGAACCTTGTGGTTTCTAGCCGAACGCTCTACCGACTGAGCTAACCGGCCCTAGTTTATTAGTAATACTGGCATAGTTACCATCATACATGACTGGATTACTGTGTCAGAGCAACTGGGTATTTATGTGTACGGGATAGTAGAACCGGTCATATGGGGCGAGATGAGAACGAAGAAGCTTCAGTCGACTGAAGTCCTTTCGAATCACACGAATTAATTTGTATTAGTGATACTGTATAACTGTACCACCTGGACCCTAAACATATCTTGGAAGCAAGCCCCACAAGAAAGCAGCTGCACGTCAACTTGCCCCCTATCGCACAAACAATCCGAGTGAGAAGAACAAGACATGCTGGAGAAGCAAGGTCGAACTCATAAGTGAGGTTCTCCCGTGGGAGCCCGCATATGGGCACGTCAGTGTGGTTCATCCGACAAAGACACACATTGACCAGCTCTGTGTGGATACTGGATGCTGCACAGAGGACCTCCCGAGGGTGATGAATGATAGGGATGGTTAACGAGAGATTGTAATAGATATCCGTGCCACTAGCGTGACATGATGATGATGATGATGATGATGAAACTAAAAGAAAGAAAGAAAGAAAGAAAGAAAGGTGCATAGAGAGAAGTAAATAAAAGAGAAAATAGTAATGAAATTTAATCTGTAGGAACTTAAGTGGAACTGAAACAGAGAGAAAGAAGTGTGTGTGTGTGTGTGTGTGTGTGCGTGTGTGTGTGTGTGTGTGTGAGTTAAAATTCAGACGTGTAACAAGAAAGAAAGAAAGAAAGAAAGAAACAGAGATGCATGGTGACAAGTAATAATCTTATTATAATGGAGATTGTGTGTTTTTCTGTCTGTAACCGAAACTAAATCACTACTCAAGTCACAATTCCCTTAATTATTTACGTCAAATTATCCATGGTTTCATTCTTTTAAACTTCAATTATTAATAAATTGTTTACATTATTAATACTGTTGACCATATCTACATACTAATAACGTGATTGTATTTATATATACAACAAAATAGTGGCATACAGTACACGGGAAGGCTTTATTTGCATATTGATATTTAAAATTTGATTTTAATAAATATGTGCTTGGTATTATTGATTTCTAATTGTTTGGTTTTATCTTAATGAATATGAGCAAAAATCTCGGAGATAAATTTTAAAAGAAAATTATTTCAAGAAGAAATAACTGTAATTTTATTCTTTACTTCTCATGTTAACTAAATAGTTAAATTATAAAAATTTAGTAATGAAAGACGGAAGTGGTGGAAGAGTAAGTTTCAGTTGTTCTATTTTTTGATTATAGCCCCCTCTGTTGCAATTTTTTTTTCATTCATATTTCTAATTTAATATGATATTTTATTACATTAAAACTTAAGTACTTGCACCCGGAGGGTGCATATATTTGCTAGTAATAATAATAATAATAATAATAATATATATATATATATATATATATATATTTACCCAAACCCTCCGAGCAGAATGAGACACAAAGTCAATTTTAAGTGGATTTTAACAGGTTTGAATTCAGAGGTTTCCTTCCCCGATATTGTTCGCCATACCAAGATTAAAGAGTCCAGTCTGTCCTACTATTTACCCATAACTGGGGGTGGGTAGAGTTGGTTTCGTACCTTTCCCAAGTATATTATTGTTATGGGAAAATGCAACCAGCCTCATCCAAGATTTGAACTCGTGTCGCCGAGTGACTAGCTTGAATACTGAGGAGAGTGCTGCAGCTTAAGGAAGACATGCTGTTTTGAAAGCTCAATAAGTACGGATAATTATCTTAATAACTGTCTTAAAATAAGTCAACCGAAAGAACTATAGTTAATTGAATATCCTATTAAATAGAGTAAAAATATTCAGAGACGAATAAGCACGAATAAAATGTCTTGGGTGAATGCACTTAACAGACATCGAAGAGGAAACGCAGATAAGATGGACTTTATATAAAAATAGACTAGAAATACTGAACAGTTGACACTAGACACTGAAAAAAGCGTACAGACATATTAGAATAATTGAAGGTGGTAGAATTAAAAGCAGATAGTGTTTTCCCGAAAGAAAAGAAAAGAAGAGAAAAGTAAAGAAACAAA
>CM042148.1:34122208-34202208 GCA_023376005.1 Doryteuthis pealeii | reverse complement strand
TATGTATGTATTTCCCTATTATCTATCTAAGTGTATATATGCATGTATTTTATCTATCTATCTATCTATCTATGTGTATTCATGTATGTATTTTCACCATTTCTCTATCTATCTATTATCTACCTATCCATCTATCTGTATGTATGTATTACCCTATGATATATCTATGTGTATATACGCATGTTTTATCCATATCTATCTATCTATCTATCTATCTATGTGTATTCATGTATGTATTTTCACCATTTCTCTATCTATCTATTTATCTACCTATCTATCTAAAAATTGTATATAAATATATGGATATAGTTGTGTGTGTAGTAAGTGTGTGTGTGGGGGGAGTAAGTATGTGTGTGCATGTGTGCATGTGTATATGTATGCGTGCTGACATGTATATTTCTTTTTTTGTTTTTCTTTTTCAAAAGTAAGAAATTTAGGCTCGTGCGAAATTTGAACTGGGGTCTCTTTCAGGTAACTCCGAATTCCACCCGATATTAACATTATTCCTCTTCAAAATTCATCTACATCTGCATAACATGAGGCACCACTCCCGATTTAGAGGCGAAGAAATTGGCATCTGGTGACTCAAATGTTCTCATTGGAGGTCTATCTTTTTTTTAGCTTCTCGTTTTTACTTCTTCTCGTCCCTTTAACCCTCTTCCTTTACTTGCTTACATCTAATCGCTGCCTCTTTTCTTCTTTTTTTATTATTTGGTAATTGATAGTTACACTTTCATACATATTCATATTTAAACGTAGCCTCACGCTCTAACACAAATATACGAGGGATGTCTAAAAGGTTAGGTACAAGCATCTACTAATACAACCGGCTGGTGGGACTTGGAATAGGCTAGCTCCATACCCTGCATAGGACTAAGACCCCTACAAAAAAGGGATTTTTGGGGTATGACAATAAACTACATCCTGTAGTTAAGCTCCATTTCTGGAACTTTAGGTAATGTGGGGTACCCCATTATTGCCAACCCCTTTCGAACTAATACCCTGGTATAAACTTTCTTAACGGCAGGTCAACTCGTCAGGGATTATTTTATTCCAAAAGGTTAGGGAATTGCATTCATTGTACGTTCATATTTACATTTTTGTGTAGTTTCTTTTTTTTTTGGCACACGGTTATATGATATCAAGTATCAATACAAATAATTTGCAGTTTCATGCAAGTATTCTTAATACAAATAATTTGAAAACAGTTCAATGATTTCAACTTTAATTATATCTAAAAAGTAATCATTTGTTTGTACACAATTACATGGTTCCACGATTTTGTATTCAATACTATTGGGGAGTAGAGTTCACGTGGTGTAGTGTTAACATGCTTGACTGTGACATAGACGAAAGCGAGTTCGAACCCAAAGCGTACTATTACGTTCTATTTCGGTCTAATACCCTTGAGGAAGGCATGAACTCTCTCATCTTCCCTGTCTATTGGTTAAATAGTCCTACTCCCTTTTTTTCTACAACGAATACATTGAATAACCAATGAAATTTGATATGCCATTCAAACAAACAAACAGACAAAAAAGAAACAAAAACTAATCATTTCCAAACAGATCTATTTGAACCATAGTTTGTACCCTAACAGGTACTACCACTCAATTCAGATTTTGGGGTAATGGCAACAAAGGATTGTTTTGATTTCTTTGTTTGGTGGCTGTTGGAATATTTCGATATATAAGGTGTGCTACAATACACCACTTGAATTCATAGACTAGGTGAGGTCATATGGTTTAAACATTAGCCAATCAACAGCCATAATACGTGGCTGGTTGACTATTTAATCACTGATACTGAGAGACGTCCATTTGTAATCATTGACGAAGGACTTGCAATACTAAGGAGCACCAAGGAACAACCAAAGGATTATTTACCAAGAATTTCCTCTGTACATACGATCTTGATTGAAACCTGAAGAATAGCCCATAAAATCGTAACAATGGCATATCAACATTCGTGGGTTATTTAATGTTAAAGTAATCATTAGAGAATAATAGTGGTGGTTCTATCATAATCCAAAATATGTAATTCTATACAAATAAAATATCGGAACCTATTTCATCAATGCACAAGTGCTTAGATACTTTCCTCGAAGAACATGGCGTCAAGTGATTTTAGCCGCTTTTACAACCACAGCGCCATTTGTGTGGAATTATTTCTCGTATGAATGTTGTTTGTAGGGATCAGATGATCTGAAGGAAACAAGAAGGAAGAACTATGTAGTTGAAACAATAAGACATCCCAGTTGTATCAGCCCGTGAGCTGGAACTTGTGGGTTTCAGTCATTTCCTTAGGACCCAACGAGTTAACTTCACGAGGACAATCTCATGGATCACCGACTTCAAAATATAATGTAAAATGCAAGTAAACGTAGGCAAGTGGTACTGGTAGCTCCATTTAGCTAACGTCTTACCATTCTATTAATTCTTTAAAATTCTATATACGATCAGTTGTGATCATGTGTTGGACCGGTGCACATTCTGAACGTTTTTTTTTTAAGTCTGGTAAATCTGTAATTGCTATACATAGGGCTTTTCTTCCAATTCCGTAGCAATGATGCTGTTCTACGTAGAAAATAGATACTGATATTTAAAAATTCAGAACCACATGTTGATCGAATAAAAGAAAGCCACCAGGAAGACTTCGAAGCATTCAAACTCTAAAAAATGTACAGACCGCGAGCGAGTCTGTTACGTAAAATCCTACATTGGTCTTTTTGTCAACCTTTAAAATCATAGCCGATCCAAGTCATTGTCGAAATAAATCGTATCTAAAATAAACCTGGTAAGACGGATGGAGCTACCATTGCCAGTTGCCTAAACTCACTTTCACGACACAGATGACGTTAACCCCTACACAACGTGTACTTCTGATAGTACTGAGTAGAAATACAATATGAAACCATATAATTTGTGCAAACAAATGATTATTTTTTCAAATAGAATAATTAATGTTAGGAATACTTGAAAACATTGAAGCACTTTCTAATTAATTGTATCAAGAATGTGGGAGGTAATTCTGGCTCACCATATACATCCGGGTATTGAATAATATCTGACCTGTCACATGTAAAGGGCTAAAGAAAAACTATGAATTGGTGAAGAATATCGGAAAATGTATTCTCAAAGATAAATATGAGTCATTTTCCTCTGTATATAAAATATTAAAAAGAAATAGAAGTATATTTTCACAACTAGACATAGTCTTTACGTATACAAATACGTGAATCTCATATGAAGAAGATCTGAATTCAGTTGAATACGCCAGCAATATATATATATATATATATATATATATATATATATATATATATATATATATATATATATGGGAGAAATGTGAGGAGGTTAATCCGACAATATGTGGAGAAAAGTTTTAAAAAATAAATAAATAAAAAATAGATAAAAGATAAATAAATAAATAAATAAAAATCTAAAAAGTTAAATTCAAATCCAAGTCAAATATATAGATAAATACACAGAAAAATAGATGCTACTATATAAAATAGACAAATAGATGGACAGAAAGATTTAAAAAATAAAACTCACACATATACAACTAATGACAAATCCAGCTCCCAAACACACATACAAACACTCATTCATTTTTTACCCATCCCTTATCATCCAACATTCTGACCAAACACCTGCATTTCCATATAACTCCCCATTTAGAGGGAAGAAAATCCGCTACACATACCCCCAGCCACCCCTGCCCCTACTGACAACCTACTGTTTTTCACCATTCTGAAAATGTCCTTCATTGAAGCTAGAACTGGGCTTTTGGTCCTGATGATGGTCTAAATGGCCGAAACGTTACATCGTCGACAATAAACATCCAGTTTCCATAACATCCCGTGTTTGTCTACTTTTCTCCACACACACACACACACACACACACACACACACACACACACACACACATATATATATATATATATATATATATATATATATATATACATTGAGCAAATATATACGTCTCTTTGGGTTGCTATTAATCTTAAGTCTGAAAGCTGTCAGAACCTCACATTACGGAATCCCACAGTACCATATGAATTTCAAAAACGCGATCTCAAACGAGATGTAGACGTTAGGAAATGAGCCATATGAGAAATACCCGAAACTCAGGTATGAGTGATAACTTTCCTGTGTATAGATTATATTATTTACCTTTTCTATATATCTATATCTATCAATCTCTCTCTCTCTCTCTCTCTCTCTCTCTCTATATATATATATATATATATATATATATATATATATATATATGAAAGGACATGTACCCTTGTCTTTCGAAGATACAGCTTCTTTTTTTAAGGATCCGAAAAATCAATCATTTTCAATAACCAGGAACGCGAAAATAAATAATAAATGTTCAGTTCCTGGTCCATTCTTATCTTAAGATATTGACCTTGTGTTACATCCCACTCATGCACAGGGGTTAGTATATATATATATATATATATATATATATATATATATATATATATATATGCACCTACACATGGGCTCATCAGTGTGGGTTGGCCAGCAAAAGCAAACATCGATCAGATCTGTGCGGACACTGGATGTGCAGAGGACATTCCAGGAGTGAAGGACGATATTGATGAGAGAGAGAGAGAGAGAGAGAGAGAGAGAGAGAGAGAGAGAGAGAGAGAGAGAGAGAGAGAGAGAGAGAGAGAGTCATGGTATCCGTGCTGTTTGTGCGATGATGAAACCAACATTTCGAAGTTGAACGTACTTAAACTCTTCTGTAATATTGTTTCAGCCAAATTCAGATCCATATAATTATTAATATTCAATGTATCTCAGTTTATTCAAAAAATCTGTTGTGTTGCTCGCTGAACTTAAACGTCACATGCATAAACACCCCAGCCAGTCGGAAGTAGTTCGACACTTTTATTAAGAAAAGCGATCGGCAATGTACGTTCTGTAGTAGGGACTGCTACGCACTCTTTGATTTGAGAAGTAATCTTGGGGTAGACCGGTCATACCTAATTTTTGACACAACACATAGGAGTAGGATATAAAGAGGCCATCTAATATGTAGTTAATCACACAACCGGTTCGACACGGATAGGATGTGACACAATGTCACAAGTAAGGGGTATCCAACGAGGATCGATCAAGTATTTATTCTACCCCTTATTCACGGGTAGGTTGTGACACAAGGTCACAAATATAGAGCATCAATTGGGGATGAAACAAGTATTTACCCAACCCATTCAGCACGGGTAGGATGTGACGCAATGTCACAAATATGGGGCATCCAGCGAGGATCGAACAAGCATTTACCCAACCCGTTCATCACGAGTAGGCTATGACACAAGATCACAAATATAGGGCATCCAGCGAGGTTTGAAAGAAGTATTCAGCCAACCCGTTCGCCACGAGTAGGATTTGATACCATGTCGCAAATATGGGGGTATACATTGATAATAAAAGTCGCTATTCAGTAGTAATGGATCTGCGAGTCTAGCTTATTAACCATCATACTATGATGGGACGCTCTTGATATCTACTATGTAATATAAATATAGAGAAACGTAATGAGAATTTTAGTCATTTATGTGTCTGTGTTTTTATAGTTGTATGACTGTGCGCGTTGTGATTTTTTATAATCCTTTATTTTATTTGTTTTATCCCATTGGCATGAGCTTTAGTCTTTTTATTTCCTGCTATCGATCAGATCAACACTGATTTGGCATGAAATCGATGTTAGTTGCAGATTGCTACAAAGATTGCTACATGCCACAAAGAAAGCAGCCATGGACTGCTTTTCTGAAACACCACTACCAGTAATTAAATTCAGAAGAGATCAGAACTATAAATACTAGTTGAGTTACACGTTTACGTTGAATATGAGGTAAAAACTCGGCGCTCAGAAAATAGGAAAATAACAGACAAATATAGTAACTCATTTCGGCTTACGAGGTGTGTTTGTAAAGTAATGAGACTGTTGTCCCAAAAAAATCATTTAAAATCCGAACAACAAAATAAATGTTTTCTACTCCAAAGTAGTCCCCTCTTGAATTTAATGAACTTTCCTATTCTTCTCTGTCACACTTCTCTGCCCTGCTGTAATGATTAATCTTGTATCTCTCTCATCTCCGTCGTTAATGACCTCTTGATGGCCACAGCACATTCAAATCGGTTCCCCTTGATGAGCTACTTCAACTTGGGAAAAAGAAAAAATTCACGATTTGTTCTGCCAAAACTATCGTCCCTTCCCGTGCACTTCCCAAGCTGAAGGGGCTCATCAAGGCGACCCGTTTTGAGTATCCGTAATGACGGAACTGAGGGACATACCAGAAGAAACCTTCAGCAGTGCAGAGAAGCATGACAGAGAAGGATGGGAAAGTGCATTAGATTCAAGATTTGGAGGAGAAAAATTTAGTTTGTTGTTTGGATTTTAAATGAATTGTTTGTGACAACAGTCTTATTACTTTTCAAACACATCTCGTATTTCTTTTACGGCAATTCTAGCGAGCTGTGGCCGTGACAGTTCTATTGTATAGCTGTACTACCTGAACTTTAACCAAACGTTTGGAGAAAATGCTAGATGTTAACTACAAAAAGGTGATGCGGGCTATTTAGAAAAAATCCTGGAAGCAGTACCCCATTGAACAGTAACTGTTCGGCCTCTTTCCTCTCGTTTCACAAATCATTTAAGAAAAGACAAATAAAGACATGCTGGGCGCTGCTGGCGAAGCAAGGACGAACTCAGAAGTGACTTTTTTGTGGATTCCGACACAGACTCACTAGTGTTGACCGATCAGAAAAAACCTAGTAAACTTTTCGAAACCCTAGTTGCGCTATCATTTTCATTTTTGGGCTAATACTATTGGGAAAGGTATGAACCTACTCATCCCACAGTTTTGGATTGAATAGTACCATTACTGTTTTTCTACAACGATGGTTTGGAATTAAATAACCCACGAAATTGATCTGCCACTGAACACCCCCCCCAAAAAAAACCAAATTAGCAAACAATTATAGCACCAAGCAACTATTCTTAATACAAATAATTTTCTCACTGTTATATGCTATCAAGTATTTCTATCTTATACAAATAATTTTCCTACAGATCTATTTGTTTCATATATTGAACCCTAACAGGTACTATCACTACGGAAGAGGCGCAAGTCGTGAAAAACTATCGTCGTCGGGTGCTGGTTACAGGATTTGTTCAACGGTAACCCGATTTCAAATCCTAATCGTGGCTGTTTGCATTTCCCATAGTGCTAATACCCTTGGGAAAGATATGAATACAACTTGTATATTTTTTAGCTAAAATGGTAAATAGTAGGGCAGACTAGGCTCTTTAACCTTCTTATGGCAATCGTTCTAGGAGAAGGGAAACTCTTAATTAAAACCTATTAAACTTCGCTGAAAAATTGATCTTGTGTCGCATCTTTGGCGGTTGGGTAAATACATAATACCACTTTGGTAATGTATCTATTTCATATTAAATCAGGCTGAAAATCATGGATTCTAAAAGCGGTCCATGTAAAAGCTTGGAAGTAAATAGAATTTTGTTAGGTTAAATGAAAAAATAAGATTTCACAGGGGGTTAATGTACTAGTTTGCATTTATAAATCCATTTAGGGGCCGGATTAGCTCAGTCGGTAGAGCGTTCGGCTTGAAACCACAAGGTTCCTAGTTCGATACCGGCCCTCGCCAACTCAGCGTATGAGTAGCACAGGGATCTGTGCGGTAAAGTAAGGAGCTGGTGGTAGGTGTAGCGCTCCACCTTAGATGCAAAAACAATCTCATTGGTCTAGCGCTAGTGAAAAGGGGATAGACTCCCTCGTTGATTGGCTGATACCGACTTTAGGCCGCCCCTACGAATTTACTTACTTTATTAACAGGAGAAATAAATCACTAATTGCAAGATTTCAAAAGGGAGCAAAATATCCTTTTAGAAGAACAGCATGTAATGTTGTAAAGTTGGCAGGGAGCCTATTGTCGGTATCAGTCGGACATGGGACAACAATGGAGTCTATACCCTTTTCACTAGTGCAAGACCATGGAGATTGTTTTTGCATCTTACGTAGGCCTCACAACTACCACCAGCTCCCGATTATAGCGCATAGATCCAAACTGTGGTACTCATGCGCTCAGTCAGCGAGGTCCGGTATCGAACCCGGGACCATGTGGTTCCTATGCAGATGCTTTTTCAACTGAGCTAAGCTGGCATTTTCTCAAGGGTATTAATCTGAAAATGAACAGTACTGATACAATTTAACCCATAGTTGGGGATATGAAGAGGTTCATATCTTTCCCAAAGGTATTACTCAGAGAGTTACGTAATACCGCGACTGGGGTTCGAACTCGCTTACATCAATGTTGTAGTCGGGAACGTTAGCCATTACACCACGGGGACTCCCCCAAAGGTTAGAATGGTTAACTTTTAATTGAAATGACAAATGTATGTTCCTTAAAGCAGAGACAAAAGGAAAATAAAGATCATATGCGCGTCAGTGTGCATCTGAGTGTGTTTGTGCGCATGCTTTCGTCACGCATGCGTACGTCTGTCAGTGCAAGTGTTAATGCCTAGGTATCCCAAACAAGTGTATACGTTTCTTATCAGATATTTCTGTAACATTACAATCTGATCCGCCATTTCCAATCGGAATGGAACGAAGTAATACTAATAAAAAAAAGAAAGATGCGTATCGAATGCATCACCTATTTCTAGGTCTTCGCATTTCTCGCTTTTTCTTTGTTCGTCGTGTCTTAAGGCCTTTTTACCCACTCACGAGTGTTGATATGTCGCTAAGTAGTTCACAGACTGCTGCCAGTGTTTGCTTTCTCGCCAGTTCTTTGGTCGCCATCGGCTGTCTTTGGGAAATACGAGCCGAGAATGAAGTCATGTGAAAGATACGAATAACAACTTTTCATAAATAGCGTGAGAGAAAAGAAAAAGAAAAACACATGGAGACATGCAATGTTTTCTTATATAAGTGATGTCATTCATTCCCTCTCTCTCTTTTTCTTTCTTTTTGACTTTGTTAAAGTTTACTTTCTTTTAATCTTTATTTATTTATCTATAACACTTTTTTTTTCTTCTTCTTCTTGTTTACATTCATTTTCCTGTTTATAGACATTGATATTTAGTAATCTTTGCTTAGTACAGCCTAGGGCCGAAAATGTGGGGTTCCTAGGCCAAAAAGATCTCAGAATTTATTAAGCTTAAGACATGGCTGTATTTCCAGGAGTTTTACGAAAAAGAAAAAAAATGCTGTCATAAAAGAAGTAGAGGACTAGGCATAGATGGGAAAGGTGATCCACTGGGAATTGTGCAAGGGATTAAAATTTTACCGTTCTAACAAATGTTATATGTATATACCCAATACCTTCACACAAGCAAGATGCGACACAAAGTCATTTTTAAACGGAATTCAACGGGTTTGAATTCAGAGTTTTCATTCTCTTAGACCGGTTGCCAAACCAAAAGTAAAGAGCTCAGTCTACATCTACTATTTACCCGTAGCTCGAGAGAGAATAGTTAGATTCACACCTTTCCCAAAGCTATTAGCTCTATGTGAATTGAAAACAGTCTCGTCCAGAATTTGAATTCGATCACCGTATCCATTTGATATGATGATAACCATTACACGATGAACGCCCCAACTAGCAAATGGTATATTCTTTTTTAGAAACCGATCCTGGAAGCAGTTCTACATAAAACAGCATCTGCAAGGCCACTTACCATCCATCCACAAACATCTATGCAAGACGATCAATATTTGTCGGGTATTGCTGGAGAAGCAGAGACAAACTCATAGGCGACGTTCTCGTGTGGAATTCTATACAGGAATACGCTAGTCTTTCTGTACGGACGTTAGATGTCGGCTAGAGGACCTAACAGGAGCGATAGCAGATATTGACGAATGGCGAGATGGAGTCAAGGGAATCCGTACAATCAACAACATTTGAGGACAATGTTGATGACGATGATTATCATATAAGGATTCTATGGAGGATTGAATCCACTACAATAATACTTATATATACGAGAGAGCGTAAAATAAATAATCCGCACTCATGTTTTTTTTTTCAATTCATTTACACAAAAGCAGGGAATAAACAAATAAATCATTTTTCTTTATTGTCTCCTTCTTTTTCGGTGAACTTGATCCAGTGGTCCACAAGCTAGCGTATCCCCCCCCCCCAGAAGAAAGTTTTAAGTTGGTCGTGCAACCATTTATGCATCGCTTCTTTCACATCTTCATTAATAGGAAATCGATGACGTAATCAATATTTGAGTGATCCAAAGATAAGGTAATCGAAAGGAGTGAGATCTGGGCAAGAGGCAAGATATTCCAGCCTCTCAAAACCCAATTGGTTTATGGTTTCAACGGTCTGGCCACTTTTGAGTGGTTAGAAAAACTCCATAAGACTGGTGAACCCAGGCAAAAGATAAGCTTGGCTTAATATAGCACTCAGAATAGCTCGAATTTAATAGGATAATTGAGCTTAGTATATACTAAGCTCAATTTATTTTGTCTCAAGGCTCTAAATGTGGTGGTGGCGGGGAAGGGGCTGAAATAGTGGACTGAGACATCGTAGTAAGCAAGATTGATCTCCAGTTGCGCTATTATGTTCACTTTCGGACTAATACCCTTGGGAAAGATATGAACCTCCTAATCCTTCCAGTTATGGGTTAAATAGTACCATTACTATTATTCTAAAAAGATGGATTTAGCATTAAATAACCCAAGAAGGTTGATATGACATTAAACAAAGAGAGAAAACCAATCAAAATGTGGTACACCTAGAGAAATAGAACTCAGTATATACAAAGCTTAACTTAGTACGACACAACCCTACAATTGAGAAACACTCAGGAAAGATCAAACTTTTAACAACACATTTTATATATACTAAACTTAGCTTATTAAGGCACAAGACAACAGTTATGGAGCTCTTGGGAGTGATCGAACTTAGTACGGTAAATAAGAAGTTAATTTTAGTATATATATTTGCTGTTAATTGCCTCTAAAATCAACATTAAAATTCGAGGCTTTTATTTCGGTCAGAACACCGACTACTAGAATAGAGAAAAATAAGCAACACATTTTTTAACTTCAAATTTTCCTTCACGGCATTAAAAAAAAGGCAACCACTTTCTAATATAGGGTCCGATAGAATGACCTACTGGATTAAAACTGAAGCGCAGTAGCAGTGGTCGGGTGGAAGGTACGTCTTTGATCAGCAATGACCAGACCATGGCAGGTAACATCATGATATGGAACAGGGAACATTAATGCACAACAGGGTTTTTTTGTAAGAATTTCACCTACCAGAACTATCCGGTTGTGATTACATCATATGGGGATACCTGAAAGCTCAAGTATTTAAACGTATGCCGCAGATCTGGTCCCTTGCGAAAAAAAGATACCTGAAGGCTCAAGTCTTTAAACGTAGGCCAGATATATAGTCCCTTATAGAAATTTCCTCAGGAGATCCCTGAAGGCTCAGTTCATTATAGTTAGAAGACCTAATCACAGGTCTTTAATTCCTCTGGGATACCTAATGGATCAAGTCTTTAAAACGTAGGCCACAGATTTAGTACCATGTGGAAACCTCCGGTGAGAATTCCTGAAGGCGCAAATCTTTATATGTAGGCCAGATCTAGTCCCTTGTAAAAGCTTCCTCTGGGGGATACCAGAAAACTTAAGTCTTTAAACGTATTGCAAAAATGGACTCCCATGTTCAAACTTCCTGTGGGGATTCCTAAAGGTATCAAGTCTTTAAGCAAATGCCACTATTCCATTGTAATTACTGACCCCAGGAGGATAGCTGAAGACGTAATCCTTTAAAATAGGCCGTATATCTATCCCATAGTGATTACACCCTCTTGATATTCTCGAGATATCATTATGACGGTCCCTGTATTTTATTAATGTTGTTTTTATTCTCATCACTTATTTCTAAATTATATATTTATTTAACTAAATGTATCAGTTTATCAATGTATTGAACCAAAATAGAACTGGCCCACTGCAGCTTAACTTCGCTGATCTAGCGAGAACTGTTGCTTTCAACGTCACTTGAGCGTAAGCGGCTTGTGCAAGAAAGCATTTGGCCAATATAACATTTAAAATGACAGTAATGGAATGAAATGGCAAACATTGTCTTTCTTATGGTAAAATTAAATTTTGAATAGGATCTATGTTGCTTTTATCTAAAATTTATGTTCGAAACCGAAGATATCATTTTGACGGACCCTGTATTTTATTAATGTTCTTTGAATTTTTTCATCGTTTCTTTTTAAATTCTACATTTATTTATTTTAATATCTCAATTGGTCCATGTATTTTTGTTTGAATTTTCTTCTCCATTGTTTATTTTTTATTTCTTTTATTCGTTTTTTTTTCCTCCGTCAAAATTTATTTTCCCCATTCTCACTTTCGTTAATTCACTTGTTCAGTTCTTTTTTATTCAATGTATTCTCTGTCTTCTCTCATATTTCTTTCATGTAAATCACTCCATAAAAATGGAAGATGCTTTTCTTTTCTTTTATTGATCTTTCTTTCTTTCTTTCTTTCTTTCTTCTTTTTCTTTCTCATTTTCCTTCTTTCTCCCTCCCTGAAGGAAAATGGACTAGTGTCATTTCCAACGCTGCACAAGGGATTCTGGTATCAGATCATGCCTTCATCTCTCTCTCCCCTCTCTCTCTCTCTCTCCTCTCTTTTCGAGCGTGTGGAGAGCGACAAAAGTGGGTAATGGAGATGAAAACCGTAGAAGAATCAACATAAATGAAATATAATGCAATAAAATGTTCTTCTGACGCCTGCTTTGCGCCCAAAGTGACTGATAAGATTTCAATGCTAAAATTACCAACATAATGGTATCAGCAATGTCGGAAACAATGACGATAATAACAAGAGCAGCAGCAGCAGCAACAGCAATAATAATAATAATAATAATAATAATAAATAATAATAATAATAATAATCAAAAATTGATAATATTCAAAAGAATACCAAGTATAATTTATATGGTGAAAAAATGGAGTGGTTAATCACATGGTTAGCGAATGCATATCAAACTGACACAAAAGAAGTACAAGACTAAAAACAGCTGCTTTGGAAAAGTTATCAACTGGGAACTGTGCAAGAATTAAATTTAGAACCTATTTACAAGGGGATACGTATTTATCCAACACCTCTACATGAGTAGGATGCGATACAAGATCAATTTTAAGCTGAATTTAACAGCTTTGAATTCAGAGTTTTATTCTCCTAAACTGGTTACCAAATCAAAGTTAAAAAGTCCAGTCTACTCGACTATTAACTCATAGCTGCAGGGAGAATAGATGAATGCATACCTTTCCCAAGGGCATTAGCGCTATGTAAAATGCAAATAGTCTCGTCTAGGATTTGAACACGTCTTTTCGTGTCCATTTCCTACGAAGATATCATCTATGCCGCCAGCAAGCAAATGGTATATGCACAAACAAGAATCTATCCTAGAAAATGGGACCAATACCATTCTCTGGGATTTTGAGATAAAACCAGAATAACCAATTCCAGTCAGAATAACGGGTGCCATGTTCATTAACGAGAATAAAGAACGTTTCATTTGCTGGATTTTGCCGTTCCAGTGGACCAAAAAGTGAAAATTAGAAATAAAGTAGGGGAACATGAAGGTGATTATGATACTAATTGTACTTAGTGTCCTTTAAAGGTTCCCCAAATGCATGGAAAGGATAAATTAGAGATCAGAGGCAAAATCAAGACAACACAAACTACAGCACTGTTAAAATAAGCTAGAATACTCAGAAGGGTCCTGGAGACATAAAGAAACTTGCTGTCACTGATAGTCCACCAGTTAAAAATAGTGTGAAAATATCGCAAGGAGTAAAATAATAATAATACTAATTTTGAGGTACAGGCGGATCACCTAATCCCAGCCAGAAGACCAGACCTGATGTTGACCACTAAGAAGAGAACTTGTCATCTCGTGGAATTTGCCGTCCCGGTCGATCACCGAGTGAAAGTGAAAGAAAGCGAAAAGATAGACAAATACTTAGACCTTGCCAGAGAACTAAGAAAACTGTGGAACATGAAGGTGAAGATCGTTTCAATTGTAATTGGTACCCCAGGAACGGTCTCCAGGGGTATAGAAAAAAGTCTGGATGAACTGGAAATCAGAGGAAGAATCGAGACAATCCAGTCTACAGCATTGTTGAAATCGGCTGGAATACTCGGAGGAGTCCTGAAGACCTGAGGAGACGTGCTGTCACTCAGTCTCCAGTGAACCACCGGCTAAGGTGGATGTGAAAAACTCTACTGGAGTGATAATAATAATAATAATAATAATAATAATAATAATAATAATAATAATAACGTAGTTGGGGACCCTGAAAGAGTTACAAAGAGCCTGGAAAAGAGACTCAGAGGAAGAATCGAATCCATCTAGATTGCATCACTGCCAAAACAAGCTTGGATACTTAGAAAACCAACTGATCTAAGAAGACTTGCTGTCACTGTCTCCAGCGAAAATCCATCGGTTTGTGTTGGCGAAAGAAAAAACTCGTAAGATGTATAAAATAAATCCATGGACGAATTTAGGCAGTCCAGACCACAGCACTGCTGAGATCTGCTAAGATACTTAGAATAGTACTGGAGAACTGAGGTGACTTGTTGTTACTCAGACTGCAGTGAAGACGACCGATTACTATTGATGTAAAATATTCATGTATAGAGAATATATGATAAGGATTAAGTGTGATGTGAGATTAACGTCCACACACAACCAAAAATAATACAAGGACACACAAAAAATGGGAGAGAAAACAGTTATATGGACAAAGAATAAATATAACTTACTAGAACCAAGAAAAACGTATATTGATCAGCTCGGTGTGGATGCTGGATGCCGGGAGGATGACGTCAGGAGCAATGACCAATAGGAACAGTGTGTGTGTGTGTGGGTGTGTGTATGAGAGAGAGATAGAGATAGAGATAGATAGAAAGATATAGGTTGTTTCCTAGTTGAGTAACATGAGTGACCCAGAAAAACAGAACCCAAATTATTTCTTTATTTTCCCATTAAACTAACCCTGAACCCCAACCCTAACCCTAACCCTAACCCTAAACCTAAACCTAACCCTAACGCTAAACCCTAACCCTCACCCTTGTTGGACTTAAACTTTAAAAAGATTAAAATTAACAGTTTTATTACAAAATTTGTGGGTTCTGTTTTTCTGGATCACCCTGTAATATTATGTTACTCAACTAGGAAGAGTCAGGGTTGGTTTTAGGGTTAGGCTTAGGGTTAGGGTTAGGTTTGGGGTTAGGATTTAGGGTTAGTTTAATGGAATAATAAATCATTTGGGTTCTGTTTTGTCTGGATCACCCTGTAATATCATGTTACTCAACTCGAAAATAACCAAGATATAGATATACAGGTGGATAGATAGATAGATAGATAGATTGATAGATATATAGAGAGATGGGAATCCAACATGATGATGATGCTGATGACATGACATGGACATAGGAATCTAAGGACATAAACAGAATCACTATTACCAACAGTACAAATTAATGCAATAAAAACTAATTATGTAAAAACTATAAAGTAAAGTGTTAGTTGAATCCTAAAATAAAATTGTAAATGTTATATCTTATATGTAAATACAATTTTTGAATATATTACTTTATAGTATAAAAATGCATCATCTAATGCGATCTAAATGTATATGTTATCACTGGAATCGAATTTCACATAAATGAATATAATTCAATATTGGTAAATGTAAATAGAATGGTATATATATATATATATATATATATATATATATATATATATATATATATATATATATATATATATAAGATTTGATGTAAAGGAACTTCAGGATAATTCTGACAGTTCTGAGGTTAGGTTTTTTAAAAAAGAAGAACGACTTCTTATAAAACTAAAAAAAAAAAAAAATTTAGAATTGTGTCTTAATTTTTCTGCGGATGAAAACTGAGGGTTGTGCGACAAATCTAAAAATGGACAAAACAGAAGCGCAAATATTCATAAAATATCTCCGTGAGGTGGCTTAGATATATATATATATATATATATATATATATATATATATAAAGGAATGTTTCGGTATGTACGTGTCGATTCATAATTGAAAAGAGATGTCATTGAGCCTTAAAATAACATATATACATTAATATAACTATAACAAGAAATAGTACAAAATTTAGTTTTTGATTTGTTACTGATAAAATTGGTATAATAATTAGAAATCAATCGATTTGCCGTACTCGTTAAAGTTCTTCATAAGTAAATACAAAAACTAGCATTTCGAAAAATAAAACTACGTTTCAAACCACTCATAATTTTATATATATTTTGAATGTAAAAAAAAAATCCAAAATAAATGAATATTAAAATACGCGAATTCTTAGCTTATTTTATCGTTAAAATTAATTTTCTTCGGTTTATCTCTGTCGGTAGAGCGTCGGACTAGGAATCACAAAGTTCCGGTTCGACACCGGCCCTCGCCAACTCAGAAAATGAGCAGCACAAGCACCTGAGCGGTAAAGTGAGGAAATAATGGTAGGCGTGATGCTCCACCTCAGTTGCCAAAAACTTTCTCCTTGTTCTAGCACTAATGAAAAGAGGATAGACTCTCTCACTGTCTGGCTGATACCAACTTTAGACTACTCCGACGACTTTACTTACTCCTCTCTTCCCCTTTCCACTCTCACTTCGTAATGTTCCTAAAATTATTTTAGTCCGATCATAGACCGGGTAGTTCTGCTAGTATATATATATATATATACAAAGGATTTATAATAAAACTGAGTATATGTAGATATAAATATACTTATATATAAGTGGAACGTATCTCATATCAGAAGCACTCCCGTTTTCCCAGCCCAGAATCAAACTTCATACAAAGTCTATAGGTTGGAACAGGGTTTGTTCCTAACAACTAAACCTTAAAAACATAAAAAGAGAGAACTTAACACTCCTTAAACTGACAATGTTCTGTATACTGCATCCAAACTTCTCACTTCAATACTGAACATTAAAACATAATAATAATAATAATAATAATAATAATAATAATAATAATAATAATATGGGCCAAAAATAAAACAAGAAAGATATTTGCCAAAAATAAAAAAATATATAGAAAGCCTTTAGACAAACTATAAGAATATACAGCCACGATATAGGAATGAAATAAGAATATACAGCCACGATATAGGAATGGAATTTGGGATGGCAAAATGTGTCATGCTGATAACGAAAAAAGGGAGAGCAAAAACAATAGTAAGAATAAAACTACGAAATCCGGGAAGTGTCAGAACACACGCGGAGAAAGAAAATTCCAAGTACCTGAAAATACTGGAAGCATACATAATTAAGGAAAAAGAAAAGTAAGAAAGGAGTATCACAGAAGTAGAAGAATATTTTTCAATACTCTGCAGCAGAAATTTTCTAAACATCTGGGGAGCCCTCCTTGTAAGATATCCTGGAAAATTCTTGAAATGAACAAGGGGTCAACTCCGAAAGATTGACCAAAAGGACAAATGAAATTGATGAAGATGCACAAAGCCTTACACTCAAGTGATGACGTATCAAAAGATGGAGGAAAAGGAATCGATATCATCGAGGATTGCGTAGATGCAACAATTCAAGGACTCGAGAAATACACAAAAAAGCAAAGGAAGACTAATTACAGCAGTCAATAGCAGCAATATAAGAAGAACAAACAATAAATCTGCAAAATAAAAATGTGAAGAAAAACAACTTTATTGATACGACAAACAGTGGGATTTCACACAAGATGTAAATAGCTAAGAACCTTAGGAAAGAAACTAAATCAATTTCAATAGCAACCATAAGGACCAACTATACCAAAGAGAAAATTGATAATACCCAACAGAATAGCAAGTGTAGGATATTTGGAAACGTTTAATCCATAAGAAGCAAAAGCAGCAAACTAGTACAAAAAGACATAGACACGACTGGGTAGGAAATTGATCTACTGGGAATTGTGCAAGAGTTTTAAAGATACAAACAGATCATTCAATCCCGGCTAGAAGGACTAACCTAGTGATATTTAGTAAAAAGAACTTGCCAAATAGTGGATTCTGCCGTTCCAGTGGATCTAAATAAAAGTAAGCGAAAAGATACAAATATACTTCGATCTTTCCAGAATGCTAACAAAAATGTTGAACATTTAGGTGACGGTATTATCAATTGTAGTTGGCACACTTGGAAAAGTCCCAAAGGCTTGGAAAAGAGACTGGAGGAATTGGAAATCAGATGAAGAATAGAGACCATACAGACGACATCATTGTTAAAATTGGCTAGAATACTCTGAATAGTCCTGGGGATGAGACAATGGGGACTCTTCTAAGTGTCCTGGTGGTGCTGTAGTTTGAATTGTTCCGATTCTTTCTTCCAATCTCCAGTTCATCGGGTCTCTTTTCCAAAAGCCTCGACAGCAAGCTAAGCAGGCTTGCTGTTACTCGAACTCCATTGAAATATGGAGTACCCCTTCATCACCATTATTCCATGGTCTACTTTGACCTGGAGTGGTAGTACCTATAATGTTCCTATCTATGGTTAAAATAGAAAAATGAGTTTTAAAAAGATTAGTACCAATCAAGAATATTTAAAACGATAACGTCTTCAGCATTAAATAACCACGAGTGAAAATATGGCAAAGAGTGAAATAATAATAATACTGGGACTTTGAGAAACAAACGGGTCACCAAATCCTTCCTAGAAGGTCACACCTAATTTTAATTAACAAAAAATACGAACCTGTCATATAGTAGATATTGTTATGCCCGAATACCATTGTGTGAACGTCAATAAAAGCGAAAACCTTAACAAATACCTGGACCTTACCCGAGAGCTGAAAATGCTGTCGAAATTAAAGGGGTTGCAATACTAAAGGCAGTCAAGCCTTTTAGAAAAGAGACTCGATGAACTGGAGATTGGAAGAAGAATCGAAATCATTCAGACAAGAGCACTTCTAAAATCAGTCAGGACACTCAGAAGAGTCTTTGGCGTCTCATCAGGGTGTAATGGTTAGAAAGCTAGTCTCGCAGATCCCTTAGTACTGAATAGCGAATTAAATCGTCACTAAATGCTCTCATACTTGCGACTTTGTGTTTCCTCCCATCCATGACGAACGGGTTGGGTAAATAACTACTTGAAAGAGTCATGAAGACTTCAGGAGACTTACTGTCACTTTGACGCTAGTAAGAAACCATCAATTAGAGCTGATGTAAGAAAAATCCGCAATAGAAATGTATTTGCTCAGTCATATGGCATCAGATATGCAAGTATTCTCTAGCGCAAATAATATCTCTCTGTTATATGGTTTCAATTATTCATATCTTATGCTTATGCTTTATACACATTATTATACATTGGAAATGATTTTTACAATAAAAATGTATTGGGAATGGTATTCACTATAAGAATGCATTGGAAATGATTTCAATTATAAAAATGAGTTGGAAATGATTTTTACTATAAAAATGCATTAGAAATGATTTGTATTATCAAAATACATGGGAATTATAAAAATGTATTGGAAATGGTATTCACTATAAGAATGCATTGGAAATGATTTCAATTATAAAAATGAGTTGGAAATCATTTTTACTATAAAATGCATTAGAAATAATTTGTATTATCAAAATACATGGGAAATGACTTTTACTATAAAAATGTATTGGTAAAAATTTATTAGAAATGATTTTTACAATAAAATGCATCGGAAATAATCATTATTATAAAAATGCATTGGAAAGTATTTTACCATAAAATGCATAAATGATTTATTATGAAAATGCATTGGAATTGATTTTTACTATAAAAACATAGAAAAACATAAAACTATAAAAACTTAATTACAATAATCACATGTTTGCCAAAAGCAATTTGTTATCATGTATCCAATCTATTACAAATAAATTTGTATTTTTTGTCAATTTGATGGAAACCTCAACGTTACGTATGTAAAAGGGCGTCGAAGTAATGGCAATGAAGATGTGACTCTACACTCCCTAGAGCTCCAGATCTTAAGATACATCACCGGATACATTCTACTGTTATAACCAAGACACCCTTTTTGTGTGTAGGGGTCTTAACAATTCTGCAGGGAAAACAATCGGCGTATTCTAAGTCCAGTCGACACGGCGCCGCGCGCAAGGAAAAATAGAGAAAAAAAGGAGGCAAAAAGAAAATGTGAAAAATCGGGAAAAGGAGAAAAGTGAATTGAATCAAATTTAAAACAAAGAGAATGAAAAAGAAAACGAATAGAAAAAGGGAAGGAAAATATAGAAAATAAAGAAAAAAAGAGAAGAAAAGGAAATAAAGCAAGAAAAAGTCGAAGAAGGGAAACAGAAATTAAGGAGAAAAAAAAAGGATCACGGGTTGATTAACGAAAAAGAAAATGAAGAAAGAAAGCAAATAGAAAAATGAAACAAAGAAAGTAAAGGAGGAAATATAAAAAGAAAAAGAGTTAAGAAAAGAATGTATAAAGAAAGGGAGAGAAAGAGAAAAAGAGGTAAGGAAAGAAAGAAAGAGATAAAAGGAAAGAAAAGAAAGAAAAGAAAGGTAAAAAAAGTGAAATAAATAAAAGAGAAAAGAAAGAAAAAGAAGGGAGTAGAAATCAAAGAGAAAAAGACTACAAAAAGCAGAGAGAAAAAAAAAAGAAATAAAAAAAGAAAGGAAAGAAAAGAGTTAAGAAAGCCAAGAGAAAAAGATGATAAAAAGCAAAGAGCAAAAAGAAAGAAAAACAAGTGGTAAATATGCAAAAAAAAAGAGGACAGAAAAAAGAGAAAGAAAGAAAGATAAAGAAAAAGCAAGAAAGCAAAGAGAAAAAAAGGAAAGAGAGAGAGAGAGAGAGAGAGAGAGAGAGAGAGAGAGAGAGAGAGAGAGAGAGAGAGAGAGAGAGAAAAAAGAAGTAAGAAATCAGAGAGAAAAGAAGAAAAAAGCAAAGAGGAAAAAAACGAATAGAAGAAAAGAATGTAGAGAAAAAGAAGAAAGAGAGAAAACAAAGATAGAAAAATATGAAGCAAGAATACAAAGAGTAAAAGAAAAAAGAAGTCAAAGAAAAGAAAGAAAGAAAAAAAAGAAAAAAGAAGCAAAAAAAAAAAAACAGAGAAAAAGAAGACAAAAAGCAAAGAGAAAAGGAGGTTAGAGAGTTACAAAATATAAGTAAGAAATAAAAAAAAGTTTTTTCTAAAACAAACCAGAATTATTTAATGAATTATTCTTAGAATTCTTTCAACAACAAAAAACAAAAAAACAAAACAAGTCCTTCACTTCCTGTCTAAGATCATGTTCGTATGTTGCTCTTTTTCAAATTCAAATAGAAATTCCATTTGTCTCTCTCCCGCACGTAGAACTGTAATAAGACCCTGATTTACAAGCTGAAAAGCCTAAAGGCATGACTCTATCTTCATTTCGCTTGCAGCAAATCATGTTTACCAAGTGAATTGTTGATGGAGTAATATATCTCTGACTGGCGACATTGACAAGCAACTCAACTTGTATATATTTAAACAGTAAATAACGCTCTTCTAGATGACTGTAATGTATTATTTCGAATAGTTATATTCTAGTCAGTACATTATTCGACACAGTAACTTTAAAAACTCACACGAATTAGATGTATGGTTTCAGAAGAATTGAATTTCGATGGATAATATCAAAGTATTGTTCGACTTTTCTTTCTGTGGATACAGTAGTATGTGACAAGATTAATTTTAAAGTTCAACAGGCTTAGATTTAGAGTTTTCCTTCTCTCAGATTGGTTGCCAGACAAAGATTAATGAGCTCGACATTTTCTACTATTTACCATTAGCAAGGGTTCATGCTTTTGCTAAGTATTATTTATTGTGAAGTGAATCGCACACCGCCGCGTCCTGGGTTTGAACTAGGCTCGTTTTCATCATTATATCTGAGCATTTTTCGAAAGGTTATTTAACACTACCACTGTGTAAGTAGTAATTTAAACCCCGACTGGCTACTCTTAACATCTGCCCATCTATGGTAAAAACACGAAACTCAGAGTATCGGAAGAAAACCGTTCGATAATATTATTCTGTCTCTGCCTCTGTCTCTGTCTCTTTGTCACTCTCTGTCTGTCTGTCTTTAAACATAGTATATTCTTTAGTATATATATATAAGTTATCAGGGCTGCCTTAAGTCGGTATCAGCCAGGCAGCGAGGGAGTCTATCCTCTTTTCAATAGTGCTAGTCCAATGAGATAGTTTTGGGGTCTGAGGTGGAGCGCTACAACTACCATCAGCTCCTCACTTTATTGCACAGATCCCTGTGCTACTCATACGCTGAGTTGGCGAGGGCCGGTATCGAACGCGGAACCTACCGAGCTAAACCATCCCCCCTCTCTCTCTCTCTCTTTATATATATATAATATATATATATATATATATATATATGTTGTGTGTGTGTGTGTGACAACTTGTTGCATCCCAATATATGTAGTGCTCAATATCTTGGATAGACACACTACAAAATATGAATATATATATATATATATATATATATATATATATATGTGTGTGTGTGTGTGTGTGTGTGTGTGTGTATTTAACCAACCCCACCGTACGAGCAGGATGCAACACAAGATCAATTCTTAAGCGGTGTTTAACAGGTTTGAATTAAGAATTTTCCATTTCCAAGACAGGTTATCATACCAAGTTTAAAAAACCCACTCACCATTACTATTTACCATATCTGGTGGGAGAATAGTCCAGGATTTGAACTCGGATCGTCATGTTCATTTCTATGACAGTAAGAATTACACTACCCATGCCTTGTTGAATAAAGTTCCTAGAATAATTCTGTTGAATGTGAATGGGAATTTTGAAGAAAATTGATGTTTCCTTAATTGTTTGTTTTTGTCCTGGTATATTCAGCTTGGGTTTCGATAATTTCTTTTACATTTTACATTATGTTATCCTGGACTATTCTCCCACCAGATTGCTGCACCCCAAACTACTGCGGCAAAAATTTGGTTAACCAGTGAGTTAGAGGTCATAGTATGGATTATAGCCGTTTTTAATATATTTAGCTCAGTCGGTAGAGTACTCGCCTCGGAATCCCAATGTTCTGAGTTCGATACCGGTCCCCGCCAACTCAGCGTGAGATTAGCACAGATTGTATTATATGATATGTGCGGTAAAGTGGGGAGCTGATGGTAGATGTGGCGCTTGACCTCAACAAAAATACTTCCTCTTGTTTAGCGGTAGCAAAAAGGGGATAGACTCCTTCGCTGTCTGGCTGATACCCACAATAGGCCACTCCGCCAACTTTACTTACTTTTACATATATTTGCCATGGGATTTTCTGTTCACTGAATAATTGCATCGGTCAACCCTTAGCAACTATGTGGGTGATGCCTAGCATATGCTGACAGCATCTTCGACAGTGGTCTTACTAAAATACTTAAAACCATATATTCTTTTGATTAGGCGGAAACATAGAATATTAAGATTATCAGGATACTTAAAACCATATATTATTAGTATTATAATATTACTTCGAACATTAGAATTATTAGAATACTTAAAACCATATTTTATTATGATTATTATGAGTATACTACGAATGTTAGGATTATTAGAATATTTAAAACCATATATTATTAGTTTCATGAGAATACTTCAACTATTAGGCTTATTAGAATACTTAAACCCATATATTATTAGGATGATAAGGAAACTTTGTATATTACATTTATAAGAATACTTAAAACCATATATTATTAATTATTATTAAGATAAGAATACTTAAAAGCATATAACTGAATATTTGCTTGAATCTATAATTGTTTACAGATAATTATCATCATTAAGTATTAAAAAGCATATAATCTTCTGAAAAGGAAATGACTGACATCGGTATTGAATATCACGCTGTAAATCCAACAACGCAAAAGCGTTATCCCTGTGAACCAACGGTAAAGGAATAATTCAGACATGATTATTATTCATATTTCTGACGCTTAATCCTTAAAGTTCAAGATTCAGTTGCGGAGGTTGTGTTTTCACTGGCCTGCTTATCTGTTTGTAGCCTGTGTGACTAACTAGCTGATCTTACATATCTGTTTGTTTAGCGTGACAAAAATTATGGACAAAGAAACACACAGAAAAATAAGTTACACTGTTTATTATGATATTTGACGATTCCCTTCGTAAATGACACCATTGTGTAGGCATAAAACCGTTCTTCTACCAGTTTATGGATTCAAGATGGTGAGTTGGGGCGAGTAAAAAAGAAAGAATGAATGGAGAAAGAAAGGAAGGAAAGGTGAAAAGGAGAAGAAGAAGTGTGTAAAAGTTGGTGGGGAAAAGAAATTGAAGGGACAAAGAACACAAAGTATCGAAGCGTAGGAAGTAAAGAAAGTTAATTTGAGATAAGAAAATGAAGAAAGTAAAAGAATGTATGTGTGTGTGTGTGTGTGTGTGCACGTATGCATATGTGCGTGTGTGTGTGGGGGGGATAGATTAAATAGTGTAGTCTACTTGGTTATTACCCGTGTGAAAAATCACGGTAATATTTTATTTTTAAAAAATTCTTTACGTTGTGGTATATATATATATATATATATATATATAATATATATATATATATATATATATATATATATATATATATATATATATATATATATATATATATATATATATATATATATATATACTATATATATATATATATATATATATATATATATATATATTGGTAGGGCTTGTCCGTGTGGAATAAACGACATCACATATAATAGTATTAATAATAAATGTATCCTATATATTTCTTTTAAATTTATTTATTTATTTTATTTATTTGTTTATTTTACTTGGATGTGAATCTTAGTAAAAAGTAGACCGAAATAGAGTTTCCTTGTGTCGCTAAATGAACGAAATGCAAAAGAAAATTATAAAGATTTTCCCGTTCAAGTTCTTTTTAGAAAATTCAACAAAACAAATAAAGGAATATAATTTTTAAAATATATTTCAACAGACTTTTTCCTACGATATAAATGTAAATCTTTCAAAATTAAAAAAGAAAGAAAGAAAAAAGATGCTTCCGTTTTCAAATTTTTTCAAGATTCAGGGCAGAAGGAGTTGGCCACGAGTAGGATGTGGCACACGATCGCAATATGGGGCATCCACCGAGCACCAAACACGCTATTCAGTTTTAATGGATCAGCGTGATTAATTTGCTAACGATTACACTACGATTGGACGGCCATTTGGAGAGAAGGAGTATCGCTATTTAAGATCTATTTAAGGAGGATTTATTTTTAGAACATGATAACCATATTTAGCTGGGAGTGACACAGGAAGTGCTAACAAACATTTATATTAGTTGCAGGCTGAGACATGATTAATCTCGACCGGGTCACTTTAGCGGCAGGGTATAATGTTGAATAAACCCCCCCGAAAACCCTTATGAACATCACTGATGATACATCTAACCACATTTGATAGATGTATTTTGAAAGAAAAAATGTTAGAAAAAATATAAAAATTCTCGTGTTGTCAGACTTGATTTGGTTTCGAAAGAGTGAAAACAAGGGATATGATTGTATTGGCTTATGTAAGATTTTAACATTTCTAAGTTGTAAAAAAAAAATTAAACAAAAAACACACCCCCACGAAAAAAAAAAAAAAAATAATAACGGTTCCCATAACTCTGTTTTCAGAAGCCGAATAGACTCGAATCCATTTTTATTTTAATCACAGGGCAAATCTAGGGGCACCTTATCGTAGAAAAGTTTATGCTTAAACGACCATTCTCACAATTAATCAGTTTCATATATATATATATATATATATATATATATATATATATAGTGTTGCATTTCAGAATATATTGTAACATTTAATTTTTAATCTTTAGCCCAATTTCCTTGTATATCAAATCAATTTTACCCATTGATATATACTGAAATCCCATTAATCCCTTCTAGCCATCTCCTATCTAAAAAAATTTTTTTTTGTTTTTGTTAAATAAGAAAAACATGTTCAGTATTATATAAAATATGACGTAATGAATTATTTGCTGTAATGTGTTTTAATGTTTGTATTTTTTAAAGAATATTTTTCTTTGGTGCAATAAATTTGTAAAATTAAATGTTCCAACTGAACTGATTAACATAAACATATCTGAAGATTACAACACAAAGTAATAAGCCAACCGAGTGATAGCTCGTAACTCAGAAAACTCTTAAGTGGGACCACTCGTAAGTTAAGGTACAACTATCGACACATTTTTAAGCTTCTAATTACTGCGTTCAATGTCAACATATAGACGCTCTAAATATATATTACATATATATCAAATACACACATATATTTTTGCCTGCATATATATATATATATATATATATATATAATATTTATTTTAACAATGGAAAGGAGTAACCTACTCGAGTTTCATCGATTGATTCTTCAGGGTTACTTTAGTTAAATTAATCGAGTTTTCGATTAATCTTAGGTGTTATAAACATGCCCGTTGGAATGGGGCTGCACTTTAGTACATATATATATATATATATATATATATATATATATATAATATATATATATAAGTTGAAAATGGAAGCGAATCCGACGGTATGTTAAAATGAAAAATAAAGGAAAGAAAATGTTGAATGGATAAAATAGGATATATTTTATTTTTATTTTACTGACAAGTGTTTCAACCAGGAGTTTATCCATGCATACATGTATTCTATCTATTATTATTTTAAATACAAAATAAAATAACAATAATAGAAAAAAACTACAGAAATGTTTAGTATACAAAGAAATAGCGACCTTCCTCAGAATGAATCCTTATTGTTTTAAATGTATATATATATATATATATATATATATATATATATATATATAATATGGGAGAATATGTGCTTAATTGAGTTAGGTATGACTTCAATTAAGCACATATTCTCCCAAAAATTGTCGGCGTTCACCATCTCAAAACAAACTATTTGCGTACTCTCACACACACACACACACATATATATATATATATATATATATATTATATATATATATATATATATTACAAGGTTACATGAAAATAATTGCACTGGATATTTTGAAGTATGGAAGAATAAGAATGAAAATAAAGATTAAAAAATCTACATATCTTTATTTTTGTTCTTATTCTTTCATGCAATTTTAAATAACCTTGTCATCTTATTCTAGAAGCATGAGCAAAAACCCTATATTTTGATATAATATATATATATATATATATATATATATATATATATATATATAAAGTCACATTATGTTTATATATGATATAGATTTTTCTGATACCATCCACTCTGACATTTATAATATGACCAACATTCAAAATGATAAAGACTAAGCAAGCCTGAAATGCAATTTTTTCGCAATCAATAATTTTGCTATTGTCTTCTCTCCCTATTTTTTGTAATAGGATGCAGGAAGGCAACAAGTTGGCCGCGTTATGCCACAAGTGGTGGTGAATTCATTAGAAAATTTAAAGCTCTCTTGCACGAAACTCACGCATGTCCACAGGCGCGCATGCGCACACACGAGTTAATTAAGAAAAAACAAATATGGACGTGCGCTGGTTCATAATTTATGCCTCCCAATAGCTTCAAATGTCGAATTATGCTACACTCTTTTTTTATTTTTATTTTTTAATCCTTTTTACAGTCCCGGATTCTTTTATTTGCGTAGAAAAGAAAAGAAAGGGCGGTTTTGGGGATGGAATGGAAACGGGGATCGCATTGATCTCGATCAGCTATCCCCATATTCAGCATCGCAAAGCTCTAAGTAAGATGCAATAATTGGATAATAAAAATGGATTTTTTGTTGTTGTTGTTGGGAGGGTGAGGTTGGGGTCTGCTGTTAGATCGAGAGAAGATCCAATGGGATTTTTTTGTTCTTTGGATTTGAATCGTTTTTTTCTTTGTTTTATCAGTATCAGCATTATTAGGTGCATGTGATAATGCTGATAATGATAATATGATTGATTATAACTTGCAGCAAAGATTGAAGGATGCGACAATAGAAGTCTTACATATAATAATGACGATAAGGAAAGCCTATTGATATGGTAACGAGGGAAATAGAAATGGTCTTGATGCTGACGGTACGGTTAATATTGTGTTTGTAATAATTTCGAAAATGTGGACTCAAGGTTAATTAAAATTACGATGATGATATCATTAATTATCTTTGTAAGAATAATAATAAAAGTAGGACCTGTGGATATACCACAGTATGATAATTTGATTATTACAACGTTTGATATGTTTACTCGACAGCTATTTCAGAATTCAATATCTAAAAATATAATAATCTTGATTAAACTCTCTCTCACTCTTTTTTTCTTCCTTTCCTTCTTTTCATCTTTTTATTATGTTTGATTGAAACAGATTAACCTTATTGCTTCCACGCTCTCACCCCTCTCTATCTTTCCCAACTCTCTTTCTTTCTTTCTTATATTTTTCTTTCCGATTATATTTCTGTGTAGCATATCCTTTTTATTCACTTTCTTTCTTTATAATAAAAAAGGAATGATTATTTTGCTAACGTGATGACATTCAAAAGAAATAAGAATTCAGTGGATAAACAACACCAGATAAGCAAGATTTACATTTGTGCATTTTATCTTGGACGATTTGGACGGTCTCATTTTTAACCAGAGGGTGTTGCAAGATGATAACAGTCTTACTTTGAAGGAACACGAGTATCAATATACAAATACTACTACTACTACTACTACTACTACTAATAATAATAATAATAAGAAGAATATTAATTATAATAAGGAAAATGGTAAAATAAAAACAAGAGAAGGAATGGAACTACCAAATCAGGAAAATATAAGGACTCTTGCAGAAAAGGAGAATTATAAGTATTCCCCAACTCTCTTTTTTCTTTCTTATTATATTTTTCTTTCTGATTATATTTCTGGGTAGCATATCCTTTTTCTTCACTTTCTTTCTTTATAATAAAAAAGGAATGATCTATTATTTTGCTAAGGAGATGGCATTCAAAAGAAATAAGAATTCAGTGGATAAACAACACCAGATAAGCAAGATTTACATTTGTGCATTTTATCTTGGACGATTTGGACGGTCTCATTTTTAACCAGAGGGTGTTACAAGATGATAACAGTCGTACTCTGAAGGAACACGAGTATCAATATACAAATAATAATAATAATAATAATAATAATAATAATAATAATAAGAAGAAGAAGAAGAATATTAATCATAATAGGGAAAATGGTAAAATAAAAACAAGAGAAGGAATGGAACTACCAAATCAGGAAAATATAAGGACTCTTGGAGAAAAGGAGAATTATAAGTATTCCCCAACTCTCTTTTTTTCTTTCTTATTATATTTTTCTTTCTGATTATATTTCTGTGTAGCATATCCTTTTTCTTCACTTTCTTTCTTTATAATAAAAAAAGAATCATTATTTTGCTAACGTGATGACATTCATAAGAAGAAGAAGAAGAAAAAAGAAGAAGAAGAAGAAGAAGAAGAAGAAGAAGAAGAAGAAGAAGAAGAATATTAATTATTAAGGAAAATGGTAAAATAAAACAAGAGAAGGAATGGAACTACCAAATCAGGAAAATATAAGGACTCTTGGAGAAAAGGAGAATTATAAGTATTCCCAACTCTCTTTTTTTCTTTCTTATTATATTTTTCTTTCTGATTATATTTCTGTGTAGCATATCCTTTTCTTCACTTTCTTTCTTATAATAAAAGAATCATTTTTGCTAACGTGATGACATTCATAAGAAGAAGAAGAAGAAGAAGAAGAAGAGAAAGAATATTAATTATAATAAGGAAAATGGTAAAATAAAAACAAGAGAAGGAATGGAACTACCAAATCAGGAAAAATATAAGGACTCTTGGAGAAAAGGAGAATTATAAGTATTCCCCAACTCTCTTTTTTCTTTCTTATTATATTTTTCTTTCTGATTATATTTCTGTGTAGCATATCCTTTTTCTTCACTTTTCTTTCTTTATAATAAAAAAAGAATCATTATTTTGCTAAGTGATGACATTCATAAGAAGAAGAAGAAGAAGAAGAAGAGAAGAAGAAGAAGAAGAAGAAGAGAGAAGAAGAATATTAATTATAATAAGGAAAATGGTAAAATAAAACAAGAGAAGGAATGGAACTACCAAATCAGGAAATATAAGGACTCTTGGAGAAAAGGAGAATTATAAGTATTCCCCAACTCTCTTTTTTTCTTTCTTATTATATTTTTCTTTCTGATTATATTTCTGTGTAGCATATCCTTTTTCTTCACTTTCTTTCTTTATAATAAAAAAAGAATCATTATTTTGCTAACGTGATGACATTCATAAGAAGAAGAAGAAGAAGAAGAAGAAGAAGAAGAAGAAGGAAGAAGAAGAAGAATATTAATCATAATAGGGAAAATGGTAAAATAAAAACAAGAGAAGGAATGGAACTACCAAATCAGGAAATATAAGGACTCTTGGAGAAAAGGAGAATTACAAGTACTTGGGAATATTGGAAGCAGACACCATCAAACAAACAAAGATAAAAGCCAAAAAAGTAAGAAGAGCACTTCAGAAGAACAAAAAAACTTCTAGCTAGAAACCAAGGAATAAGCACCTAGCCAATCCTCCTTGTAAGTTACTTTGGACCATTCTTAAAATGGATAAAGGAAAAAACTGCGATAAACGGACCAAAGAACAAGGAAATTGTTGACTATGCCCAAAGCATTCCACTCGAAAGATGACACTGATAAGCTATACGTGTCAAAAAAAGAAGGAAGAGGGGATTTCGCCAATATTGAGGACGGTGTAGATGTGACAATTCAAGGACTCGAAGAAAACACTAAAAAGTTCAAAGAAAGAAAGACTAATTAAAGCAGTTAGTAATTGGACACAGAAAAACAACAAAAACTAGAAATCAGACACGGAAAAAACAACTATGTGGTTACTTCAAGCTACAAATTGGAGAGATTGCACATGAGAAAACTTGAATATGGCTAAGAAAGGGAAGCCTCAAGTAATAAACTGAATCTCTCACAATTGCAGCACATGAAAATTCCATAAGAACAAACTATACACAAACAAATATAAGACGTAACAAAAAAGATGTAAGATATGTGGAGACAGAAATGACGCAAATACAGCAAACTAACACAAAAGGAGTTTATGACTAGGAACGACTGGGTGGGAAAGGTGATCCACTAGATAGTAAGTAAGTAAAG
Source organism: Doryteuthis pealeii (assembly GCA_023376005.1). NCBI lineage: Eukaryota > Metazoa > Mollusca > Cephalopoda > Myopsida > Loliginidae > Doryteuthis > Doryteuthis pealeii. The sequence goes on along the minus strand of CM042148.1, from coordinate 34,170,915 downwards.
CAAAGTCGTCGGGGCGGCCAAATGTCGGTATCAGTCAGACAGAGGGGGAGTCTATCCCCTTTTCCCTAGCACTAGACCAAGACAACTATTTTAGCGTCAACTAGCATCAGCTCCTCTCTTTACCGCACAGATCCCTGTGCTACTCATACGCTCATTTGACGAGGGCCGATATCGAACTAGGAACCTTGTGAAAACACCTAAATTTAACTAAAACTAGTGAAAACACCGTAAACGCATATAATACATCCCCAGGTCCCCGTATCTAGATCACACACACACACACACACACACACAGACATATATATATATATATATATAAGTTGATTGCGTATAAATTTTGTTCTTGTGAACGTTGTTTTTTGGTATTATGAAGCATGGAAATGAACAAGTGAAAAAAAAAAACAAAAAAAAAAAAACAGAACGTGAAAGTATTTGTATGTATTTAAAGTGCCTAGGTCAGTATTCAAACCTTTTTTTATGTGTATTGAGTTTGAGTATTCATTTAATTTCTTTTTGTTTGCGTATTTGTGTTATTGCAAAGTCACTGTCTACTAGATTTAATATTGTCAAGTGTGTGTCCTGGTTGGTTGAAATGTTTTGCTAGAGGTGAGTAAGGTGACTTTTGTCGAATGTTTAGTTTGTGGTTGTTGAATCTGAATCTGAAAGTTGTTTGGGTTTCTCCTATGTATCCACTGTTGTTGCATCTGTTGCAGAAAATTAAGTTGATGTTGGAGCTGTTACAGATGTGGTTGGGAGGTTGTATTTCGATGTCTGTGTGAGGTATTGTAAAGGGACAGTCTTTCATCATTTGATTGCATATTAAGCATCTAGGTTTATTGCATTTGTAATTTCCCTTGTGTTGGGTTTTGAGTAGGTGTTTCTTGGATAAGGTGAGGATAGTGTGTAAGTTAGGTAGTTGTCGTTTATCGTTGGTGGGTGGCTTGTGGAATGTGTATATATATATATATATATATATATATACATACACACACACACACACACACACACACACATATATATATATATATATATATATATACACACACACACACACATATATATATGTGTGTGTGTGTGTGTGTGTGTGTGTGTGTGTGTGTGTGTGTATAAATTTCTGTTCACAAAATCACGGGATTATTTATGGATCTGGTGAAACATTGTTATTTTTTTTAATCATTGAAGAAAAAAGTGCTGAGGTCTTTTTATCTGTTAGATTGATTGGTTTTGTGGCATATCAAATCTATTTGGGTTATCTAAAGCTGAATGTAGTCTTTCTTTTACATGGTTTCAAGTAAGTAATAATAAACATTTGAAAACAATTATACCTTCTGACTATCTTCTCTTTTAGTATCCTTTTCATAACCATCTAGTCAACAAGGTGCGTGTGACTATAAAAATGTTATTATAGATAGTCAACAACCCCGCCACCCGAGTAGAATGTGACACAAGGTGAATTTCTAAGTAGAGTTTAACAGATTTGAATTGCGATTTTTCCTTCTCATAAATTGGTGGCTTAACGAAGGTTAACGAGCCCAGTTTGCCCTACTATCTACCCATAGCTAGAGGGAGAATGGTTGCATTAATACCTTTCCCAAGGGCATAATCGCTCCGTGACAACGATAATCATTACTTCGCTTCCACAATCATATATAATCATTATAACGATAATGCAGTTACTTCTTGAAGACTAGATCGATTTTAAAGAAAATGATGGACTAAATGCTACAAGAATTTTCCAGAATATGTATGTTGTTATTCACTAAGCATTGCCTTTTCTGACACAAAGGCAGTGGCATCCATAGGGGAGGGGCTAAGAGGATGCTGTCCCCGGGCATCCACTTTAAGGGGCATCCAATCAAATAGAGAAATATAATCGGACACAAATTATCCTATTATTACGTTCAGTTTAGGATTTTTCATATAACCAATGTGGAAATTCATGTGTAATTTGAATAAAACCTATATCATAAATTTACATCGGTTTCGTATTTTTTCAAATACTATTTTTTGTGGGGGTGAATAAAATTTAGCAGTAAGTCCGGTGCATCATAAAATCTCTGCACTTAGGTTGATTACAGTACTTGCTGTTACTATGTGGTCACCCATGAATATACTTAAACTCTTCGTTGCTTAACGTCGGGAAGCTGCCCGAAACCAGTATATATAAGTGCAATTAGACAATCAGTCGTCCATACTAATACAACCAATAGAATATAATCAGATATTATTTATCACCAAATTCTACAGAATTGAAACTCCAAGACCAAACATCAACTGAAATGACCCTCATAAGAAATAGCCCAGTCAATAGAACTTAGAATACGCTGAGGGAATTCTCCGCAGAAAGTTAAGACCCCCACACCAACAAAAAATTGAAAAAAAAAAAAAATAAAAAAATAAAATAAATAAAAAAGGCGAAATGGGTAGGACAATAAACTGCATCTGATGAAGAGGTTCCAGTTCTGGGAAGCTCTGGGGAGTATGAAAAAATCCTTCATTGCCATTACTCACGATTTCTCTCTGTTCCGGATGTGGCAGTAGCAGTGGTAGTCGTTATGTCATAATGACGATTTTGGGCTTATATGGTGAGAAACCAGCAAAACCACTGGAGCTGAAATAAAGAATAAAAGAAGGGAGAGAAAAAAAAAGGGGAGAGCAGAAGTAATGGAAGAAGAAAATATATTTTAAAAACCCATAAATCTTTAAAAAGAATAATACAAAACGAAACCCCAACTATCTATGGGTAAAACATATCTGTTTGCAAATTATTTGGATTAGACAGAAGTACTTGATACTGTATAAACGTGTGTAAATTATTTCTGTTAAGAATAGTTACTTAGTGCTATAATAGTTTAATAAGTATGATTCCCATGACGGAAGAAGGTACCATACTGGTCCTTTAAGAGTTCAATCCCAGCACGCATGACCTCACAATTGTTTACAACATTTCGATTTTGCAGGCGGGATTTGAGGAAAAGGAAGAAATCTGATGGAGCTAATTCTGGTGAATAAGGAAGATGAAGTAGTAATTCAAAGTCACTGTTGACTTTTTCATGTACTGCAAACTGAGCAGTGTGAACTGGTGTGTTATCCTGAAGCAAGAGCACATCTACCCTCAGCTTTCCTCTGTGTTTCAACTTGATTGCTTCCTTCAGTTGTCTTAATATCGATGTATTGTACTGTTCATTAATAGTTTTTCCTTTTTCATGAAGTCTATCATGATTACGCCTTTAAAATAAAACAGAAGCCATTTCCTTTCCATCAGACGCTGTGTGTTTGAACTTCTTCAGGGTAAAGTGTTTTTACTGTTTGCTTTGAGTCAAGTTCGAAACGGTTGAACCAGGTTTCATCTTGAGTTACTAAACTGTTGGAAATATTTAGGGTTAGCTTGGAAGCGAGTCAGAAGTGTCTGGGGGCAGAATTTTTTGGGCCCATATTTAAGTCTGAGAGGGTGCGTGTATGTGAGAGAGGGAGAGAGATATGGCTATCCATGCTGTCAGCGGATCTGATTAATATATATATTATATATATATATATATATATATATATATATATATATATATGCATGATGGTTTGTATAATAGGGGTAAGTGGTCGTACAACTAAGTAATGTGGGAGGTGCTACTTTTAGGATTTGTTTGGAAAGGAACCAGCATTCTTGTGTGTTTCCCACAGTTTTTTTCTCTAAGCGTTTCTTTAGAGTCCCTGTGGAGGCGCGTGGTTTAATGGTTACCGTCATAGGAAATGGACAGGACGAGATGAGTTCAATTCCTAGACGAGGCTGATGGCATTTAACATAGCGCTAATACTCTTGGGAAAAGTATGAATCCACATAATCCTCCAGATATGGGCTATTTTCCCTTGGTTTGCCAACCAGTTTTAGAGAAGAGAAATCTCTGAATTCAGACCTGTTAATATCAGCATCGAAATTGACCTTGTGTCATATCTAGATGAGGGTTTGGTAAATATATGTACCAGTGGTTTTGGTTTTGTTTAAGAATCGAGATTAACCACTAACTCGAAATTAAAACATTTTAGGTTAGTTGTTCTCACGAAGACGTGTTAATGAGCATTTAACAATTTTCAGGCGATGGAAAATTGTATTTGTATTTGAATTCTAATTGACAGACATATTTGTTGAATATTCGTATGATAAAATAATATGAATACGTCAATGTCAAAAAGTGTAAATACGTAAAAATCTCTTTTATAATTTTATGCAATTTCGGTTTCAAAGTATCAGCACTCTAATCTTTCATAGGGAATAATACCTAATAATACCCATTTTGATTTTATAATGTTTCGCTAGAAATAATAAATCCTTTTATTTATAGTTTAAGAGAAAATCAACTTTTTATTTTCAAAAAAGTCAGGTGTGTACGTACTTTTAGGCGATACTGTATCCGGTTACTATGGTTACTAACGTTTAAATACATGCAGAGATGATGATTCTTTAAAATGACTTTTAAATGATGGTAGAGATGATGATTCGAATGATTGCTATGGAAATGAATTTGGAAATAGTTGTCATGCAGTAATTATGATGATGATGATGATGATGAAGATGAAGATGAGGAAGATGATAGTGAAGCAGTTATGAAGATGATGATGATTGTGGTGAAGATGTGGCGGTAGCAGTGGTAGTCGTTATGACTTGAGCAATCTTTGTCATAATGACGATTTTGGACTTATATGGTGAAAAACCAGCAAAACCACTGGAGCTGAAATAAAGAATAAAAGAAGGGAGAGAAAAAAAGGGGGGAGCAGAAGAAAATATTTAAAAAAAAACCAAAAAAACTTTAAAAAGAATGATAAAAAAAAACAAAACCCCAAACTTATAATGGGCGAATCAGTTGCTTTGTAGGAAATGGGTTGGAGATTTTATCTTTGAGTTTCAAAAAAAAAATCCTTGCAGAACATTGGCCAGGCAGGAGCCAACCGTACAAAGCGATAAGAACCACACATTCGTCGACAAATATCGATATCACCTCCCTCACTGCATTATTCACCGCTTCACACATATCTGCCTTTCTTTTGTCTTTTTTTTTTAAAGAAATCTGTTTCCTCTTCCTTCCACTCCATTTAGCCTTTTCTACCATTCCCCTTACCCCCATGCTACCCCATCTCGCCTGTTTCCTTCGCAGAATTCTTTATTTTGATTTTTCTATCATTGTCTTTGCCTTCTTTCTCTTGACGATTTTGACGCATTTTCTCTCCTTACTATTACACTCTTATTCTATTGTTTTTTTTTTCATTCTATTCCTCTCATTCTTTTTATCTCTAATTCTATTCCTCTCTCTGTTCTTCACTTATTCTATTGTCTTCTTATTCTATTCCTCTCTTAATCTATCCCACTCTTTATCTAATCCCACTTATTATCTTCCTCTTTTGTTGTCTTTCCCTCTTCTTTTTTATTCTATACCTCTCTTAATCTATTCCTCTTTCTCTCTTATTCTGTTCTTTTATTCTATCCTTCTCTTATTCTATTCCTCTAATATACTCTTCTCCCTTATTCTCTTTCTCTTTTATTCTCTTCTCCCTTATTCTCTTTCCCTCTTATTCTATTCCTCTTTTATTCTGTCCTCCTCTTATTCTATTCATCTCTTATTCTAATATTCTCTTATTCTATTTCTCACGAATTTGCTTTCTCTCTTAACCTTTTTCTCTCTCATTCCTCTCTTTCTCTCTAATTTTCTTTCTCTCTTTTTCTCTCTCTTCTCTTCTATTTATGTTTCATTCTATTCTTCTCTTATTCTATTCCTATTTCATTCCCTCCCTCTCTTATTTATCCCACTCTTATTCTGTTTCTTACTTAATCTATTTCTTTTTGTATTCTATTCCTTCTAAAAGATTGGAAAGAAAGTTCAGACATTTGTTTTATGGTAACTTTAAAGGTTTTTTTCTTATATAAGGCACTACACGATCCGTAAAACCGTTGGTTCTATCAACGGTCTATAAGGATAGTTACGTTTTTAACCCGGGAAAAAGCAAAGGATTCTAATCTGCATTTCATCACTATCTCCGTTCTGTCGAGAATTTGGAGAATTTACAATAACGTTCAGAGTTGATATAGAATCCCAGAAAATCATTATTCATTTGCAACTTGGACAGGAAGTCTATTTATTCTTTGATTTGGAACATTCTAAGTGCATTTCCCTTAACAAAATCTTGCTATGGTATATCCTTTTGCTGATCACACGCACACACGCACACACATACACACACATATATATATGTATATATACACGCACACACATATATGTGTATATATACACGTACACACTCATATATGTGTATATATACACGTACACACCCCTCAGGCAATATGTTTCAAAAATCTAAAAATCTATTTTGTACTAGTACTATTAATAGAATTAACTACGAAACCGGTGATAATATTCTTAAATGCCTAACCTAAAATAAAACAATTTTTATTCTACATTCAGTTTGCCTATCGCATCACACATTTACCCCCCCCCCAACAAAAAATAAAGAATAAACTGCTCGGGTTAGTTAGCGTCACCTTACAGACACAAACAATACAATTGATACAAACAATGATAACCTCTTTAAATCCTCCTTGATAATAGTTCAAAGGCGAACCGAAAGTATTCGGACTAATAAATCTTTACGTTGTTTTTTTTTATAAATATTTTTCGAGATGATAATATCAAAAACATCATTAGAAAGATTGAAAATAGAAGATATATATATATATATATATATATATATATATATAATATATATATATGTGTGTGTGTGTGTGTGTGTGTGTGTGTGTGTGTGTGAAATTTACCAGTTTTCTGGAGATAAAAAAATTGTACTTGTATTTGAATTCTTATTGACATACATTTCACTATTCAGAGAAAGGTGTCGAAGGGGCGTCAGGATCTATACAATCTCTTATTCACCTAAAATCCACTGGCCCTGTCGGCTGGGGCCGTAGAATACGCTGACTCTAATTCTGCAGAGAGGTAAGACCCTCCCAATGGCGCCACCTATGGGCCAAGTGTAGCAACCAGTGATGATTAAGGACGAAATCCTGGTGGCTGATCTGCCCATTACATGCAACTCAACTTTCATTAACTGTTCAGCCACTAAGATTCCATCCTTAAGCATCACGGTCAACAGGTGGCCCCATTGGACGGATTTTACCCCTCTTCAGATGTGGAGTCTGCGTATTCTACAAACCCAACCGACAAGGGGAAGTTTCAATGGTATAGAATTTGGTAAATGATACCCAATAATATCCACTTGGTTTTATTGATATGGATAACTAATTGTCAAATGACACCAAAATTACTGGTTCCTAGCAGCTTCCCTTATGCACAGGATACATTCAGGGCTGTTAAAGATAGTGGTATAAGAATGGTGCAAAGTTATGTGTACTTTGAATATACAAAACTCCGACGAAGGTTGACAGACAAAACATTTAATATATACAGCATATGGATATGACGAGATACAAAGTACATAGGTAAAAGGGTACATAAACAAAAAGTACATAAATAAAGATGAAGACACATTCATGAATGGTACAAGATAACATATAAAAGTACAGACATGAGACTAGGGATAGTCCATACTGTGTGAAGAACTTACAGTAATGTAAGTGGGGCCAAAAGCCCCAACGAGAAGGAGTAGACCGTGTCTACTCCATGTGGCTCGTAGTAACCTGGGCAGGAAAAGAGGCCGAAAGGATTTGAACCCGGCGCTTAAATACTATAGCCCCCTAGCGGGCACCAGCAAACTAAACCGGGCAGACAACTCTCCCAGGCAAATACAGAACTAACGCTACAGGGGTATAAGGATTAAAGAATAAAAGAATATATAAAGAATTTAAGGTGGTTATAACTGCAGTAGCTAATACCACTTCTTATAATACGTTGGGGGGGGGCTCAGAAAAGCCTCCGAACCAGGTAAATATATACAACAAATTCCAACAAAGAGATACATAACAAAATACAGACTTTATTGTCTGAGCAACATTCAACATACAATACAAGACAGCTACAACGAAAGTCCTAAAGAAAAAAAAAGTCCTTGGAGAGTCAAGAGTTAAACGAAGAGATGAAATTCCTACAGTAAAATGTTACCACTTACTCCGTACAGGACCACGTGGTGGTCACCTCAATGTAGACATGTGAGTGTAAGAAGGCACGCGTGTTACACGGCTATTCACAAGGCTGGTGAGCCGGACACCTCTTTGGAGAAAATAAATGGGAGCCACGTAAAGGCACACGTATAAGCCTGTAGTTGGGGTGGGGTAAGGCTCCCCTAAGTCCTAATGGACAGAGACACAACTAGTGCATTTTTAGGAGATCCCCGATCGAAGAGAGTGAGATTTTTTTCCCGGGGCTGTGTTCAAATAGCCATAATGCAACGCTCCCTAGTGGCAAACCATGGCGGAAAGGGAAGAAAAACTCTTTGACAATCTCAGCCCCATCAAAACAAGGGAAGATAATCGTTACAGGGGTATGAAAAAATTGTACTATGGCTTAAGGTTAGTCTAATTAGTAAAAATTAACAGTTAACTGGAGACCTGCGATTAACATTCTGAACGTGACAAAGATTCAACATTTGTTTAGAAGATTTTTGTGTCAATATTTCTTTTAACCACAAGACGATCAGAGGACAAAGCAACACGTTAAAAGCGTTATTTGTTTTTCAGTTATCAATATTTCAACATTTTATTCAGCAAACAACATTTCCCTTTTTCCCCAGCAATCGTTTTATGTTATCTTTTCTCCTTGTCTCTTATCTAAACAGGCTAAAATAGTTTTGAAGCAATTTTTGTAATTGCTTTTCCTGTCACTGTTACAAGTTTACAAATATTATCTTTCTTCCGCCTTCTTTGTCAAAGCTTTCAGCTCTTTCTTTCTTTCTCTCTTTCTTTCTTTCTTTCTTTCTTGCTTTCTTTCTTCATTCTTTTCTTTCTTTAACCCTTTCTTTCTTTTGTTTCTCGCCCATAGCTGCCATTATCCTTGCAACATGGAATTTAAAGCAACTCTTCCTTTCTGGTGGCATAATAGTTAATCGGTTATTTGGTTTAATGGCATATCAAACCTTGTGGGTTATTTAGTGCCAATTCTTGTTTTTTACTGATATGATTTGTTTATAAAAATAATTTTCATTAACTTCATGAGTTCTATTAAATACTGGTGGTTGACCATCAGCCATCGGATTCTAGCATCTATCTGGTAAAAGAGTTAAAAGTTTAGCAAATTTAACAATCTTTTTCAATCTTTACTAGTACAAAATAAAAAAACACCCTCCGGGCGATGTAAAAATAGATTTTTGAAATATATTGCCTGAAGGGTCGGAGTAAAAAATTCAATGTCAGCGAGTTTGTACCCTAAGTAAGTAAAATCATCAAATTCATTAAAGGATTAAAAAATAAAACAATTTGAAATGTAAACTTTAAATATGTATTAAAATAAAACAAACTATATATAGATATATAATACCAGTCATGTATTTATTAAAACTTGTTTTAAAAAACAATGAGGACTGTCTAATGTTGCATATTCAAATTTTGAGTGTATTTATTCTATGTTATGACGATTTGGGGTAATGTGACGTAAGCAGTGACGTAATTTTTGTTACAGACAAAAACCGGAAGCGAATTTCCATTATCAATAGATTTCAATTATTATTTTGCTCGTGATTGATAGTTGGTATTTTACAGCATATCAATCCTTGGAGGTTATTTAATGCCAAATTCTGATTATACATAACTATTTACGAACCCTTCCGTACGAGCAGGATGTGACACAAGGTCAATTTCCGTTCAGGATTTGAACTCGCGTCGCCGAGTCCATTTCTTATGACTCTAGCCATTACAGCACACGCCTCCACACACACACACACACACACACATACACATACACATACACGCACACATACACACACATATGCACATGCAAACGCATATATATATATATGTGTATATGACTTATTTAACTTCATGTGTATAGATAAATTTGTAGAAGTACTTTTCATTGACTTCAAGTGTATAAATAAACACTGATAGTTGACCCTCAACCACAGCCTTCTAGCACCTATATGATAAAAGAGTATTAGGTATTTAACACCAGAGCAATTTGAAGAATATAGTCAGGACATTCATTGAGGACTTATGGTTTGACATGACAAACCGATTGATCGGATGGGGCCTCTCCGACCGCCCGTAAAGCACAGATACGAGCCGAAGTGGCGCGTTGCATGTCACGGGACCACTTAGTATCCAGTCAGAGACTGCTCATCCATCACAATCCAGTCCTCTGACATTACGGTTCGCCACCCAGGGCCAACATTTGGAAGCATTGGAGGGTTGTACCCCTCTGTAGAAATGCAGTCGTCGTATTCTACAGCCTTAGCCGATACGGTGGTTGTATAATGGCTAGCAAGTAAGTGCATGTACTTCTCAACCCCTCCACCATGAGCAGAATGGGATACAAGGTAATTTCAAGTACCTGTTAGAATATTTTTGATATATAAGATGTGCTGGAGCCCACCACTTAACCCTATCGACTTTGCTTCTGACCCTCGTATTTAATGATGCTGATAAATGTTTACTCACAGTTATATGGTTTAAAGTATTCCTTCCTAGTAGCAATGATTTTCACACGGAGGACTAAGACCCACCATTGATCTATCTATTGGTTATGGGTGAATGGGTTCGCTGGGGTTGAGTCCGTACCTCTTCTCTTCCTCAACAATATCGTGATGACTTAATTAGTGTAATGGGTGGGGATTTTAGGATTTAGATTTCGATGGGGGGGGGATTCATAATTTCGTGACAAGCATACCTTATTATTTTGATCGATCGATGTAGGCAAGGTGAAGACTTCACGATCAATCTATAACCGAGTGCAATTTTAATTGGCATAAATATCGAACTTTGCACACATATCTATCTATTTATTTTTATATATATATATATATATGTCTATTTACCTATTACAATCATCATCATCATCATCATCATCATCATCACAAACACCACCACCACTACCACCACCACCATATGCACATTCCAAGCAGGTGATCTCTCACTATTCGATCTTAACAAAAACATCTATCTATCTATCTATCTATCTATCTATCTATCTATCTATCTATAACTTATACTGTTCATATCTATCTATCTATCTATCTATCTATGTAAAGAAAATGTTTTCAAATATACAACAGACACAGGATGTAACGATCCAAGGAAAAATTTTATATGCCTATACTTAAGTATTTCGGTTTATGATAAACCATCATCAGGACAATGCAAAATAAATTGTGTAAGGGTGAAAAATGGTAAAACATTAATAATAGCAACAGCTGTAGGAGGAGAAGGCGGAGAAGGAAGAGGGGTCTATCTATCTATCTATCTATCTATCTATCTATCTATCTATCTCTTATACTGTTCATATCTATCTATCTATTTATCTATATCTTATACTGTTCATATTTATCTATCTATCTATATTTTAAATTTATCATCATCACTAAATGTGCACATTTTCTCACTGATGATCTCTTTTAAAATTTAACACGAATCCCTGTCTGTCTGTCTGTCTGTCTAGCTCTCATCATGATCATGATCATGATCATGATCATGTGCTCATTCCTCTCGAGTGATATCTTTTCGAACTTAACAAATATCTATCTATCTATCTATCTATCTATCTATATTGTTCATCCCCACATATGCCCATTCTTTCGCGAGATTTTTTTTCTTACTTCTCAACTGGGTAATGGCCCTAATCAGTATTCTTTTTATAAATACACACGTAAATTTATGCACCAATAAAAACAAATCCAGAATCAATTCCAATAAAGACTAGATTTAGAAGAAGAGAAAATACCCAGCATCGGGTATCATGCCCATTGCTGTTGCGGTGCCCGAGTTGTTATAGTAAACGAGTCATGTCAAGTAGATTCGATTTTCCCAATCCTTCTACCCAAAAAAGTCATTCTGGTTTTCATAATTTAATTTCACATCTATCTAGTTTACAGTCAGCTGCCTTTTCGTCACACCAATTAACATTAATAATAGCAACAGTAGTAGGAGGAGAAGGGGGAAAAGAAAGAGGGGATTTATCTATTTGCTCGTGTTGCTTGTGGAAAATAACTTCTAATATCATCCTCATCATCATCATCATCATCATCATCATGTAGCGCTGTCAACACGGATTCCAATGATTCTCTCTCACCCCCCATCCCTATCAGTCATCGCTCCTGGGAGGTCTTCCACATGGTATCCAGTTTCCCAACATGATTTTGGTGTAGTTTTTTGTGTAGGTGTCCACAGAAGACCGTCATTTAAGAGTAAGTCTTTATTTCTCTAGCAGTCTTGAGTGTTTTGTTCCTTATTTGGATGGTTAGTGTGATAGGAGGTTAGTGGCCGTACAGCTGATTTTTTTGGTGTACAGGAATTGTTCAAGACAGAACGCAGCAGTTCAGTTCACATCTAGTTTTTTTCCCCTAAGAGATTTGCCATGGACTACCCAGCCACGAGAATTCCGTCCATAAGCATCACAGGCCGCCATCCACTACAACAGATGGCTCCATTGGGGGGGGGGTACCTTACTGGAGTGGTGAAGTTGGTGTATTCTACAGCCCCAGCCGACAGGCCGGCTCGTTGTTTGTGCTTTCTCAGATCTAAAATCGATGATTGATTTTACTGTTATGATTGCAGAAAAACGTGATTGATTAATTTTAATGGCATGTCCACGACGGCCAATTCATGATTAAAATACCAGTCCCTTTAGGGTTAAGCAGTGATGAGACAGCTCAATCCTTAAATGGGAGGTGCGCTTAACGTAACGATTATTGCCACAAGAAATAGAATCGGTGATCCGAGTCATCCTGGATGAGTCTATTTGCCTCTCCCTTTGAAGTGCGTGGTGTAATGGTTAGAATCGTATGAAATGGAATCGTCGACCGAGTTCAATTCCTGGACAAAGCTGCTGCATTTCACATTGCGGTAATACCCTTGGGAAAGTTATGAATCCAATTCTCCCTCCAGCTCTGGGCAAATACCAAGGCAGATTGAGTTCTTTAACCATGGCTATGTGACCAGTCTAGGAGAAGGAAAACTCTGAATTCAAACCTATTAAACTCCGCTTAAGAAATTTTACCTTGTGTCGCATCCTGCTCGTGCGGAGGGGTTGGTAAATATATATTTGCCTCTCACTTCGCGGTAATGCACTTGCGAAAGGCTTGACTCTATCTCTTCTCTCACGGATATGAACAAATACTAGGGCAGGCTGGGTTCTTTAGCTTTGGTAAGGCAACCAGTCTACGAGAAAGAAAACCCTGAGTTGACATGTCATTAAAATCAATCAATCAATCAATCAACCAAAAATAGTTCACATGTTATTTTTCCTTGCACTATTTCACCTTACGAAAGTTTTCGTACAAATGTTCTACTTTCGCATTAATATTCCATCCTTTGCCACTAAAGCTACGTCCATTTTCTTTCTATTACCCTGCTAATTTTCCAAAACCTCTGACACTCCCGACCAATCATTTAAACAGCTTTGTCTACCGCGTCTCGAAAACAAAAAAAAATCCTCTAAATTTAAAGATGGCCAGCTTCTTCTTCTTCTTCTTCTTCTTCTTCTTCTTCTTCTTCTTCTTCTTCTTCTTCTTCTTCTTCTTCTTCTTCCCTCACACACTTTTCACCAAAGTGCCGAGGTCGATTGCCATTTCCCTCCTCATCAGGGTCATTTCCCGAGCTAGATAGCCTCGCTTCGATCCGATAATAAAATTACCCCGTTCCCCTAATTATTCGCCCGCTTTGACTGCCACCATCAAAGTGTCGAGATAAAAAGGGAATTATTGTAGAGGCCGGTGATTAATTTCCTTGTCATAACAGGCTGGTTAGGCGTAGAACGGTAGAGATGAAGAAAGATGGAAAACATGTGTTTCAATGACCGTGAAGAAACAACAAAAGACAGCAGTGGAGAGAAGCGGGAAAATATGCAGAGAAAAATAATGGGAGACAAAAAAAAAGAAAAAAGAAAAAAGAAAAAGATTATTGCGGGGCTATTCATAAGTACAACTATTTATTCTAATATATTGGCTCTCAGAGTCGCAGGTCACATTCCTTCTCTTGATGTCCCGGATTCAATTCCTTCCTCCATCTTGTTTTTTAAGTATTTTTATCACTATTATATTTACAGTAGTAATTATAATTCATTTCCATATATGAATTAAGCTTATGAAATGTCCCATGTCAGCGGGGATTAGAATACGCTCACTGTATCCTGTTGCTGAGTGATAAAAGACACCCCAAAAGTGGGTGTCCTGGGCACAGCACTAAACTGCATCTGATAGTGAGGCTCCCGTTCTGTAGAACACAGGAGTGTAGAGTACATCTTCATTGCCATTACTCCCAGAGCTAAGAACAATCCTAAAAGGCGTGTCCGGGTCATAAACTGCATCTGATAGTAAGGGTTCATTTCTCGAGATCAGAGGAGTATAGAGTATGACTTCATTGCTATTACTCCCAGGTCCACTCTGAACCGGGGTGTCAGTACCTGTTAGAGCACATTCTATGGGTTTAAATAAATTTGTTTAAAAATCATTCGTATTGGAAATAAAAATTTTAAGAAGCAACTACGCAAAAGGTGTATATATGAATGTACAATGAACACATTTTCCTAACCTCTAGGCATAGAATAACCCTAGACGTTTTGACATGTTAAAATCAATCAATCATTCATAAGCTTATACAAATTCAATATTATGGAGGCGCGTGGTCAGAGTTGTTAGAAATTGACTCGTCAACCCGAGTTCAATTCCTGGACGAAGCTGTTTGCAGTTCACATGGCGCTAATACCCTTGGAAAAGGTATGAATCCAATTCTCCCTTCAGCTATGGATAAACAGCAGGGCTTACTTGGCTTTTTAACTATGGCTAGGTAACCAGTCTAGGAGAAGGAAAACTCTGAATTCACACCTGTTAAACTCCGCTTAAGAAATTAACCTTGTGTCGCATCCTGCTTGTACGGAGGGGGTTGGTAAATATATATACAAATTCGATATCAGCGCGTGGTTATAGTTCGTACAGAGTTATCTCCTCCCACCTATCCCCGTCTCTCTCTCTCTCTCTCTCTCTCTCCCTGTCTCCCTCCATTCTTCTTGGTTATGCTTAATTCATCAAGGCAGTATTGGTCATTCTTATTCAGAAGACACAAGTTTTAATTTTCCCAGAAATTTTCGGAACTGAGAAAAAAAAAGAAGAGGTAAATTATTATTAATTTTGTCAAATTTTAATGCTTCTAACTTTCGAAAAAAAACTTTTTTGTTTGCTTCTTATATCAGTCCAAATTCAGTTACTTTTTTCCTCTAAATACTTCAGTATAATTCATAGGAAAATATCCTTGAATATGACCATGTTCTTCTACTTTATCTATAACCCTTCCTCTTCCCTTCATGCATAAATCAATTGCCTAAATTGATATGCCTAAGTTTATATTGAAAAAAAAAGGGTTATTTTATTACTGTCCTAAAATGTCTTTCCACGATTGTTACCTCTCCACCCCCCTTTGATACTAATCTAGGACACGTGGACTTATTCTAAGTTAAAACTTAGATTTCTCGTAGCGCCCTTCCGCCCCATGTTTTTTTTTGGTGGGGAGAACAGTTCTAGGCAGGAATTTACATGCCCAAAAGCTTAGAAGAGACTAGAAGAACTGGGAATCAGAGGAACAGTTGAGACCATCCAGACAACAGCATTGTTAAAATCAGCTGGAATACTAAGGAAGGTGCTGGAGAACTGAGGAGACTTGTCACTCAAACTCCAGTGAAAGACCATCAGCTAATGCTGGTGTGAAAAACTAATAATAATAATAATAATAATAATAATAATAATAATAATAATAATAATAATAGCAGTAGCAGCAGCAGCAGCAGCATATATTCAATAAAAAAAGAAATAAATCACCAAAGTAGAATCAGGTCAGTTCGATGTCAAACGGCTCAAATTCATCAACTGGTTCCCCAGTTGAGTTCAGCCATGTTTAATATCAGTCTTGTGACGAGGGAAGACCTGCTGCACGGGCCAATGTAGATCTTCCATATGACCTTGACCAAGCCATGTGCCAAGGTGACTGGGTCTTGCAAGACTGAACGATGCAATAAAAGATACAAAAAATAAATAAAAGCAAAACAAAAACAAAGCAATATTTTTATGACTACTATATCAAAACCAACAGTGTCACCGTAAAAACGTCTGACAAATGAGATTACCCTCCCTCAACCCACACTACTACTACTACTACTACTACTACTACTACTACTATTAATAATAATAATAATAATAATAATAATAATATATTTAATAAAATAAAAATCACTAAGTATAATCAAATCAGTTTAATGTCAGACGTATGAAATTCATCAACTTCTTTCCCAATTAATCCAAGACATATTTTTATTCAACATCGGTATCGTGAAGCGGGGGAGGGGCTACTGCACGTTGAAATGTTGATTTTCTATACAACTCTCTCCAGGCCTGTGCCGGGATCACGGAGCCTTGTGAGACTGAAGGATGATTTAAGAAGAAAAAAAACAAAAAACAAAAAAAAAAAGAAGCAAAACAACAAAATAAAGCAAACAAAAAGCCCCCCCACCACCACAAAAAAGCAAAAGCAATATTTTTTAGGATTTCTATATAAAAACTAACAGTGTCACCGTACAAAACGCGTGACGAATGAGATTATGCTCCCACTACCCACACTAGTACTACAAATAATGATGATGATGATGATATTAATAATAATAATTTATATATAATATATATATATATATATATATATATATATATATATATATTAAATAAAAAGAAAAGACAAATCACCAAAGAGAATCAAATCAATTCGATGTCAGACGCATCAAATTCATCAAATTGTTCCCCAATTGATTCTAGACATATCTTATTTATAGGTCATTGGCAATAAGTGTCTGCTTTTCTCGGCATCTGACCCCCGCAGGAGCGTCGATTCACGCCACAAAAGCCGAGGAATGGCAGCAATAGAAATGACTCACGACCAAACCCGCCCAGAACTCAGCTATCATATCCAACGTGCAATCGCCATTTTTTATTCATATTGCGCTATATTCAATTCTTCTTTGTTCTTTGTTTATCTCTCTTTCAATTCGTTCATTAATTCGCTTAGAATCCTTACTTTCCCTCTTTTTATTCTTTCTTCTTTCTTTTTTTGGTCGTTTACCTTATTTTCTCTTCTCATTTTCTCATCCGTTTTGTTTTTCTCTATATTTCCTTTTTCAATATTTTGTTCTCTCTCATCGTTGACTAATGGGTTAGGACTTAGTGAAAGAAAACAGATGAAGATATATCGTGCAGTTTCAATCTGAATCCTTTCCTGGCATGTGATAAGCAACACTGGTTAAATGAAGGATCTGTATTTGCTTCTCACTCAACCCTCTGTCGCAGATGACTTTGATCTAGTGCGAACAAAATATTACCAAGCAATTCATTTTAAAGAACTTTTCACAAAAGTTAGACCATCCAGGATTTTACAATTAGTAAAAATACTCATAAATTAAATAAAATTTAATTCAAATTTTTTAAATTCCCCACAAACATTAAAAATTAAAATTCCACCTAACTTTATTTCAAATATATTCTCTAACCGTCTTCTTGCTTTTCAAATTCCGTCGCAGACGACGATGACATCAACATCACTATTCTCTATCGCTGTGAAACGTTTCTGAAAAATTTTAAAAATTCTTTTTTCGAACACTTCAAAATTCTCCGTATTTTGATCGCTTTAATTTCAAACACCAAACATTTTACTCTGACGAAGGCCGTTATTCTTTGTATACTTAAAGATTTTATAGTTTTCTACTATTGTTATTTTATTTCATATTTAAAATAATAATAAATAAAATACATGTGTACATGAACAAACTCCTGGCCGAAACACGTGTTAGTAAAATACATCTATTTTATCCATTCCACATTTTCTTTCCTTTGTTTATTTTTCCTTTCAACATACCGTCGGATTCGCTTCCATTTTCAACTTAAACACACACACACACACACACACACACACACACACATATATATATATATATATATATATATATATTTGTTTTTCACCGAACTATTACAAGGAATCCAAAACTTAGTTGGCATTAAATGACCCACCGAGGTTGATATGCCGTAAAACAAAACAAACAAACAAACTCTATTTTCTTCTTATTTCTTTCTTTTTTTTTTTTAATTCTATTTTTATTTTCAAGTGTTTAAAATACCTTTTAACACTTTTCTTCTGCCCATTTTAGTAATAATTACGGTCAAATCATGCTGAAAGCTCCAGTTACTGTTAGAACACCAAAGTTAAGCAGCAATGAGCGTGTTCAATACTTAATTGGATGACCACGTTATCAACCTGGGTCTTTTGTTTATCGAAATGCTTTGATTCGGTATAAGATGCCTCGAAAATGGTTGATATGCCGTAAAAACAAAACGACCATAAATAATACTTAAAACAGTTTTTAGACTGCTGTTCTTAATTCTTGGTTTTCTTAATTTTAAAACATTTTTTTCAACTAATTCCTTTTTCTTCGTCTTTCATTCGTTCATTCGTTCATTCGTTTGTTCCTTCGTTCCTTCATTCCTTCTTTTTTTTCCTTCAGTTTTAGGTCTGACCTTATGTTTTGCACAATCTTTTTCATTTTTTATTTAGGATCATTTAAGCCATCATTTGACTGATTCTTTTTCTTTTAATTATTCGTTCCCTATTTCCTTCCTTCTTTTCTTCTTTTTCTTTTTTATTTTGGAAACTGATCTTTAATTGTTTTGAACTATCATTTTAAAAAAAAATTATTGCTTCAATTTATTTCATTTTCTATTTTGAATCATTATATTAACTCATTCTTTTTTTTTAAAAAACTTTTCGTTCATTCTTTCTCCCTCTTTCTCCATCATTTATAGCACTCATGTTTCTTTGGTTTGTATAATCTTTTTTTCTTTCTTTTAAAAAAAAAATTGAACCGTTATTTAACTCTTTCATTTAATTTTTTTTTATTCGTCCCGTCTTTCCTTCCTTTCTTTCCTTCTTTCACTTTTTTTTAGTTATAGTAGTAATTTCTTGTTTATTGCTTTTCACCATCTTCAAAAATCGTTATTTAAACTCATTCATTTGCTCTTTCATTCCTGTATATATTCTGTCCATTTTTTCTCAAAGGATAAAAAAGATTATATATTTGCAGTATATCAAATAGAGGGGCAACAACTCAGTAACCTAACATCAAAATGAATAAAAATAATAAAAGCATAAATAAAATCTATAAAGGTTGTAAAAATAAAATGGAGATAAATATACAAAAAATCTGTAAAATAACAGATAAGAAAAAAAGGAAAGGCTCTCAAAATGCAAAGAATTTTTTTTATTTATCTATTTATTTCAGACTCCAAATCAATCATTTATTGATTTGTGCATAAATGACTCAGCTAAAAGACACCTCTTTGCTACTCTATGTCTTTTCTACACAAGTAGAATAAAAAAAATAACAATCCTATAAATTAATTAACAAATAAAATAAATAATTACTTTTAGTAAAAA
The DNA here is from genome assembly GCA_023376005.1 of Doryteuthis pealeii. Taxonomy (NCBI): domain Eukaryota; kingdom Metazoa; phylum Mollusca; class Cephalopoda; order Myopsida; family Loliginidae; genus Doryteuthis; species Doryteuthis pealeii. The sequence goes on along the minus strand of CM042148.1, from coordinate 34,151,318 downwards.
CATAAAAAAGAAACAAAAAAAAAAAAACAAACACTGAATGTTTTTCTATTCTGCAATGAGTCAAAGGTAAAGAAGCTTAAAAGGTCTATGTCCCTCGCATTAATTCTAAATAGTGAGCAGGTCTTGTTTTTTTTTTTTTTCTGTTTCCTACTCTGTTATTGGCCTCTTGCTTTTCAGCTCTAAAAACATAAAAATTCTGGGCTGCAATTAAACCGCCCACTTTTGTAATTTATGGGATCTTTTTTTCTTTCTTTTAATTACACAAAGCACAAAGGGAGAGGCTTCGTGACAATCTAGGAAAAGAGCACTACACAACAGTTTACTCTTCACAGTGGTAAATAGGTTATTTACTGATGATGATTTGACGATAAGAGACAGGGACGTCAAGATTAAACAGTTTGTTTGTTTTGTTTTGTTTTACGGCATATCAACCTCAGTGGGTCATTTAATGCCGATAAAGTTTTGAAATAAATCAATTCTTAATGGATAATACAATTTTTTTATAAATACATTTTTCTATTTAACCCATAGATGGGACCCTAACAGGTACTACCACTCCGGGTCAGAGTGGACCAGGGAAGCAATGGTGATGAAGGGGTGCTCCACATTCCCCAAACCTCCAAAACTGGAACCTCACCATCAGATAGAGTTTAACGTCATTCCTAGGACATGTAGACCCGCAGCCACCACCTTCTAGCACCCATATGATAAAAAGGGGTTGGGGCTTGCCATGAGGGCAATAGGGTTGGGAAAATCATATAGGTGTTAGGGCTTGACGTGACCAGCCGATTGATCGGAGGGGGCCTCTCCGACCGCCCGTCTAGCCCAAGATAGGGCCAAAGTGGAGTATTGCATGTCATGAACTGCTCATCCACCTGGGCTCTATCCTTAAGCATCACAGGTCGCCACCCACGGCCAACAGGTGGCCCCATTGTGGGGGAGTCTTACCCCTCTGCATAGGTGCAGTCGGTGCATTCTAACGCCCCAGACGACAGGGCGGAAGATTAAACAGTGTAGCAAAAGACCGGAACTCTTTCCTGGTATAAATTTTGATGACCGCTAAGTTAAAATAACAGTAGACGATCCACGAATTATCTGGGTTCTTTATTGTAAAAAAGGGCTCTATTGTTGCATAATCTATGCGGTAGCATACATTATTGACAACACCCTGTAGCGAGAATGCAAAGAGCCCAAATGGAAAAATATAGACCGTTTGGGAACGTTGACCCCCAAAAGAGGGAATCTCGCAAATCAGGTGAGACTTAGTTAGGTAACCAGTTTCAGCAAAAATGTGACGCAGTGCAAACGTGTGACTGCGACGGTGACTCCCGCGCGGTGAGATGAGTTAGAAAATGGGCTAAAATAAAGCTTTATGAAAGTAGCAACAAATCTTGTTATTTATTTATGCATGACTTAAAAGAAGCCCTTATTTAGAAATAGCCAGACAAGAACACCGGCCAGAGAAGATAGAAGGAAGTAAAGAGAAAAGACTAGACGATCACAGACGACCCGAAAGAGAAGATAGAATGAAAAACAAGTAAGTAACACGAATCTATCTATTTGTTTGTCTCTTTCTATGTTGGTGCACTATCTCTCTCTCTCTCTCTCTTTCTCTCTCTCTCTCTCTCTCTCTCTCTCTCTCTCTCTATCATGCCAAGAACACTATTGTTTATATACCCACTACATGAGTATATAACACCTATGCTGAAACCCATGTCTGATTTTTGGAAGGAGGTATATATTCTAAACCAGGGTTTCTTAAAGTGGTCTACACAATATCCCTGGGGTCTATACAACAATTCAGAGGGTCTGTAAGTATTCGGGGTCTACGAGGGGGTCGGTCTATGGAAACAACTAAGCCTTCTTATTAATTAGAAGAAATTAATTCCACTTGAATCCTCGTGAACCTGCTCGTGTTGATATATTTTCAAAGGTTTAAGGCCAATGATTCATGAACTTATCAAAAGTCATCAGATTCACCCATCACATTAGGAAATGTGCTTCCTTGGTAAGTTATTAAGTTAATATTAAATATTTGTAGCTCTTTTTTTTACAGTTTATACTTACTTACTTTTTATTTTACGATTATTTTACAAATAAAAGTTTTACATAAATATTTGTGCAGAATTCATTAATTACATAATTGGTTGCAACAAAACAACTGCAAGGTGATCAGGGGTATAAAAAGGAGGAGGTCCATGATAGGTCAATCAAATTTTTGTCGAGGTCTACGGACTTAAAAGTTTGAGAAGCCTGTTCTAAACAAAGACATCAAGTATTATCTGCGTTATTTGGACTATTGTCCTCATCTTTATTGTTATTTGTACAACGTTTCGGCCGATATACCCTCCGGACTTCTTCAGGTATTTCTTGTCGGACTGTATTTCTTGTTGTACAAATAACAATAAAGATGAGGACAATAGTCCGATTAACGCAGATAATACTGATCATCAAGCCTCATCTCAAACATTCAGAGAAATAGACATCAAGATTAAGTTTTGTCGCGAAAGACCGGAAGTCATTCCAGATATAAATTTTGATGGTCTCTAGATCAAATAACAGTAGACGATCCACTAACAGTTTGGGTTCATGTAAAAAAGGTTCTATGACTCATTCCTGTATTTCGGAAGGACTGAACTATTCTAGACAAGGGCATCAAGATTAAACAGTGCAGCGAAAGACATTTTGATGGCCACTAAGCTTAAATAACAATAGACGATCCGCGAACTGCCTGGTTTCTTTCTTGAAAAAGCGGTCTATAATGAAACTATTCCAGAAGGAGTGAAATATCCAAGTCAGCATTTCATAGTTACCGTACATTATTTGTGTGTATATAATTACCAAATCCTCCACACGGGTAAGGAGTGATACAATGTTAATTTCTAAAGCGGAGTTTAACAGGTTTGAATTCAGAGTTTTCCTTTTCCTAAACTGGTTGCTTAACCATAGTTAAATAGTACAGTCTGTCCTACTATTTACCTATATCTGGAGGAATAATAGTTGGATTCATACCTTACTCAAGAGTATTAGCAGTATATGAAATACAAACAGCCTCGTCTAGGATTTAAACTCGTATTGCCGTGTTCATTTCCTACGACTATAACCATTACACAGCTGTGGCATCCAATTATTTGTTGTAAGACGTAAATTTTGTTCCAATTCTTTAGCCCCAAAATTAAAAGTGCGTATTATATACAAGAACTATATAATTAACTTTGCCTCATTATATTCGGGACGGGATGACCAAAAGTAAAAAATCGTCGGGGTGGTCTAAAGTCGGTATCAGCCAATCAGCGAGGGAGTCTATCCCCTTTTCACTAGCACTAGACCAAAGAGATTGTTTGGGTATCTACCATCAGCTCCTTTAACCCTGACTAATGTGTTTTACGCTCTTACACAGAAAAATCATTGGAATGTGATATTGTTTAAAAGTTTGTTTCTCCTAATGTGAGCATATTTTGTGTGAACATGTCAAAGTAGTTGCTCTAAATGCTGTGTAAATTTTGGGTTTTAAGACATAATGTAAGCTATATAAATTCTTAGTTTTAGTCAGTACGAACCGAAAAGATTTGATCAAAATCTCAATTTATGTTAAATTTTAGCTGCTGTAAATTCTAAGAAGTCTGTATGTATTATACACGAAAATTCTTTTCCTGAATTTCGTAGTCCAAAGTTAGGAGCTCATCTTATACATGAGCGTATGTTATACAAAAATAATTAAGGTATGTCCTTCATATCGAGAATTTGAATGATTCTAAAATATTTGAAGACTGTAGCTCTCCAGTTTAACCTTTTGTTCATTCGGTATTTCCTTATTTCATTCTGGTACAAATTCTATATTCAAGAGGGTTCGTCTTATGGGAAACTGTTATAAAAAATTCTTATATGTTGTTGAAAACTTTGTATCAACAATTTCCCCCAAGGACTAAATCTCTTTTATGTTGAATTTTTTTCTGCTTTGGTTTCTTTGTTTAATGGTATATCAATCTTCATGGGTTATTTAATTCCAAAGCCATCCCTGTATAAGAACAGTAGTTGTACTATTTAACCCAGAGCTGGATGATGAAGGATTTTCATACCTTTTCAAAAGGTATTAGTCCGAAAATGTACCTAATAGCGTGACTGGAGTTCGAACTTGCTTACTACGATGTCACAATTTAACAATTTAATCACTCTACCATTAGTAATAAACATGGGATTAATTTATTACAATTTAGCATGTTAATCACTCCACCATTAGTTATAAATTTGGTCCGAGTAATTGATGATCCATTAATCATGGGATTAATCTATTACAATTTTGCTAGCTGTGAAAAGGCAAAAAATGTGGTTCATTGGTGGGAATGTCCTACTTCTACTGCCATGGCACCAACATATGCATCTGATATCATGTTGGAATAACGGGAAATGACAAAGCCGATTCAGCTGCAAAACATGTCATGAATAAAGAAATTAATGAAAACTTCAAGGTCCCATATACAGATCTAAAGAACGAAATAAAGATATATACCAAGCAAAAATGGCAAGAACATTGAAATAGTTGTACAGCAAACAAATTATTATCAATTAAGCCAACAATAGATAATGGAAGCCGGGATATAGAAAATCCTAAGAGGAAGAAGTAAGCCTGGCTCGGCTGCTCATGGCGATAAAAGACATAAGCACTCTATCCGTCTTTCTATAGCGATAGACCAGAGGGGTTGTCTTCCTGAGGTGAAGCGCCACACCCACTGTCAGCTTTTAGATGTTTTACCGTACCGATTAGATTACCCAATCTGCACTACTGTATCTGTGGGGACCGGTACCAAACCTGGTAAATTTGCGATTCCTAGGCAAATTCTCTATCGATTAAGCTAAAATATACCATCAATTATCATATACAACTAGACACCCTCACCCGAGAGGCAGGTGTGCGCCTATTCAAAAAAAAAAAAAATCAAAAACTGAAGGCAGACTATATTCACCTGGACTCGTTCAATAGTAGGGTGTGTGGGTTAAACTAAGCGAGTCTTTCTGTACTTACTGATAAAGAATTATGAAGACTTCCACAAATCATTAGATTTTGTTTAATTAACCAATTATCTCACTTAATTAGTAAAATCAATAAATTTGTGTGTTTCTTAGTTAGACGGGTATTAAAGTATATGCAAGATTTCAAATTTGAATGACTTTTATTATCGGAGCTTTAGGTCGACACGCACATACCATGGGATTCCTTGAGACTCTTTTATATATATAGATAATGATAATATGATTATATTTCAATTCCAGTAGATTGTTTTATGTAATCATAGTTGATTAATCGGGAGTTACATTTTGTTAGATGGTGACAAGACTTTCCGACCATCCTGTAGTTTGCGTACAAATAAAAAAAAGGGATTAGTTTTGGCGCACCGCGTGGAAAATTCTGAAATGAAGCAAATTTGTATTGCTTCAGTGAAATCTGTTTTGGCTGAGAATGAGTTATTTTTACTTCGCTAACTTTGTAAAATATAAGAATAGTTATATTTTTGTTTGTTTTGCGTTTTTGTTTAAATATAAGTAAAGCCATATTGGTTCTGTCGAAGTAACTTGGCAATGGATATGCCGTCTGTTTAGTTTTGATATTGCGCGCATAGAATAAAGAAGTCCGACTCACAAGTGTGGGAAATGAGAATGAGTGAACGAGAGCCAATCTAGAACACATGGCCAAGTTAAAAGCTAAAAGAAAGTTGTGATGAACGACTGCATTCTTTAATGCAGACGTGCTTACTTTGAGTTTTGTGGCTTTTTAGTTTTCGTCTTTCCTAACAGATAATTACACACGATATTTGAAAATGCTTACACTTTGCGGGCATGTTGTTTTTTCTTCTTCGAACTTAATAATGATAATAATGAGAATAATAATACGACAAGACAAAAAAACAAAAAAAAACAAAAAAAAACAAAAAACAACAAGACAAACAAACAAACAAACAAACAAACAAAGAAGCCCCTGAAAAACAAGTAAGTTAACATGAAATGCCTTTAATCTGTTGACGTTCGGTATTTTAGCATATCGGAATTGGCGCCGTCTGGAAGTGTTGCGATCCTCTATTTTCCCAGATGCCCACGAAAACATGTCGAAGTTGATATCTACACAAATGATTTGTAAACGAGCGCCAAGGAAAAAGGCTTTTTTGTCTGATTTGATACAAGGATCTTTCGACACATGATGTATTTCAAGTTTAGAGAATGAAGAGCATGATTTATTTTCTTCCTTCTCGGAGTGTGTGTGTATGTGTGTATGTTTGGGTGTGTGTGTGTGTGTGTGTAGACGTGTGTATCTCTGTGTGTGTGTGTGTGTGTGTGTGTGTGTGTGAGAGAGAGAGAGAGAGAGAGAGAGAGAGAGAGAGAAAGCAATCCTATTTCATAGATTACAAGGTAGTGTGACCCATGTAGAGAGAGAGAGAGAGAGAGAGAGAGAGAGAGAGAGAGAGAGAGAGAGAGAGAGAGAGAGATAACCCTAGTTCATAGATTACTGGTAATGTGACCATGTAGATAGATAGAGAGAGAGAGAAAGAGAGAAGAGAGAGAGAGAAGAGTGTGAGAGAGAGGGGGAGAAGCAGAGAGAGAGAGAGAGAGAGAGAGAGAAGAGAGAGAGAGAGAGACCTATTTCATAGATTGCAAGGTAGTGTGAACGAGAGAGAGAGAGAGAGAGAGAGAGAGAGGAGAGAGAGAGAGAGAGAGAGAGAGAGAGAGAGAGAGAGAGAGAGAGAGAGAGAGAGAGAACAAAAAAGCAACAACCCTATTTCATAGATTAAAAGGTAATGTGAACTAAGCAGCAGCTAAAGAGAATAAAGAAAAAACAAAACTAAACATTGTTGCGTTAAAACATTCAAATAAAGTTGTAAAATCTTCTGTTTTGACACATCAATTTAGAAAGGATAAACAAGAATTAATATGATAAGTAATTATAAGACAAATAATCGCTTTTATTGGAGAAAATAATATGTCTTCGAAAATGTATATAAGTATTGCTTAGGTTAGCGTTCGTGGTGTAATATGTTAAAAAGCTCGGTAAACCATCATTAGTGAGTTCGATTTTAACTAACTGCTGCATAAAACTAACCTTGTGCCAAATTCAAGCGCCTCATGTAGAATAATGGGTAGCAAACCAGGGTAGAAAACTATTATTAGTCAGTTTAATTCTAAATAAATGCTAAATAAGTCTGGCCTTGTGCCAACCTTGGGTGCCTCATGTTGTATAATGGTTAGCGAGCTTGGCTAGCAGAACATCGTTAGTGCGTTCGATTCTAACTTGAGCCAGCATACTTCTAGCCTTGTGCCAAAAACAAACGCCTCGTGTATCATAATGGTTATTGAGCTTGGCTTGCAGACCATTGTTAGTGAATTCGATTATCAAAAAAGTGTCATTTACTTATAGCTTTGAGGTAGTAATCTTAGTAAATGACATTCCATTTAATAATGCTAGTTTAATGGTTATTTAATTGGGCTATGAAGTGAATTCGATTCTCACTGGGTGTCGCATACTTCTACCCTTTTGCCATACACAATTTAGTAAATGACACCTTCATACAATTATGGGATTTAATGGTAATCTATCAGGGTTAGCAGGTCCTTGTTATTGTATTCATTCTGCCTGAGAGCCCCACAACTTCAGACCTTGTACCAAACTAAGCTTGGTAAATTACACCTTCAACCCATGATGGTGATTTAACAGTTATCTAGTCAGTGAGTTCGATTCTCACTGGGTGTCCCTTAACTTTGGCCTTGTGCGAAGCTAAGCTTAGTAAATAACAATTTCATTTAATAGTCGTGGTTTCATGGTTATCTAGTTATTGAGTTCGATTCTCACTGGGTGTCCCATACTTCGGGCCTTGTGCCAAGCTAACCTTAGTAAAAGACTTCTTCAGTTACTAATGGTGGTTTAATAGTTATCTAACTGGACTAGCAGGTCATTTTGATAAGTTTGATTCTTACTAGGTGCCTCATATTTCCGGCCTTGTGCCAAGCTGAGCTTAGTAAATTTATTCAGTCAATAATAGTGGTTTAATGGTAATTATATGAGATAGCAGGTCATTTTAATACTTGGATTCTTACTGGGTGCTCCGTAATTATGGCCTTGTGCCAAGCTAAGATACATTTAATAAATGACTTCAGCGATTACTAGTAATCAGTCAAGATAAACACACGCTACCAAGAAGTAAGGGTATACTGAATTCCAATTGCCAAAGAAAGTCTATTAAGTAAACCAGTTATAACATTTGAAGCCAGAAGCCCAGTGTAGGTTGGTCCGCCGGCTTGGGTTGCTCGAGCTTCTAAGGGTTTATATTATTATACACAATCCTGGTGTTTCTTAACATTCTGTCCATTATCATCTTGCAGCACCCTCTAGTTAAAAATGAGACCGTCCAAATCGTCTAAGTCTATGCTGATGTAAGATTCAAAGTGATAGTACTTGAAGATAAAACTCCAACAAAGGTTGATGGACAAAACATTTTATATACAGCACAGAATAAACAGGGTACATAAAGTAGATAAAGTGTACATGAACATACATACATAAGTAATACAAAGTTACACGTAAAAGGATAAACATAAAAGCAACAGACATGAGACTAGGAATAGTCCATGCTGTATAAATCACTTACAGTAATGTAAGGGGGCCAAGCCCCAACGAGAAGGGGTAGACCGTGTCTAACCCATGTGTCACGTAGGTCGAGCAACAGGAAAAGAGAAAGAGACGTTCAAATCAGCCGCTTAAATATCAAAGGCCCCTAGCGGGAACCAGCGAAACCAAACGGGCAGACAACTCCCCAGGCAAATACAAAAATAACGCTTACACTGACATCATCATTCAAATTTGTGTGTTCCAACACACACACACCACCACTCAAACTTTTCCGTAACTAATTACTCAGACCACCTTCATGGTTCGACGTCATGGCCATTGTGTCACAATTTCCTCTGCAGTTGCCTTTTGATGACATTTACACTTCCACCACCCCCACCCAACCGACGACAGGTCATTATACAACGCACCTGTTTCACTTACCGACACTTGCCCTCGGCATCATCGAGCTGTCATATTGCAGAACCTCTGCTGGAATAGAAGAAATGAAATAAAAGTAATAACAATTTAGAATCACAATGTTTTTCCGAAATAGTTTTAGCAAAATACTTAAAATCTGGAGAGCCCCCCAGTCATCCACATTTCGCTTTTTTTTTAATTTTTAATTAGCTGTCTTCATATACTGGGTAATGATTAATTTATTTGTGATTAAAACAAACGTTGTCTTTATAACAGTCCAATTCTATGATATAATTAATGGAGATTTGTTTTTCTTTCTATCCAATAAAAATTTTGGTGTTTTTTTTCTCTTGCTAAAAAAAAAAGAAAAGAAAAGAAAAGAAAAAGGAGGAAAACTTAATTTTAATTACTTTTTAAAAATAGAGTATCGATTTGTTGATAAACATTTTGGGTCATGACTCGTATATATGGTTCACTGTTACGTCTGTTTGTTCCGAACACATCACGTACATTTTTCTGGGCAACATATTGCATTATTTGAATTTTTGGGACAGTTTTCCTCATCTTTATTGTCATATACACAAGGTTTCGGCCAATGTGCCCTCCGACTTTCTTCAGGTGTTCGAACTCGGGAACCTTCTCGTTGAATTCGTCCAGTTGGACACACGGCAAAACAGGCATAGGGGTTGAGTTAATAGAGATCTAAGGGACAATAATCTGTTAGTTGCAGGTTCAATCCGGGTGATAAAAACATAGAATCCTTAACATAGCTTATCACTTGTACCCAATTAACGGAATGAAAACAGTCTACCCCAGTGGATTGAATAAAGGGTTCGGTTCGTAGTTCCGTGTAGGCTCTAGATTTCCGAGTTCAACAATTTTCCCGGGTTCAACAAGAAGGTTCCAGAGTTTGACAAGAAACACTTAAAAGAAGCCGGAGGGCACATAGGCCGAAACAATAAAGATGAGGACAACAGTCCGAAAAATCTAAATAATGCATATTGTCAAGCCTCATCTCAAAAATTCAGATAATAATTTCTTTTATTTTTCCGCAATCATTATTATTATTTCAAACCTTGCGAGATTTTCCCATTGATTTTAACTGATGTTTTTTTTTTAACTGTAGTCAGAGTGACAGAAAGTCTCCTCAGCTTCACAGGACTCATAAATATTATTGCAGATTTTAACAGAGCTGTAATCTGGACAGTCTCTATTATATTACTATCTTTTCCAGGACTTTCGGGACCGTTCCAAGAGCAGTAAATAAAATTAGCATCACTGTCACCTTTGTGTTTCACAGATTTTTCAGGTCTCTGGGAAAATCCAGGTATTTGTCTATTGTTTCTGTGATCCACCGAAGTCAAGCAAGGTAGAACCTAGTCAGATGAGTGACTGATTGAGAATGCCAGGTGCTGTAAGCATACGAAGAGACGTCCCATCGTGTTGTAATGGTTAGCAAGCTAGTCTCGCATATCCATTACTGCTGAATAGAGAGTTCGACTCTTGCCCCATCCTTGCGACCTTGTGTCACATCCTACCTGTGTCGAAGGGGATGGGTAAATGCCTACTCCATTGCCTGGGGAGCGGTAAATGCCACAAGATTACAAGTTTTCTTCTTCTCAGGTCTGATCTTCTACCCGGGGTTAGGTAATCCGTTTATTTTTTTTTTTATCTCGCCGAGAATTTTATGGGTCTTCCTTTTTTATGATATATTCTAGTTTATGCATAGACCATTTTTCAGCATAGCCAAATCTTATTCTCTTGTACAGTTTCCAATGGATCACCTATCCCACCCAGTCATGTCTACTCTTTATTTTTTTCATCACAGTTTGCTGCATCGCTTATTATGGGATTAACTTTTTAATTTTTGTCAGCATATAAACTACACGCGCTATTATTATTATTATTATTATTATTTATTATTATTATTATTATTATTTTGTTTATCACACCTGCCGTAGCTGGTGGTTCACTGGAGGCTGAGTGACAGCAAGTCTCCTCAGGTCTCCAGGACTCTTCTGAGTATTTTAGCCGATTGCAACAGTGCCGTAGTTTGGATGGTCTCGATTCTTCCTCTGATTTCTAGTTCACCCAAATTATTTTCCAGTGCTTTGGGATCGTTCCAAGGGCCCCAATTACAATTGGTACGACCTTCACCTTCATGTTCCACAGCTTCTTTAGTTCTTTGGCAAGGTCCAAGTATTTGTCTATCTTTACGCTTTCCTTCATTTTCACTCGGTGATCAGCTGGGACAGCAAAATCTACGAGATGGCAGGTTCTCTCTTTCTTGTCAATTAATACTAGGTCCAGTCTCCTGACCGGGATTAGGTGATCCGTCTGTATCTTAAAATCCCAGAGAATTGTGTGCGTCTCATTTTCTAGGACAGGTTTAGGTTTGTGCATATACCATTTGGTTGTATGGTAAAAATTGAATTTCTTGCACAGTTCTCAGTGGATCACCATCACCACAGAGTTGTGATTATTATTATTATTATTATTATTATTATTATTATTATTTGCCTGATTCCTCGTCACAGGCAGTATATGATCCAAGGTCAATTGTGTGTAGAATTGAGCACAGCTGGTTTGAATTCAGAGTTTTCTTTCGCCAACACTTATTGCTGTACTGAAACAAAATAATGATCCCAAACATAAATCAGTGACTGTGTGATTTCAGAAATAGAAGATTACAGTTCTGCTATGGTCTTCAATGAGTCCTGACTTGAATCCTATTGAAAATCTATAGCAAGAATTAAAAGTTTGAATATATCGTAAGTCACTTATGCCGCCAGGAATTAAAACATTGTAACCATTGAAGAATGCAAGAAAATCCCAGATAAGACTTGTTAAAATTACACCAAAAGACGTTAGAAAACGACTGCAGCGAGTTAGAAAGATAATAGTATATATCATTGACTACTAATATTGGCAAAAATGTCCAATTTATTCGATTTTTCATACTGTACGAATAATTTTGTCTTTTCCTATTTTGCATAATTGGCCTGACAAATTTGTTGTATTTAACCTATTGTTCTGAAGATTGAGTTTTATATTCCTTTTTATTTAATTTATTTATTTATTTTTCTTTTGCTTATTACCATAAAGAAACTGGAATCATGCGGGCATTCGATTCTGAGAAATGCATAAAAATATTCACAATTTATGGGTGTACGAATAGTTTCGTCATTGACTGTACATGTGTGTGTATGTGTGTGTGTGTGTGTGTGTGTGTGTGTGTGTGTGTGTGTGTGTGTGTGTGTGAGAGAGAGAGAGAGAGAGAGAGAGAGAGAGAGAGAGAGAGAGAGAGAGAGAGAGAGAGAGAGAGAGAGAGATTCTGTCATATTTATAAATAAACAAACCGAGTTGTCTAACAGATAATAATGTTTACATCTCGCAATTTCTCTAAATTTATCTTCTTCTTCTTCTTCTTCTTCTTCTTCTTCTTCTTTTCTTCTTCTTCTTCTTGTGTCACATCCAGTCTGTGGCGAACGGGCTGGATAAATATCTACCTTGCCAATCTTGGGCGTTTCATCGTCGTGTAACAGTTAGCAAGTTAGTCCCCGCAAATCAATTACTAATGAATAGCAGATTATATCTTCGCTGTATTCCCCATACCTGTGACCTTGTGTCATATGCTACACGTAGCGAACGAGTTTGGTAAATTTCTACCAAGGAGAAATCAGAGCGGCCCCTTTTTAGCGTAATGTTTTGCAAGCTAGTCTTGCAGATCCACAACTACTGAATAATAAGTTTTATCCTCGCTGGATGCCTCATATTTTCGACCTTGTGTCACATTCTACTCGTAGATTTATACCAAGGACAAAACCAGGGCATTCCATCGTAGTGTAATGGTTAGCAAGCTAGTCTCGCAGATCCATTACTACTTATTATCAATTTCTATCCTCACTGAGTGGCCCATACCTGTGACCTTGTCTCATAACCTATCTGTGGTAAACGGGTTGGTTAAATAGTAAAGTAGACGGAGTTGACTATATCGGTATCACTATCAGCCGAATAACGAGGAAGTCTATCCCATTTTCACTATAGCTAACCAAGGAGATTATTTTGCATCTGAGGTGGAGTGCCACATCTACCATTAGCTACCCACTTTACTGCATAGATCCTAGCATTACTACTCACGTGCTGAGTTGGCGTAAAAAGTGTATAAATCCGTAAAATATTAAACTACTGTTGGATTATCCATGGTATAAGGTGTGCGAAAGACCACAACTTATATTTATAGACTGTTCCAAACAACAGGAGTTGAATTAACCAATCAAAAACACACAGACGTATTTAATTTACTATTTAATAAGGGTGTGGATAAATCCTCCTAAAATTACTCACTCGATGGACTGCTTCAAGGAAAGACCAACAGGATGAACAGACAAGAATTATATCTGATACATCTTTCTAATTTGAGGACAGATCAACAGACAAGGATTATATCTGATACATCTTTCTACTTTGAGGACAGATCAACAGACAAGGATTATATCTGATACATCTTTCTATTTTGAGGACAGATCAACAGACAAGGATTATATCTGATACATCTTCGACTTTGAGGACAGATCAACAGACAACGATTATATCTGATACATCTTTCTACTTCGAAGAAAGATCAACAGAGAAGATTTAAAACTGATACTACATCTTCTACCTAAAAAAAAGGACCAAAATTATGGCCCAAAAGAATCTTCACTGTAATACTGCATTCAACTACATGCCTAAATGGCAACTCGAATCGAAACAATAAAAACCAGTTACTCTTTAGTTTTTCATGTTCAGTCGCTACAAAAATTCTGATCATGAAATTTTACTACCATCTTGAGTTAGTCATGCAGTAACGAGTCAAGTCTTTCGAAATTTGGTTAAGTTCGTTATTGATGGTTCCGTAAATCTTTAAAATCTTTCTTTGCACAGCAGGACCGACAAGAAGAGAACTCGATGCATACGACTGCATACAAATAATAATACAAAAAATCCATCCATGTTTTATTTGATTTGTTGATTTTTTCTTTTCTGTTTTTTTTCTTAACTTGTTATTTTTATTCTATTTTTGTCATTTTTATTTTTACTTTTAAAATTTTGTCTTGTTTTCTCGTTATTCATATTTTTGTTTCCACAATCTTTCTTGTTTTTTTTTTCTCTTTATTTTTTTTTTAATAATAAGTCTACTCCAATTTTTTTTCATCTTCTCATTCATCACGATTATTTGATACGTTGTATTTTTTGTTGTATTTGTTTACTCGTTTTCAACACCCCTTTTATCAAATATCGTTCTTTCTTTCTTTCTCTCTTTCTTTCTCTTTTTCTTTTTCTCTTTCTTTCTTTCTTTCTTTCTTTCTTTCTTTCTTTCTTTCTTCTTGATAATCTCGTGAAAACACATTTTTCTTTTCAGTGTCTCCATTTTTATGTTTTTAAGAGTGTTTCTTTACAATTCCTATCGTTCGTTATTTCTTTCTTTCTTTCATTCTTTCTTTCTCTATTTATTTATTTTAACCTCCAAATTTTCATCTTTCGTTTTTTTCTTTAATTTCTTTTTTTACTATCTCAAATTTTCCTTTTTTCTGTTATATATCCAAATTTCTTTCTCTCTTTCTTTCTTTTATTCAATTTTCTTTCGTTTTTCTTTTTTTCTTTATCCTATACCTTTATTTCTTTCTTATATCCAATTTTTTTCTTTCTTTCTCTTTCTTTTTTTTTATATCCAATCTCAGTTTCTTTTTTTTTTGTTGCTTTCTCCCTTCTTTTTTTGGTTGTATCTTTATTTCGTTTATCAAATGTCTGGACCATATGACCTTTAGGCACCCCTTTTGCTTTGCTGATTCGTAAATACATTTTTTTCATTTACACCGTCAACATCCGGTTATTTGTTAGGGGTTAGAGTTAGGGGTTAAGGGTTAGGGTTAGGGGTTAGGGTTAGGGGTTAGTTTAATAATTAAAAAATACCCTCTAAAAATCCTCTATTAACAAACAACCGGATGTTGACGGTGAAAAATGAAAAAAAATGTACTTATGAATCAGCAAAGCAAAAGGGGTGCCTAAAGGTCATATGGTCCAAATTTCTTTCAATTCTTTTTTATATTCAATTTCTATGTTTCTTTCATTCTTTTTTTCTTTCCTATATCCAATTTCTTTCTTTGCATGTTTTTCTTTGTTTTTTTTATTTCTTATATCCAATTCTTCTTTCTTTTTTTCTTTCTTTCTTTCAAAACAGTTTCTATTATTTTCCAAGCCCCCCATTCATTGATTTTTTCAATTCCTTTTAAATTCTTTCACTTTATATTTCACTCTCAATATTTGTTTTTTTTATTTTCATTCATCGTTCTTAGCACCACACTAACCAAATCTCCATTTGCTTCTTTTTCTTCCTTTTTTAATGGTAGCATTTTACATCGAATTTCCTTGATTTTCAACTAATTTTATTCTGAATGTCCTCTTCCTTCTTAACAGTTTTAAAAACTTTTCGACTTGTCTTTTTACCAATTCCTTGGCGTGTTTGTTTGTTTATTTTTTCTGACTTTCTCTTTGGCAATGAAAGATTCTTTGTTATTTCTTTTCTCACCCCAATTCAGATATCTATCTTTGTGCATTTGTCCAGTTCTTTTTACTGTTAGCACAAACATGGCTTCTGAAAGCGCCGTTCCCATTATACAAAAACATAAGCTAAAAACCGTTGTGATAAAATGTTATCTTTGTATTAGCAGCGAAGAGGATTTAAGGGTGGGGCTAAGTCAAGGAAGATAAGATGGCAGAGAGAAGAGAGAGAGAGGAGGAGAGAGAGAGGAGGAGAGTAGACCAGTGAGAAGAGCACAGAGGAGAGAAGAGAGAGGAGAGAGACAGAGAGAGAGAGAGATGTAATAGAACCAAGGAGAGAATAATTTGAAAGCTAAAAAAGAAAGCTAAAATAAAGCTACAAAAAAGAAAGAGCAAGAGAGAGAAGAAAGAAGAAAGAGAAAGAGAGTGAGAGAGAAAAAAAAAAGAAAGAGACGAGAGAGAGAGGAGGAGAGGAAGAGAGGAGAGAGAGAGAGAGAGAGAAGAGAGAGAGGAGAGAGAGAGAAAAGAGAGAATAAGCAAGTGTAAAATAAGAAAGAGATAGAAGATGTAATATAGATTCTAAGGAGGGGAAACATTTGAGAACTGTGAAAAAAGTATTGATAAAAAGGACATTCTTTCATCAGAAGTTAAAAAAAAGAAGAGAGAGAGAGAGAGAGAGAGAGAGAGGAGAGAGAAGAAGAGAGAGAGAGAGAGAGAGAGAGATGTTATATAGAAACCAAGAGGAGGGGGAAAATAATTGAAAGCTAAAAAAGAAAGCTAAATAAAGCTTAAAAAAGAAGAGAGCTAAGAGAGAGGAAAAAAGAAAGAGAGAGAGAGAGAGAGAGAGGAGAGAGAGAGAAGAGAAAGAGAGAGAGAGAGAGAGAGAGAGAGAGAGAGAATGTATATAGAAACCAAGAGAGGGAAAATAATTGAAAGCTAAAAAAGAAAGCTAAAATAAAGCTAAAAAAAAGAAGAGAGAAGAGAGAGAAAAGAAAGAGAGAGAGAGAGAGAGAGAGAGAGAGAGAGAGAGAGAGAGAGAAGAGAGAGAGAGAGAGAGAGAGGAGAGAGAGAGTAAGTAAGTAAGAAGAGATAGAGAGATGTAATATAGATTCTAAGGAGGAACATGATTGAGAAACTGTGAAAAAGTTGATAAAAAGGACATTCTTTCATCAGAAAGTTAAAAAAAGAAGAGAGAGAGAGAGAGAGAGAGAGAGAGAGAGAGAGAGAGAGAGAGAGAGAGAGAGAGAGAGAGAGAGAGAGAGATGATGATGATGATGATGATGATGATGTAAGAAAGAAAAGAAGGATAAATTTTATTGAGAAACAAAAAAAAACATAAATTTTATTGAGACAGGAAGAAGAGAATATTTTATTGCAGAAAGGGAAAACTTCTATTGAAAAAGAAAGAAAGAAAAAGAGATTTTATTTAGAAAGAAAGGAAGGAAAGATTTTATTGTGAAAGAAGGGATGGAGATATTTTATTGAGGAAGAAACGAGATTTTTATTGAGAAGAAAAAGAGAGATTTTATTGAGAAAGAAATGAGATATATCACGGAGAAAGAAAAGAGAGATTTTTATTGAAAAAGAAAGGGGGGATTTTATTTTAAACGAAAAGTGGAAGATATTTTATGGAGAAAGAAAAGAGATTTTCTTTTATTGAGAAATACAGAATGGAGAGATCTTTTGTGACAAAAAAGAAGGGAGATATTTTTTTGAGAAAAAAAGAAAGGAAATATCTTATTGAGAAAGAAAAGAGATTTTTTTTATTAAGAAGGAAAAGATGTATTTTATTGAGAAAGAAAGAAAGAAAGAAAGAAAGAAAGGAGACATTTTATTTGGAAAGAAATAAGATATATTGTTGAGAAAGAAAGGAGAGATTTTATTGGGAAAAAATAAGAGAGATATTTTATTGAGAAGGAAAAGAGAGATTTTATTGCGAAAGAAAAAGGGAGAGATTTATTAAGAAAGGAATGAGAGATTTTATTGAGGAAGAAAGAAGGAGGATATTTTATTGGAAAAATATCGGTAATAGAGCACATATATATAAGTTAGAATAGTGTAGAGCCAACGTCGCTTGATGACTGTTTTTCGACTATGTAATATTTCCATAAGATCTCCCCTTTCGTTGTCTTTATTTCTTTCGATAATTTTCAATAGATTTCTTCTTCTTCTTCTTCTTCTTCTTCTTCTTCTTCTTCTTCTTCTTCTTCTATTGAAAATCAAATATATATATATATTTGCCAACCCGTCCGCACGAGCAGGATGCGACATAAGGTCAGTTTCTAAAGAGTTCTCTTCCTCCTAGGCCGGTTGCCAAACTAAGAATGAAGAGCATAGTCAGCAGTATTGATGTATAGCTAAGGTGAGAGTAGTTGGATACATATATTTCCCAATGTTATTTGCGCTATGTGAAATGCAAACAGCCTCGTCCAGATTTTATAACGGGTTACCGTGTCTAATTAATAACAATTACACTACGCACCAGAAAACTAATAAAACGAGTTTTAAAAAATACGTGAGAAACTAACAGTTACCACGAACCGTTGACTCTATTTCCTCGCTACCCTAACTTATGTATGTATGTATGTGACCAAATAAGTCAGTGGTGGGAATGATTTTATTCATTACTTTTTTAATATAAATATATAAATAAAATGGTCGTCTACTTGGAGAGCTAAATGTATAATACTTTGATGATTGTATACAGAGCAATATTTATGGGTCTGATAAAGAAAAGGTTTAAATATCAAATATCAGCAATGTTAACGGTTATAAATTTATTTCAACCGAAAAAATCTCGTCTTTGAGAATCCTGGCCGTTTCAAACCGTAATACAAATGTGTGTGTGTGCGTGTGTGTGTGTGTGTATGTGAGTGAGAGATAGATAGATAGATAGATAGATAGATAGAGAGAGAGAGAGAGAGAGAGAGAGAGAGAGAGAGAGAGAGAGCGGAAAAAAATGAAAAGAAGGAAAACAAGTGCATTTATAAAGAGAGTGCGAATAGAATGAAGTTAAGACTGCAAAAGAGAAGAGAAAGCACGAATAGAAAACACACTCACACACACACACACACACACACACACACACACACACATATATATATATATATATATATAGAGAGAGAGAGAGAGAGGGAGAGGGAGGGATAGATTGATAGAGAGAGAGAGAGAGAGGGAGTGAGAACCGAAAAGAAGAAAAAAGGAGGTACATTTATAAAAAAGAATAAAAAATAAACGAAGTTAGGACTACAAAAAAAGATAACAGAGAAAGAGAGAAAAGATAGATAGATAGATAGATAGAGAGAGAGAGAGAGAGAGAGAGAGAGAGAGAGAGAGAGAGAGAGAGAGAGGGGGGGAGAATGAGAGAGTGGGGGTTATAGAAAAATAGAGATGCCTAGTAAAAGCAGCTAGAAGAAAGTTTATGGTCGCAATGATCGAGTTGAGAGCCGATATCAGAGGAACGAAGGCAAGTTAAGAGATTGGATGAATATAAAGAAGAGAGAATTAGCAATGTTGACGGACGTGTAGTCTGAGATAATCGAAAGAGGGACCCAAGAAATCGGAAGAGAAGGAAGGCATAAATAAATTTCCAGATAATTGAATCCTTTGCGAGTAGTAAAAACAAACTTCAAATTCGATTTAGCTTTTACTTCACTGTTTGCGCCTATCGGGTTTCTCGCTAAAAAGCAGTGCCCGGAAGAAAACAAGTTCGGTAGAAGCGAAACCAAAAGAACATGGCCGCTCTCAATCGACAATCATCATTGACGCTTACTTATTCTGGCCATGCCCGACCGAATTATCTCCCCTTTGCTTCTTCTTTTTTCTCTCTCTCGAGTTTTTGTCAATGTTTTTTTCTTCTCGTAATGTTTTATCTAATATTTTATTCTCATTCAATTTATTACTTACACAGCATACCAAAATGAAACTAAAGACATAGCAGCTCATAAATATTTGATGACCTTGTCAACCTACAAGGGTAGACAAAAAACAGTGCATATGATAACCTCATACCTGCTGTTGATAACTGTTATATCTATGTTATCCAAGTACTGCAAAACGAATGGAAGAAGTGTGTGGACCACAAGGGAGGTTGGAGTCGAAAAATAAACCTTACACCTATATACACATATAATAAAATCTAGTACGACTGCTACTTTCTCTCTGTGTGTCTCTCTCTGTTTCTCTGTCCATATATAGACATGCATACACACTAACATACATACACACACACACACACACACACACACATATATATATATATGTATGTGTGTGTGTGTGTGTGTGTTATTTCTATGATAAAGTAAGATAGAATCTAAATAAGAAAAGTGCAAACATTGTTTGTTGTTACTATGACAAAATAGGTTTAAAGCTTAAAATATTCAAATTAAGCACTCTTAAATTTTGTTATTTGAAATTTAATGTGGAGTACACAGTTAAACACACATATATATATATATATATAAGGACCTCTAGGAGTCAGGTACTATCTACCTAGGTTTAACCCGAATGGCTCTTCAGGATAATTCAGAATTATCCTGAAGAGCCATTTGAGTGAAACCTAGGTAGATAGTACCCGGCTCCTAGAGGTCCTTATAATCATGCTCTACTTAATGTATTGGGCACTTTTTACATATAAAACTTAGAAAACTACCCCGGTGATTTTTTTCTTTTGGTCAATACATAGGATCTGATTATTATTATTATCAGAAAGTATGGATGTGCCGGTCTTTTCTTTTTTTAAAAGTTTTTTCCCTAGATGTCAGTTTGAAAAATGTTTTTACTTTGAAAAACTGAATTACCTGGGGTTTTTCCACACCGGTAGAGTTTAGAATATATATATATATATATATATATATATATATATATATAATATATATATATAGTTTGGTAGCGTGGAGATGAAGTCAATGACACTTGGTTACTTACAGTTTCTCACCTATGCGATTCTCAAACTGCATTCGTTCTTTCAGGTATGGATTTCACTAGTTTAATTTATCAAACTGGTTCTAAATGTCTTGAATACCAGTTGATAGATCTTCTTTGTTGAATGGAACCTTCTTGTGGGCCATTTTTGAGAAAAAATCTACCATAAATTTTCAATTGAATTTATATCCTGACTTTTCACTATTTATGCAAATGATTTTATACGCCTTTCTCGAAGAAAAACTTTAATCCCTATTTGATCAGTGACAAGATGCATTATGAGGGAGAGTCCCGTGGCGTAGTGTCTAGCATGTTAGACTGCGACATTATAGTAAACAAGTTCATTCATCTCGAGGAGTCAAGTTGAAAAAGTGTGACTTACTGAAACACTGACATTCACATGCACCCCGCTCGAGGGAGAATGCTGACGGGATCGACGCTTTTTGGGGATTATCACCCATAATCTTCAGCTTGTGGGTGGTCCCATATTAATACGGCCTTGTGCCTAACCCGTACAAGTGGGGTACGAGTTAAATATCCTGACATTTACATTTATTATTAGAGAAGTTAAAGGCAACTGTATTCATTAAATTGGATGGATGCTTCCAGCATATTTCTTCGATAATTTCCTTTTCAGAAACCAAACCAAACGAAGATCCATTATCACCCTGAAAAATAACTTTATCACCATAAAAACAATATTTTATCGATGAAAGAGGAACTCATGTAAAAAAAGTTATTTGCGTTTGTATTACGGGGTAATTCTTGCAACAAATCTTATTATAATGAAGATTGCGTCTGTTTATAACCAAAACTATATCACTACTCAAGTCCCAATTCCCTTAGTTATTTACATCACATTCTCCATGATTTTATTTTTTATTTAAACCTCATTTATTGATACAATTGTTTTACATTATTAATCCTGTTCGCAGCGCTATATTGAAGTCAGTAAGTCTACTACTGGTTTGAATAACAGCAGCTAACTAAGTACAACTTAAGCAGTGTCCAAGACAGTTGGTATATATAGAAATCAAGAATGACCATTCATGAATTTGGGTGATTTGGGTCATTCCATTCCTTGAGTTCTGATTGGCTGCTTGACTGCTTGATTTGAATGACATTGTGGAGTCTTATATATATCCTGTCATTCTGCAGTAGACTTTGTGACATTCGAGTTTGTATTTAAGTTACAACCGTTTGTTGCCTTGTCTTCCCAGTTCGACGGTAATTGGAACTTATTCTTCAGGGATTATTTCTCTTGCTTGCCACGGTTTGTGCGTCAGGCAGCTATATGTCGTTGCAACCGCTAGTATAAAGAAGCCTGTATCACAAAAGTCAAATTCTCTTTTTCTTAGATTCTCCAGCTGTCAGAGAGAACACACCAGATATGTCTTCTGTCCATTAAGACAGGGGGTCTTCACCCCAAAAGGCATTCAGTGTACCTGTTACACAAATGTTTCTTAACCTTCTGGCTTCGCAGAGGTCACACGCACGAGTTGCGTCTTATATCTATAGGACAGAGGACGTCGTCTTCCATAGGTACTCCGTGTACCTATTACATGAGGGCCATTCCAAACCAGTAAGTGACTTTTATTCTCTGTTTAGTAGCAAATAATCTACAAGTACTCATTTCCTGTTAGGACATATATTCTATACACATATATGCTTTGTATTCTTCTATGCTGTTTTGTATTACTTCTTTTGAGTTTCATTGGATATTAAAATCTACTCCTTGTCTCTATCTTCGGGAGTTGTTTATATATATATATATATATATATATATATATATATATATAATATACATTATCCAATTGCCGCTTTAAACTGTCCGTTGCAGTGATATCAGTAAATTATCCAAAAGTGCTCAATATATTAATAACATAGAGCATTAATAATAATAATAATAATAATAATAATAATAATAATAATAATAATAGAGTAATGGATCTATCATGATTTCAATCCAAATGATTTCATCAGGACTCGAACCTACGCTTAGCTAAATCGATGTAATTTCTAACTAAGGAATTACATCGACCCTTAACACTTTCCCTCTACAATATATCTATCTATCTATATATCTATCTATCTATCTATATAAATGAATTGACAAATAAAAGGTTTAGCTTTTATTCATCTATTTGGGAACAAATAAATGAATAAAAGCTAAACCTTTTATTTGTCAATTCATTTATCTATCAACGCTCTATCACAGATATTGAGCACTCTTCTAATAACACTGTACGTTGGATTACTACTACTTTTTCTAGTATACTAGTGGCAACCATACACACTAATAATAATAATAATAATAAGGATAATAATAATAATAATAATAATAATATACATACTCACATACTCACACACACACACACACACACACACACACATATATATATATATATATATATATATATATATATATATATATATATATATATACCGTTTGAAATATGGAACAATCATTCATCAACAAGTTGCTTTCCGACGACAGTTTGAACCATAACTTCGCTGTTGATAAACCAACTAATTAAAATGAATGTGTAGAAAGCTTCAACTCATATTGTAGAATTCTAAATTTAACAATTTCCGATATTTATTTTGCTATAAAATCCTATTTGTATTTATTAATCTTCTGACTGTTACGAATTTATTCACTGACAACCAATTAAAGTGAATAAGCAAATAGTTTTATTTCATTTTATTTGTTATTATATAAATTATGTAAAAATACATCGTTCTAATTCGCAGAGTATTTGAAAACTCGTTAAAAATCGATAAACAGCTAAAACTTATAAGATATTAGAAGGAAAAAAATTAATTCAACTGATATTGACCAGGAATTCGTTTAGGGTAAGAATTTCTTATATACAATGCACAAGAAAACATACGAATGTTAATTTTTTTCAAAACTATGAAGTAATACAAAAATCGATAAATCAAAAATATTATTTAAATAAGAATAATGTTGAAGTGAAATCAACAAACCATCTTTCTGTCTGTCTGTCTGTCTGTCTGTCTATCTCCTCCTCTGTCTCTCTGTCTCTGTCTGTCTGTCAGTCTGTCTGTCTGTCTGTCTCTATTTTTTTTTTGGGGGGGTATATGTGCTTAATTTAAGTCGTACCTAATTTTGAAAGTTTATTAATTAATTTGTTTAGCCTTACATTTAAATAGGTATGCCCGCCTAATTAATTAATTATTAATTAACTTTCAAAATTAGGTACGACTTCAATTAAGCACATATACTCCCAAAAATTGTCGGCTAAAAAAAGGCATATCATAAACACATCGCTCGTGTATTTACTTCTCACACACACCCCACACACACACACACACACACATATATATATATATATATATATATATATATATATATATATATATATATATATACAATTCAGCGTATGAGAAAGACAGGTTGTAGTGGTAAAGTGCGGATCTCATGGTAAATGTGGCGCTCCACCTCAGACACAAAACCAACCTGCCTGGTCGAACGCTAACGAAAATAGGGATAAAATCCCACGCTGACCGGCTGATACCGACAATAGGCCACTCCGCCGAATTTATAATAGGTTAAGAAATGGTTGTTATTTTTTACCAATAAGTCTGGTGTGACCCTCAATCAGAGCGAGATTTTTTAACAAAATCCCTGGCGGCAGATGATCTGGACACAAGAAATCTCATTTTGATTGTCCGAGACTTTTAGCCTTAGTTCTCTGATTGGTTCATCCAATCGTATAGTGTTAAATAAAGCTGATCCAAATTAGCGACACCAGTTCCAGTGTAAAGAGCGTCAGCAAGCATTTTGGTTTGCCGTCGTTATTTCTTTCTTTCATCTTCTAAGAATATCAAGTTATCACAATTTTACTCACAGGAGCTATATATATATATATAGTCATTGCAATGTTGCAGAACTATCTATCTATCTATCTATCTATCTATCTATCTATCTATATATATATATATATATAATATATATATATTATTATTATTATTATTATTATTATATATTAGAGCTTTTCACACCAGCGTTAGCTGAAAAAGTCTTTCACTGGATTCTGAATGACAGCATGTCTTCCCAGTTCTTCAGGACTCTTTTGAGTAAAAAGTAAATAAAATCGAATTCATACTCCCCGTAATGACAGGCTAAATAAGAATTGATATGATTAATATAAATATATTTAAAAGTTAAGGTTACGTACGCAGAGGTAAAAGATGTTTTAAGGTATTATAAAAATAATATGTTAAGAAAGTATACAGACTGCAGCTGCAGAAATGAATTATCCAAACCGTGCAGGCGTCCTGTCGAGGTGTAATTAATAGTTAGCAAACTAGTAGCACCAATCTGTTACTTCTGAAAAGCAAGTTCGATTGTTGCCAGATGTCCCATACTTGTGACCTTGTGTCAACTCCTTGACCTTGTGTCAACTCGAAATTTTATTTATCCAAAGCGTTTACCACTCACAAGTAGAACACACGGTCGCAAGAACGGGGTATCAAGCTAGGATCAAACTTGCTATTCAGTTATTATAGATCTGTAAGATTAACTAAAATTACATGCGCTTTAGCTCATGCTAAATTTGCGATGGTCGGTATCGAACCCGGAAATTTGTGGTTCTTAGGCAGATACTCTAACAACAGAGCTAAACCGATCATATTAAGGCAAATATCATTTAGTGATTCCTCACATGATCCCGAACTATGCATTAAATAGTACCACTGTTGTTGTTTGTACATGGATGGTTTTGGCCTTAAAAAAACCCCACGCAGGTTGACATGCCATTAAACAAAATAACCAAATCAACCATCCTCACACGATTTCAATTTTGTAACACTTGTCACAAGCACTGCACACCATCATCACTCCATTTTCTGTAAGACCTTATCCTTTTTAATTTGTTTGTTTGTTTGTTTATTTGGTTGGTTGTTTTTTATTGCATGTCAAACCTTGTTAGGTTATTTTATGCCAAAAATGTTTTGTTTAATTCATTTCTGATAGGTATTCTATTCTTTTTATTGAAACCCATTTTTTTATTTTTAAAACAATAAAAAAATGAGCTCGTCCTTGCTTCACCAGCAGTGTCCAGCATGCTTAGTCCGTCTCACTCGGATGGTTTGTGAGATGGGGGGCACGTGGCCATACAGCTGCTTCATTGTGGGGTGCTGTTTTCACGACTTGTTCAAGACTGCACGCAGCATTCTTGTGCAACTCCCATCTAGATTATTCTCAAGGTGCTTCGTTAGGGTCCAAGTGGTGCAGCCATACAGCAGTACTGATATAACCACAGCCTGGAAGAATTGTCGCTTTAGCTTGTCAGTGTGATCGGATTTCCATATGACTGATAATTTGTTTGTGGCCGACAATGCCTTTCGTATTCGTATATTAAAATCGCTTTCTGTGGATGAGATATTACTACCTAGGTATGTAAATTGTTCATCTTGCTTAAGAGACTTACTGTCAAGTGTGGAGATGTCTCCATTCTTTTTGAAACTCATGAACGCCCCCTAATACTTAAAAAAAACGCGCTTCCATTAGGGTTAACGGCCCCTAATACTTATAAACGGCATAACACTGTTCAGCTCATATTACCACGCCTCCACACTTATGTGCCACGTGACAACAATTCACCGTGTTTTAGTACATACTAACCGCAAAGCAAGAATGAGGCTGACAAAAAAGAAAGAAGAGGCAGAAATGTTATTGTTACAAACAAGCAGTGAAGAAGTCGATTGATCGTGTGACATACTTCTATTCAAAGATGAGACATCTCGACTGACAGACAGACAGGCTGATAGATTGTTTGATTGAAACGATTAGTTAACAGTGCGACTGGATGTCTGACTGCTAAGAAAGGGCAGTGTCTATTTATTCTTGGAAAATTAAAGGTGGAATGACAGCGATAACAAAAATCGGGGATGAAACGATAATCCAGTTAATAAATCGTGGCAACAAAAAGACAAAAAAAAAACAAAACAAAACAAAAAGAAAATCCCCAAAAGAACAAAATCGTGGAGAGTGAAAGAAAAGAAAAAAAAAAAAAGAAAAAAAAAGAAAAAGAAGAAAGATTTAGGAAAGATCAATATATATATATATATATATATATATAATATATATATATGTGTGTGTGTGTGTGTGTGTGTGTGGAGAGAAAATTTTTAATGAAAACAAACACAGGATGTCATGAACGATGGAAACTCTTTATCTCGATACTTAAGTATTTCGGTTTTTTTTAAACAAAACCTTCATCAGGACATTGAAAATTTGTATGAGTAAAAGATGAAAGATGTTTAGTGTATGTTGAATGTGTGATAAAAATGTGATATATATATATATATATATATATATATATATATATGTGTGTGTGTGTGTGTGTGTGTGTGTATTTTGTAAAACATATATCCTGTATGCATCATTTAATTGCTCCCCCCGGACTGACAGTTGCTGCGGCCGTAAGGGCAAAGACTTGGCAGACAAAAATTATGTCGGCTTTCGCTCACGGCTAGAGGTAGCTGTTAAAAAAGTCGAGCCTCACTGATGAAGCGTAAACGTCGAAACACGTGTCTGTGGATGACTGATATATATATATAAAGCTTCCGCCTACGAATCACAAGGCTCCGGGTTCGATACTGGTCCACACCAAGTCAGCGCATGAGTAGCTGTTGTAACATAACAAATGTGACTAAATGAGAAATAACCAAACTGAAGCTGGAAATGAAATGGGATCTATATAACATTAACAAAATATTATACTCGCCAGCGGTGTGACGAAGGTAAACCACTGCTAGTGGTATAAGATTCCTCAGTATGCATAATACTATCGTATTTATGTGGATTGGGATATACCTATTAAAGTTCACAGGTAGGTTACTTAACAGCATCACAACTTGGATAATCTGATCTGTGCCTCTAATACTACAAACACTTGCTCCTTAATCTTAAAGATGGGCTCTTTTTAACGAGATTTATTTCATTGTTATAATTAAGAAAATTAGAGAAATGCTCATTTTTTAAGGAAAATGTTAAAATAAGGGACAATTTACAATTTTTAATTTTTATCAGATTTTAAACAAAGGTGGATGTGCTGACGTTTCGAAATTTTGGTCATACCTAAGAAACTTCAGGGGTAAAAGGAGAAAAGAGAAAAAGTGTGTTTACAGGGAAAAAGAAAAATCAGAAAAAAATGACGGAATAAAAAAACTAAATAATGAAAGGAAATGAATGAATACAAACTGTGTTCATCCTTGAGATAAATGATGATGCTATCAATGTGTACCCAAATAGATTGTGAATACGGGTGTGTCAACCCATACAACTCTGCAGAGGTTATTAATGGACTTAATGATAAAAGTAGTACTCTATGATTGACCACTGACAAACACACACAACACACACACACACACACACACACACACCATATATATATATATATATATATATATTATATATATATTAGAGAGAGAGAGAGAGAGAGAATGCTGGACACTGCTGGAGAAGTAAGGACATCCTTCTGTGGAAGCCACCACATGGACATGCCAGTGGGACCGTCCAGCAAGGACCTACATTGACCAGCGCTGTGCGGATTCTGGATGCTGCAGAGAGGACCTCCCAAGAACAATGAATGATAGGACCGGTTGACGAGAGATTGCAATGGATATCCGTGCTGATTGCGTGACATGATGATAATGATGATACAACACACACACACACACACACACACACAATTATATATATATATATATATATATATATATATATATATATTATATATATGCAATTTTGATGTTACAATTTTATTTTGAGTTCTTGAGTTTCAATGCTGTAGAGTTTGGTCATAAATGATACCTAATAATATTAATTCCATAAATTTCCATAAAATCCTGGTATATTTTGTTTTGAAAAAATGTTGGTGTTTACTTATTTATAACCGGTACTATAGCAGAGATTAAGGATTATTGTATATATCCTGTCGAGTGATGATATCACTGTATATCGTGTAGTGTAATAATAAGTGCTTGTATTCCGAAGATTGATGCTTATCTTGTAGATGTTGTATACTGGTCTGTACTATGAAGATTGATATGACCAATGATAACAAGTCAACGCTGATTCTCGTAGGATGCCGCTTCTGTCTCAAAGACCGTAAAGACGTATCTTTCAGCCTTATACATGAATAAATAAATCTTCAAAATACTTGTTGGATTGCTTTCTTGTTTATCTTCATATTCTTATACTTCTATTTTTCGCCCTGTCCACTTGGCAGAAGAACACACTCTGCACCTCTGCAGAAGGGTAAAATCCCTGCAACGAGCCACCTGTTAGCCATCCTGTGCTTTGTCTAACAAATGCTGATCCAAAAACAGATCAAACAGTACCCACAATTTGAAACTGATTGGATGTTGTGGTGATGGGAGGTAAGTGGCCTTACAACGATTGTTTTTCATATTTTTTCATCTTATTGTCGTCATTCAACAGCCATGCTACTGTAGTAGCTGCAACACTTCGACCCTCACCAAATGCTTAGAGAAGAAGGTAGGAACTATATATGGATGCTGTGTGCTGCCTTGAACAAATCATGAAAGCAGAACAGCACAAAAAAATCAGCTGTACGGCCACTTGCCTACTATCAC
>CM042148.1:34102208-34117208 GCA_023376005.1 Doryteuthis pealeii | reverse complement strand
ATGAGAATCCTTTTGGATGAAAGAAAAAGAGAAATAAAGAGAGAGGGAAGGAAAGAAAGAGAGAGAGAGAGAGAGAGAGAGAAGAGAGAGAGAGAGAGAGAGAAAGAAAGAAGATAGAGAAGATAGAGAAAGAAGAGAGAGAGAGAGATAGAGAGAGAAAGAAGAGTGAGAGAAACAGAGAGAGAGAGAGAGAGAGAGAGAGAGAGAAAGAAAGAAAGAAAGAGAGAGAAAGAGAGAGAATAGAGAGAGAAAAGAGTGAGAAGAAGAGAGAGAGAGAGAGAGAGAGATACAAACCTGGGTGAAAGCAGAAAAGGAATTTGTAGATTGAGCAAAACTGGGACTAATGATTTGCTGAAAAGATAGAATGTTTTAGTGTGTGTGTGTGTGTGTGTGTGTGAGAGATAGAGAGATAGAGAGAGAGAGAGAGAGAGAGAGAGAGAGAGAGAGAGAGAGAGAGAGAGAGAGAGAAGAGAGAGATGGTATATATATATATGTAGAGATATAAAAATAGATATATAGATATAGATATATAGAAAGAGGAATATATGTAGATAGAGTGGGTATATAGAATGTGGAAAATACATATATAGATAGATAGATAAATAGATAGTGTGTGTATGTGTGTGTGTGTGTGTGAAAGAGAGAGAGAGAGAGAGAGAGAGAGAGAGAGAGAGGGAGAGAGAGGGAGAGAGAGGGGGGAAGGAAAAGGAGAAAGACGGAAAACTGATTCGTAATTATCATAAGATTAAGAAGCAAAATCGCAAAAAAGAAAAAAAGAAGTCGCTGTTAATAATAATAATAATAATAATAATAATAAACCATACTTAAAAAAAACAGCGAACTGCTTCTGGGAGATTTTGCAGTCCCAGCAGATCACAGGATGAAGATGAAAGAAAACGAAAAGATAGAAAAATATCTGGACCTTGCCAGAGAATTGAAAAATAAAACTGTGGAATATGAGGGTAACAATGATACCAATTTTTGTTGGTGCACTTGGAACGGTCTCCAAAAGTTTAGAAAACAGATTAGAGGAATTGGAAACCAGAGGAAGATCTGAGACAATCAGACAACATCATTTTAAGATCAGCAAGCATACCCAGAAGAGTCTTGGAAACCAGAGGAGACTTGTTGTCACTCATACTCCAGTGAAATACCACCAGCTTACGCTTGTGTGAAAAAACTCACAAGTAGTAAAATAATAATAATGAAATAGCAAGTTTAGGAATTTGCAGACAAAAATATGCGACAATCATTCTAATAATACAAGTTTGCTGTAATATTACACAGAAGTCCAAGAGCTGGTTCGATTTCAGGTGGAAAGCTGATCCACTGGTAATTGATCAAACGAATGAATATAGCATATTGATATTTATATCTATTATTTATATTTATATATATTTATTCATTGGAAATGGATAGGATTGCAAGCAACCTGCATAAATTGTACAACCAACGTACAAAATATAATTGTTTTTGGTTTGGTTTGGTTTGTTTTACGGCATATCAATCTCAGTGGGTCATTTAATGCCGATAAAGTTTTGAAATAAATCAATTCTTAATGGATAATACAATTTTGTTTATCAACTCATGTTTTTCTATTTAACCCATAGATGGGACCCTACCAGGTAATACCACTCCGGGTCAGAGTGACCAGGGGGAAATGGTGATGAAGGGGTAAAATATAATTATGCATATATTTATAAAGTCTAATTAGCAATCTAAACAATCACGCACGCACACATAAATGCACAAATAGCCTAATTATGGCAATATGTAGACAATATATTCATTACACATAATTAGATCTTAATGAAGGTTATTCATCACCAAACAAAGCAG
This sequence comes from Doryteuthis pealeii, assembly GCA_023376005.1. NCBI lineage: Eukaryota > Metazoa > Mollusca > Cephalopoda > Myopsida > Loliginidae > Doryteuthis > Doryteuthis pealeii. The sequence continues at coordinate 34,115,369 of CM042148.1, read as the reverse complement.
AGGATTTAAGTTATTTGAAAATCCTAACTACCCTCCTTGGTAAAATGAATACAAAACTGACAGTCGAACAAGATATTAAGCGTAGAAAAAGATTAAATCTTATCTAAAATTAAGAAATTACTTATTTTACTTGTCTAATTAGACACATAGCCTAGTGGATAAAGGAGTTAGGTTAACTCTTAACGTCCTATACCGCCTCATTCCACCCGGCCGGAAGTCACATCAATACATATGTTTGACCATATATAGAGATTAGACATAAAGATATCTGTAATTTTGAAATAAAAACTGATCACCCAATCTCAGACAAAAGTCTAGACTAAAACAAAAAAAATGATGATGACTGTCTCATTACAACGCAGCGGGCCGGCACGCTCATGAGATCTATCCCTTCGTGATTACATCCTCTGGGGATGCCTATAGGCTCAATTCTTCAAACTTAGATCGCAGACAACTGATGAAGCGAACGATTTGATTTGTCATGAAATAGCAACGATACAACCAGAGGCAATGACTCGGCGAACGCTGGCAAACTTCAGGGTGAGACGTCAGTTGTGTATAGCCCAGGAGGGTAAGTATTTGGACGATATAATCTTTGAATCAGAGTAATGTCAATAGCAAAACAAAATGACAAATATTGTTCTCTTTATAGTAAAATTAAATTTTGAATAGGATTTATGTTGTTTTTTCTTAAAAGATTTACATTCGATAACAAGAAGATATTTTGATGGACCCTATATATATATATATATATATATATATATATATATATATATATATATATAATATATATATATATATATATTATATATATATATATATATATATATATATATATAAATTTCAATAATCATTGCTTATTCATAAAGATCACAAAAGACCAAATTCAAATGAATAAGAAAACAATTATTTTTACAACTTGATTTTTCTGTTAAATATGCAAAATTTATTTTATATATGCACACACACACACACACACACACACACACACACACACACACACACACACACATCTAGCATTTCCTAAAAGGAGTAAGGCAGGGTTTATTGATCCAGTGTCTGAGACAAAACAAAAGGAGAATGTTGACAAGGTTGACGCAGATGCAGATAAAATTTTGATTTTTGATTTTGGACACTACGCCATCGTCCTTAGTGGAGGGAAATGATCCAATAATATATATATATATATATATATATATATATGAAGTGTGTCAAAAAAGTATCGAGATTTTTTATACTTTTTGACACATCTTCTTTCTGAAAAAAATAACATTCCATTCATTATTTTTTCGGAATACAAGGTGTGTAAAAAAGTACCAAATTTAAAGCTGTATTTATCAAGATAGAAATGAAGAATGAATGGAAAAATTTTTTTTTCGAAACAAGGTGTGTCAAAAAAGTACAAAAAAAATCTCGATACCTTTTTGACACACCTTGATATATATATATATATATATATATATATATATATATATATATATATATATATATCCTTCTCTTCTTCATGCTTCATAAAAACCCAGTACATTTATTTTTGATAAACCTTGTCATTATATATATATATATATATATATATATATATATATATATATATATGACATGGCTATCAAAAATAAATATACTGGGTTTTATGAAGCATGAAAGAAGAGAAGGATTGTAATAATTCAACTAGACTAACATTGAAGAGATACAGCTGAATTACCCGTTTCGTTCGGATTAATTGAATAAAGGATACTAGTCTAATCGTCTAAGGAGATTTATATCGTAACTGTTATTCGACGACTTGCGGTTTAGAAAGTATGGTAGCTAATTTTGACTTGATGTAAAACTTATGTTAAAGTTAATGGATTTTGATTAGAAAGAGATTTAGACAATTATTTACTAGGGAGAACTAATGTGGTTTTATAATATTTTACAAACTTAAAATCTTTACACACACACACACACACACACATATATATATCATCATTATTAATATTGATAATATAGTTTGCTCTGTGTATCAGTAAAGAGTGCTCAATATATGTTGGTGAAGACAACGGCGCTTGATAACTGACAGTTTCTGGACAAAGCAATTTTCAAGACAAAATTTTATTTGAAAATCGCATAGGCAAGAAACGCTCAGTTATTAATCACAGTTGCTTTCATGTCCTCGCCCGAATAAATTTACACAGAAAATTACTCAAAAAGAGAGAGAGAATAATCATATCTGGTCAGTTGGTTTTAGAAGCAAAGAAAAAACTGATAAACATTAAAAGATTATTTATATTAAACAAATACATCTTTTAAAATTTAGTTGTTGGCTGGCTGGTTTGTTGATTAGTTTCTAAGGCATGTCAACCTTTTTGGGTTATTTTATACCGAACACGTTTTGTTTTATTCAATCTTTAGAGGTATTCAATTTTAAAAAATTTAACTCAGTTTTTTAAAACACAATTTTCTTAAACAATTTTTTTCTATTTAACTCTTAGATGAAACCGTGACATGTACTAACCACTCCAGGTTAGAATGGACATGCGATTAAGGGTGATACATAGGTACTCCACACATCCCAGAGCTCCAGAATTGCAAATCCACCATTAGATCCAGTTTCACGTCATATCCAGAACACTAGGACCCTCAGCCGCTGCCTTCTAGCACATATATGATGAATAGGGGGTTTTGCCATAAGGAAAATATATTTGAGACAAACGCATAGGTGTTAGGGATTAGCGTGACCAGCCGATTGATTGGTCAGGAAATTTTAGTATTCATAATCGAATATTTGGATGTAAGTGTATGTTGAAATGAAAGAAATAAAATTACACCCTCAAATATTTAAAAAAAACTTGAATTTTAGCAAAAAACTGCAGATAAATCAAGAAAAATATTTAGAAAAAACATAATAAATCTGACCAACCCTTACCATTTACCACTTGGCATAAAATAATCCTGGACGATTGGACTTGCCATTAAAATCCAATCAATAAACAGTTATTATTAAACTATTTTCCCTTTCTAGTGAATGATATTGTTTTTACCTGAATATCTAGGAAATATTGAGAAAAAAAACGTGATGAGGATAAAACGTTGAGGCAATGATCAGAGATAAATATGGGAACGAGAAAATAACAAAAGAAGATGACAAAGATGACAACGATGGTGAGAAAGAGCATAGAGAAAGAAAGAAAAAGAAAAAGAAAGAAAGAATGAGGCTACCCGAAGAAAGCAGAAAGAAAGTGGTCACACGAAGAAAGAAAAAAAAAGAAAGCAAGAAAGAAAGAAGCTACCCGAAGAAAGAAAGAAAGAAAGAAAGAAGGAATGAGGTAACACAAGAGAAAGTAAGAAAGGTATGAGTCAAACAAAAATATAAAGAAAGAAAGAAAGACAGAAGGAAAGAAAGAAAGAAAGACAGAAAGAAAGAAAGAAAGAAAGAAAGTACGGCTGAGGTCACCGGAAGAAGTTAGAAAAAAAAGAGATTGTTACCCGAAAAAAAAAGAAAGAAGTCACTGTAAGAAAAAGAAAGAAAGAATTACCTGAAGATGAAAGGAAGGAAGGAAAGGAAAGGAAGGAAGGAATAAAGAAGAAAGAGAGAAAGAAATCACTGTAAGAATAAAAGAAGAAAGAATCACCTGAAGACGAAGGAAGGAAGGAAGGAAGGAAGGAATAAAGAAAGAAGAAAGAAAAGAAAGAGAGAAAGAAAGAGAAAGAAATCACTGTAAGAAAAAAGAAAGAAAGAAGTCACCCGAAGACGAAGGAAAGAAAGAAAGAAAGAAAGAAAGAAAGAAATAAGTCACTGGAATAAAGAAAGAAGTCACCCGAAGACCAAAGAAAGAAAGAAAGATAGAAAGAACTCATCCGAAGACGAAAGGAAGCAAGAAAGAAAAGAAAAAAATAATCCTAGAATATAAAGTTGTTTCTCGAAATGCTGTTAAATTTTGAGATCATTTGAACGACACTCGGTAAATCTATTGGATTAAGAAATACAATCGATTTTTCTGAAACACCTTGTGCATCTCAAATATCACATTTTTAAAAAAACACTATATCTTCCTCATCAGGTCATGCTGACAGCACGGATATCCATGACTCTCATCAACCGTCCCTATCGGTCATCACCTCTTGTAGATCCTCCACACGGCATCCAGAATCCGCACATAACTGATTGGTATATGATTTTTGCTGGTCGCCCTACATTGATATGTTTATGTGTAGATGAAGGTGTTCACATGAATACGTCACTCATGAGGTCGTTCCTGCTTCTCCAGCCGTATCCAGCATGTCTTTTCCGTCTTACTTGGGTGGTTTGTGTGATAGGAGACAAGTGACCGTACAACTGCTATTTTGTGGCGTGCTGCTTCTAATATTTGTACAAGACAGCATACAGCATCCTTGTGTAGTTGTCATCTAGATTTTTCTCTAAGCGCTTCATTAGAGTCAAAATAATGCAACCATACAATATCACTGGAGCGGAAAAACGACAATACGATGAAACAATAGGAAGAAAAAGATTGGCAATAAAATGAAGGTATTCAGATGAGAGTAAGAAGGTAAATATTGAAATTGAAATTGAAATACACTTTCTTATTCTTGTAACTGAAATTTTCAATGTGCTTTGTTGCACCATCTCCAGGCAAAAGATTGGACACAACGACAGGGTGGTTAGAGAGGTTCAGTTTTATTTTTGGTTACAGAATGTCCATGCTGTATTATTTGATAATAAATAATGACTAATAATATCAGTTTATATTGAATTATATTTCACTAGAAATTATAAAATCCTGGTATCTTTGCTCACAAAGACTATTAACTCTTTTATTACGAAATTGTTATGCCTGTATTTATTTATAATCGTATATATATATATATATATATATATATATATATATATATATATATATATATATGTGTGTGTGTGTGTGTGTGTGTGTGTGATGGATGCTTTTGGCCCGGAAACCAGGCGAAGCCCCAAATATAATCTGATAAAAGCTTTGTTTACGAAACAATTGTTTTGTTTATTCTTTTAAATTTTTTTGCAACGTGTCTATAATATAATAATATATACATATAAGGACACACACACACACGCACACGCACACGCACACTCACACACACACACATATATATATATATGTGTGTGTGTGTGTGTCTGTGTGTGTATGTTTATGTGTAGATGTATGTGTCTGTGAATGCTTGTGTATATGTGTGTGCGTATATATTTGTATATATACATTTGTGTGTATTTAATCGTTAATACATATGTATGGGTATGTGCGTTTTATGGGTTTTATAAAATACTAATGCAAAATGAAATTACACATAGGTGTGTGTGCATATATGTGTGTATATATGCGTGCGTGCTTATACACAAATGTGTGTATACATAAATGGGTATATAAATATGCATGTGTGTGTGCATATATATTTGTGCATATTTATTCGTAGTACATACATATGGATATGCGATAAACAAACGTATATGTGTGGGTATGGGTGTGCATTTTGCCCCATATAGATATGCGTCTGTAATACATACCAAAGAATATAATATGATAAACACAAACACACAGCTACATATATATGTGCGTGTGTGTGGGAGTTTATATGTAATAGATACATAGATATATGATATATGATATAACACATACAACTGTATATGTGTGTATACATATATTTATACATATATGTGTGTAATGCATACTTATGAATATATGATAAACATATATATATGTGTGATATGTGTCTGTATCTGTGGCTTTGCATCCATCGGCGCGTGCGTGTGTAAAATATATATGGTGATATAATATGATAAACACATATATATGTGTGTATGTATGTATGTATATGTATGTGTGTGTGTATTTGTCTATCTTTGCACTCATGAGCACGTGCGTGTGTTTGTGTGTGATGTTACTTATATATGCGTTCACACATAAACATACGCACACACACACACACACACAAACACACGCACACACAAAGTCTGTTTATAATGCATACTTATGAATATTATATGATAAACATATATATGTGTGTGTGTGTGTGTGCATGTGTCTGTGTCTTTGCACCCGTGCGCGCGTGTGTGTGTAAAATATATATGGTGATATAATATGATAAACACATATATATGTATGTATGTATGTATGTATGTATGTATATGTATGTGTGTGTGTATTTGTCTATCTTTGCATTCATGAGCACGTGCGTGTGTTTATATGTGTGTTGTTATTTATATATGCGTTCACACACACACACACACACACACACACACACACACACACACACACAAAGTCTGTTTATAAGTATTTATGTAAGCATCGCATAGTTAGAAGTGTCTTATTTTGTCCGGTTGTCTTTGTTGGGTTTTACTGCAAAACCGATACGCGGCGAACAAATTCGATTTTCCTCTTGTAACGTTATTAGTCAATTGTGCTGAATAATAATGTTAGTATGGACTTCAATATCTGACTTGAAAAAAAAAAAAAAAAAAAAAGAAAAAGATTACAACAGCGAAGTCACATAATCTTGTCTGAAAATGGTCGATAAAACCAATTTATTCTCTTTTCGTCAATGCGTTGCAAAATTCGACACCTAAACAACCGTTACAGTGTTGTGTAGTTAAAGACTACGGAAATCAATTCCATTGCTTCTTGTGTACATCAACCAGAAGCCCAAGACGATCGAATATTCTCAAACCAAAATATCAATCAAATAACAACAAAAAAGCCCCTAAAACAACACCAATAAAACTACCATGCCAAAAATAAAATAAAAAAAATAAATAAAAAAAGAAGAAAAAGGATCTCACATTTACTTCGATGGTAGTGATCTGTTATAACTGACAAGAGATATAGCAGCTCTTTCTGTTAAAGTTTGAACTAGATATGGACGTGCTGTTAGGGAAAGAAACAACCCGAGTGAATCATGATCAAAAGCAGCCCACAAAAAGAACGCTGATTCGTTTCACTTATAGCAATTTGTAATTACAAACAATAGATATAGCAGCTCTTTCTGTTACTGTTGGAACTAGACATTCACGTGGTGTCTTAGATATAAGAACCTGATTGAACCACGATCAAAAAAGCAACTAAAAAAAGGGGAAAAAAACGAACCCGGTAATCAATTCATTCTGATGACGCTAGACTATATATATATATATATATATATATATATATATATATATATAGTATGGGGGTATAAATGAAACTTGATGTATTTTCCAACCCCTCCGCTCGAGCAGGGTGGGATTCAAGTTCAATTTTTACGCGGTGTAAGAGGGTTTGATTCAGGGTTTTGCTTCTCCTTGACTGATTGTAATACCAAGATTAAAGACCACAATATTCCCAGCTATTTACCCATAGATGGAGGGAGAATGGTAGGATTCATACGTTTCTTAAAGGTATTAGTGTGATGTGAAAAGCAAACAGCTTTTGCACGAATGTGAACTGAGGCCCCATTTCCATTCCCTACGACGATAACCATTACACATTTGCACCTCCATAATTGAAATTATAAGATCAATAAGCTTGATCGTTTTATAATGAGAGAACATTACTTTATATAAGAACAGAGCAGCTATAAAGCTCAATACAGGAAACGATCTTCGGGCAATGACGAGGGACATGATCTTCACTGGATCTTCGCACAGGACTTAGAATCTATAAATGCTTCCCATGGTGGTGTAATTGTTAGATAGCTCGCCTCGTTGAACTATTACTGAATAGCGAGTTCAATTCTTGCTGGATACTCCATACTTTGCGACCTTGTGTCACATCCTACACGTGGTGAACGGATTAAGTAAATATAGGCGTCTCATTGTGGTGTAATAGCAAGCTAGTTTCACAGATCCATTTCTAATGAATAGACAGTTTAATTCTCGTGTAACATTGTGAAACACTTTACCGGTGATGAACGGGTTGGGTAAATACAAACTAGAATGTATAAACTATTCGTTAGAAAAAATAAAAAAATCTAAAAAATAAATTCCTTGAAATAATTACCTTATGTTTATTTTTAACTAGAAGAAACCATGGATATACCACAGTGTAGTTTATATTATAGGATGAGGGAGGGAGGAAGTGGGAACTCACAAAGTAGGTTTTTTTTTGAGAAGATAACTATTTTTGTTTGAATTCAGAGTTTTCCTTATCCTAGACCGGTTGCCATATCAAGGTTAAACAGACCACTCTACCCTGTTATTTACACTTAGCTGAAAGGAGAATAGTTGGATGCGTACCTTTCTCAAGGGTATTAGTGTTATGTCAAATGCAAACAGTTGCGATTAGGATTTGAACTCATCTTTCTGAATCCATGTCACAGTAACAATTACAGAATGCAGCTGAACATAATGATGGATAGAATTACTCAATATAAGAACAAAGCGGCGATAAGGCTTCATGCAGGACACGTTCCTCAGGCAACGACGTGGAACATGATATTCACTAGATCTTTGCACAGGGCGTATAAATTATAAATAAAGTCATCCAATCGTGCTGTAATGGTTAGCGGGCTTGGATGCCCCATACTTGTGAGCCTGTGTCAAATAGGTTAAAATTGCAAATCGTCGTCAAAATTAAAACGGTAAAATTTGGCACGGGCATAGATTTTAATGAATTTAATTATTACTAAGGGCACGATTTATGTTATTTTTTACTTAAATTTTAACCGTTAGTTGTGTTTTTAACCGTTTTTCATTGGACGTTATTTTCCTACAGAGGACCGAAAGAGAACTCATTTTTAATGGAGATAAATAATTTCCGAGAATTTATTAACATAAAAAATACGGATTATTACACTTTTGGTCATCTATGCGTCGCCTGTAATATTGAAATAGAAAGTACGTTTTTTGTTTGTACACGTTTAAACATAAATCGTGTCCTTAGTAATAGTTAAATTCATCAAAATCTATGCCCAAGCCAAATTTTTTCGTTTTAATTTTGACGACGATTTGCAATTTTACGCATCAAATCCTACCCGTGGCAAACGGGTTGGATAAATACCAACCAGAATTCATAAATTATTCGTTAGATAAATAAAAAAGGTAAAATATGATTAAAAAGTAAACAAATGAATAAAAAATAAGTAGATAAATAAAATAAAAAGATAAATAAAATACAGACTGAAATAAGAAAGGTTAAATCAGAAAAAATACAAAATGAATGAAGATACGTATTATAAGAGAAAAAAGTACATTAAAAATAAATAAACACATATACATATGTACGTATATTTAAATAAGGACTATCAAACGTAGTTGTAGATATTATATTATCTAGTACATAAATATAGAATTTAAAGTGATTCGTACTAAGCCAAGCTTAGTAAATATCAACAGAATTTCTGATACTTAACATATAAAATAGGATTCCGCTAGAATCGATAATCCACGATAAACAATATTTACGTATTTACGTATATCTACTAATAACAGTAGTTTCTTTTTTAGAAATGGACAACTCTGTATTCAATTGTATTATTTACGACTGAGTGGAATGACTTAGAATTTATATACAGCTATTTTGTTAAGGTTTTTAATAGTTTCTAACAGATTTTCTTCTATCTAGATTTATTAAATTCTATTAAAACTCCTATATTATTATTATGATAGTTTTTCACACCTGCCCTAACCGGTTGTTCACTGGAGGCTGAGTAACAGCAAGTCTCCTCAGGTCTTTAGAATTCTTCTGAGTATTCTAGCCGATACCAACTGTGCTGTGGTTTGGATGGTCACGATTTCCAATTCACCCAAATTCTTTTCCAGAGCTTTGGGGACCATTCCAAAGGCACCAATTACAATTGGTACGAGTTTCACCTTCATGTTCCGCCGTTTTCTCAGTTTTCTGGCAAGGTCTAATTATTATTATCATTTTGAGTTTTCACATCAGCATTAGCTGATGGTCTTTCACTGGAGTCTGAGTGACAGCAAGTCTCCTCAGGTCTCCAGGACTCTTCTGAGTATTCTGGCAGATTGCAGCAGTGCAGTAATCTGAATTGTTTCAACCCTTCCTCTGATTTCCAAACTTTCCAGACCCTTTTCCAATCCTTTTGGGACTGTTCCAAGTGCACCAACTACAATTGGTATCACTTTCACTTTCATATTCCATAACTTTTTCAGTTCTCTGGCAAGGTCCAGATATTTGTCAATTTTTTTCATTTTCCTTTAGCGTCACCCTGTGATCTGCTGGCACTGCAAAATCCACAAGTTGACAAGTTTTTCTTTTTTGTTTATCAACACTAGGTCTGGTCTTCTTGCTGGGATAAGGTGATCCGTTTTTATTCAAAGTCCCAGAGAATTTTATGCGTTTCGTTCTCAAGAACAGATTCTGGTTTATGCATATACCATTTTGTTGTATGGTCAAAATTAATTTTTTGCATAATTCCCAGTGGATCACCTTCCAAACCCAGTCGTGTCTAGTTTTGTATTCTCGTTGTGCTAGTTTGTTACATTCGCAGAGTATATGGTTTACAGTCTCACATCTATTACCACAAAGTCTACATTTACTATTTTGTTGGTTTTATCAATTTTCGCTTTGATATAGTTTGTCCCATTTTCGCTTTGATATAGTTTGTCATTATTATTATTATTATTATTATTATTATTATTATTATTATTATATGGGAATCTGATCTAACCGATAGGTTAAAGCAACAATTCTTCCAAGTCGTAGTTGTAGCAGTGCTACTGTACGGTTGCACTACTTGGATCCTAACGAGGTACCAAGATAATAAAGTAGATTGGAGTTGTACAACAATGCTGCATGCGGTCTTAAACAAATCGTGGAAACAACACCCACAAGAAGGCAGCTGTACGCCCAATTTCCCTCTATCACACAAAGCATCTATGTAAGACGAACAAAACATGCTGCACACTGCTGGAAAAGCAATGACGAACTCATAAGTGACGTTCGCCTGTGGAAACCTGCACATGGGCACGCCAATGTGAGTCGTCTAACAAGGACCTAAATCGATCAGCTCTGTACGGATTCAGGATGCTGCACAGAGGACCTCTCGGGAGCGATGACCGATAGAGATAGTTGGCGAGGGATTGTCATGGAATGCTGTCGCCTGGATGGTCTCGATTCTTCTAAACTTTTGGGGACCGTTCCAAGTGCACCAACTACAATTGGTATCACTTTCAGACCCATATTCCCCAGTTTTTGTTTTTTTCAAATCTCTGACAAAGTTAGTTATTTGTCCATCTTTTAATTTTTTTTCATCTTCACCCTGTGATCTGCTAGGATTGTAAAATATATCAGTTGACGAGTTATCTTTTAATTGTTGATTAATATTAGGTCTGGTCTTATAACTGAGAGAAGGTGATCCGTCTGTATCTCAAGTCTGAAAGAGTTTTATACATTTTATTCTCAAGAACAGATTCTGGTTTGTGCATATATCATTTTGCTGAATGGTCAAAATTTAGTTTCCACAATTCCCAGTGGATCACCTTTCCAACCCAGTCGTGCATAGCCTTGTATTCTCGTTGTGATAACTAGCTGCATTCACTTTATACAGATCGTCTCATCTCAGTCTCCACACATTATTATTATTATTATTATTATTATTATTATTGGCTTAAAAAACAAAAAAAAACAACATCAAGCAGTTCAATACTAAGAACACGTCCTCGCATTTTCAGGCCTCAGTCACCTGTTCTGTGAGTTGAGCTAACCCTGTTAGCACAAAAGAAGCCGGGTTGAAAGAGGACACGATGACCGAATGCCAGAGGATAACCGGACGTCCAACAGTGCCGTATGAATTGCTTCAGTGAAACCACGCTTGTTGTATATGTAGTTCGTGTTATATTAAAGGGGTCACTAGTTCTATCGAATGGGTAATAAAGAATCCATTCATGGGAAACGTATCACTTTAGGGCATTGACAAACCTGACGTGAATACGATGTCCGGTGTTGAAGAAAGACGATCTTCTATCATCATTATCATTCTGGGAACAGAATTCTTTAGGTTCTCTTGGAATTTCAATAAGAGTCAGTGCTAGAGCAATTTCTGAGATTCTGCGCCATTATTAGGACTAGTTTATTTCGATACTGCTTCTGATAAAATGAGTAAATAAAAAAATGTGCTTAAAAAAAAGAATTGATTACCATCAAGAATGTTGTTGTTGGGATCCTTCCGTCTACTAAAGACGATGGCGTAGTGTCCACTTTTTATTATCTCTTTGTTTGTTTATTGATTTTAACGGCATATAAACCCGTCTGGGGTTATGTCATGCCTAACGGTTAGGAAGTAATACATATCGTGTATTTATATTTATGCTTTTTAGTAATTGGTTTTATGTGTTAGCATTATTGGGGATTATGTTGTATGGTATTGATTTTTTTCATGTCTATATTCTATGGTATAATTTTATTTCCCTAAAAAAAGAGAGAATATCCTCCATGTTGATATTTTCAAACAGATCTTTCATATTGTTTGCTTTAAGATAACGGTTTCTGGTGTGAGTGGCTGAACCGACCAATTGAATGGCAATCTCTGGTACAGTGATTGTAAACAAACAGTGATGCTTGCTGGAGTTGTTGTTGTCTCTCCTTCCTTTTGGCTCTATTTTCTGTGGTGGCTTCTTTCCTCTGTTTTTAACCCCTTTTCGTTCCTTGTTTGACGAGTAGGTGCCAGGTCACACGGTCTTCTGCACAAGCCTCCCATGTGTTGGTATTGATGTGGCATGTCTTCATATCTCACTTGCAGACATTTTTAAAGCGCAGTCATGGTCTCCCTACTGGTCGGGTGCCTTCTACTAATTCGCCATACAGTAGGTCTCTGTTTCTGATATAAAAGGTGTGTAAAAAAGTATCGTGATTTTTAAAATAGTTTTTGACACACCTTGTATTCAAAAAAATAACATCCATTTATTGTTCATTTCTATCTTAGTAAATACTCGGCACTTTAATGCCACACCTTATATATCATCACTAACTTAAAAGCCGCCCTATTGGACAGCAATTAAGATAACTCTTGCGGAGGACTTTTGATTGATTTTTCTCGGATTTATTTCCAAGTTATAGAACTTGTTAACATAAAAAAAGAAAAGTCTAAAAAAATCACGTTAAATATCGCCGACAACAATCCCAGTAATTAAAACTTGGGAATCGAAAATTTCAGGATTACGGGTCCATATTCGGCCCAGGATGTTTTTTGGGGTTGCTCACGGGGTCGGCTTAAATCCAA